>OZ026504.1:0-1200000 GCA_964019985.1 Aurelia sp. 4 Dawson et al 2005 | reverse complement strand
ACCTATTAACAATTGCTGTGGTTAAAATTAAGGTAGAAAGAGAATAAAATGAAGATAGTTCAATGGAATATTAAAGGATAAGAATTTATTAGAGTAAGGAACTTGGAGTTTAAGAAATTGGTAAGAAACTCTGAGTGCGCAAAATCTGATAGTTTTAAGAAAATTTCAGTAGTGGCCCAAATCCTTAGTTTCGTTTAAAGCAATACGTACGTGTATTCTAATCATTTACACAGTGAACAACAAATTTAGGTTAATATCCTTGCCTTTACTCTAATATTTACTTTACTTTGATGAAGTAATAAATCAGTTTCATTTTAAAGTGCAAACTGTTTTTAAATTTTTTTAATTGTTATCTTTCCAAAGTAAATAAGACCTTTGCTCTCCCTGGGTATTTGCTCTATTTTTTGTTTGATTTTTGTTCTACTATAAGACGAGGAAAGGAACCAGATTTTACTTCTTATCAAAGATAAAGATACGAAGTGGTTATTCATCGGTTGAAGAATTTGCAAAAGGTTTTTCCGACCATCATTCAGTTATGTCAAGTAGAGCTAAAAGTGAGGTTTGTATCTATCATATACAGATATGCACCGTCTCTTGCTGCCTTTAAAAACTCTATATGAGAGGTATATTTTATTTTCATATTTAGTTTTGTTATGCTCGATATCACAAGTATATTATATAAGCAAGTTTTTTATATGATACATATCTCAATATTGTACATTGCAATTCTCTTTATTTTAGGCCGTTCTGTTTTTGCACAGGTCACTTTGTAAAACAGTTATTTTTAACTGAAATTTGTAACCTTTATAAATACGTCAAAATGAAATGAATCAAGACTGTGACATTTAATTGCATCATACTTAGTAGAAATTATTGATCTCTTGTCAAAACTGAATTTGAATATAATCTTACCTCTCACACCTATTGCACATTATTAAGGTTTCTCTAAGTGAACTTTTTTAGAAAGTCCCTTGCAAAATCTGAACGAGGTGACCGATTTCAGGAAGGAAGAATTCTAAAAATAATTCAACATGTTACCTATCTAATCGGATATTGCAAATGTCAATGCTTATATACTCAGGGAGCAGTAGCCTTTCAAATTCTGCACCCCTTTATTGACTCACCCGGTATAACGTGCTTAACTGGCCCAAAATCAGCCTGGAGCTGCTAATCCACAGTTTTTTGATGCGGGTATTATAACAGCCCTGAAGAAGTCGTGCATGGCAGGACGAAATATTGGTATCTAATATATATATTTCGTAATTTCGCACATATTTGCTGTTGTTCTTCGTCGCATTGCGGTGCTCCTGCTCTCAAACTTATTAACGAATTATCACTGCAAGCATCCTCGGATCCGACGAGCGACATTGGTATCGTGTCCTTTTCTTTTTCGATTTATTAATCCATTGTCTTGATCATCCTGTTTCCTTGCAGATAACTCACGCTGATTATCCTCTGATGAGAGATGACATGTTACTAACAAGAAATAGATCTGCCATGGGTGGTGGAAGTATGCGAAGCAGTAGTGCTACTTTTGATGATAATTTATCAAGATCAATGAAATATAATATGCAATCTCTTCGAAGATTCAAGGTATTCTATGTAGATTATTGTCTCTCGATATACACGTACTTTTTATAGGAAACTTAACTCTCAAATCGCCAAAATATTAAGAAATTCCAGTACGGTAAAATACAACATAAGAAACAATCCATTTCGACACACCAAATCCTTAACATAGTTCACTTTACTTTCGCTTATGTCCTTTATAATATTACTCAGAAGGCACTTGAGTATTACATAAAAAAACAAAAAAACTTTGTTTTGCAATTTTCACAAGGGAACAGGAAGTGCACACGAAGACTGCCATGAAACCTTCAAAGAAACTCGTAAGAAACTCTGAGAACTGAAAATCTGATAATTTCAAGAAACTTTCAGTACCGACATAAATTCTTAGTTTCTTATAAAAGAATGCGTGTGCGTGTATTTTTATAAGAAGTTAAGGTGTTGTGGTGGAAGGCAGTTTCTCATACTTTTGGGTCATTTGCTACCAGATTTTTTTATCCAATTTGAAAGTTTAACAAAAAACGAGGTACTAAAGACTATACTTAAAAGCTTCTGGACTACAGAACAAGGATGAACTCTATCCTTGAAGCAAGGACCCCGGACGCTGGGAAGCAAGGACCCATGATTATCCCAAGGACATTACAAAGGTCAAACACTAAGCTAACTTAGTAACAAATACGAGCAAACGAAAATGGAGACAGATGAGCGAAGCACAAATCGATTAAGTACGGATATTTACTAGGATCTTTTCCACTTTGAAAGTCAGGCCAAAAATGCTGAACTGTAGAGGCCCTGGCTGAGAGAACACCATCGACAACCAAAAGTTTCCCGCGTGTTTCTTATATTTTTGATGCCGGAACGATATGGTTCATTTAGTGTTGTTAAAAGGGCTCCCAAATTACCAGGCAACATCGCAAAGCAAGTAAGTAACACTATTCGTGCTCACGATAATGAATAATGTCTAAACAGTTGTTTTACTGTACAGAGTCAAAAAAATTTTGAGAGACCTGCGAGAATTAAAACTGAAAATTGATAAAGTTTCTTAGCGTTTTAAAATCAGATAGGATTATTTCTCAACTTTCGAAAATTTTGAGCCAAGCGTTTCTTATAAGCTGTTCCTTATAAAACAAAATACTAGACTCGATTGCATGTCGTATTTCCCCTTTTGCCTTTAAAGGGAGCGTGTGGCCGAGTGGTTAAGGTGACTGACACGTAAACCAAAGGTCTCAGAACGGCCCAGGTTCGAGTCCCACGCTGGACAGTTTGGTCGCCTTCCGTAACTCTAGCCCGGGTCGACCAGAGCCATGTGAGGGAAATCTGGTAGCTGCAGCGCGTTGATGGTAAAACATCCGTGGCCCCTGCTCGAAATAAGTCTTGTTAGACTTTCACAGGCTAGCCAAGTTGAATATTACCTACCTACCTACCTACCTACCTACCTACCTACCTTCCTGAACTGATATCGCTTCAACTACGACTCATTTCTCTGTGCTTGTCGAAATGGCAAAGCTCTGTACTCAGTAACAACAATGCAGCTCAATGAGATGAGCGTGACTTAGGGTGCTTATGCAATGAGGCCATGGGAAGGCTAACTCTCGTTACGTCAGATCATTTTCAGGGTGTCCCAAAAAACTGCTCGACGTTAGATTAAATAATGGAATTTAGCGATAGCATGAACGGGCTGTTTTGCGATAAAACCATCGTTCTAACACCTTGAATTTATCTCAGACATCAGAATCTTGTAAATCCCTTGAAAAATTCACCAAGCTTTGAGCTCTTAAAGGGGCTGGGTCACGTAACCGTAAACAAACCTGTTATCTCTGTAATCTGCATTGTTGCCCACACGTGGCCATTGTGTTATGCACAGATTTTGGTGGATGGGGTGAATCCACTATAAAGTTACTTCCGAAATCCACCAGTATCTTTGCAATCGTACAACATATGACTATTTCGTTTGTTTCTCTAAGAAGCTCAAGAATCCACCTTCAAATTGGCACCTTGATTTTGAGCAAAGCAGTGGAAAATCTCTGTGGTATGGCCTTTCAAAAGTACTGCAAAATCGTCTTTTCGAAAGAAGTTGATTTTAACTTGACCCAGCCCCGTTAGAAATTAAATTTGTATGACAGCTGAAACCAGAGCCCATTAAATGACTTGAATTTCTAAAAATACTGCGAAATCCCGGTAAAAGAAGGTTGTCCAACGTAAATCTGATAATGTGAGAAACTTTAGTACTAACTCCAATTCTTAGTTTCTTATACAAAAATACGTGTAGTAGGTTTGCGGAGCCATCGTTGACATGACAAGGTCTGGATCTAGTTATCAAAAAATTTCTTCATGTTTCTTGATGTTAAGTTAGCTGTAGAGTTTCTGGATGTTTGGCTTCGTTAGAAATACTCGCTATAAACGCGTTTCTTGAAGAAAAATGACCACTTTGTTTTTGAAAATTGGCTCTTTACTAGAAAATCTCTTACGAGAAAATTGTCATTTGTCTCTGAGCCTTTGCAAAATAGCTAAACATTCTATTGTCAAAATTCCCGTGATTAAGAAAAGCATTATCTTAGTTTGAACGCGGTTAAATCACGTGTATAAACTCAGTCAATCACAGCCTACATTTATCAATATTTTATAATATAAACATTGATCTTCATGTATACAAATATTTTCATTTCTTTTTAGGAATTTGAAGTGAGGCAAATAATTAAAAGTGTGTTAGACGAACACCTTAGTAACAAGGAATATGATTCAGAAATGTGCAGATTCAAGTCGCGAGTTTGTTCAGATTTAATTAAGGAAAAGGTGAAGAAGCTATTCCTGCCTCGCTATAAATTCGTATGCCTCGTTCATATGGGCCAAATTGGGCAGCAGACAATGCGTGTTGCCAGCAGATGCTCATGGGATACCAGAGTCGACGATTTCGCAGAATATGCTTTCAGAAATAACACACTTTGGGCAGTTGGTCTCGTGTATGCGATATATTGCGAATAGGATTTTGGGTAAGTTTTGAATTAATTTATTTTTGTCTTGAACGTCTCTGCTATCTTTTTTGCAAAATGTTGATGATACCTCAATCAACATGACGAATTTGTTGGATATATGTATGTGTGCGTCGTTTGCCATAATAAAAATATTTACAAGTTTTAATATAAAAAATAGATGGAGTATAATGCAATGCATTCTGAAAGGTTAAGATGTAAAGAAAACACTCCTAATTACAGTGGCAGGGAAAGCATTGAAGGGTCAAGCTGACCTTATTTCCATAATGGTCCCCTTAGAGGTGCTGGTACGACAAAAGAACGTAAGAAATGCATATTGACAGGTACTGCAGTTGTTTTCAGGACAAAACACAATTCATAAGACCAAACATAGTTGGGGAGATAATGAAGAGGTCTTAATAGAAGACACATATGTCATTTTCCACCTACCTAGCTATGGAGACTGGGGCCAACAAGATGTCACTGCTTGTGTTTTATGTTCATAAAAACATAGGACGAATCGGAGCCTAACAGGTGCGTGTCCTTCTTTCGTTAATTGTCAGTAATTTTATACTAGTAGATAGCTATATCTTCGTTCATTTACCAAAGTCAAGCATTGTTCATTTGTTACATCGTTGCCGTGACGCAAGCAGTTGATAAGTTAGTCCCCTTCTTAAGATCAACATCGATTGTCTGGAAGCAAATGTGTGATTCGTTAATCGCTTAACAAAGACATCAACAGATGATGTGGAGAGCTAGAAAACATACATCACAGTATGCTAAATAGGAAACACTTGCAAGCAGTGGAATGGGGTTTTCAAAATCGTTTCAGGATTATTGCAACTTTGTGAAAAATTGTGCAGGTTGTTCGTTTTTGAGTGATACCACTTACACCACAACTGTGTGTGGGCGGAATTCTGCTTAAGATTGCTTGACAATGACTTACATGTTGGTTTTCGCGTCTGCTTGAAAAGTTTCCGTTCCATCTTCTGGTCTTAGTGGACGGAGAACGGTTAAAGGAAGTGTATTCGTTAAAGGAAGTGTAGTTTCGTTCCGCCTAATGGTCTTAGTTGACGGAGAACAGTTAAAGGAAGTGCATTGGCAGAAGTAGCCGGTGTTTTCTTGATAAATGTCGAGTTCTGCTGACTTTCACTGACAGTGAGTTGCTAATTGATTTATAAACTACTATTTCGTTTCTGATTGGTTGATTTGGAAGGTACAGAGTTGATTTTATTCAATATATGTACCGGGGATGAGCCAGAAATTTCATAGCACTATTAGTACTTTACCGATTTGAAGGATTCAAATTCTATTTCAAAGCTGAAGGATTGAAGTATTTTTTGTGTTTCCTCACCATCTCACGAGCACTAGAAATATAGATAAATTCAACTTTAAAAAGATTGTATGTGAAAAGGGCCTAAAACATTAATCAAATCAAAAAGGACTCCTCGCACAGATTAATAAAGAGTATAAAAAGTTTCATAGGTAAGAGAAATCATTTGTAAATTTATTGCCATGGAACTGAAAATCTGAAGAATTTGTTTGAAAATTGATGTCCTATAACTCTTGAGAAAGTTGAAACGCCAATTGCGTATTATCCTGTGTAAGGAGAGCCCTTATAGATTTATAGATAATGTTTTAAGTTCTTTTTGAGCCATTTTGCAAGAATGAAATTTTTTTGAAGTTGAATTTACCGATATTACTAATGCTGGCAAGACAGCAAGAAAAGTCTCAAAAATAATTCAATTTTTCGGCTGCTAATCAGAAGTTGAATCATTCAAATATGTGAAGTAATCTTGTTGCTATGAATTTTCATCAATCAGTTGGAACTTTTTCCTGTCTCATCCAGTATTTTTTCCATGACTATAGTTCAACTTCTGCCCCATTCACACTGCAAGTTAAACCAGCTTAAACTAAACTAGGTTTTCGAATAAGGCCTTCTAATTGGTCAATCCAACAAATCCAGTCATTTGATTGGTTGAAATTTAAACTAGTTGAGATAAAGCTGTTTTAACTATGTCAGTGTGAACGCAGTATTCTACTGCTTGAATCCATGGTTTCTGTCCACAGGTGGTGGAGAATGGTTCAGTAATACTTGCACAATTCAGTGATACATACAAATGTACTAAGATTTAATCATACCTGCAAATTAACTTTGTTAAATTTCTCTTCAATCCTCTATTAGTCACAGAGACTCTTATCTCCACATCTCTGTGTTTTCTTTTTTGTATTGAATATACTGTATGTTCGATACAACTGCAACAACACAACACAATTTGTGGCCTAACGAAGACACAGGTGTGGAGATAACAGTCTCTGTAACTAATAGAGGATTCAAGAGAAATTTAACACAGTTAACTGGCAGTTATGATCAAATCTTAGTACATTTGTATTTATTACTGCATCGTGCAAGTATTGCTGAACCATCCTCCGCCACCTGTGTTCCGTCTTGGCAAAATTTGATTCCCAGACAGTCTGGAATTTCAGTGTGCCCGCAAAGGACCCTGGGTCATCATAGCTCTTATAACGCAGATTGGGAAAGGGATCACGAATATGGCCATCTTGAGGATATACCGATTTTGACCTTTATTAAACTGAATAGTAGTGTCGAGTACACCATGAAAGTGAGACGAAAGGTGATATCCTTGAATAGGAATAACTTTGTTAGAGTCAAAAGGGTTATTTGCCCATAAATCTAACTGCGGCTGTGCATATGGGCTCACGCTTCAAGTCCCTCTTTTGTTTCATTCATTTCATTTCATTTTAGAATATTTATACAGATATAAGCTTCATATGTACATGTTTTACAAACTGACCTTTTTAACATAAGAATTAAATGAAAAGAGACTACACTAAGAAATTCATATCTAATTTACAACATAATATGCTATAATACCTAATTTACAATATAATATGATAGAAATGAAATAGAAATAGAAATTAAAAGTTAGAACCCATTCCATAGTCGAGCCTTGAAAATTTTCAGGGAAGGTGAAGAAGGAAGGAAAATTTTCAGGAAAGAGAAGGATTTTCAATCTTGTTCTCTTTCCAAAGTTTTGCATAGCGATAAGAATAAAAAGCCTTTTGGCTATTAACACTTTTTAGTAACGGTAAAATTAGACCAGTTTCTATTGAACGCAAAGACCGTTCTCTTTCATCTGAATATCTTGTAAATAATTTTCTCATGTAGACTGGGGCAATTGGATTGAAATTCTTATAAATTAGCGTCAGTCTCTCTTCTTATAAGATTATTGATAATTGGCCAGCCAAGATTCTGAATTAGTGGAGCAGCAAAATCATCGTGTGGGCTATTTGTTTCTATTCTTACAGCTCTGTTTTGGATTTTTGAAAGACGGTAATTTTTGATTCAGTACAGCAGCCGCTCGCTGTCACTTATTGAATTGATGTTGTTGTTGTCGCTGCAGTGAGATAATTGTAGTTGTAGCGGTATGTCAGTTCAGGCAAGGAGCGAAACTACCTCATGCAATCAGTCCACTGCAATGCTGATAAACGAGTTATCTCGAGGTAGATACAATACGTAAAAGAGGCTAGTAGCATATAGGACAAGACATCGTACCTTTTTCAGTTCAGTCAGAGTCGAAAGTACTTCGTTTGGTAGGCTGTACTTTCGGAGCATATTTAGGATGGGATTAGGATGCCAACTGCTCTAGAAATAGAAGCGGAAAATGATAGACCGTATGGATCTGATAGGACGCTAAACCAGTCTCACTTTTGATTTTCCTTGCAGGCCTTATTTGCAAGAACGAAACGTACCTCGCAGAATAGATTGCAAGCGTGAAAGTCCGTCAATCAAAGAAATCAACAATTTTTTTTTCTCACTTTATTGCATATCCTTTCTGATATCTATTTCATGCATGCGCTGTAATTTGTCTAATTATTTCTCTAGCCCTAAATAAGGTGCCTTTTTGCAGCTTTCGATTTGCATTTTGCGAGCTGTATGACAGTACAGACTTATTGCACTCGTTGCAGTCTTGCTCCTTGATAGATTGATAATCGCTCAGATGTTTTGATCATCAGTCCCAGTTGAAGTGGATTCAGTTCAATAAACGAAACTGGAACTGAGGTAGTCAGTCTAACCCGTAAACCTGTGATATAAGGGTTTTTATTGCACTAATGATGCCATATTTCAGCTGCAGAAATCCAGACTTACTATTAATGCCATGCAGCTTATTCTTGTGGTCTGTACAATTTAATATTAAATGAACGTAGGTGGAGGATATATGTCACTCCGAAGCAAAATGGGTTTGGCAAGCTTGATCAAAGATAAGATTTCACTTGCTTATCAGAGATGTGGCTTGATATCAAACCCACAGCTATTAGCCTCTCCCTATACTTTTTGAGAGTGACTAGACATGTTCTTTCGAAGAGTACTTCCTTCGAAATGTTGTTCATATTCTTATCGGCTAGTCGACGATAAGATGTGTAAATGAAAATGGCGACAACATGGGCCTGCGCAAGAGCTTGCACGTGCAAAGCATGCTGGTAAAATAAATGGAAAAAATTTCTATCATTGTCCAAGATATGAATTAAAGAAAATAGGACAGTATATCAACAAGAACATTGCTACCAGAATATTACTTACGAAGCACATAAAAGGATATAAAAGTTGAGAGAGTCAAGAGTTATTTTAAAGACTCATTGTCACCCAAGGTCCTTTGCGGTCATCTCACAATTCCAAACTGTCTGAAAATGAAATTTGGCCTAAATAGAAACTACAGATTCATACGAAAACATGGAGTAATGGAAACGGGGCCTAAGTGTCATACAACTTGTCTCCTCTTTTTTGCCTTAGGTTACAATCGAAAGAGCAACTTGGCGCAACGGATTTTTGGTGCAAATGGTACTTTTTTGTCTAGTATTTTTAAGCTTTTCAGGCTGTTCGGAATAAACCACAGACCTATTATAAAAATTGGTATCTATGTCAGAATCACGATCTAAATTAACTGTGAAATATCTTACAAGTTTTTGCCGATATTTTTAAACACTTTGTGAAAGTAATAACAATAAGATACGACCTATAATTGATTTGACTTTCAGAGAGAAAGAGTGAATTGAGAACGTTTCTCAAATATTTGAATTTTAAATTTCCTCTCAGAAATAAACTCAATTTGACCTTCATTTGAAAGGGTATTCTCTCTCAAGTTAGCCGACTTAACTTTACATGTCAATGGCCTGAGGGGGAAGTATGATCCGTGAAAACCTCAAATACTGTTTAATGTGGGAGGGATAGAAGTCATAAAGGGCCATGAAAAGTAGAATGCCTGCGGCCAGTGGGACCAGACAAGGTCAATGAGATGAAAATCTTGTTCAGCTATCTTTGTACGAAGTGTAGATTACTTCTGATGTATTTATCAAAGGCTTTCAACTTGAAAGACTATATGAGTGGATAAGTTCGTCGTACGGTCGGAGTTCTAGGACCACTTGGAAATGGTTGCTTTGCGTGGAGGTGGCAAGGCCTATACGGTATGCATAGTCAGTATTTCGTATTGTCTTGTTTTTTATAAGACTCGGCTAAATGTAGTTTCACCCTGTGATTTGATCTTCGCTTTAGAGGCATTTTAGGATGCGGTAAAACAGATCTGCCTTTGTTCAGGCCATTATTGTTTTAGATGAACTAAATCATAGACCGACTTGCTCACCGAGTGATCTTCAATTTTGGCGCGAAATTTCCTCACCCCAGGCTCCTTGACGGTTTCAACACTAAAGACTTCTTTATTGCCGAACAGGGATGGTTCCTTAGTGGTTCCTGGAGCATTTTGAAATGGTTGCCTGGCTTGGATGGAGCAAGATTGACAGAATGCTTGGTCAGAAGGCCTATGCTGTTTGTTTTATGAGACCATAAGACTCTAAGCTTAGTGTATTCTTACTTTACGTGGCAAGTAGCTGCAATTTGGGGGGGGCGTTTGTGGTGCGTTATATCGTAGCTATATTTGTTGATTCTATCGTTCAGGATTAATAGAATTACAGACTGACTTGCTCACCTACCAATCTTCAGTTTTGACCCGAAATTTCTTTGCCCCAGACTCCTTATAGCATAGTATGAATGGTTTCAATATCAAAGAGCCATTTTAACTCAGAGTTCTTTGTTGGCAGGCTGCATTTTCAGATATTGTAAAAGCTCAGTCCCCTCTCTATTCAGCCCTCATCTAATAATCCTTTCCCCTATAAGCTGCAGTTTTAGATAAGCCCCTATCTCTTGTAATCCCCTCTCCCAGTTATATCAAGTTCCAGAAATTACCAACGACTTTCCATATATTTCACTAGGCAAGCTTGCATGTTATTTTTGGTTATGTTTGGGATGGAGATTGAGTCAATTTTAAATATTTAACTCGTAAAGTTGTAAGTTGAATCTAGACTTATGACGATGAGTCCCTTGTATCCCTGCTGTAAACCTTGCTCAAGAGGGACTCATCATGAAACAGTGAAAAACCCGACCCTATCTCCTGCATTCGATCATGATTCGATCTATCGAATCAGGATCGAACGACTGCCGTAGGTCTGTTCAACGGTCACTTCTCGGAAAGAAAATCCGATAAAAACCGCGTTAAGCAGGCGTTTCATCAAAGAAACTTGGTATAAATCTGAAGAAGGAAGTTCACTTTACCTGGTAAGTCCAAAATGAGTCTTTCAACGCTACATTTTCCATGTTTTTAAGACCAAAACAAACCAGAGAAAACTTCAGCCACCTGCCGTAGCAACTTTGTTCAAAGTCTAGTCAACTGCATCATTCGAATCGGAATTCGACATCATTGTTCTCTGCCAAATCTCGCAATCTGATTGCTACTGGAGGAATTGTGAAGTTTGGGTCTAAATAGGGCCAATGAGTCTCTATTGCCTGAAGCGCCATCATCAAGTCGAGGAGCACAGGGCAACAAGAGACTCATCGTCATCAGTCTATGTTGAATCCGCAAGCTATGGGTTAAAAGAACTGAAAACCTATCATACATATAAATCCTTGTCATTTGATTTTGTGAACAAGCCCCCCTCTCTGATAACCCCCTCTCTAATAAGCTCCCGTTTGGAGTATTCGAACTAGAATAAGCCCCCGGGGGCTTAATAGAGCTTATACGGTTGTCTAAATGTCTGATTGTCAAATTTGGCCAGGTGAAAAGTATGAGTCCTTATGAGTGTTCAATGCAGTAGTTAAGCTGATGAGAAAAGTTTGACTGGCTTTTCCATCATATCAGTTTATCGACTGCAGTGTGGATTCTTTATTCCTCTGAATGAAGCCAAAATTGATTTTCAAATAGTCTGACATTGCAGCATGCCTGTGAAAGACCTTGGGTGAGAATGTCGCGTTAAGGACCATATGACTGGAAAGTTTCATAGCAATGTTTTGATTAAAATATTGGAAAGCAGGAACGGAACAACACGATACAACGCGAAAGATAAGACATTGATTCTTTAGATTAAATCTACGGAAGATAAGAGCTAATATTTCGCCTCCCTCGGAAAGTCTTGCACATTCTGCCAGAATAGGCCTAAATATAATCGAGGAAATTAAGAATGCATTATAAGCAAAATGAAGAATTCGAATTCTAAATCAAGAATTTTTTCTGTCCGCAATAATTATAAAGTCGTCATCAAAACCGTCACAACAAAACCACTAAACTCAGCAGTTATCTAAGCGCATAAATTATTTGTAAGTCAGACAAGCCACGACTAGGCGAAAACAAAATCACTGATTCTAAACTTAAATTGAGAATTGAAAAAACTTGTTCCACAAATTCTGAATAAAGATTAGAAACCTCATGGAGAAGATAAATAGGTTATTCGACGAGATCAAGATTTTGTGAGTTTCTTAATTGGGAGAAAGCTCCGAATTGAAGGAAAATCTCATTTTGCGTAGTGAGTTTAGCTGTTTAAAAGTAATAAACGTTTTGAGTAACGCGATTGACTGTAATGAAATTAAGATGACAAAACTCACTGTTTTTTATAGTCTGTGATCGTAAATTTGGTGGACCTGCTGATTTGTGGTTCAATTAGTTGTTGAGACACAATTTAAGAAAGCTCAGTCTCTGATTCTTCAGACAACATTCACGACAATCGTTGTGGAGATAGTTGAAAGGGAACTGGCGAACGAATTTTTTGCCGAGTGAAAGGCATTCACTCAAATGTCATCGCACAGAAAACTTCTGCAATAACTTACAAATGATAAACTTCATTCTCAATGCGATTGGGCAGTCTTAAGCCTCTCGCCTTGAAAAGATTACTCAAGATGAGAATTAAAATGATAGCTTGGATAGTTGTGAGGTAGCTGGTGGACGAATTTATTGCAGTGGAAGGCATTCACTCGATGTCATCGTTAAGATAGTTGCTAGTAGCAAATGATAAGTCTCAAGCCGATCTGGTTGACTCAAGTTTCTTGAAAACATTCACTCAAGATTAAAGCTCATCGCTAGGATACTTTTGAGGAAGCTTGCAGATGAATTTAGCCCAATGAGAGCACCCACTCACAAATCATCACACAGAAAGCTGCTACGATTACTTGCAAATGGTAAGCAAGCCTCAACCGATCTGGCGGATTCAAGTTTCTTGAAAATATTCACGAATACTCGAATCGTAGCTGACGTAGTTTTCAGATTATGGGCTGAAGAATTTAGCCGAATGACAGGGATCAATCCGAAATTATCGCACAGAAAGCTGCTGCGATTACTTGCAAAAGATAGACCTCAATATGACCAGGTTGCCTTGAGTCTCTTGAAAAACATCAAGACTTAAATCATAGCTGAGATACTTCTGAAATTACTGGCTGAGGAAAAACCTTGATAAAGTAACCAAACATATTGAGCTCAATCAAGAAAATAATTGTTACAGACGCGAAAGGAAGTATCAGGAAATTTAGAGATATTTTGAGGTGAATATTTAACGATTGTGTCATAGTGATATACTGGTTCTTGAGTTCTTATCAATAGCTTGTTATTCAATAACAAATATTGTATTCAAATGAATGGTGTCCTCATGGTTCGTGGTTCAGATGTATTTTGGTGACTGTCGTTTTGTTTTGAATCAGTGGTATTTTCTAAGCAGGGGAGATTCTTCGTTGAAAGTAGATGTCGCTTCTTCTGGTAAGTATCCTTTGCGTGATATTGCGCTATTTATAGTATTTAGAGTTCTTTGCAATGTGTTATGCAGCATAGGTTTTTTGCAGTTTTAAATTGCTATGTTGTTGGATTTTATAGCATGTCATATGTCTTAGGAGGGAATTTTGAGCTGTGAAGTTTGATGTTGCTTTTTTGAAGAATAGTTTGCAAGTATATGATGTGTGATATTGTGCTATTTATGGTATTTAGAGTTCTTTGCAGTGTGTTATGCAGCATAAGTTTTTTACAGTTATAAACTGTTATATTGTTGGATTTGATAGCATGTCATATGTCACAGGAGGGAATTTTAAGCTGTGAAGTTTGATGTTGCTTCTTTGAAGAATAGTTTGTAAGTAAATGATGTGTGATATTTTGCTATTCATGTTATCAATGATTCTGTGCAATGGGTGATGGAGGAGTGGTCCTATACAGTTACAAATTGTAAATTGTTGGAATGTAATGGTGTGTGAAGGCAGCAGATTTTAAGATGTGAAATGTGATGTCAGTTCTTCGAAGTATAGTTGGTAAGTCCCCAATGCGTGAAATCGTGCTATTGATGCTATCGAAAATTTTGTGCAATGTGTAATGTAGAAGAGATTTATCCAGTTGTAAATTGTGATATTTTTGAAATTTTATGTTGCACCAAGACAGGAGATTTTAAGCTCTGAAATCTCATGTCAGTTCTTTAAAGTATACTTGGTAAGTTCCCAATGTGTAATATTGTGTTATTTACGATATTTTGCTTTGAAGTATGATTGGTGATATTGCATGATACTGTGCTGTTTATGATATCTATAATTCAGTGCAATGTGTAATGTAGCAGAGAGTTTATGCAGTTGTAAATTGTAATCTTATTGGATTCAATGACATTTCAAAGACGTAAGCTGCAACATCGGGCGTTGTTTCTTCGAAGGAGGTTGATAAAATCTTGCCTTTGAATCGTTGCGGTTAGTTGCCTCATGTCGTTGCTATCTTAAAGGAGGGAGTGTGTTGGGTACCGAAACTGAGGATTGTAATGTTGGATGTGGTATAGATTGTGAAATACTACTCAGATATCGTTTTAGTCGTAATCTTTATGACCTGAAACTTCATTACAAGTTTGGGAGTTGTTAGGTTTCCTGCCTAAACCTATACAGTTGTTTCTTCAAGGGGATAGTGTGTCGACTGTTTCTTCAAGGGGGGGGGAGTGTGTTAGGTGCTTGAAAAGTATGTGATATTTGCTACTTAGAAGACAATGTGATTTTATTGTACCATCTTTATAACTTTTCCTTGATGTTTATATTTGTAATTGTAATGTTTATTTTCTTTTGGTGAATGTTGCCCGTCAGAAAGACTTCAATTGATTGCTTATTCTGAGAATTGCCAGTCTGAGTCCATGTTGCAATATTGTGCGGATTTGTATTTAAGTAAAAGCTGTTGAATAGGTGTTATTTTGATTTGGAGTTTGAGAATAAGAGACATTGTACGGAGGTTGGCAGCAAAGAAGATCTCTGGGGATTGTATTTAGAAGTGTTCCTTGATCTGCAGAGGAAAAATTTTATACTCCTACTGAAGAGGTAACGAAAGAAATTGAAGAGACCAGACTTTCCTTTCAATCTTTTCAAACATCTTTCGCAGAACGATATAAACTTCTCCACAGTGCGTTGTCCACCTATCTAAGTTTTGAGATGATCGTTAACACCATGACGTTTTGCTCTCGGACGCTCTGATAGCTACTTTATATTTTAGCTACCTTATTTCATAATCCAACGATAAATGTATTTATAACAAAACTGCGTTGCCTGAAAAGGTTTTCCTTTCTCAGCTGTCCCTTTCTCAGCTGTCATCAACCGCATCTTCGACGCCCCCTCATCTGTCAACTGATCAATCCTAGCTCCTCCCCAAAAGTATGAACTCGTAGCTTAGCTTAACTGTAGACAGCTTTAGTTGTATAGCTGTTCACTGAACTTTAGCAGACAAGTGGCTACGGAACGGAGGAAATTTCATAAATTACAATATACAATTTATTGTAAATTGTGACGTATGTTTGATCTTAATCTTAAGATATCTTTCTTTGTTTTCAGATTTCATTTTGTAAAGCTGAAGGAAGATGAAGGGAATTCATGGTTAATCCTCCTGCAAAGTGGCTTACAGACAAGACGAAGCAGGGATTTCATATTCAAACACTACTTCAGAAAAGGTATTGTTTTGCACACTGAAATATATATCTATATGTATCTTGAAATATTTCGTGGGATTACTCGCTCAGGAGTTATTGGAAATGTATGAAGGCAGTATATTGAAAAACGTTGGCTCAGGGAGTGTTAATATGGATGAGGTGAAACGAAAACGTGTCGCAATTTCGATCACCGAAGATGATTTGACCGAAGATTCGCTGATAGAAAATGTCGCATCACTCGCTGAATATCCACGCGTAACACATCGACAATATGTGATCAACCGGACAGAACAACAAAATGCAATTTGGTCTGATTTGCTGGGCTCAAGAGGGAGGATTTCGTTACGACCGGAAACTCGCGAAGCTTCGACAGAAGCCGTACTATTCTGGTTAGCAAGCTTGTTACAATTTACGGCGTTAGTGCTCAGTTATTCGAAAGAAACAATGCATGGGGGATCGATATTTCGAACAACAATACTAGAAATTCTATTTGGAGCTGCAGGGATATTAGCTGCTTGTTATAAACAATGGAGGGCATGGCTAAATTCGATAAAGTCGAACGAGACGAAAGAAATGCGAGAACTAGACGAAGCGACGAGAAGGAGCAGACAGAATAAATCTATTCATATGACAGGATTTATCATTTCAAGTAATTTAGCAGGCTGTGCTATGATGTGCTGTGGTTTCACTCTTCTGTTTCTATTCGACAGAGAAGGTTATTCTTTCCTTAAGAGCTCAATGTATTTCACCGGCCTAACTATTTTCACGTTGATGATTGTGGACAATGTCATCATGAATAAATTGGCTGAAGGGAAATCAATTGTCGAGCATGATCAAGTCAAATTATTGCTTCATGAAATGAAGGAGGAATTGTTTGAAGAATTACAACTTAATAATAAGTATGAAAGGGTTAAAGCTTTGAGAGATTATATTCAGAGATTTGAAGCTTTTAAGCTGCAGCCTAAGGGGTACATTTACCCCGTCTGAGCATGAGTGATAGGACACCAAGTGTGTAGCAGTTTGAAATTCATACCAGTAGCGAGCCACCTTAACTTATTTTTTCGTGTTTTGAGCTTGTTTACTTGGTATACAGCCATCTTGCATTGTTTCGTATTTTGAATTTTCAGTAGTGGGCCACCTTAAAGGACGAGTCCGGGGTTGGTATAATTATTGATTATTCAAGAGATTAATTATACTGTTGTGAATGGAGTGTAGTACTTTTTCATTTTTTTTCTCTTTTAATCTGCAAAACTACATGTTTTAATCTGCTAAGAAGTGCGAAATGACGTCATTTTCTATGACGTCACTTCAAGTTGACCTGAACGAGGCTGCCAAATGTGTTGATACATTATACCATTCACATTGCTAGGCTCCTTATCGCGCCTTCGCACACTAGTAAAATTACGAAATGGTGACGATATTTGGCCTAACTTACGAAGATTCATTAACCAATTTATGAAAGGTGGAGGCATGAAAACTTGGAAAGAACTCACGATTAGTGTTCAGCAGTTGATAGGGTTGCTTTTTAGCAATAATTTTATCAACTCCGGACTTGTCCTTTATGTATGTGCAGATCCACTTCAGGGTTTTTCTCCTCTTGAAGCTTATGAATAAGATGGATCTGTACTTTAGGTGGCCCACTACAGAAATTTCAAAATTGCAGAACAGTGAAAGGTCGCTGTATACCTAGTAAAAATAAGTTTAAAACACGAAAAAACAATAAGTTTAGGTGGCTCACCACTGATATGAATTTCAAACTCCTACACGCTGGGTGTCCTATCGCCCATAGTCTGAGTAATGAATCACACTAAAGTATCTTCGGCTTAGGAAGACATTCTTCTGCAAGTAGACATCGAAGTAGACTTGTCAAGGTTAGCTTCCCAGTTGTTTTATGATGAATCTGCAAAGATTAGAGAGCCTTGTCGCTCAGGGTCTTTTGCAGACGCTCTACAAGTTCTGAAGATCAAGTTTGGCCTAAATGGAAACTACGGATCCACTGCCCAGGAGTTGAACTAGCAGGACAATTCAACTAAGCTAAAACTTTTCTACAAGTTCAACTACTTCATTGTGCAGAAAATGAATTCAATTAAACGGGAAAACCGAAAGGAAACAGTAGGGGCTGCACGCAGGCTGCACCACTTGACCTGTGGAAAGAAGACCAAACGAGCAAACCTATAAAAACAACAGTTTCAAAAGACAACAACTTCAATGAAAATCTTTGTTGCAAATCTTCCCATAGCTTTCCGGCGGTATCTTCCAAGCATTTCAAATTTGCTAAAGTTTTTCGGCAATCGCGCCCTAACCCCCTCTATCTCCACCACTGTCTTACATCTTAGCGTATCCGAAAAGGACGCTTGACGATAATTGCGTATCAAATGTTGAGAGGCTATATTCAGATATTTGAATCTTTAGGCTGCAGCCAACAGGGTTTATTTACTCCTTCCAGACACCAAATTAACTCAGTTTGCTGTTGTGCAGGAAGTCATTGTTCTTCGAGGACAAGTTTCGAGACAGATGTCACCAAATTCGTATGCTTTGCTGCCCTCTAATCACACACCATGATTTTAGTATCAAAGATACAAGGTTTTCAATTTAGATTGGCCAAGTCCCTTAGTTTCACTACTTTTAAATCCGTTGATTTACTTCCAAGGGAAAATCCGTGGCTGGTATGGTGAATGCTAGGAAACACTATTCATATCCAGTTACTGTCGGCACAAACAGTCTCAGGTTTTTAGGACCAAAAATTTGGAACTGCTTACCAGAGGAGCTAAATCGGCGGATAACCTAACCTTGACACTTTCAAAACCTTGATAACTCAATGGAATCGTCCTCATGCAACTCCAATGCCTGTCGTTTTCTTGTAAACATTGTATAACCAGCCTAAAATAGCATTAAAACAGCATAAAAATTGATAATTCATTTGCTTTGTCTTAATTGAATATATATCCACCGATCTTTGATTAGTTTTGTACAGTTTAACTGAATACAGCAGACCAGTCTATTTAATTAATCGATGTAACATAAATCTACAACAACAACAACAACAACAACAACAGCAACAGCAACAACTAAAGCGTTGATTCATGGTTTCTGCACGGCCAAATTTAATTTTGAAACGGTGTGAAATTATAGTTTACTGTCAATGAATTCTGAGGGACAATGTCTTATTAAGTCTGTCTTGAAATATAATAGCTGCCTGCACGGGCTGTAGGAAACGCTGCATTTAGAAGAAAGATTGAGTGGCATAATTTCTCCATGGCCATTGAGGTCACGTCAATCTGCCGTCACGCGTGGGGATTAGAATGGCGCCTTCACAGGAGAAGTACAAAGAGTAGGAAAGCAGATCGATATTTCGCGGACGAAAGGATAAATTAGGACAGGAATAACTCGATTTATGATACGTAGATCTTTCTTCTAAATTCAGTGTTTCCTATCACCCGTGATGCGTGATGAGATTTTCCATAACGCTCGTTCGGAAACTGTTTCTTGTTATGATTCGCGGACTTTTGTACTTGACCATGCTCTCAGATGTTTTAAAGTGATTACTAATGAATTGTAGTTCTCATTATTTGAATCTTGTTAACTAACGTAGATCGTAAAGTAAAAAGATTTGAATGAAGGAAATATAGAAATTCACACAATAAAAGACTTTCTTTTACATCAGCCCTCTTTCTAGTATAGAGCAAGGGTATTAGGACATTGATGATTTGATTGATTATTCGTTTACCTTGTTTTGATCCTTGTTTCTCGTTTTGTTGTCTTGTTTTCTGTTCTTTTTCGTCTTCAACTGATATGTGCAGCTGAGTGTAGTTAGGCCCAACCCACAAGTTGTTCGAATACAGCTCCCATGTATTTATGTGTCTCAGTGCGCCTTCTCACTGGAAAGGTTTCAAACCGTGATGCGGCTTGAAGCTCGTGAAGGCGCACTAACATACAGAAATACAGCAGACTTCTATCCAAACAACTCGAGAGTAGTTGGGCCCAGCCACGCTCAGTTGTCACACAGCAGTTGAAGACGAAACAGAACAGAAAACAAGACAAGAAAACAAGACAAGAAAACAAGACACAAGGATCAAAAAAAGGTAAATACATAATAAATCAAATCATCCATGTCCTAATACCCATGTCCTAATACCCATGTCCTAATACCCTTCGATAAAGTTGAGATGTTGCCGAAAATTTCAGCTTGTTTCCTCCATTGATTACCTAAATCCCTTGCATCCCTGTTTAAGAAAGTCACAGAGCACAAGGCAACGAGAGAACAAGGATAATCAATCTACTAATGAAATACAGTTTGCATGCAAAACTGACCAATTGACCTTTGCCCAAGGTGTAGCCAAGTAGCCTTAATACTACCTCTTTTAAGCAAAAAATCTTTGCGCATTCACGAAAATAGGCCCTTTCTGAGAAGAGTGATCTTACCAACAGCCAGTCTGTTAGTCTGTACGAAAAGGCCTATTATTCTTACTTTTTGAGAAAAAACTGGAGTTCTGAAAACAGCCTTTTTTCAAGAAAGAAGCGAGGCTATAGCCGTAATTTTAACCGAGAAATAGGTGTTCTCAAAAATGGGCATATTTTTGCGAAAAAGCAAAGGCTATAGCCTTACTTTTTGACCAAAAACCGGTTTTCTCAAAAATGGGCCTATTTGCGCGGAAAAGCAAAGGCTATAGCCTTACTTTTTGACCAAAAATCGGTATTCTCAAAAATGGGCCAATTTTCGCGAAAAAGGAAAGGCTATAGCCTTACTTTTTGACCAAAAATCGGTATTCTCAAAAATGGGCCTATTTTAGCGAAAAAGCAAAGCCTATAGCCTTACTTTTTGACCAAAAATCGGGTTTTCTCAAAAATGGGCCTATTTTCGCGAAAAAGCAAAGGCTGTAGCCTTACTTTTTGACCAAAAATCGGTATTCTCAAAAATGGGCCTATTTTAGGGAAAAAGCAAAGGCTATAGCCTTACTTTTTGGATAAAAATCTGAATTGTCAAAAATGGTCCTTTTTCGCGAAACAGCAAAGGCTGTAGCCTTACTTTTTGACCATAAATCGGTAGTTTGAAAAATGGTCCCTTTTTCGCGAAAAAGCAAACGCTGTAGCCTTACTATTTGACCAAAAATCGGTATTCTCAAAAATGGGCCTATTTTAGGGAAAAAGAAAAGGCTATAGCCTTACTTTTTGGATAAAAATCTGAATTGTCAAAAATGGTCCTTTTTCGCGAAAAAGCAAAGGCTGTTGCCTTACTTTTTGACCATAAATCGGTAGTTTCAAAAATGGTCCCTTTTTCGCGAAAAAGCAAAGGCTATAGGCTTACTTTTGACCAAAAATCTGTATTCTCAAAAATGGGCCTATTTTAGCGGAAAAGCAAAGGCTATAGCCTTACTTTTTGACCAAAAATCGGTATTCTCAGAAATGGGCCTATTTGCGAGGAAAAGCAAAGCCTATAGCCTTACTTTTTGACCAAAATCGGTATTCTCAAAAATGGGCATATTTTGGCGGAAAAGCAAAGCCTATAGCCTTACTTTTTGACCAAAAATCGGTATTCTCAAAAATGGGCATATTTTGGCGGAAAAGCAAAGCCTATAGCCTTACTTTTTGACCAAAAATCGGTCTTCTCAAAAATGGGCATATTTTAGCGGAAAAGCAAAGCCAATAGCCTTACTTTTTGACCAAAAATCGGTATTCTCAAAAATGGGCATATTTTAGCGGAAAAGCAAAGCCAATAGCCTTACTTTTTCACCAAAAATCGGTATTCTCAAAAATGGGCATATTTTTGTGGAAAAGCAAAGCCTATAGCCTTACTTTTTGACCAAAAATCGGTATTCTCAAAAATGGGCATATTTTAGCGGAAAAGCAAAGCCTATAGCCTTACTTTTTGACCAAAAATCGGTATTCTCAAAAATGGGCCTAATTTAGGGAAAAAGCAAAGGCTATAGCCTTACTTTTTGGATAAAAATCTGAATTGTCAAAAATGGTCCTTTTTCGCGAAAAAGCAAAGGCTGTAGCCTTACTTTTTGACCATAAATCGGTAGTTTCAAAAATGGTCCCTTTTTACGCGAAAAAGCAAAGGCTATAGCCCTACTTTTTGACCAAAAATCGGTATTCTCAAAAATGGTAATATTTTAGCGGAAAAGCAAAGCCTATAGCCTTACTTTTTGACCAAAAATCGGTATTCTCAAAAATGGGCATATTTTAGAGGAAAAGCAAAGCCTATGAAAGTATGAAAATATGCCTTACTTTTTGACCAAAAATCTGTATTCTCAAAAATGGGCATATTTTTGCGGAAAAGCAAAGCCTATAGCCTTACTTTTTGACCAAAAATCTTTATTCTCAAAAATGGGCATATTTTTGCGGAAAAGCAAAGCCTATAGCCTTACGTTTTGACCAAAAATCGGTATTCTCAAAAATGGGCATATTTTTGCGGAAAAGCAAAGCCTATAGCCTTACTTTTTGACCAAAAATCGGTATTCTCAAAAATGGGCATATTTTAGCGGAAAAGCAAAGCCTATAGCCTTACTTTTTGACCAAAAATTGGTATTCTCAGAAATGGGCCTATTTGCGCGGAAAAGCAAAGCCTATAGCCTTACTTTTTGACCAAAAATCGGTATTCTCAAAAATGGGCATATTTTTGCGAAAAAGCAAAGGCTATAGCCTTACTTTTTGACCAAAAACCGGTTTTCTCAAAAATGGGCCTATTTGCGCGGAAAAGCAAAGGCTATAGCCTTACTTTTTGACCAAAAATCGGTATTCTCAAAAATGGGCCAATTTTCGCGAAAAAGGAAAGGCTATAGCCTTACTTTTTGACCAAAAATCTTTATTCTCAAAAATGGGCATATTTTTGCGGAAAAGCAAAGCCTATAGCCTTACGTTTTGACCAAAAATCGGTATTCTCAAAAATGGGCATATTTTTGCGAAAAAGCAAAGCCTATAGCCTTACTTTTTGACCAAAAATCGGTTTTCTCAAAAATGGGCATATTTTAGCGGAAAAGCAAAGCCTATAGCCTTACTTTTTGACCAAAAATCTGTATTCTCAAAAATGGGCATATTTTTGCGGAAAAGCAAAGCCTATAGCCTTACTTTTTGACCAAAAATCGGTATTCTCAAAAATGGGCATATTTTAGCGGAAAAGCAAAGCCTATAGCCTTACTTTTTGACCAAAAATTGGTATTCTCAGAAATGGGCCTATTTGCGCGGAAAAGCAAAGCCTATAGCCTTACTTTTTGACCAAAAATCGGTATTCTCAAAAATGGGCATATTTTTGCGAAAAAGCAAAGGCTATAGCCTTACTTTTTGACCAAAAACCGGTTTTCTCAAAAATGGGCCTATTTGCGCGGAAAAGCAAAGGCTATAGCCTTACTTTTTGACCAAAAATCTTTATTCTCAAAAATGGGCATATTTTTGCGGAAAAGCAAAGCCTATAGCCTTACTTTTTGACCAAAAATCGGTATTCTCAAAAATGGGCATATTTTTGCGAAAAAGCAAAGCCTATAGCCTTACTTTTTGACCAAAAATCGGTTTTCTCAAAAATGGGCATATTTTTGCGAAAAAGCAAAGCCTATAGCCTTACTTTTTGACCAAAAATCGGTATTCTCAGAAATTGGCCTATTTGCGCGGAAAAGCAAAGCCTATAGCCTTACTTTTTGACCAAAAATCGGTATTCTAAAAATGGGCATATTTTTGCGAAAAAGCAAAGCCTATAGCCTTACTTTTTGACCAAAAACCGGTATTCTCAAAAATGGGCATATTTTGGCGGAAAAGCAAAGCCTATAGCCTTACTTTTTGACCAAAAATCAGTATTCTCAAAAATGGGCATATTTTGGCGGAAAAGCAAAGCCTATAGCCTTACTTTTTGACCAAAAATCAGTATTCTCAAAAATGGGCATATTTTGGCGGAAAAGCAAAGCCTATAGCCTTACTTTTTGACCAAAAATCGGTATTCTCAGAAATGGGCCTATTTTCGCGAAAAAGCAAAGGCTATAGCTTTACTCTTTGACCAAAAATCGGTATTCTCAGAAATGGGCCTATTTTCGCGAAAAAGCAAAGGCTATAGCTTTACTCTTTGACCAAAAATCTGTTTTCTCAGAAATAGGCCTATTTTCGCGAAAAAGCAAAGCCTATAGCCTTACTTTTTGACCAAAAATAGGTATTCTCAGAAATGGGCCTATTTTCGCGAAAAAGCAAAGGCTATAGCCTTACTCTTTGACCAAAAATCGGTATTCTCAAAAATGGGCATATTTTTGCGGAAAAGCAAAGCCTATAGCCTTACTTTTTGACCAAAAATCTGTTTTCTCAGAAATAGGCATACTTTTGCGAAAAAGCAAAGGCTATAGCCTTACTTTTTGACCAAAAATCGGTATTCCCAAAAATGGGCATATTTTAGCGGAAAAGCAAAGCCTATAGCCTTACTTTTTGACCAAAAATCGGTATTCTCAAAAATGGGCCTATTTTAGCGGAAAAGCAAAGGCTATAGCCTTACTTTTTGACCAAAAATCGGTATTCTCAGAAATGGGCCTATTTGCGAGGAAAAGCAAAGCCTATAGCCTTACTTTTTGACCAAAATCGGTATTCTCAAAAATGGGCATATTTTGGCGGAAAAGCAAAGCCTATAGCCTTACTTTTTGACCAAAAATCAGTATTCTCAAAAATGGGCATATTTTGGCGGAAAAGCAAAGCCTATAGCCTTACTTTTTGACCAAAAATCAGTATTCTCAAAAATGGGCATATTTTGGCGGAAAAGCAAAGCCTATAGCCTTACTTTTTGACCAAAAATCGGTATTCTCAGAAATGGGCCTATTTTCGCGAAAAAGCAAAGGCTATAGCTTTACTCTTTGACCAAAAATCGGTATTCTCAGAAATGGGCCTATTTTCGCGAAAAAGCAAAGGCTATAGCTTTACTCTTTGACCAAAAATCTGTTTTCTCAGAAATAGGCCTATTTTCGCGAAAAAGCAAAGCCTATAGCCTTACTTTTTGACCAAAAATAGGTATTCTCAGAAATGGGCCTATTTTCGCGAAAAAGCAAAGGCTATAGCCTTACTCTTTGACCAAAAATCGGTATTCTCAAAAATGGGCATATTTTTGCGGAAAAGCAAAGCCTATAGCCTTACTTTTTGACCAAAAATCTGTTTTCTCAGAAATAGGCATACTTTTGCGAAAAAGCAAAGGCTATAGCCTTACTTTTTGACCAAAAATCGGTATTCCCAAAAATGGGCATATTTTAGCGGAAAAGCAAAGCCTATAGCCTTACTTTTTGACCAAAAATCGGTATTCTCAGAAATGGGCATATTTTTGCGAAAAAGCAAAGCCTATAGCCTTACTTTTTGACCAAAAATCGGGTTTTCTCAAAAATGGGCCTATTTTCGCGAAAAAGCAAAAGCTATAGCTTTACTTTTTGACCAAAAATCGGTAATCTCAAAAATGGGCATATTTTCGCGAAAAAGCAAAGGCTATAGCCTTACTTTGGACCAAAAATCTGTATTCTCAAAAATGGGCCTATTTTAGCGGAAAAGCAAAGGCTATAGCCTTACTTTTTGACCAAAAAAATCGGTATTCTCAGAAATGGGCATATTTTAGCGGAAAAGCAAATCCTATAGCCTTACTTTTTGACCAAAAATCGGTATTCTCAAAAATGGGCATATTTTTGCGAAAAAGCAAAGCCTATAGCCTTACTTTTTGACCAAAAATCGGTATTCTCAAAAATGGGCCTATTTTAGCGGAAAAGCAAAGGCTATAGCCTTACTTTGGACCAAAAATCTGTATTCTCAAAAATGGGCCTATTTTAGCGGAAAAGCAAAGGCTATAGCCTTACTTTTTGACCAAAAAATCGGTATTCTCAGAAATGGGCATATTTTAGCGGAAAAGCAAAGCCTATAGCCTTACTTTTTGACCAAAAATCGGTATTCTCAAAAATGGGCATATTTTTGCGAAAAAGCAAAGCCTATAGCCTTACTTTTTGACCAAAAATCGGTATTCTCAAAAATGGGCCTATTTTAGCGGAAAAGCAAAGGCTATAGCCTTACTTTTTGACCAAAAATCGGTATTCTCAAAAATGGGCATATTTTAGCGGAAAAGCAAAGCCTATAGCCTTACTTTTTGACCAAAAATCGGTATTCTCAAAAATGGGCATATTTTAGCGGAAAAGCAAAGCCTGTAGCCTTACTTTTTGACCAAAAATCGGTATTCTCAAAAATGGGCATATTTTAGTGGAAAAGCAAAGCCTATAGCCTTACTTTTTGACCAAAAATCTGTATTCTCAAAAATGGGCATATTTTTGCGGAAAAGCAAAGCCTATAGCCTTACTTTTTGACCAAAAATCTGTATTCTCAAAAATGGGCCTATCTTAGCGGAAAAGCAAAGCCTATAGCCTTACTTTTTGACCAAAAATCGGTATTCTCAAAAATGAGCCTATTTTTGCGAAAAAGCAAAGCCTATAGCCTTACTCTTTGACGAAAAATCGGTATTCTCAAAAATGGGCCTATTTGCGCGGAAAAGCAAAGCCTATGGCCTTACTTTTTGACCAAAAATCGGTATTCTAAAAATGGGCATATTTTTGCGAAAAAGCAAAGGCTATAGCCTTACTTTTTGATCAAAAACCGGTTTTCTCAAAAATGGGCCTATTTGCGCGGAAAAGCAAAGGCTATAGCCTTACTTGTTGACCAAAAATAAGTGTTTCAAAATGGGCTTATTTTTGCGAAAAACGAAAGGGCATAGCCTTACGTTTTTGCGAAAAGCAATCAAATTTATGCGTAAGAAAGAAGTTACACTTCCTAAAAAGGAAACATGATTGACAGAAAACAGTAAATATTTCAAATACATGACACTCTAGAGTCAAAATATCATTTTCTTGAGAAATGAAATAACTTTATCACTCGTAGTAAATACTTTCAAATTGGGAATTTAAATACCTAGTTTCAAACTGGAAATAGATCTTTAGACATTCTACGAAAGAGCCTGGACTGAGCAATGCTTTTGTGCAGTTCTATTATAAAGTCTTAGTGCATGAGAAAGAATCGAATATCATGTGGTACTTTCCATATTATCAAGATACCAAAGTATCTTATATAAAGTTATCAAAATATCTTTCGATTCAGATTCTTTCCTAGAGTAGCTAAAAGGTCTATTCAAAGATATCATATGTTTTTAACTTATCTTTCAACCAATCTAGTTTTTAAGTTTCAACCAATCTAGTTTCAAGGGATTAGTATCTAAGGGCATGTTCATATGCACGTGGTTCATATGGAGGCGAGCCAGACTGCTTGCCAGGCTGACCCGGTAGGCGAGACAGTTTTCAAATTGTGTTCATATGGAGAAATGGCAGCCCGCTTGCCGAGGCAGAGATTTGACACGTGTCAAAAATGAGAAACGTGCCTATTCTTTAGATAAGCAGCGCATGAGCAATTGCGAGGTTTTCGTCTCAATAGCTGGGCTGGGATAGGATTCATATGAGAAAACTTTCATCCCGCCTACCAAGATCTCGCCACTACACGAGTGAGATCTCACTAAGTGGAGCAGCTCCCTTCAAATTTGTATTGGAATTAGGGATGAGGTGACATCTTGGCAAAGAGCTCCAGTCCAGTAATCCGGCTAGCTCACCTCTATAACAACTGGCCTTAAGTCTTTGAAAAGGGGCAAAAAGGGAACATCCTATATTGTCAAATTCACACTCTATTGATAATAATATTCCGGGTGTCTCAGAAGATAACAGGCGGATTTGCTGGGTCCAGCGATGGTGTGAATTTAGCTTTTATCAATGGCTAATTACTCGCAAAACGACCGTTCCTTGATAGTTACCTTGAATATACGTGCCTTGTTTGTTGGTAATGGTGTTTTAAGGGCAGAAATATTTACCTTCAAAGCTCAAATTGACATGCATCTTTAAATAAGAGCTTTTGGTGTTTTGGCGTTAGCAAATTCTAGAAGTACATCGAAATTAAAAACTGAAAATGAAGAAAAACCAAGAATCTGTCTAATGGGTCACTGTTGGTGACTTCTGGCAAACAGAACATAATAAGATCCAATATTATTCAAATTTCTTTCAAGGTTGGCACCAATGTATTCACTTTGCGTCGAGAATTTCTTTGGGCCAAAAGCCAAAGCTCTGACTTGGAGGTGGACACAAGTAAGAGAGTTCAAGACCTTTGCTCTCGAGGCACCAGTACCAACAAACGAAGTACCTTTATTCAAGTTGACTATCGTTGAACATTTTTAGAGCTATCTGTTTGTTTGTTTCAATTTATTTTGAGTGGGCTTGTCAGGATTTCTAGCTACTGAAAGCTAATTTAGACTCACAGTGCATGCTGCATCCAGGCATGGGGCCACTAGTTTAATGTCCCTTCAGAAGGACGACGATGTGAGTTGTGAGGTCAGGCCGCCGAGGTCACCAATCCAGAGTTCGACCTCATTTGACAGAGATTAACTACAGTCACCTGGCGAAGACTGTGTAAGCCACTTGGCTACTCACCCCGCGATCGCTTGGCCACTCACCCTCATTTGAATTGATTGAAGTTAAATTGACATCACTGCATTGCACCAAAATGAATATTTATATTCTTTTCTGGGACACCACGACCGAGAGTCGCAAAATCATTTACTGGCGTTTGTAAAATTACCTAAATTCAAGAATTAAAAAATACATCATTTCGGAACACCTGGTACATACCGGGTAAGTCTGAAAAAACTTGGGGCGTATGGCGGACTGTGACGTCACATTTAGCCACCCGATTGTTGTGAATTAAATTTGTCCTTTGAGCCAGAAGTCTAGCTTGGATTACAAACCTTTCCCCGTTGAAATCGGTGACTTGATGTATTTGTTAAAACTAGAGTTCTTTGTAAGACCTTGTATGGGTGGTTGCCAACCAATGAAAGCTTTAGCCAAGCCCCTTCTGCATTTTAGCCCGACCAAAGTTAAAGGTACAAGTGACATATTCAGCACGGAGGGGGGGGGGGGGGTTCTTCACTAAATTTCGGCTAGGGTTGTGCCGCCCACAGCTCCAGAATGGAACCGTTGGCTAGACCAATCCTTGTGAAATGATACCCTTGGCTAGACTAATTTCTACATAGAAAATTCCAAGAGCTGGCGTTTTCTTGACAAAACTTGCCAAAGTTTCGCATTCTCTGGACCAAAATGAAAAAACTGAGTTTCTTTACAGGAATTACCAAGAATCCCATAAAAGGCATCACAAAGAAAATCATTTCTAAAAAGACATCAAGTGACCGATTTCATTGGGGAAAGGTTTATGTTCTTGGTTAGACCTTTGACTGCATGGACAAATTTTATTTATGATGATCTGATGGCTTAACGAGACGCCACAGTCCGCCAAATTGCCAACGTTTTCTGATTCACTCGGTATAAATGCTACGATCTATGTATTCGAATAAAATCTATCTAAATTGAAATAAATATAAATTCATGTTGTTGATTTAGATGATAAAGTATGAAGCTCTGATAACCTGAATAAGAATTCCTTTTGCGCCAGTGTGTGAGTTAGTTCTTTTATCGCTTCATCGATCAAAAACCATTTTCTGGCTCTGTTTTCTACAAGACAAAATAGAGTTATGCATTATAGCTCCTTAACTATTTTGCAAACTATCTATAAAAGTCTCTTAAATCAAAAGTTATGCCACATAGTAAACTAAGAGTGAGGAAAAACCTGAACCCTCCTTGCAAAGTGAATTTCTTAAGGGAGGAGTCATTTTTAATTCTGGGTACTGGGGCAGAGGATTTTTGGCAGGGGTATGAAACTTTTTTCCATTATTTTGTGGGTGTACAAAAATTTTAAGAGCATTTCTTATGGAGTACAAAACTATTTTTCTTGAAAAATTTTTAGATGAAGTCATCAATCACAGATTGAAAGGAAACTTAAAAGACATCTGGAAATGATGATTCACTTGACCAGTATGAAATCACTTGGGACAACTTGCTATCTATCCATATATTTATGTTTTATGCAGAAAGACTTCTGGATGGGGTACCAAACCATTTTGCTGAAAGATGATGGGCCACAACAACTTTTCTGTGTTCAAGATGGGGGTATAGAATTTTCTCTAATTGTGCAAAATTATCCTCCACCCTGGTAATCAGGATTATGAATGACCACCAACTCCCCGATAGCCTGAAATAGCAGCTTCATCCTTATGAACATGCAACACTAGTTAACCTGTGGAGCAAGAATAGTTAAACCCTGCAAATGAAAACAAAGCAACGCTAACCAGATTAGCCTGCAAAACTTGCAAATGGCCAGCAAACAAAGTTGAAATGCAAAGTCAATGTTCATATGCAAGTCACTTTTCCAAAAACAAAGTTATTGATTTGCATGATGCCTTATTAAAAACCAGGCTTCAGTTGACCTTGTGAAGGTCAACTTTCCAAATAAGAGGGTTGGAAGTGGCGTACAAATCCTCCTTACAGTTGTGTTGGGCACCAGAGGCTTTTATCATTTGTGCTTGCAATTGAGCTTCAGCTATGTTGTGTTTTTGGAGAATTGGAACATGGGTTATGACTTCCTTTCTTTCTTTTAGTGTTAATTTTGGCTTCTATCTGTGCTCAATTTACCCTTTCTACAAATCTAAGCTGAAGAGGGTACAACAAAACCTTGTTTTTCAGAATATGACTTGCATAGGACAATCTATAATTGGGGTTGCTGCTTTTTGCAGGTTTGTTTTCCTCACTATTCTTTGACAAGTGTTACTTGCAAATATGGGTGATTTAGTTTTGTCTTCTTCTGCAGGGTTAGAATTTCTTTACCCCACTGGTTGACAAATGTTGTGTTTGAGTGTTAATAGTGAAGCGTCTGTTGTTTTAGGTAATTCTTAAATTCTGTACATTAAACATTAGTTTAAAGGAATACACACTGATACAAACCTTTGCTTTTGATTAATGATGCATTATCATCAACAATCAATGTGTACACATACGTTTTACTTCTTGAAATGTCATTCTGCAAAGAAATATCTCCAGAAAAATCAAAATGAATCTTTTAGATAACTAAATGAGGAATGAGCATATTTCATTGATTGTGGTAAACTGAATGAAGATGACATGATTGAATGTTTTTAGTGCATCATGAAAAAGTTCCCATCTTTAAAAATTTTCAGCGCCAAGGATGCTAAATGGCAAGGACCAATAAACAACATTTTGCTTGGGGGCTATAAGTAAACCAATGGGGGTCAAAGTGAACTGAAATCTCCAAGGGAGTAAAAAGGTACTTTCCAGGAATAAATTTGCAACTGAGCCATTCAAATCGGGGTAAAAAGATGCTAATTATTGTTTACAACTAAAGACTGACTTTATACATAGTTATACATTGGGATAGAAATTCTAAGTTGAACAAAGAGAAAAATCTCAGTGGCTTTCACATAAACTTGCAAGATGCCTGAAAAGACCTTTAACAATCATAACAAGATCAAATCATAACAAAATTCATAAAATTTCTATACAGCTGAATTTACTGATGTTTTCAAAATGCACGAAAAATCACAACAATGGTTTGGTCTTTCAGTTTTTGACAAAATTTGAATCATTCAGATCAATCCAGTACTCTTGTTGATATGAATTTTTCAAAGTGGGACCTTTTTCCTGGCTCACCTGGTATACACATTAGATCATTCTATCACTGCCAAATACTTCTTTGACAAATTTTCAAAAATGATCAATGTTCAATGTCAGGTTTTACACATAATTATAAAGATACAAATATATTTTCATAAGAAACTGCTTATAAGAAACTCAACTCTCAGATCGCCAAAAAATCAAGAAACCCAAAGTACTAGAAAAATACAACTTAAGAAACTGCTTACCTCTATAAAGGAATTTTCAACATGGTTTTACTTTATTTTCACTTTTTTCTTGTATCATATTTCTTGTAAGGTACTTGAGTATAGTCTGAACATTGGAAAGGCTGCAAAAAATCTTGTTCTGAAAAGTTCTCAACGTACCAGGTAATGGACATGAACATGAAGATAGCATCCTTGGGCAAGGTGTTAACACAAATTGTGCCTCTCTCCACCCAGGAGTATAAATGGGTACCTGGTCCGTAGTTATGAGCGCCGTCTGTGGCTGCACCCTGCTATATGCTACTAAGCAAAGTGACCAGGGGGTAAGATGTAAAGTCGTTTGAGTAGCCTTTGGCTAGATAAGAGACTATAAAACTACTACTTACTTACTTACTATTTTCATGGAACATTTCAGAAACTCATAAGAAACTCTGAGTACCCAAGATCAGATAACTTTAAGAAACTTCCATTTCCAAGAATTTCCAAAAATAATCCATTTTCTATGTCATATTTTTACCAAAATCCAAAGTAAAATAAGAAAACTAATATGCTGGATTACAAGGGAAGGCTCAAGATTTACCTTAAAAATTCCAAGAAAATTCAAAATCTTTCCTTTAACACCAGCCTGAAACACACAAAGAATTATTTCATACACAAAAAGCAATACATGTTTTTTATATAAGAAACTTGGATCAGGCAATCATTCTAAAAGTTTCTTGATTTCAAATGAAATTTTGTCCATTTTAGTACTAAAACTTTCTTAATTAGTTTCTCATTTTTTGAATTCAGAATTATCAATGTGGTCGCTATCATTGCGGTAGATATGTTTCTTGACATTTAAAACATCATAAAGGGATAAACAGTGTTCTGTTATGTTGAAAACACAAATGTTTAGATGATATTGCTCAAGAATAAAGGTTCAACAATCTATTTGCTATAATATCCATAATATCCATGCTTTTAACTTTGAAAAGTTTCTTATTACTTCTCAGACATAGTACTAGAGTTTCTTAAAATTTTGACCATCTTAGTACTAGTTTCTTGTAAACCAGTTTCTTACAAAAAACGTGTATCGACCTTGAAAAAGTTGAATGATTTTTGTTCAAGAATTGAAACAGTTGTCCTATCTTTCATGCTGAACTTCAGAAAGAGTTTTGAAAACCAAACAATAAAACAATACCTCTTCCTCTACTTCTCTAATTGCAGCAGTGACTGGATTTTCACCTGGTTCAATTGCTCCAGCAGGAATAATCCATCTATTCACATACTTTGAGCTGGATACCAGCAAAACCTAAAAAGAAATAGTATGTTATGGTCATTTTGTTGTGGCATAAACTTGTACGCATATTTTGTTTCACAAGAAACAGCTGAAAAGAAACAGTAGGCTCAGTTTTTCAAAATTAAGAAACAACCCTAACTGAATTCCAAAAGCAGTAGGCACCTTTTGCAATTTGCAGTTCTAATTTTCCAAGGTCACTCATAACTGTTTTGACTCTTAACAACTGCTCCGTGAGTGCAAATTATGTCATTACTTGCTGTGAGATATTACAGCCTCCTTAACAAACCAAATGAACTCTACACTTTCAGCATTAAAAAAATAAGAAGCGCATAAGAAAGTTTTGGCAGCAAGAGTAAAATGGCCAAAAAATTTATGAAACTCTGCCCGTTGTTCAGTTTTCTTATAAAAAAATATGTGTATTTCCAATTATAGTTTGATGGACAAATTTGAAAAAGGTCACTTGTTTGAGCTTAGGTAAGCATGTGCAAGCTTAGGTAAGCATGTGTGATTCTTTACCTATCTGTTTCTAATTTTCTTTTGTTTGCACAAGTGAAGTGCCAAATTTCCATTTAGGACAGGAGGGAACACGACATCTTTGATTGATTGCTAACCTACGCCGAACTCTCACCTCTTTTTGTCGGTCATCCTTGACACAAACGCAGCCAGCTCTAAGTTTATATCCATCATCATCGTATGTGCGCAGATTTCCATCTTCTTTGGTCATCACTCCCCTGCTTGAGTTGCGTCTTGTACTTCTTTCAGTCGCCACCTCGTGGGTCAGGTATTCTGCTTGGAAGCAATGTGATTCGAAAACAAAGATGGCGCTGAAAATTATCAGTGAAAATTATGCCTTAAAACCTCGCTTCTGAAATCAACCTCGTTCACGATTGAAAATAGAAACCTGACCTGTGCAGCGACGAAGGAGCGCTGCGCAACCGAAAAACTTCAATTTGGCAAGGCAACTCAATTTCATATTTCATATGGTAAAGTTTTTGACCAGGGGTGCACTTGACCAGATGTTGGTCTGAGACTCTTAGGGACGTGCCATACAATCTTTAAAAACATGCACTTTTCTCATACCAATTTTTCGATTGTATATCAATGTTTAGATATAAAAGTAGATAAGACCATGGTGATAAAACCTTATCGTGGAAATTGACACCCTTCCCAATGGCACATCCCTAAATTCAAAACAAATGTTGAGAAGGCTCGCGAGTGATTTTTGCTCCGCTTAAACTTGCTTTCTACCATAAAAGACGCCCAAAGAAATCATTTGAGCAATCGGAAATGATTCTGTCCTTGTGCATCATATACGGAAAGTGCAAAACAGGGGGGCAAAGAGAACAAAGGGTTTTGCCCCCCTCCCCATTCCATTCCAAAGCCGTACATTAAAATCTGCATGAGAGAGCCTGCGATTTTGTGTAACAGGCTGAGTGGTTCCTATACATAAGGCATTTAGTTGGCCAAATCTCTCTGTGTGCAGGCTCCACTGTGTTGATCAGAATTATCGTAAATAACAAACACATGCCATTTTTGTTTCAAATGTTATTGAATCTATACTCGAAAATGCTATTCAAAATAAGCTATTTTACACACGGTACAGCTTCAAATATTAAACGCTAACAAAATCCGTCAGTTTTGCACATTTATCTTTAAAAAATGCTAAAATATTTGGCATTATTGCAAAACACAGTTGCACTAGCAGTACCAGGAAATGCCCCCAATTATTTGTCAATCCATTGGAAATGAGGCCGTTGGAAATTAGCCGGCCTTACAGAGGAGATAACATCATCAAATATGATTCCCTTCTTAGATACATTGCCATCCATGATCCTTTACAGACCCAAAATCGACTCTCTTATGACAAGAAATTATTTCTGGACAAGGTCCTCTCTGTTTTGCTTTTCATTTGACTCGAATAGAAGGTCATTTTGTTGGTTAGCAGAAGGTCCCCAGGGGGGGGATACTTGACCAGATTTTGGTCGGGGACGTGCCATCGGAGCTTCAAAAACATACCCGTTCCTTTATACCAATTTTTCCTAAATGTATACTCGACTTTATACTACCAGGTGTCCCAGAAAAAAACGCAACAGATTTGAAAAATTCTAATGGCAACTGTTTCATACTTGTTAGCAAACAATTATTTTTATTGAAATCTGCAATTATTAGAACAAATTTTGACATATTTTCTGATATTTTTGGGGATTTGGTTGTAAAGTTAAAAATCAGCAAACTTCAAAATTGCCCCTACGTCAAAACCAGAGCTACTGCATTTGCAATAGTGAATTATAGTGTCATATTATAAAACATGACATTTCCAGCAATTACCAAAGATTGCTGACAAGCACGCAACACAGAAGCTAATTGAACATATTACAGACACTTTTCATAAAGATTTCGGTCAAGGCACAGTTGCTTTTTCTAAAATGACTAGGCCATCATTAGACTTATACTTTAAATTGGAAAAGAAGACTGACAGCTCCCTCAAAACTAGATAACTTATGAATCAGCAAGGCATCTCTTTGTCACAGTTTCTTGATCACATTGTATTTTTTCTGTAATCCTGTGCAGTTGCATGTATACCATGCTGTAATTTTGCAGTATACTTTGCACTAATGCTGGCAGCTCTGGTTTTGCCTTGACAACGAATTTAAAGTTTGTTGATTTTAACTCTGCAACCAAGTCACAAAAAATTCTGAAAAATATATCAAAACTTAACCTAATCATTGCAGATTTAGAGAAAAATATTATTATTATTTATTTGAAACAGCTTGTGTCAGAATTTTTTAAATCCGTTGCGTTTTTTTGGGACACCTGGTAATTTTCCGAAAATATATACAAAACCTTATACCAATTCTTCAAAAATATATACTAGACCTCATATCAATTTTCCGAAAATGCACCGATCCCGTTCCTTATACCAAAATCATAAAATTGAGTACCGTTCCTTTACACCAAAATTGCGAAAATGGGTATCGTTACTTCTCCCAAAACCGTGAAAATCGACGTGTTTGCTCTTCAGATTTCAAATGCTGGTATTTGTTTCAAACCCTGCATCAAAAGCAAGGCGCATTGTTTAACTTCAGTGGCAAAATAGCCAAGTGATGGCATTACATGCAAAGGAGAAAACACTGTTTAGCCAAGATACAGGGGTATGGCTTAACCAAGATTTCTACTTACTGTGATAAAAGCATAAAAACATTATTTTCCTAGGCTATTTCATCCCATTATTATCAGAATATTTCCCTCAAAATTTCAATCCATAGATCATGAATATATACAAGCTAAAACGTAGTACGAGGTATGAAAACGTCCCTATCGAAGTTTAAACGAAAAATACATAAAACTGAATAGAAAATATTCACAGATCGTGAGATCCACACACTGATCCGACTTTGATCTGACACGGTTCCGAAAATGATCAGCTGATCCGACACTGGTATGACACTGGTCTGACACTGATTTGAGACTGCTTTGATCCAAAAGTTAACGACGGGCCAAGGGGATGACTGGGTAGAGAGTATCTTTCCCATTTTCCATGGTTGGCTTATACTATCAAAGAAACATAAAATTTCTTGCTTTACTAGCCTGCGTGCAACCCCTACTGTTTCCTTTGCAACGAATTCAGTTCAACAGGAAATCTCAACTCAAAGGAAACAGTAGGGGATGCATGCTGGCTACGCTGTACCTAACTGGTTCGGAAAAGTTAAGAGCTATATCCTCCCACTCATTTTCTTGGATCTGGCATCACTACTGAGAGGAGAATATTTACTTCAAAGATAACATTTTTTGCTTTTGGCTTGTGACGATTTCAGACTATCTGTGATTTCGAGGTTCTGCAGTATTTTCTATGGCAATCAAGCTGGTATTACGCCCTCCAAATACCATCAAAAAGAACTACCAATCTTAACAACTCTTTCGGGCGCTTAATGCAGCAAATATAAAACAATCTCAATTTTGCTTTACAATTGAATTGAATTGATGATATTGCTGTTGTTGTTGTTGAAGTGGTATCCGTTCATATAGTCTGCGTGAAGACTCTATACTTATTTCTTTTCAGTGAGGCTTAATCCTCCAGTAAAGGAGAAACGTCTCCGAAAAGAAATCAATACACCACTATAATTAAGCAGCCTCGTTTTGGAAATTTGTCAAAATTTCACCTCTTGTTCATATGAAAATTTTGAGCCCAGATTCGGATTTAGCACCCAAACTTCAGTCTTTTCACATGTTTTTAAACTGCTACCAATTGCGATGTTGATTTTATGACAATGAAAGCTCAAACATTTAATAAGGGATTTGACTGTGCCAAATCGTTCGGGGTGAAACTTTACACCCCGAGTCATTTTTCACGGTCAAATCCCTTATAGATTTTCAAACTTTAAATCGCCATGAAATTAACACTACGACCGCTCGCAACATGAAAACCTGTCGTTAGACTAACGTTTGGGTGCTAAATCTGAATTTGGCCTTTAAAATTTACTATGACAGAATCTTGAATAATTTTCAAAACGAGACTGTTAATTGAAGTGGTGTATAGAGTCCGCACGCAGATCATGGTCAAAGAATGAAATTACTTCTCTAACAATGTATCGCTAACTATGTATATAAAAACTGTGCATTGATTCTAAAGTAAATACGCTCTATGAAGATACTACAGTGAAATAAATTCTTATCAAAATACATGTCGTAAAAAGCAGTATATTTGTTTGAATTTTCAAGTGGTCTGCAACCCATATTTCGTTGTGTATAACCCAGAAGACCAGGGCAAACTCTATGATGCTTACTGTGGGTCACAGGATGTTAATGTGTGCTTTCGTTTCTGTCTTTGATTCTCTGTAACATTATATAAGCTTTTGTAATAGAGCTGCATAAAAACAACGGAGACTGTGAATTCGCCTACCCAGCGTCGTTTTGAAAAGACATGGAAAAAAGGCAGAGAAACGAAAAACATAAAACTCTCCTACCGACCGTGTGAGTAAAAAAAACAATCTCTAACTGTTCGAAAGGCCAATATTTCCTGCACATCAAGATGGCGTAGTTTGCTAATATAATATTAATGGCTGAGATGTTCACATTCAATTAAAAAACTACCACACTGAGATCGGCCACTCTGCTCTGAAACTATGAGGCATTTTCTCAAGAAATTTCTGTCAACATTCAAAACGGCCTAAAATTACGGAGAAATAGCACTGCTACATCGAAAGAGTCATCGTTATTTTTCTTTTTCTCGTTTTATAGCCATGTAATTAGAAAATATTGTAAATAGGTTTATTTCTCCTTAGCTTTTTATTTTATTTTTTGCTGGGACAACTGGAAAGCAGTTACTTAATCTATTTGTTTAAACTGAATTGTATCCCAGGGTAAACATTTTTAAAATGAAAAAAAAAATAAAAAAATGAAAAACTTCTGCAATGACTTTAACACGTTTTAGCACGTTTTTTTCTTTTGGAAGGATGAGGCTGCCTAAAAAATCATATCATGCTCACAGGAATGATACATGCATCCTCCCAAAGATACATCACGTGCTGAAGTATGTAACAGTCAAAACCGTAAAGGATAGCATAAAATTTGGTCGTGACTTTTGATCTCCTCTAAAGTTTTCTGGAAGAGGCTTTTTAACAAGATCTGTCATAGCTTTAGAACTGAGTAGCCGATTTTTCAGTCAGGTGACAGGTAACTTTTAAAATGTACTCAGCCCTGTTCACCATTAGAAAAGATATTTGACAATGTTATCATTTTGATATCCGGGAAGAATGACCTTACAAACAAGGAATGCTTATTTTACTAACCAAGCCATGGGTGACAGGGCGACAATGCACCGTGTTTGTAGCTAAAAAATTAAAGTTTATTACCTCGATAATATTGCTTTTCTTTGTTGTTTTCTCCTCGGCCCAAGCCTAACCAGTACCAGGAATCAAATTCAAATTGCTCCTGCACGTCTGAGCAGTTAGTTCCTACACAGCATGCATCCTTGCTTTCAACTTCAAACGAGGATGAACGCTTTGAATTTGATTCCTGGCACTGGTTAGGCTTGGCCCGAAGAGAAAGCAACAAAGAAAAGCAGCAATATCGAAGCAATGAGCTTTAATTTCTCAGCTGGAAACACGGTACATTATCGCCAGTGACCCAGCATTGAAAGCTATTTGGGAAGGAAGGAAAGAAAAGTTGACGGTAAAAATGTATACAAACATTCTCATTGCATTCTGTGTTCGTTTGCTGTACGCATTCAACTTGCTTAGGGTGTTGCTGTCGTTGTTAGCACAGTTTTGACAGTGGACATCAAGAGTGTGGTATTTCTAGTTGCCAACGGAATTTTGCTGTCGTCAAACCCTTCTTCGTAAAGAACACCTGGTAAAAACAAAAAGATACAACGTTCAGTGTCTGGATTCTTTGCAATACAACAAAATCAGAGAAAAAAGTTTTCTCTACAGCTGGCGCAAAATACCCACTGAGCCAGAAATATAGCTCCTGCTTTCGAAAATTTCTAACACCAAGAATACTTGACGGGTTTTGATGATTTGAATTCTAGATAAAAGCTGAAAGATCAACCATTTTTTTGTTGTGAATGTTCTCACTTTTTTATGAGGCCTGGAGGTATGTGGAAATTTGACTTACCAAAATCTCGTGGTTGTGAACAGCAAGAGAAAACGGCTAAAACACGTGATAAAGTGGTAAAGAAAATTCTCATGTCAAACAATACAAAAACTGATTTTTAATGGGTATCAAATCTCGTCTGCACATTTATTGCCATGGGATCGACAAAACTTAAGTGTTTATCAAAAATTTATTTTTGTAGAGCAACATTTTCTAAATCAGATCTCCTGTTCGGAGCAAGAGCACTTCGTCACTCAGGTAGGGGAAACTAGAAATAATTCCTTGACGATCAGAGCAACATAACAAACAAAAGACATCTTACCAGCAATACAAGCTGTCATAAAACAAGCAATGGTTCCTGCTACCATGGCTCGTACAGCGACACTTGCTAAATCAGATCTCCTTTTGGGGGCAAGGGCACTTAGGCCCCCAATTTGAACACCAATTGATCCAATGTTTGCAAATCCACATAACGCATATGTTGCTATCACTTCAGATCGCAACTACAAAAAACAAAAATTGTCATCATATCATGCACGAGGGTAGGGGAGAGAGCTTACCCTCGAGTACCGAACAACCTCCCCCCACCGCTCATTGATTGTTGAACAATTTTTCAGCCCCTCCAACTTTCTATCAGTTCTTGAAAGTTGAAACCATAAGGAACGTAACTTTGAATTAATTAAAAAACTGAATCGCTACGCTTCAGAAAATGTTTTATTTGTTTTGCTGAGCTATGCCGTATCAAAAAGCATAAAATGAGACAACAAATATGTGAGCGTAACATTTTAGCGGCTAAGAAAGAGCACCTGTTACAAGACGCTCCCATTTCAAGCAGACCCAGTCCCCTTTTACCTTAATTCGCTTCAAAAACAAACGTGAAGTTAAAGTGACTTACTGAAAGCTTGCTGCCAGGTAACTGCTGTCTCCTGTTCTTAATGAATTTGTTCATCTCCTCGTAAGCAGCAAACTCGTTAATGAATGTCTTTCTTCCTAATAATTCTGCTACTATGAAGCAATCATCCCAGGAAACTCCCATTATGTAGGCAAATGGCATCAGTACATATGAACAGATGAGCTAAAATACAAGATATATGGATAAAGATGGACCAATTTCTGAGTCATAGGATTAACAAGGCGATAAAATTTTAAGGCCTAGCAAAGTTATCATCATACAAAATGATAGACTCGAGACAAAGCCCAAGTTATCGCAACAATGACAGCAACAATGACAACGCAATGACAACAACAACAACAACAACAACAACAACAACTACAACATTTTAGTTTCGCTCAAACTGGTTTGAGCGTCCACCAGTCCATCAATAGTGATAACTACGACTATGTAATCAGTCTAGCAAGAAGAGAAGTAATATAAAGAAAAAATCTCAAGAAACCAACCCTAAAAGTGATGCAAACACCAATAAGATTTCCTCCCCAGCAGAGAACAGCATCCACAAATGCAAGCACTGCTAAGAATGCTATCAACATTACAGCAATATTTGCAACCAACAAAATCGACATTGATGCACCGGCTGCCAGAGCTTCGATGAAATTTTTCTCTTCCCTGAAACCAAATACCTGAGATCAGTATCCTTAGAGTTATCAAGGAATGTTGGTTGAACAAATAAACATATTCGCTTGGGCATTTGGGCATAGGAATGAAAGTTTAACTGCAATCGATGGATTATCAGCTTTGAAATATTCCTCGATAGTTAACTTGAGCATAGATACATTGTTTGTTGACGCTAATGTTTGGAGTGTTGAAGTATTTATATTGGAAGTTCAAACTTTTTGTCACCTCCAGATCAAAGCTTAGGCCTATGGCATCCATGCAACTTCGAAATCAATGATCAAAACTGCACATTAGTTGAGTCCTAGCACCTATGCTATGAGGGAGCAGTCATTTTTAATCCTAAGTGCTAGGGAGGAGGATACGTTCATACAATAAACCTTTAGCTATTCTACAAAAGAGCCTGGATCGAGCGATATTTTTATACAGCTTTATACACGAGGCTCGATAGAGTGGCGTTAGAGCTTCGATCGCAATTGTGCACTTTCGAAAATTCTACAAATTGTAATGAAATATCGTTCGATCTACATTCGTTTTCAGAATAGCTAAAAGGTCTATTAGAGAATATTTCACGCCTGATCTTGAACATACAAGTCTTTGCGCAAAAATATTGATAAATGGTCAGATACCACGTTGTCCGATGCGATTTTCATACCGGTCAAGTGATTCATCATTTCCAGATGTCTGTTAACTTCCCTTTCAATCTTTGATCGATGACTTCATCCAAATTTTTTTCAAGCAAAATAACATTGTACCCCATAAAAATTGCTCTTAAATTTTTGTACCCCACAAAAAATAATGGAAAAAAGTTTAATACCCCTGCCAAAATTCTCCGCCCCGGTACTCAGAATCACAAATGAACGTTTCCTAATATCAACTAATTTTTGGTTAATTTTTGTTTCAAATCAGGAGGGACCAAAATAGAGGTAGTATTGCCGATGCTTTACTCACCCCCTTGGGATATCGATATCCTGGACTCGTTTTGTTTTCGCTTCTTCCGTCTCAGGATACATGAGTTTTGAGATGGCTAAGGCTGCGGGGGCGGACATAACTGAAGCAGAAAGCAAATGCGATGCAGATACACCGTATAAAATGAAAGCACCAAGAACACTGCCTGCGATAGTTGCAAAACCACCCGTCATCACTGCATGGATTTCTGACATTGTCAAATTTGGTAAAAATGGTCGGATCAGCAATGGAGCTTCAGTCTACAATGAAGATTTAGATAATATTAGATTATTGAAACGTTAATAAAGTGGTACTGCACCGGGAAATAATCCTAGAAATGTAGGAAATAGTTTTAAAATCCGTTTCCAGAACGGGAGAAAATTACAGCAATGGTTCTAATGGGGGGGGCAGCCCTCAGAACGGAACTTTTGGGGACAAGAATATCATTAAACATAATAACTGTACGTTTTTGATACCAAGAGAATTGAATGAATTGAAAAAAAATAATTCTTGAATACCAAAGCAATGATATCAAAAAGTTCCTGGTTTTATAGCCAATATGTCCAACCACATTTAGAAATTCACCCGGCTCTAATCCATCTACCGGGTATAATCAGTCATTCTTTCCTTTGTGGCTAGAAGATATACTGCAGAAAACTCCATTCAAAAACCTGTCAAATAAGCAAACACTACAACCAGGGTCTCGTCAGTTTTCCTTCCAGGGGCCAATGCATTCGCATGTATCAGTATCATTTGTTCTCCTAAGAGAATGGAAAGCGCTACCCCCACCCCCTTACTGATTAGCTCGTATCATTGGGGGAGAATTGTCATCCACTCGAGAGGAAAACGTGTGCAGAAAGAAGTAAGGGCAAGTCATTACTTTAAAGTGGAAACCGTGGGGGAATTTGTTCGCAAGTTTAGGACAATGTTGAAGATTTTTACAGATGGCTTTCTCCAGATAATCCCTCAAAGTTTCGCAAGAAAATAGCCGATTTCAGCCTCAAAAATTCCTAAAATTAATTCATGATGTCGTCCATTCAACAAGATAGAAAAAACGTGTTACAACACTACCAAATTATAACTTATCGTGCAAGACACGGGATCTAATGAAAGATCTTGGAAACAAAATCTCACAACGTAATAGAAAATATCATTGCTGTAGTATTCAGGGGACAGGATTCATTCAACACTGAGCGTTATTTTCTGAATCACCTGGTCAAAAATGGGACCGATGTCAGAGATACTGAAAGGAGCAAATCCGTTTCTGTGTCAACAAATCAATAATCAACAAATCAAATTTATCGGTTTTGACGCTAATGCCCTATTCACACTGCAAGTTAAACCAGTTTAAATTAAACTAGGTTTTCGAATAGAACCTTCTGATTGGTCAAGCCAAAAAATGCAGTCATTTGATTGGTTGAAATTTAAACTGGTTTACATAAAGCTGGTTTAACTGTGTCAGTGTGAATGCAGTATAACAGCCATTCATAAATTCATTACTTCATGTAAAGAAATAAACCTCAGAATCAAGAAGAGGTCTAACCTGCCCAATGAAGATATTTCCTGCTGCATTGAGCGATTCTGCTGCTGATGTTCCCATGGTGACTTGCATGAGCCACGCAATTTTCTTGATAATAATTTGCATGATACCAAGGTAGTAAACCATGTAAACAAAGGCACTGAAGAAAACGACAACTGGAAGAACCTGCACGAGAAAGTGAACATCTTATCCACGAAACAGATCGACTGGGATAACTTCAAACTTTCCTTTTACGCAACGCAGCCACTATGTACATTTTTCCTTATTTCGTTTATTAAAGGCAGTCTGTCACGTATCCGATTGGCTGCAATAAGTCAGAGCTCAACACAACGGACGTCTTTGTGAATTTGTTCATTTAGGATGAAAAAGGGATTCTTTGTATGACTTTCTACGTCTCAAAAAGTCAGTCTAACACCTTCGTATATGACAGAACCAATCCCCCCCTCTTCAGCAGTCAAATTACACTCTTCGCAATCCAGATGTCATAGGGCGAATAAGGGCAAGAACAGAAAAATTCAAGTCTAGTTTCTATCCTAGTTGCCTTACTGAATGGAATGAACTTGACCCAGAGATTAGACTTGCACCGTCTGTCACTGTTTTTAAGAAGAAACTTTTGTCGATTATCCGCCCCCCTGCAAAATCTGTTTTCGGGATTCATGACCCAATGGGATTATCACACCTTACTCAGCTTAGAGAGGGTCTCAGCAAATTGAATTTTCACAAATTCAGGCATAATTTTAAGGACATTGTAAACCCACTGTGCCCTATCAACGATGGTGTTGAGGATACGGAGCAATTTTTGTTGCTTTGCCCATCTTTTGCAGTTCAACGACAAAACCTTCTTGCTGAAATTCTTCCACTGTTACGACCATTTGGATATGCTAATCTTTCAAATGAGGTTCTAACGCAGCTCTTATTGTATGGTGATGAAAACCTCCCTAATAATGTTAACAGGAATATACTCGAGCTAACATTACAATTCATCAAGGAAACCGGTCGTTTAGATTAAGCTCTTTCCAAACTCTGCTACAAACCACGCAACCACCAAGCACTCTTTCTTTGCAACGCCTTTTTGTTTTGTTTATTTTTTGTTCTATATTTTTCTTAATAGTTCTGTCTGGTCTTCGTTTTAAATGTTTTTCTTTTTACTTTTCTTTTTTTAAGGCCTCGGGGTTGTCATTGTATTTTGCTCCTCTTGGTATCGTCGTCGTAGTATTGTAAAGTAGTTTAAGTAGTGTATTTAGTAATTTTGTCATGTAAATTTTTAGATTGAATATACATATAAAAAAATAAAAAAAAAGTCAGTAGGACACTTATGGTAACATATATGGGTATTGATTACTGAATCACTGGGGGGGGAGCTCTCGGCTAAATTTCGGGTAGGGGTGTACCGTCCACAGTTTTAAAATGGAACCGTCGGCTAGACCAATTTTTGTGAAAATTATACCCTAGGATAGACTAATTTCCATATCAAAAGTTCCCTGAATTGGTGTCTTCTAGACAAAATTTTGGATTTTCTGGACCAAAATTTTAAAAATTGGGTTTCTTTACAGGAATTATGGAAGTTTGACATTTCTTTGACCAAAATTATCAAAAAGCATACCCTTGCCCAGACTAAAATCGACTAAAATTGTCAAAAAGTATACCCTTAGCTAGACTAGAATGTGAACGGCTCCTGTTCACGGCAGAATTCGAGCGGCAGAATTCGATGCAAAAACGACACGAGATATAGGTTTTCTCAAACTTATATCACAAACTCTTCAACTGATACAACTGTGGTCTTTCACAAGCACCAAGTGTATATCTACGCTAACGACGCTACGTTTCACCTGGCCTATTTATACTGAAAAGGGGTTTCATGGCTAAAACAAAAGAATACCCTAGAATGTTCTAAATGTTGCACCACAAACTTACACGAGAACGTGCAATACTTCCAAAAAAGGTTTGCATTATGCTAGAAGGTTCTATGTTTCCAAATAAGGTAACAGGGTAATCGTGACTATGCATCAAAACAGCTTAGGTAGGGCAAATCCCTAATCCTTCCAAACAAAAGGAACAAAGGCGCGGGGATTCCATGCAGTAGGTCTGATGCCTTCCTGACGCAATAGGGGATGCCTATTCAATACAGATAATGCCACGTCATAGACGACACAACAGGGTTACACAAAATGATGTAACTAGGCCTAAGCAAATATCGATGAAGAGCCTAACTCTAACGTGATCTAATATGGCGATCTTCGGACAACCTTAGTACCTTCATTCTCTTTTTAGTACACCTTTCTAACCGACACAGCGCGTGCTGGCGTATAATGCGTGACAAGTAATAGCACAAAGCATCCCAAAATATTACCAGTATTACATCCCTCCCGGGGTAGGGGAAAAGAATCGCCCTCGATTCTTGGCGAAATAAGACACAAGTTCATAAACCGGTATCCAGTACGAGTTAACTAGTTTTCTTAGCTAACAAGGAAGATTCAAATTCTTTCAACAACTCACCACAGTGTAGATTACGTAGAGGTTCCCATGACGGTTCGATGTCCTCGTCTTCCCACTGAACCAAGTATAATGTTTGTCGGCGTCCTGATCTGTTTTTAACGATCTTTTTGTCCACGATTGCTTTGACTGCGAGTTCTGCGGGATCTTGCTCATCTTCGCCGTCTCTTTCTGATATATCTTGTTCGTTTTCTCTCAAAACATTCTCCTCGTCTGGCTGGTCATCAAAGTCATCAGGCAAATCTTGTTCGGGACGAATATCTGGTGAAATACAAGGTTTTAATCGGTTAACATGAACTACATGCGAATAAGAACGTTCATCATTAGAATCTAACAAATAGTTAACTGGCGATTTCTTAGCCAAAATACGGAATGGACCATGCCAGTTATGAGTTAACTTTGACGATAAACCTTTCCTGTTGTTAGGCGTATAGAGCCAAACACGTTGTCCTACATCATATGAAACCTCTTTTGTACCTTTATCATATTGTTGTTTCTGCCTCTGCTGTGCTAATTCGATGTTATCATGAGTCAACTTACGTGCTTCCAGGAATCTGTCGGCTAAAACAGCTCGATAATCGTCCGTATTTGTATACAACTCGTGGGCCTTTAGAAGAGTTGCATCAATAGGGAGACGTGGATCTCTCCCGTACATGAGATAAAACGGTGTTTCTTTCGTACTTGCCTGTATAGATGTACGGTACGCAAACAAAGCATAGGGTATAAAATGATCCCAATCCTTTTGATGTTCCGATACATACATTGAAATGATAGTTGTAAGAGAATGATTGAAACGCTCTACAAGTCCATCACATTCAGGGTGGTAACTTGTGGTGTTTACCTTGGATGTGTTTACCATATTGCATATACCTTTGACAACCTTCGACAAAAAGTTCTTACCTCTGTCAGATAACAGTTTACGAGGTGCAGAATGACGACATAATATCTGCTCTACAAATAATTTTGCAGTTGTTGGTGCATCGGCATTCTTTACTGCAAAAGCTTCCGGCCATTTTGTGAAATAATCGGTAAATATCACTACATACTTGTTACCATTCTCAGAAATTGGAAAGGGACCTAACACATCAACTGCTACGCGGTCAAAAGGACCTTCTACAGGTATAGGTTGTAACGGTGCTTTCGGTAACTTACGTGGTGTTTTCTTTGTCGCACAATCAACACATGATGCACACCACCTTTGAATTTCAGTATACATACCTGTCCAAAAGTATCGAAGTCGTATCTTCAGATATGTCTTTTCAAAACCTAAGTGACCAGATGTTATTTCCTCATGCAATGATAAAATTACCTCATCTTTCAATGCTCTTGGTACCACCAACTGTTTACGGACTGAGTTTCTTGTTCTGACGCGACCTTTATCTAAATGATACAAGATACCTTCTTCTAACACATAGTCTTCGGCTGTTGCCATTAAACGACGAGCACTTACTGAGTCTTCTGGAATTTCTCCCGTTTCGAAATAACTTAGCAAATCAGCTAAACCAGGATCTTGTCTTTGTAATTGCTTAACTCTATCTAATTGAAGTCCTGGAGAATCAATTGCATACACAGTACTTGTCTCTTTTGGTTTACTTTCTTCAATACTTACTTGTCCTTCTGGCTTCCTAGAAAGTGCATCTACATTGCTATGCAACTTACCTGGTCTATGCTTGATAGTAAAAGCATAACTTTGCAAGGCTAACGACCAACGAGAAAGTCTAGAATGCGGATCTCGTGCATTATCCAACCACTTTAGGGGGTTATGGTCAGTTATGACATCAAACTCACGTCCATACAAATATGGCCGAAAGTGCTTGATGCCCCAAACTATAGCTAGACATTCCCTCTCTATGGTAGCGTATTTCCGTTCGTGTGGTTTTAGGCTACGACTTGCAAAAGCAATAGTTTTCTCGACTCCATCTATGGTCTGTGAAAGTATGGCACCAATACCTGTATTGCTTGCATCAGTATACAAGGAAAACCGTTCTTGGAAATTTGGGTACGTAAGAATTGGAGATGTGAGCAATGAATCTCTCAGACGTTCAAAAGATATCTGACATTCATCAGACCAAGCAAATTGAACTCCTTTCTTCAGTAGTGCATTCAAAGGACTGGCAATAGTAGCAAAATCTTTAACAAAGCGTCGATAATACGAAACTAAAGCTACAAAGCTACGTACTTCATTGCAGCTAGTTGGTACCGGATAGTTTCTAATTGTGTCAATCTTATCAGGATTAGGCCTAATTCCATCCTTACCGACAATATGGCCTAAATATAATACTTCTGGCTTACAAAAGTGACACTTCTTTGGCTTTAATTTGAGACCCTCAGACCTAAATCGATTAAAAACTGAGCGGAGGTTATTAAGATGTTGAGCGAACGACTTGGAATAGACGATAACGTCGTCTAAATATACCATGCAAATTTGCCACTGCAGACCACTCAAAACAAGTTGCATCATCTTCTGGAAACTGTAACTACTATTCACTAATCCCATCGGCATTACCCGGAACTCGAAGTTACCTTGTCTGGTACAAAAAGCAGTTTTCTCCATATCATCAGGGTTCATTGGAATCTGCCAGTACCCTGATGCAAGATCAAGAGTTGTAAAGTAACATGCATCACCTAATGAATCTAGAACTTCATCAATCCTAGGCATGGGAAATATTTGCTTCTTTGTAATTGAATTTAGCTTCCTAAAATCGATGCAAAACCTTGGAGAACCATCTTTCTTGGTGACAATTACCAAGGGTTGAGACCATGGGCTAATAGATTCTTGAATGATACCTTTGTTGAGCATATCTTGTATGTGCTCATCGACCATATCTAATTGACTTTGAGGAATTCTGTATGGTCTCTGCCTAAAAGGAGGATTGTCACCCGTTTCTATGTTATGGGTAAAGCGATGAGCCCTACCAAAATCAGAAGCAGAAGTTACAAAAACATCTTCATATTCAATTAGCAAATCTATTAGATGGCTCTTCTCCTGTTCAGAAATGTTGCAATTAGTTATGTCAATATCATCAATCCAAGAAGTAGAAGAAATTTCAAAAGTGGACTCACCTTCTTTTGACTGCAAGTTCTCCTTGTCCATCGTTTCGGCCATTCCAACACAAGTACCTGAAAATATCTTAACTGGGAAGATGTTTGGGTTAGCAATTTTAATAGGTATTTCACCGTTCTTAACATTGGCAATACAACGAGCAGGATAAAGAGAAGAGTTATCACTAGCTATCTCGTACTTGGGCTCGATTAGAACAGTGCCTTGTAACCCGTTTACACGACCAGTAAGAAGGGCTTCGCTTCGCGCCGGTATCTCAAAGGATTCTACGACACAAACTTGGACCTGACTAGGGCGCTTGAGCACGGTTGCAGGGATGGTTTCCTGTCCTATGGTTGCTTGCAGTTTTCCTAGGTCTATACTTGCACTGGCCTTAATTAGGAAGTCCGTTCCTAACAAGAAAGAAAACTTGAAATTTCGAACAACATAGCAGTCTACATACCAGACACTCTTACCAAGATCTACTTCTACACATGTTGTTCCAACTACTTCTAACGATTCACCTGTGGCAGTCTTGGCTAACATATCATTACAATTAATTTCAAGAGATGTTTTTGCATACTTGTTAATCAAATTGAATAAATCAAGGCTCATAACTGTGATTCCTGAACCTGAATCAACTACAATATCTGTTTCATAGTTGGCAACTTTACCAGAAATTGTTACACATTGATACATAGCATTATTTTCAACGTTATTTAACAAAACTTGGGGATTTTTCTTACCAGTTTCAGCTGCATCACACCCCAATGATGTCTTGTGTGCAGCAGTGTCTAGTTTTTTTGGTCCTGAGACGCAGCTTCTTTCTTCTCATGACATTTCATCTCGACATGACCAACTTTCTTGCAATAATTGCAAATCGGTCTACCATCGGTGCAGCGAAGATTTCTATCTGACGAACTCCAGTTATACTTCCTCCCAAAGTTTGGTGGTTTTTCAGGGGCTGGACGTTTTGATTCAGCCACGGCGACAGTGAGTTTCTCCACAAGACTTTCGAGACGGTCCATACGGTCATTTAGGCGCTGTTCCCCGGAAATGGCAGCAATAGGGGCGGCACATGCTTGACTGGATGAAGGGACAGATCTAACCCATGGTGCTGAACCGTTCGAAACTTGATCATTGATCTCCTCCCTTTTAGCTACCTCTAATGCTTTTTGAAAATCTTTCGGGTCAGAAATCAAGACAATTCTTTTCAAGGCTGGGCGCAGACCATTAACGAAATGTTCACGCATAAGCGTATCTTGATGTTCCACTGGCATTTCTGCATATGCCCTGCGAACCAGTTGTTGAATTTCTCGCCCGAAATCTTCAGATGGCTCAGTTTCCCCTTGCCTTCGTGAGTAGAGGTCCGCATAATAGAAACGTCGTGCCTCTTTTGGGATAAAATGCTCGATTAGGGCAGTTTTCAGCTCATCCAAATTGCTTTGTTGTCGGTCTGGCAACTCATCATAAAATTCAGCGGCACGATCTCTTAAAAATGCTGGTAAAATGTCGCACTGACGCTTTTCACTCCACCCATTTGCTTTTGAAATTCGATCGAAACTTTTGAGCCATTTTTCGATATCGTCTCCAGGCTCTCCGAAAAATTTAGTAGGCTGGACTACTGTTTTTGGCTGCTCTTCAGGAGGAGCTCTAAGCGGTAGAACAAATGGACTTGATGATTCTTCAATATCAAATGATCTCGCTGCTCTTGTCGATCTGGTTCCTTTACCCATTTTAAATGATGAAACGCAAAGAGTTTTTACTTGAACCAGGTCAGCGAAATTGTTCGAATGTATTTACAAAGTCTATGTACAAACTCGAGTGATAAAGTCAATAAATGGAACAGTTTATATACAGTGATCACTTACAATTCCAAGTTTTTACGGCTAAGCGGCTTTTCACTTCGGCTACGGTGCTTGGGCTCTGAATCTTCACAGACTTCAAAATCCCGCGACGTAGTACACCAGTTGTGAACGGCTCCTGTTCACGGCAGAATTCGAGCGGCAGAATTCGATGCAAAAACGACACGAGATATAGGTTTTCTCAAACTTATATCACAAACTCTTCAACTGATACAACTGTGGTCTTTCACAAGCACCAAGTGTATATCTACGCTAACGACGCTACGTTTCACCTGGCCTATTTATACTGAAAAGGGGTTTCATGGCTAAAACAAAAGAATACCCTAGAATGTTCTAAATGTTGCACCACAAACTTACACGAGAACGTGCAATACTTCCAAAAAAGGTTTGCATTATGCTAGAAGGTTCTATGTTTCCAAATAAGGTAACAGGGTAATCGTGACTATGCATCAAAACAGCTTAGGTAGGGCAAATCCCTAATCCTTCCAAACAAAAGGAACAAAGGCGCGGGGATTCCATGCAGTAGGTCTGATGCCTTCCTGACGCAATAGGGGATGCCTATTCAATACAGATAATGCCACGTCATAGACGACACAACAGGGTTACACAAAATGATGTAACTAGGCCTAAGCAAATATCGATGAAGAGCCTAACTCTAACGTGATCTAATATGGCGATCTTCGGACAACCTTAGTACCTTCATTCTCTTTTTAGTACACCTTTCTAACCGACACAGCGCGTGCTGGCGTATAATGCGTGACAAGTAATAGCACAAAGCATCCCAAAATATTACCAGTATTACAAGAAGTCCGAAAAAGTCCTTTACCATCGAAGGACACCCCCCCCCTCCCACCGGTATTGATACATAAAAAGAAAATGAATGCAGGAATAGAATAATGGTTATTGAATTCTCCGCTTGCTTTTATGGCTTAAAATAAGCCTCGGATGCATTGTCAAATATCTACCGCACGTCTCAAAAAATAAACACATTTGGTTAGGCCTAGCGGTGAACTTTAGCTATAGTCAATAGCTGATCATTTTTATGTTCCCCGACAAAATATGTTTCTTGGGTTTATTCCCAAGCGGAAACCTTGGCACCGCAAAATTTGTCTCAAATATTTGTATGCCGATTGGCAGCAAAGGGAGTTTGAATGAGATCAATTGGACATTTGCATTGGGAAATGTGAAATATGTGAAGAAGTCACGCTGCTTTTCCTTGACAATAAGTTATTCCAGGGAAAAATATATGCTAAAGAGTAGAAAGAAATTTTTTCAGACAAGTTCTTCAAAATTTGGGAATGAAAGGGCTAATCCTCAATTCAAAATTCTAATCATATCAATAGACTAATTATACAAACCTTAAAAGCAAAGTAATGATGCGTATATGTGTCCTTTCCAAATACAAATTTTGCCCCTTCATCAGAGAAGGCTAAGAATATTGAAACTCTATCTCCCAGCCATTTGAAAAAGACTCTTCCAGGATTTGTTCGTAAAATCAAGATTCCAAAGACGAATTGAAGGCCAAATCCCCATATAACTGGCCTCCATTCAACCTGAAAGAAGATGAAAATGTTGACTTATTACCCAAGGCCGGACTCCCTATGAGCAAGTGACGGGGAGGTCAGACATTTCTTGGGTTTATAATACGTTGACTAACCTTTGGGTACGCTATTTGGTGCATCATCGGTATATTTTTGGGGTTACTGATGAGAGAATTTGACAACGTGAGTGCTAGGTTGAGTTTTTTACTAAAATATTGAGACACAGTATATTTTCAGAAAACCAAAAATATACTAAATTTAGGAAACTTTAGACCCCGAAAATATATTATATCTAGGGCATTTTTAGACCTCAAAATATACTCATAGCTTCATAGTACATGAAAACTAAAATCTATATAGCATTTTCGGCCATTGCCTTGCGACTCCCCCGTCACATACCAATAGAAGTTCCCCTCCCCCTGGGAGTTAGTATATGGCAATCCATAAATATTTTTGTGATGAACTCTTCACAAGAAACCTGAAACCTCCCTTCTCCAAACGCAGGCAAAAAGGAGCAGATAAATTGCAAATTAAGCTATCTTATGCATGTTTGACCTCCGTACAATAAAACAGTGCAATCAGATTTTTCATATTATCAATGATTTTGGAGACACAGCTGGATTATGAGCCATCAGTTTCATTCATTCACTCAATGATTTCATTCATTATTTTACATAGAGGCTGAAAAGGTGAAAGTGAAGGTGAAGCTGCGGTTTTTCACGCCAAGCGCTGGGATCGAAGAAGTAGCGAAACACTAATCAAGTCTGCGACCCCTTATCATGACGCTCAAGTAGCGGGGCCCTACTGTGAAATATATCAACAAACTTATCGTTCATTATTTTATGATAAACATAGCTTTTGTTTTTCATGTTTGCCCCTAAAAGTTTCCCTAAAAGTTAAAAATCTGTCTTCGGTATTCATGATCCAATAGGCCTATCGTATCTCTCCCAGATAAGGGTTGGTCTCAGTAAGTTAAACTTTCACAAATTCAAGCATAATTTTAGGGATACCATAAATCCAATGTGCCCTACAAATGATGGCATTGAAGATACGGAACACTTTTTGTTGCTTTGCCCCTCATTTGACACTCAACGACGAGATCTTCTCGCTGGAGTTTCGGAACTATTACAACCTCTTGCTCAAATCGATAGTCTCTCGAGAAACGTTCTGCTGCAACTTTTACTGTATGGTGATAAAGATTTCCCAGATGACGTTAACAAAATTATACTCCAACTGACCATAGACTTCATTCACAAGACTGGTCGGCTTGGCTAAGACAATTTTAATTTTGCTTGTGCCACGAAGTCACTGAGTGCTTTTGTTCTTTCTCCTTGTCATTGTTTACTACGTTTGTTTCTCGTTTGATGTAAGGCACATATTGGATGAATCCTAATATTTGTGTAGGATATTTTAGATTAGCTGTACAAATATACATATTTTGATGAAGGCACCTTAATCCTACACCATCGAGCTTAGTGCACCAGAAAGGCCTGGCATCTAACGTGAAACAGGCGTCAGTATCTATCTGTTGTCTGTAGTGATCGTTTATGTGTATCTATCTGTAACTGTATATTTAGTTTGTATGTAAGTAGGATATCTCTTTATGTTAAGACCACAGGGTAGTCATTGTCTGTTGCTCCTTGTGGTATCGTCCCCGTAGTGTGGTATAGTCGTATGGTAATTAGAAAGTATAGTAGTTTGTAGCCTTGTATTGTAACATTTTAGATGAATAAAAAAAAAAAAAAAAAGTTTCCCTCCCCGGACTGCAATTAAACCCGGTCGTGTGAGGACATCATCCGGATGGGTATTGTGTGTCCTAGCTCCATCTAAAAGCAAAAGATTCATTGCTCGGCAATAGTCATCATCCTTTGCGGCCGCAGCTATATATTGATGCAATATTCTGGGGCAGAAATTTTGCGTAATATTTCTTGGGGTTATAAGTATGTGTTAACTTGTAAACAGATTTTAGAATTTGATTTGGATTTACAACATAAAGCTGTGCGAGAGAGAAATATTCGAAGAGACAGTTCCAGCGAAGAAACATGTCCTGTGATTCCTATGCATCTGCAAAATTTTCTCTAAAACAAATCCCATCATAGACCTTTTAGCTATTCTACAAAAGAGCCTGGACCGAGCGTTGTTTTTACACATTTTTATACAGGAGGCTCGATCGAGTGGCGTTAGAGCTTCTATCACAATTGTGCACATTCGAAAAGTCTACAGAATTTAGCAAAATTTCGTTCGATTCTGATTCTCTTCAGTATAGCTAAAGGGTCTATTTCGCAGAATCTCTGCAAAGGTTACGCACAATGCCGTGAAATGTCTCAAAATTGTGACATTGATACCCATCATTCCGTAACGGTTTGAAAAGAGTACCCCCAAAGTGGCATGTCCGTACCACAAAAAGTACCCGACTCCACGCGCAAAGGATGACGGTTGACAATGGGTCGTTCATAGGAATACAAAATGGTAAAAGAATACTTACCCTACTTCGATGTTTTGAGAAGATATACCCAATGAGAATGTAAATAGCTAGTCCAGCGAATGAGACAAGTCGTTTAACGTCCTTCGCAGTGTCAATTGCAATCCACAAGATCAATAGAATAATCACTATAATAATACCAGCCCTAAAATGAGAGACAAACCAGTTAAAGTATGCTATAGCACTGCTGTTATGAAGTAAATTCATGGGGGTAACTAAAGAAGCTTTTTGTTTTGCAACATACAGGGTCTACCAGAAGCTGTGCTCCGTTTCTTTGGCTACTGTGGAGGAGCTGTAGATTTAATGATCTCGGCTTTTATGCAGTTGCATCGGTCCAGCTTCAACTTAGAGTTTGAGACCTTGCTTGAGTCAATCTGAAACATGGTTGCTGATTTATGGCAGAGGGAAGGCAAAACAAGTGATTGCTGCAAAAATATAGTTCTGATAGCTGGTTCCTTTTGCCTTCGGACGCTTTAAATATCAAAAAGACTTTCTTTTTTATCAAGATTGTCGGGTCTGGAATAACCTTCCTACCGATACCAAACAGGCATCTTCCCTGAATAGTTTTAAAAAATCTATTCAAGACTTTCTCTTTTTCTTTCATATCAGATTTTGTGAATTTTGTATTAGGTTTTTATATCATGGTTTTTAAATTGTAAGTTTTCTTTTTTATTATTCGGTAATTGTTTATTGTATATTGTAAGTAATTTTTTTACGTGGAGGGCCCCTTGTAAAACAACTCTGTTGAAGGGTAAGCCTCTTTAATAAAATCCAATATCAAATATCAAATGAATATCAAATGTCTCAAAATGAGAAAGCAGTAAGAAGAGTGGTCGGCACACCTTTGCTGATGAATTTAAAAAGATTTAACCGTGACGGGAATATCCCACAACGAATTTGCGAAATAATCATTTTGATCATGAGATAACTTACCATTTGAAAAAGAGCCATCTTCCTCGGACAAATTCTACAATTGGTTTGAAAATCACTCTATCTATCCACTTGCCAAAAAACTTCTTCACAAACCAATAAACAACACAGAAAAGTGCGAACATCGAAATTGCAAACAAATCCACTGCTTTGTCGAAATTTATTACGCAAGCAGCAACAACATAAGCAACGTATAACGAAGCAAGAACTCCAACGATGATCATTTTGACCAAAGATTTATTCCCTCTGTAAACAAGCTTACAGGATTCTTCTATTATCGTCAAGACTTTATCAATCGGCGTGCAAAGTCCTTGCGATGGTTTGCTTTCAATATTTTCGTCTCGTACATTGATCTTCGCATCGCCATCTTTTGGTTTTCCATTTTCAAGATCACTTAACTCGACTGTTACAACGGGGTCCTACGAGAGAAAATAGTCTTTCATATTATGTTTGGATGGAATCATTGTCAGTTTGTGTACCCTTAAAGAGCCATTGGTATCGAGGGTCCTTTGCAGGCATGCTGCAATTTCAGAGGGAGAATCAAATTTATCCCAAGCGGAAAATCTGGAGCCACATTGCTAGACTTATGCCTTTTCGTCCCTTGTTTCCCTACGTTCTTTGATTTGCTGATAACACTTGGTCAATTGGGACTCATTCTTGAAGGGTGAGCCCACTTTTCCAAAATGGCCTGAAGGCCGACCTCCACTTCAGTAGTTTTGGTCGGCGACGTGTGCGTTTGCCTAGTACGCATGCTCATTAGCAACAGAGCATGAGCACAGGGAGAGCGCACTGGTCGCCGACCAAAACTACACTGAACAAAATCGCTTCAAAGTCTGGTATAAAGAACTTGAATATTGAAAAGGAAACTTTTAGTGCAAAGAATGACGCTTTTCTGACCTAAAAATCACAAAATGCATACTTTTCAGGCAGTTATCTTCCTCTGATTTGCCCGAACGTCGACATGTGAACTTAACTTCGTGGGGGCCATCTTGAAACTTTCGACGTTCGACATTAAAATCGCTTTATCGCATTATGCAGTTCGTATAGGAGATAGAAAACGAAGAAAAGACAAGTTTATCACGTTAGGCAAGTACACACTACATTCAAATATTCTAATTTACACTAGAACACTCATTTTTCATCCTACAGCCTGTGATCAGAGCGTGTTGCAGATTAAACCAAAGAAATTCTTGTGGAAAATGCAAGGATAGCAGACTTTGGTCTCATAGGATTTTACAAGTTTTTTCATGCGAAACTATATATTTTTATATTTTTATCGCAAATATATCATCGAATCGTCGAGCCTTTATTCTTGAGCGATATTAACTAACCATTTGTGTTTTCAACACTACAGAGCACTGTTTATTCCTATAAGATGTTTTAAATGTCAAGAAGCATCTCCAGCATTGTTAGTGACTACATTGATAATTCTGTATTCAAAAATTAAGAAGCATATTGAGAAAGTTTTAGTGCTAAAATGGACAACATTTCATGTTAAAATATGAGACATTTAAGTGCTATGGCCTGATCTTAGTTTCTTATAAAAACGTGTATATCATTTCAGGGCGCAAATCCTGATCTATCCTCCAGGCTACATTTTGTTTTTTTTGCTAACCGTCCGACATCAAAGCTTCCAATCAACACCAACTGAAGAAGGGAAATATCTTGTCCGACAGAAATTTCTATCATTTCACTCGGGAAAACATCAATTTTACACATCGAAACTGTTCAGCAAGAATTCGGCGGCATGGGCCTTGCGCAACATTCTCAAACAGAGGAACAATCAATGGTGTAAACAATGAGCCGAAACCGCAGCTTCAAAAAACAACAAACGACTTCTGGATGTCTGCTCTGCTAATATATTTTACCCTGTTTTGTAACTTTGGTCCTATTTTGTGACCCTGATATCACAGTAGAAAGATTTTACATATTCTGCGAAATATCAATGATTAATTGTCAAATTATTCTATCCACTATAAATCAGTAATGAAAACACACGGCCTATCAAAATCTCTAAATCCAAAGATTTGGTTGAATCACCATTTGCGCGATCATCGATCTAAGGACTTACCGCATTTCTTTTCTTTTGGACTTCATTCTTTGCAACTTTTATTTCATCAAAACTATCATCATCATCTCTCAGGTTATACGATGCCTTTTTCGCTGACATTTTCGTGAGATTACAGCATCACTTGAGTTTCTCAATTGTATCCCTCCCTCTCCAATGCAACTGATTCTTCAAGTGCCATTTGATTGAATGGCATCAAAGAATCATCACCTCTAGCCGAGCCGCAACCCCATGACCCTGCCCTGTAAACGTGCGGAGCCTTTGTGTCAACGTGTGTCGTGTGTCAACAACTTGAATTCAGCAGAAGAAAGTTCCTTGACACCTGAACAAATATAAAGCCACAGGCAAGAGTGTAGTTTTCTGTACCGGCTGACAGAAAGCTCTGGTACCCAGGGTAAAAGCTCTGATTTTATTCTAGAAACATGAGCTGACTGCCGCACTACTCGCGCGGTGCGGTTTTTGATGACAAATCGAAGGCCGGTTTGTGCAAAGTATCCTATTCCTTTGAATGGTTGGTTTTAGCATAGTCACAATTTGTGACTATGGTTTTAGTAATCTCCAAATAGACAAAAATAAATTTTGATAACACCGTGGTTACGAAGTCTAGTCATATTAACATTCGAGGACTTTCCCGTATAAATATCTTCATAACGGAGGTTTCTCTGTCATTTTGTTCCATGTAATGTGAAGTAAGGCCAATGAGTTAGGATGAGTTAGGCCCTTTGGGCCCTTTGTAGCACAATTGACCGACAGACAGAGGACAAATGCATCTCCAAAGTATGTGATGTTCATCAAGAAAGGCCATTCAACTTGATTTTTGGACATTTGTGAGCAATTTTTCTCAAATAAAAACAGGTCTAGTCGTTCATCTAAGTTTCATTTTGCAAATCAAACAACGTTTGTTTGCTAGGCCTAATTTCGTTTTCCTCGTAGTTTGCTTTACGTGGGTATACAGTGGGTGTGTTGCTGGTCGTGGTCAGCCCACATAAATTTACGTGTGTTTCGCAACTGATTTGCAGTACAATACAATTAAACATATGACTAGCTGTTAACTTTGTTAAGGGAATTGCTGCTTCTGCTTTAGTGGCTGTGCTTTTTGAAAAGACCGAGAAGACACGACAACAGCAGTTTGTATGCTGGAAATTCATGGCTTGCTGTCTGTAATGGGGTGAAATAAACGCAATAAAGTTAGTCGAGTTTCAGGGATGCCAGCACGTGTCCAGATGGTGGCTGGGGAGCGTTGTAGTAGTTGACATGTGACCATGAGCGATTACGGGACACATTTTGTAGCAGTTTGAAATTTATGTCCGTAGCGAGCCATGTTAACTTAGTGTTTTTTGTGCTGTGAACTTATTTTTGCTTGATTTTCAGCCACCTTTCACTGTTTCGGAGTTTTTCAAATTTTCAGTAGTTAGGCCACCTTAAGTACAGATCCACCTCAATCGTAATGTGCACTTAGGATGGCTCACTATTGAAAATGTCAAATTACTGAACAGTGAAAGTAAGTAAACAAAGTTAAAAAAAAGTTAAGATGGTTCGCTACCGATATAAATTTCAAGCTACTGCACAATGGGTGTCCTATCGTTCAAATCTTATATTATAAAATCAATTTTCACGCTGCTCTTGCTCTGAAACAGGAAAAACTACCCGCAGGCTGCACTGAGACGATGTACACAGAAATACTCAATGAAAGTTTCAAGGCATTGAAAATTTAACCGTTAACAAAACAGTGTCAGCATATGCTATTAACAAATTAGCAGCTACTTGATGAACGAAACAGTGCAAAATTTATTGTTACATGGCTGGTGGAGAATGCTTGCAAAAAATCAACTCCCCTCGTATAACGTTTTCCCAAATAATCTACTGCCCTGGCATCCCAAAGTATTTAACCCATATCACAGACGTAAACACGGTGAGTAAACATCGTAACATTTGGTCATTGCAAACAAATCTGAGCTGCAAATTATCACCATTTTGTATAAATCTTTCTCAGCAATCCCTGTCCTGGATGACTGGATGATTGGAATTTTGTCATCAAGCTGAACAATTTAAAGTTGCAAAACAACACCTGGAGCTCGCAAAAGTTTCCTGCACGTACCGTAAAGCTCTATTTAGTCCTTGTTACCTCCTTTGTCTCTTTGTTAACCTCCTCCCCCTAACCTTCATTTGTTATCAGCAGTTACCAACAATTTTCCATCTACTTTGCAGAACAGATTTGATATCAACTTTGATTTGTTTGGACAAAACTGTGCTGAATTTGCATACTGTACTGGACTCGTAAAATTGTATGTTAACTCAGCAAAACCTTGGGAAAAAAAACGGCTAGCATTAAATTTCATGTCACTTCATTCTAGATATAAGCCCCCTTCCTGGGAATTTGTTCTTTTCCAAGCCTTCGAAATTAAACAGGCCTCACTGGGAGCTAAATGAGCTAAATAGAGCTTTTGCAGTACACGTATTTTTTTATAAGAAACTAAGAATTTGGGCCAGTACTGAAGTTTCTTATTTGGGTGCCTCAATGGGCATTTCTGATGCATTTGCTTTTGTTGCCACATGTGGCAATACCGCAATGGGTTTAGATATTTCATTTTGTGCCTCAAAGGGCAAGTCACTATTGTTATCTTCATTTGATCTTGCAAAATCCACAGTTGTTGGCAATTGCCCAACTGACAAAGTTGGGGCATCAGGAATAAATCCTCTTTGTAGTGCATTCAAGAACTGGGAGTCACCCATGTCAAGAATTTCATCTAATGTCTCAGACTGCCAATGTGTTGCTGACATTGCATGCTGGCTGTAGGCAAGTGATGTCAGTGCCATAAAAGCACATTGTCTTCCACGTGATTCTTCACTGAAACATGCATCCCCCTGGTGTTGGTTTCCTATTGCAACTAATATTGGCAATTCCAAAACTGAATTTTCAGAGTGGCTGTTACTTGATGTAACTGCTGGTCCAGGGTTCAATTCAACATCTCCTGCCAAGAACAAAAGAAAAAGCAAGGAAAAACTTGAAACACTATTGTAGGTATCATTCGACTTGTTACGACAACTCCTTGCAATTTTCCTTCTGAATTTTGAAGACCGGTTTTTCATCCATCTCCTGCCAGTGGCAAGCAATGCTTGCTGCCATTTGTTGGTGAAAGCGCAAGCAACACATAGGCCCTCCTGCTGGATGCCCTCTTGAAACCTGTCCGCTGCAGAACAATAAATGGTCAATACAACGCAGAGGATAAAAAGAAATCCTCTCATCCTGGTTATGAAATGGGTATAAAGAATGATTTGACACGTACCAGAGTGCATGAAAATCTTCTTCTTCTTGGAACGAAAGTCGCCTTGCTTCTCCTCGCAAAACTGAAGTTGAAAGTAGTGCATTGTACTGAGTCAGTCATGAGTGTGCTGGAAAGCTTTTGTTGTTGCTATTGCTCTATCGCCACTGTTGTTCTATCCAATCACAAGCATCGATGAGTCTGCAGATTGTCCTTTTGTTCTGTGGTTTGCAACCATGGTGATAGTCGGCTACCCGTGTTTTGCTTGTAAAACTCGTCTAAATGGCTGCTTCACTACGTTCAGCAGCAATTAAAACCCGCCTGAAAGAAACCGTGATTTTCTGTCACCGGCTGTAGTGGCTCTTGTACAGAAGGATGCTGGGATACATAGGACGCAGCCTCAATAAGTTCTTACATAATAATAATAATAATAATAATAATAATAATAATAATAATAATAATAATAATAATAATAATAATAATAATAATAATAATAATAATAATAATAATAATAATAATAATACGATATTTTCACAGGGTGATTCAATCAGCTATAAGTATAACTGCTATCAAGAGAAGCCCTGCATAAAATTAAAAAGCTAAAGAAAAATTTTCATACTTAAGGAAGAAGGTACAAAAATCATTTAAAAACGTTAGAAATTATCAATAACCGGTTAAATGTCATATTCAACAAAATTTGTCCATGAAAAAGAAATACAAAAGTTAATCTATAAAATGTTCCTTCAAAGCTTTCTTGAAATGAATGTAATACTTCTCAGTTTTCAGATGAAGTGGCAAGTCGTTAAAGATCTTTGTTCCGCTGATCTTTGATCCTACATCGGTTCTTTATGATTATCGCAAATGGAAAGACCAAAAAATTATATGTTTGGATCGGTTTGGATCTTGGAATTGGTAATTCCGAACTCCGTTTGAAATGACTGACTATTTATTCATACTCTACCACTTTGTGCATTTGTTTTACTGATCTGGATCTTTACCTTGATTTTTTGCAAATGTGTCTAAATATTTATTAATCTTTCATATAAGAAACTCCCTAATTTGGCAGGCTGAAGTAGTTCTGACATGTATCGTATTTAATTGGTCAAAAATCAGACTAGAGGCTCTTAATTCGCTGTTTCTCCTATGCACGTTTTCAACACAGGCCTAGGTTTTTCTGTCCAGCGCAGCGCAGGCAAGGTCTTGTTGAGGCTCGGTCTGCGCGCAGCCTCAACATTCTTCTTTCGAGAAAAAATGACCCCAGTGATTTGGGGGAGGGGTAACTTAGTTCACCTTGAGACGGGGTTGTGCTACTTCTTTATGTACCTTTTTTATGGAAAATTCCAGATTTATGGGTATGGTTTTTTGAAAGAATTCATTCATTGGTGAGCTTTTCGACACTTCCGGATTTAAGAGTATGATTTTCAGAAATTTTTCTGGAGTTATGGGTATTCTTTTCAGACTTCTCCGTATTTATGCGTGGTACTCATTACGATTTGATTGGCACAACCCCCCCCCCCCCGTATCTTGAAAACTCAAGTGATCCCCCGGTATTGATTATTATTATTATGATGGACGGTTCTTCACGACGGCTTTTTGCCTCTTCACAAACTGTTTTCATGCTATTTTCTACTACAAATACGATGGAAACAGCATGACACAAACAGCGCTGTCTTCAACTTGGCCCAACAAAATAAAAAGTCCAAACAAAAATGTATTTGTTACACAGGCGACCGGCTTGCATGGATTACTAGGCCGAGACCATGATGCCCTGGAAAGACAAGCAGCAGAAAAGATTACCTTGAAATCTTGAACCACAGTCGTTTCTCTGAGAGATCTCACTGGGAGAATTACTTTTCGAAAAAGCCTACGAGGGCCTACGAGATGTTCGAAGACCACAAACAAGATGTTACGGATTTTTCAGGATTTTTCTTGAAAACAGGTTTATGTCAAATGCGTACAAGAGTTTAAGACAAGCTGTATACCCCCTCGACGTCATAACCAGCATACAATCCCCCCCCCCAATTTTCTACGCCTCGATAAAGAAACCAAAGTTCAAAACCACACGTGACAATCATTAACTGGGCGTCCATGAGACAAGAAGGCCCAGGGGGCACTCAGTACATACGCATACGGGGGATCAGTCCAAGAAATTTTCACGCCACCCAAAAAGCCAAAAAATATCACTTCAGTTTAATCGCAACCCAATAATAGCAGCTCATTTTATTTTTAAAAACCTGTATATGAACATAAAATATCTGGAAACAATGCAAAATAGAGGCCAAGATTGCCTCTAGCGAACCCAGAAATATCACTTCAACAATATTTGATGTCATAAAATATCATAATTTCAGTTTGATTCGTAATTCGTACTTTCATCAAAAAAGTTCGCATCATACTATCCTTCTATCATTATATTTGCCATTGGAAATCGATATATATTGTTTATCCCCTGCTGCTTTGCGCTTAAGTTATGACAAAAATAGCAATATTAACTCATCAATAACAGCCAAACAGTGGAATAACTGACTGCTCATACCTTTTCTGGTATAACATATTCTGCACCATAATTCGGTGTTTCCTTATTCGCCAAATGCTTCAGTTCATCTGAGTTGTAAGGCTTCTGTAGAAGATCATTTATGATGTCCAAATCCATGATGTGTCAATAGTTTTTCTTTCATTGGTCTTTTCCTCTTGGAAATATCGTGTTTTATGTCCAGGTCCCCTCCAGGTCTAGCCTAGAAAGGGCAAGACAAGTTTCACAATACTTCACTAAGTTCCCGCTGGGCAATGAAGAGCTTTCCTTGAGTCACAAATGGCAAACGTGCTAAAACAAACAAGAAACTCGACTCAGTAGCAAGCTTCTCCAATGTTTAGGCCCTTAAAGGCTGCCATATTGAAAAACATTGTCATGGCAGCTTGGGCTTATCAAATATTCAATGGTTTTACATCAACAAGAATGGGGATGAAGATATTTTCTAAATGCATATTGTTTTGGATTAGTTCTTGAAGAATGCAATTTGCAATGGTTCATTAATGATTTTGTGGTGGTTGCGCAACGGTGGAGCACAGCTGCCTCCACAAGGGCATGTTTGGCTACAGTTTGTGGGGACAGTTGGTTTAAAAAATTGATAAAAACCCCAGAGTCCGTTACTTTAGTGCTTGCCAAATTTGTCTGGATTAGGCCAGCAACGATGTTTTCATAATATAAACAGCTCCAGTTCACTCACCAGAACCGTTTATATCAAAACATCGTCTTTGGCCTAATTCAGACAACTTTGGCAAACAGTGAAGAAACAGGAGAGGTATTTATCAATTTTAAACTAACCCCCCCCCCCACAACCTGCGGTACAACTTTCAATAACATCAAAATATGGCACAATGATAGGCGAAAGGCTCTCGCAACTATCTGTACACCACTGTTTTCCAGGAATTTCACCAATGAGGCCATTTCCATGGACGAAGGAACTCCAAGTTCCTAAAACAAAAGGGACACTATTTCGTTACGATGGCAAAATCTTTGGGGTTACGTGCCCTCACCTCAATGCCCTACGATTCCTACATTCCTGGCCACTGAAAGCTCGAATTTGCCGTTACTTCCGACATAGTCTCTTGTGACTATGCTTCCAACCAGAGCTTTGGCGTTTCGGCGTCATCAAATTTTTGAGGCACAGCAAAGAAATCAACAATGTCCTTGTTGAAATGTGAAAAACTTCGCTATATTATATTGGCTGCGGTCACACCAGGTGCTTTATCCCGCTGTTTCCTTTTGATATAAGGGGCTTACAACGCAGTTGTGTGTGACCGCTCTTCTTGTTCACATTCAACGCTGAGCGTTGTTCAAGCAAAATCAATCAATCAATCATGATTAGTTTATCACGTGACGATTACTTAATTTCGCGCCAAAAAATTAGTCACAGCACAGGCACTGGCCGTTTGCAAAATATGGAACGGGTACAGTGTGACTGGGTGTCTTTGTATCGTTACAATGCCGTACTGTCCGATGTTATACATAAATTTCAAGAGAATGAAACAATTTAGATTATAATGGGATTGGGTTCTTTCTAGTGAGTGACAGCAGCCACTATGTTTGCTACAAGTCATCTATTTTGTCATTTTTCATTTTTCTTCCTTTTTAATTTTGATGTACTTGACGAATGTGCTTAGGCCTAACGCCAAAGCTCTTGTTAGGACATGGCAGCAAATTTGAAACTGAAAGACCGATGATATTTCAGCTCTCAAAATGTCATTATCAACAGACGAGGTATCTAGTGTTCGGGGAATATTCGAGGTTACTATTGAGGAACGCTTCGTGAGTGACAAGCCATTTTACTCCGTAAGCGGCAAAGTATTTCGAAAGAAGCAACAAGCGGCGATATCCTGTCTTTCTGTATTTCGGTTTGTGGAAATGTAGCCTGCGTCGCAGACAAAATACGCAGGCTAGTGGAAATGTGGCAATCCTGCAATTCGCCTTGCCATACATAACTTATTTCTATCACATAATAACGAAAATGTCAGAGGCGGTGTCATCGAAGCCTTCTTGATTGTCTCTTATTCCATAGAATGAAGTCACTTTATGATGCATTGCAAACTGACAGCAGGAATTAGGGGTTGCATGACAGGAGTGGGCTAAAGGCATTTATTGATGTAAACAGAATTAGAAAAGCCCATTACTGTTATTACATTCCACATGCTGGTGCAGTTTTACCCATTCCCCAAAATGGGGCACTCACTAACTAATTTTATTGAATTCTTATCGCTGGAAACCAACCATTATCTGTATGCTCTCAAGAATAATCGGGGGCTGGAAATGGAACAATCGGGGGGGGGGGGGTGTCTGGAAGATCTGAAAGTAGTCGTTTTCTTAGCTAAACACGTAAGTTTCATATATTTATGTGAACAGTGATGTTGCTGATGCATTTACTTTTGAACTCTGCCTCTGTTGAATGCACTTCTTGAGACTTTTTCTTGCGTTTATTCAGAAATTATGTAACTATCATTTCATTTGTCCAAAAGATAATAACAGGGGCTGGAATAAAAGCGGGAAGGCAGGAGAATTTTTCAAAAATTAATAAGCGAGGGGGGACGATTATTCAGTAATCGAGAGTACTCTCCTAGCACAAACCCGGTCTTTACTCGACATCATGCGATTGATTTCTTCTTCTTCCTACTCAAAAATAAGTAGATATAAATCACATTGTATGAATCAATTTTGAAAAGGATTATCTAACCTTTGGAGCGTTATTCTTCAAAGATGTTCCCATTTTGGAGTATTTGAACCTGGTTGGACAACTGTTTGGTGGAAACTTGAGATGGTTAAGTCGTCAATGGAACCACAGAGAACTACAAACTGATATCACATTCAGACTGAAGCAGCAGACTGAAGCAAATTACTAAATGACACACCTTTTAATTGTAAATGTAAAATTTTTTCAAAGGTTTTCCAGACTGCAAAGAACCACTGTCACCCAAGGCCCTTTGTGGGCACGCTGAAATTTAGATTGTGAAAATCAGGTTTGGCTTAAAGTACATATGTCATGAACCTCATTATGGTTCACATGATACAATTCTCTCTATTGTTTATCACAAAGCACAGGATCGAGGCTGAAGTTTCATTGCAATGAAAATTCGTGAAGCAAAAATGAAAAGTCGCAAAACAATGGAATTCCACTCCACACGTCTTTGTTGTATTAACCAATCACTAACATGGCATATGTCCTTTTAAATTGAAACCATAGCTAAGCAGTGATATGGTTCAAGTGATAGAGCAGGTTAGCTAAGACCATTGCGGTGTTCCTGCTCTCAAACTAGCTAGAGACCCCCTGGGGGGGGGGGGGTAACGTAAGTTCTCATGGTACGACGGGGTTGTACCATTTTTACAGTACTTTTAAGAGAGAGTCCAGATTTATGGTTACAGTCTTCAGACATTTTTTTAGATTTTTGGGTTTTTTGGGGACGGTTCTTTGAAAAATTTCATTTCTTTGCAAGCTTTTACGGCATATCTGGACTTCTGGATGATTGTCAGAAATTTCTCCGGATTTATGGGTGGTACTTTCACGATTTGAATGGAACAACCCTGTATCTTGGAAAGTCAAGTGACTCCTTTTCTGTGAATTTGCCAACTGCTGGGTGGATCAATGGATTCCAATTACCGTAAAAGCTCTATTAAGCCCTTGGAGAGGTTATCTAATTTCGGACCTTCCAGAGGGGGGCTTAATAGAGAGGGAGTTTAGTAGAAAAGGGAGGTTATTCACAAAATCAAGTGACAAGGACATATTTGGTAGCTTTTCAGTTCTTTTATTCCATATTTTGCGGAATCAACATACAATTTAACGACTCAAATAAATAAATCCGACACAGATTTTATCCCAAACCATACTAAAATTAACATGCAAGGTTGTGTAGCTAAATTAATGGAAAATATTTGGTAAATTCTATAGTTTTGTATAAATGGGGGGGCTTAAAGAGGCTCATTTCAAATTTTTACTGAGAGGGGAGGGGCTTATTAGAGAGGGGGGCTTAATAGAGAGGAGGGCTTAAAAGAGCTTTTACGGTGGGCCAAATTTGTTTTTGGGACAGTCTGAGAATTCAGCGTGCTTGCAAAGGATCCCGGGTGACAAGTGCCCTTTAATTGAGACCGTGGTTCACTGCAAGAAAGAAAAAAGGTGGTGATAAGAAGCCTTTATTTGCTGAATTAGGCTCTAAATTGATGCTGGAATCCGTAAATTTGGCCGATTCAGATTCACTGGTTTTCAATTTGAAATGTCAAGCTGAACCTTTACAGTAAGTTAAAATATATCAGATAAAGACGGCTGAGCCTTTTACTCATGCAGAATCCAAAGCTGGAAACATTCTTTCATATCCAATATCAGGGAAACCTAAACAGCCCTGTGACTTGGTGTGCTAAGGGCCAGGCCACCCCAGCTGCACAGGATGTCTTTGACTGCAAAAAGTTTATGGGCGTTTGCCATAGGACTTGAAGATCAGAGGGTGTCGCGGTGAAGCCATTTCTGCTTCTATTCTATGAAATTTGCAGGCAACAACTATACTACCACATTCTGTGCCAGGCAATGGAGGAAGCGTTCCAACGCTCACTTGATATCCTTCAAATTTCCAATTGAGGGTACGGGTATGTGCTGCTCAAATGGGTGGTTTTTTGGGCCCAAAATTCTCTAAACAAGGGTCTCCTTCTCGGCAGATATTCCTTAAACATGGGTGGGTTATCCAGAAATTGGCGAAAAATAGTCAAAAATGGGTGATTGATCGCCAAAATTCATCGTAAAGTGGGTATAGCGGCAAGTTTCGGTTATCAGAAGAGGGTACCTTTCTGAAAACCGGGCGGCAGACCCCCGTCCATCCCCAAGTCATGTACCCCCCCCCCGGGATCCACTCCTTGTCAAAGTAATTCCATAAGACATTGAGATATGGATAATGTTAGGATGTCAATGACCTTCTTGGTTGGTAACTAGATGTCGAAACGCTACCTGACCACAATTTGATAAGTCTGTGGCTGACATTACCCAAGAAGAACCCGAAAGCCGTGATTTATGTGAAATAAAGGGGACAAATCTGATCTGGAAGGTTTTCTGACTTCGTCAATGAAACGAGGATTACGTTTGAGGCGATGGCAACACATAGGGTACTTCAGTATCTGTCTCATTTCATTCTGGATTGATAAGTCTATTCCAGTTTTCTTACCAGAAGCTTGCCATAAAAGATACTCATATCGTCCATAATTCATGAAGTTTAAGGGATCCCTAAATGTGGGAACCTGCGTCGGAGCGCCACCGGTGCACAGTTCAGGATTTTGATGTCTGCAACAGCATCAAAGGAGTTGAGACCCGTTTGCTATTCTGGAGATTTTAGAAGCATATATTGTCTCGTTGAAAAGGGCGTAACTACTCGACCTCCAGGACGAAATGAAACCGGAATGAAATGAATTCTTTGCACTTTTTTTCTTCCTTCAATGCTAAATAGTTTTACCCGCCAGCGCATCTTCAAAGCAAACCAGTCGAATTTCAGTCGATAGCGCATATTCTGGTCCATGGATAGATTTGCCCTGGGCAAGAATCTATTTTGCGTGGTCAGAACTTGTGCTATCTTAGTTCTTTGCGGGTATGATTAGTCTTGTTAAATCAGGACTTGTTATATCTACAATAGACTTATTATATGGCCGTAGTTGTCGCAATTAAAAGACTGGTGTAGTAGTCTCGTTCTGGATAGCGATTCTTAGGACTCATCGTCGTCAATATCTAACACGCTACAACCAAAACCAACCTTCGCGTTGGAAACAACAAACGAAAAAGAAACGAACCTCATTTCATCTACGATAGCCAACTCAGTCATCTCACTATTACTATGTAGCGCGATTCATCTTTGAAAATTATTACCCAAAAGAAGCACTTTGATGCTTGCCTGTTGAAGAGGTACTCTCCTTGGTAAAAGATTCTCTGGCACCCATGGAACAGAAAGGGCACTTGGGGCAAAATCATGCAGTTAGAAAGAGACAGTAACCAATTCTCAAAAATCAACAACGCACTATAAAAAAATTGAGAATACCAATTCTAACCAAGTTGCTATTTGACATGATTTTTACTGCATTTGAATTAATCGCTAATAGAAGTATTCCTAAAGATTCATAAAATGATAAACTAACGGTCAACTATTGAGAGATGTACTGGCTGTACGTAGCTTGGAGCTTCAATTGACAAGATTTTTAGGATGAATCACATTGGTGTATCCATTGCAGGGAAGCTTCATCAAAGTTCTTCCTATAGAGTGACTCGCTAAGCCCCTTGCATCCCTGTGGTAAATATACTAAACAGCGACTCGTTATACAACAGTGAAAATGATGGACTTAGTTTGTGCAATGCATCAACCGAATCACTGCCTAGGCGTGTGTTCAGCAGTCCAACTCACAGAAATGAAATGCAACAAGAATCATGTGTGCAAGCTTGTTTACTTGCAGACATATTTACTCAACCAGGCTAGTACAAAAATCAAGTAAAATGTAAATAGATTCGCCGTTAGATTTAACAATGAATACCTCTAGATAGGGTATCTTCTCCTTTGCTATGCTTTGTTTATGGCACGTCGCCTGCTTCGATTTTAATAAAATATCAAATATGCTTAGTTTTCGCAAATAAAAGCTTTAATTGTCAGATCTAAAGGTCCACAGGTGTGTGGTAAACTTTACCACCAACGATACACAATTCAGAATCCCTTTATCAGTTTAAAACAAAGATAAAGACATTGGTACGGAGAAAATTGTCAATGCAAGTCATGCCACACATTTTTTCTGAACTTGGGCTCTTTATGATGAGCATTCTGTTTCATGCTGATGATCCAACATTTTTAAGTAATATTTGTATTTTGTCATGTTTTTACGTTGCAATGTATAAGCTACCTACTTTTACCTGTTTCTACAATTATCCAATTTTGAAAAAATTAATGATGATGATGATAAATAAAATCGTTGCAGAAACTCTTTAAAGGACCAGTCCAGGGTTGGTATAATTGTTGATTATTCAAGAGAACTACATATTTCAGAAGAGCGATATATAAGAAGAGCGAAATACGGCATTTTCTATGACGTTACTTCACGTTGACCTGAGCGAGGCTTCCAAATGTGTTGATATTTTACTATTCACATTGCTAGCCTCTTTATCGCACCTTCGCACACTCGTACAAAATACAAAATGGTGACGTTATTTGGCCTAACTTACAAAGATTAATCGTCGAATTTATGAAAGTTTGAGGCATGAAAACTTGGATAGAACTCACAACTGGTGTTCAGCAGTCGGTAAGGTTGCTTTTTAACAATAATTTTATCAACCCGGACTTTTCCTTTAACAATCTGAATTAGCACCACAAACGTCTTTGTGGCGAGGGCCTAAACAAGATCTGGTATTTCACTGTACTGTTATAAGTCTTTGTTTTTGACCGAAGTGCAAAAATCAGAGAACACAGGGAATTAAGGGGTTCAATTATTAAGTCTACTTTCCCACCCTAAATTTACTCTGCTTCATCAATAATATCATCTGTGTTAATCTGCGCAGAAATATCTGATTCAATAACTTCTAAATTAATGTCATATTGTTGGTCAAGGCCGAGATAACAATCACTCATCACATACAGAGTGTAAATTTTTCGACCTAATTCCTCTGGAGTGTAAAATGCCAAAGAAACCTTTTGATGCCTTCTTATCAAACCGACTCTTTTCAATGCGATGACGTCACCAGTGTCCATTTCTCCCAATACGAATATCCAGCCTTCATCTTTGATTTTGGGGAATTTCGGGGTATGTGCTTTGTAGTCTTGACGCTGCAAAGGAGGATCGGATTGAATTTAGAATAATTTCAGGTCGATAATTTTAATCTATCTCAAAATTTGATCATACGAGGAATAACCTTGAGAGACAGATGACTTAGACACAGCGAAACTTTTAGCTCTATACCGGGTGAGCCAGAGAAAATTTCAATTTCAAACCATTCACAGTATTAGAGGTCATCAACAGAAGATTCAAATTCTAGTTAAAAGCCGAAGGACCAGATCAATTTTGTGATTTTTTCCTGTCTTTATGGGCACTGAAAATTTTGGTTAAATTAACTTTATACAAATTCCTTCGTTGCAATATGCCTGAAAAGGGCCGAAAACCCTGATCAAATCGTCAGGAATCTCCTCATGAAGATGGATTTCACCTCTCTCAGCAGCTTTAAGCGAAAGATTTTAAAAAAAAAACTAAAGATCTTAAATCCCATGGCAATGAATAAGTGGACATATATCTCATCCGTGGAAAATTGTACATTCTTTATTGTTCGGTTCGGTAAGAGAAGTTGCTTCAAGATTTAATGAAATGTTTTAGGCCCTATTTCTGAAATTTTGAATCCACCTGTATTTTCCAGTGCTCATAAGAATGCAAGAAACACTACAAAATATTTTATTGTCGCTGCACTGCAATAAAACAGAATTTGATTTATTATAAATCCGTATAGTACTCTTGGTGCCATCAAGTTTTTAAGTGGAAAATCTTTTCTGGCCCAATGGATATAAAAATTAGCAGAATACTCTATCGGAAGTAGTATGAAATCACAAATAAACATGGCAAAATATTGAACTTACTCTTTTTTCGATTTGTAATCTATTTGCATCAATTTGTAAAATATATTCTTGATCAGCATGAACTTGCATCCAACTTTGGAGGTGACTTGGCAAGTCATCATCATCATCATTATTTACTCGCTTGGCTTGTCGTTTGTTTTCGTTTTCTCCCGCCCAAACACCATTTATTGAGAGGCCCACGGTCAGTTTTGGAAGACCAACTAGTAATTTGTAGATCTAAAGAAAAGAAAGGGTTATTCAATTTCAATGAGCATTTGAGATGTGATATCATGATCCATCTGGGTACAATAGATTTCATTTTGCCTGCCCAAACACCATTAATTGAGAGGCCCAAGGTCAGTTTTGGAAGACCAACTAGTAATTTGTAGATCTAAAGAAAAGAAAGGGTTATTCAATTTCAATGAGCATTTGAGATGTGATATCATGATCCATCTGGGTACAATAGATTTCATTTTGCCTGCCCAAACACCATTTATTGAGAGGCCCAAGGTCAGTTTTGGAAGACCAACTAGTAATTTGTAGATCTAAAGAAAAGAAAGGGTTATTCAATTTCAATGAGCATTTGAGATGTGATATCATGATCCATCTGGGTACAATAGATTTCATTTTGCCTGCCCAAACACCATTAATTGAGAGGCCCAAGGTCAGTTTTGGAAGACCAACTAGTAATTTGTAGATCTAAAGAAAAGAAAGGGTTATTCAATTTCAATGAGCATTTGAGATGTGATATCATGATCCATCTGGGTACAATAGATTTAATTTTGCCTGCAAAAATACCATTAATTAACAGCCTCTGATCGAACTGACAGAAGCATTAGTAGTTTATAGGCCCTGGAGAATGAAGAGTAGCGATTTCGATAAAATCTAAAAAGCTAAGATTATATGACGAATTGTATCGTCTCATACTACGCAATGACGAGCTTTGAGCAGCTTGCCCCTTATATCATCATCATCATCACCATCATCATCATCATCATCACCATCATCATCATCATCATCATCATCATCATCATCATCATCATCATCATCATCATCATCACCACCACCACCACCACCACCACCACCACCACCACCACCACCACCACCACCACCACCACCACCACCACCACCACCATCACCACCACCACCATCATCATCATCATCATCATCATCATCATCATCATAATCATCAATTCATTTTAAGTAGGTTAATAAAATAATTACAGCAATTACAGCTAATCAAGGCCCTTTTAACACAAACTTTACTCTGATAAGTATCGTTTCACTTCAAAATCAAGGCCCTGCTATCTCATATTCCAGCTGCAAATATATAAGATTGTCAGCGCCAAATATCTTATAATATCTCTACTAAGTAATTATTCAAATATTTCAAACCTGATCGATTTCACGATCATTGAGATCTTTTTCCAGCATCTTTCTCAAGGGATTTATTCCACTTTCACAAATATCCATCAATTCTGGTAAACCATCAACAAACATTAATCTTCCACTGAAAATAAACACAAACATGACAATAAGCAAACAGAATAAGAAATGTTTTAATACTGTACAGTTCCTTCTAAAAATATAATTTAATAGTATTAGTAAACTATAAGAAAGAGTTTGACTTTGATAAATGAATCGTCAAATTATATAAAGGATTTTGGGATAGTTTTCAGATATTTTGGGATGAACCAATTTGGTGAAGTTGTATTTCCTATAGCTAGAGGACAATATGGCTGATTTTGCCAAACTAAAGTTTGATATTTACAGTGACATGATACGTTAGCTACGCATTAACTATCACTCTAACACGCAATGGCAAAAACCAAACTACCAGATATAACTCGAGTAATGAAGAAACGTTCATGGCCCTCCCCTACAGTTGTTTCGGTCGGCGACCAGCCTTGTGTGCATGCTCTGTTGCTAAAGAGCAAGTGCACTAAGCAAACGCGGACGTCGGCGACCAAATCTACTGACCTGGAGATCGGCCTTTAGTCTTCTGAGCTCTAGGGTATATGTGGTCATGTGGTCATCTAAGAATTAGATCTGAATGTATTAATTGTTTCAACGCGACGCCTGTTTTCAAGCTTATCTTATGTCTTAATCGTTTATCATAGTCACAAATACAAACCAATTATATTAAATATCAACATGGTAGGCATAGCAGGATGGAAAACGTACCAAAGCAGCACAAAAATGTATCATTAAGGTCTCTTCCTACTTATGGTAGAGCATTACAAACTTGGCCTGCGTGCAGCCTCTACTATAACTGCGGAGGAAGCCAGAGAGAAGGAGGAAGAGCGGAGATCCAATTACTGTTCCTTCCTCCTTTCCATTATCTTCCTCCGCAGTGACAGTAGAGGCAATTAATGGTAGAGTCTGCAGGCAGGCTACATAACAAAAGCATAGGAGCATTTTGAATACCCTTCTTACCCCCGTTGTGATGGAACTTTGAATCGTGCTAGCAAATCTTCCTCAATTGATGGTAATTGCAACAACGGACAATCAGTGTCCCATCGTGCTTGATTCACCATTTGGATGATTGTTATGATGCGTAAAGTTGTTGCGAGCCAGCCTTGATCTGCACACACGTCTATCATGGCCTAGGATAGACCAGAGGAGTTCTTCTATAGTAATCTAAGGGTCTGTGCAAGGTTAACAGAAGGTAGTCGCTCCCAGTGTTACGGCAAAATATTGATAACGATCTTTGTTAACTATTCCACAAATTTACGTTTATTTCTTTAAAGGAAAGCAAAGTTGTCCGTGCGTAATTTCGATGGTCATGAAAATTATGCATGAATAATTTTCATTTACTTGAATGAAGCAAATTATCGAGGGGACTGACTGTCTTAAAGAGCCTGTATTTGTAAAGAGCAAGACAATAAACGATAGCCCACTCAATTAAAAGTTGCACACTTGATGTAAACAATGGATAACATAAGAATCAATAGAAAAAAAGAATCAATAACAAAAGAATCAATAACAAAAGAATCAATAACAAAAGAATCAATAACAAAAGAATCAATAGTGTGCCTGATTATCTTCTTCTTTCTGTTCATACGGGAAGGCAATTTACCACTACACATTCCCTTCAAAATTACCGTCATTTAGAAGAATGAGACGAGCTTTAAACCCATTTATTTGTTTGTTTTCATTTGCTTTGAGTGGGCTTTTCAGGATTTCTAGCTACTGAAAGCTAGTTTAGGCCCACTGTGCATGCTGCATCCAAGCATGGGACCCCTAGTTTAACGTCCCTTCCGAAGGACGACGAGGAGAGTTGTAAGGTCAGGCATCGGAGGTCACCCATCCGGAGTTTGATCTCACTCGACCGAGATTAACTTCAGTCACCTGACGAAGACTGTATAAGCCACTCGGCCACTCACAAGAAAAGTTATACGGGGTGAGCCGGAAAAGTTCCCAGAAAAATTTGCATACAGACCTGTAAAATACGTATAGCTTGATCCAGAATTGACTTCGTATCGGTGAGGTAATCAGCCATGGGTAGAGGGACTCTTGCGAAATGAGCTTGGAATAAGATATGTGTTTTGGTATGGGGATCATCAAAGGAATATTCATCAACAGGAAGAGGCACATTGGCAGCTAAATCACTGAAACATAAGAAATTGACATCTAAACAACTTAAACTAAACTTATCAAATAGGTTATCAAAGACAACTTAAACTAAACTAGGATATCAAATGAGGCCTTCTGATTGGTCACTTCAACAAATCGAATGTATTTGATTGGTTGAAATGTAACCTGGTGTAAACAAAGCTGGTTTATTGTGTCTGTGTGAATGCGATAAGAGCCAGTACAACGCCCGCTTCTTATCCTGAAGCGACAGATGGTTATGTATTAAAGTACTTACCAATTTGCCATAAAAGGATTAAAAGATCATAAAAACTGAAGAAAAGAAAAAGAAGTCTAATTACAAATGTATACTACAATAAACAACTAAAAGTTTAAATGTAGTTTAAAATATCTCCAGTTTAAAATGGAAGGGATGGCATTAAAAGGTCAATGCAACCTTGTTTATATAATGGTCCCCCCACAGAGGTACCTATGAAAGAAAAGTTTTCACAAAGTAAGGAAAAATAATATTCATTTCTCGAAAGTTGACAAAAATGAAGCATTTTCAATGTAGGTATATTGCATCAAGGCAGGGAAAGAAAAAGAATTTTTTTTGAATAACTTAGCCTGGAAAGTACATTTCTTTTCTTCATATTCAAGTGAAGATCAGAGTATGGCAGAGAAGGGAACAAACAGTCTTGTTACCGATTGAGTTGATCTTCATTGTGTCGAACGGGCAGCTGTGTGTATTCCTCTGCATCCTAAAAATGAGAAGACTTTATAGAAGGTTGTCTATCCTGCAAAAAGCCTGTGCCATAAAACCAATACGGCCAATGTAGCCTGTTTTCAGGGTGAAGCTTCTAACGAATTAGTACTTTTAAAGATCATAATAGCCAATCAATCATGGAAATTCTGTTATATATGTGTTATTTTATGAATTTCGCTATTATGGCAGGGAATTTCCGAAGGGCAGTAGTATTTGCAGATTCAAGTAAAGTTTTCACAGACAGAATGAAATCTGTAAGAACAAAATCAATACTTTCTTTAAGAGAATCTGATCAAATTATATTCTACAAAACAATGAAGGTAGTAAATAAAAATGCTTGTAATATGCTAGAAATAAATGGCATAGATTACCGATAACGTTTTTAAAAGTTCTTCAATGGTATTTGATGGCGTCAGTCTTGATCTGAAAATTCGCAATGTCTCATGGGACAGGTAGTAATATGATGCGATTCTTCCCAATGTCGTTGGCTCTATGGTTCGCTCGTCCTAATGAAATGAACAATGAATTCGATTCTATAATCTTTGTAGAATCCAAAGTCAAATCTAAGATAAATGTCTCTCGATGTGATTGTAAACAATTTGTAGATAGGACTTTCAACAATAATGAATAACTTTCAGTTTGCCAGACCGCATAACTTACTAAGACAAAATATATGAGCACGAATTTAAAGCTGATTGACGTAAACTCGTCGGCAGAATTCGACACTTCGTTGATTCCTTTTACAACGACCTTTTCACAACGACATTCTACTTGTTCTTCCAAACATAATCACATGAAAGCGAGGACAAAAAGATCTTTTTTTAATATTCAGTTGTCTGACATCACCGCCAGACAACGAGAATGAAGAAATCAATCAACATGTTTTGACTGCTTACCTCCACAAATTCAATGCAAAATGATCTTGACAATAAACAAGTTGCAGATCGAACTTATATTTCTCGCAGTATGACTATGTGTGCAAAGTGTGATCTCTCACGAAGAGTGACACATTTGTCATGCTATTATCAAACATTTAAACAAGAGAGAACGCAATATGATTAGTGTCTTCTTACCTCCACATGTAAAATGCAAAATAACCTTCGTAATATGAAAGGTGCAATTAGAACTTCGTAGTGAAGAATGTGATCTTTCAAAGAATGACACCTCTTTCATGTTAATATCAAACGCTCAATCAAAAGATATGACAGAACGAGAAATGTTTTCTTACCTCCCCAACTTCAATACAAAATGATCTTGCTAATTCACACGTTGAATGTTGGACTAAATTCGAAAGATGTTCATTGATGGCATCTTGTGATGTGTCATGCAGTCGATAATAAGTTGGATTCATCATTAACCTTCTGAAGAAATATGTCCATGTTAAATAATCCATTGCATCTTGTTTTGATGTAATTGTGCCAGCTACAACTTCAGCATTTAAATGGTCTGATAAGACATCAACCAAGCTATGAAAGAGTTAAAACAAAATAACATGAATTCAAATGAAGACAGCGTGATTTAGATAAGTACTCTTTTCCAAGTACTGAGCTCTGAAATAACGATTACCCAAGAATCCGATAACATTAAATATTTATTAGAAGTTGAACAATATTTTTCTGAATAGTTAGTCTGAGTCAAAATCTAGAAACGGTAAGATTACCACAGCTGACACAGGACACATACAGCAAATTTTGAGGGCGGCAAGCCTTAAGCATTTATGAAAATTTATTGGAAGAATGCCAACTTCACAGGGTATTTAACAGAGTATTGATGAATCGTGGAGGGGGGGGGGGGCGGTGGCTCTCTCCTCGATTTGTACCTATTGAGACAGTTCCTTAATTCCCTCCTAATTTCTCTTGCTTCACAGTTTGTATTTGTATGTTGCAAAAATTTTCTGCACCGATGTTTCAATTTTTCTGCAATATATTCTCATTTTTCCTGACATTTCAGTTATTTGCTAGTTACCATCATGAAGCTGTGTGTGGATGGATTTAAAGTAATATGAAATTGAAACTGCAAAAAAAATCCAATTTACCTTGATTCGACAGGAAACGGCTCATAAAGAAACTTCTTGTAGAAATGTTTCTTTTCCTCCTGGACAAAAATTGTCGCAACACCTTGGTCGTCAAACTGTGGTCTTCCAGCTCTTCCAATCATTTGAAGTACATCTGTTATGGGAAAATCAACATATCGACGTGTCTTTCCATCAAAGAATTCGGTTCCTTTAATGATCACGAGATGTGCAGGAAAATTCACTCCCCATGCTAATGTGGATGTAGCCACAAGAACCTAGAAGAAGAGGAAGAATAAGCAAAGACCAGGCTATGGGGAAAATTACTGACAATGCGGAGCACTGTGCACATTACAGTGAAAGCGGTAGAAGTATACCACCCATGCCATCAATATTGAAAAAAGAATCGAATCGTCATTGGATTTTGTTTTCTCTGCATAAAGAAATCATTGAACATTCTCATTCATTGTGGTTTCCTAGGAAAGGAACTGTTATAGTCCTTCAAATGCTCCGCCCAATGGAGGCAACATTCAATCGGACGTAAGCAAAAACAAAGCAATATCCGAAAAGTCGTCCAGTCATGAAAAGTTATTTTCAAATAATCTTCAAATTTACACGGTACGCTATTCCCGCCTTCACTGTAAGCGGCGGCCTCTGGTATGTGAAATTGGTTTGAAACTGTGAACTTACTCGGAGATCTAAAATAGCACTTGCCTTAGAACAACTATATTTTTATATGTAAGAATACCACGACTTGGGAAACTGAGATTAGAGTCCAGAACAAGGCATGGCTCTATGGCTGTCAGCGGGAGGAAGGTCTTGCTTGTTAAAATCATGTTTGTATGTCTGTGTACATCAATGCTCTTACCTTTAAATAATTAGGCACTGGATTCACTTGAAAACATTTTGAAGATTTCCACGTAATAACACTGGATGCAAATTTATCCTTGAACTCATAAACTGATAAGTTTCAAAAACCACAAACCTACTTTCGCAAGAACGAGCTTCACCACTTACGACAAGACGATGATTCACTTACCTGGATCTTTTGATTTACAAATAGTTCTTCCGCCATTTTTCTGTCATTTTCATGAAGACCAGCATGATGTAGGCCAATTCCAAATGACAAAGTTAATTTCAAATTTTGATCTCGAACACAGCCTACTAAATGCATCATCTAGCAAAAAAACACGAAAAATATTGCCATGCCTTGATGTCATCTAAGAATGGCTTGCTAATATGCAACTACCAAAGTTCTAAAGTCATTCAATCATTCAATCAATCAATCAATCAATCAATCAATCAAAATCTTTGTTAATGTGTCAAACATATTTAGCTTACAGGCTAATTGGGGACACAACTGTCAACAGATCGACAGTTCGGAAAAAGATTAATATTGCTCTATACTTTGGTAAAATACACATGCAACGTTATTGATGAAGATTTCTTATCAATACATGCATGCACCAAAGTCAGGAGTGTGCGACGAAACGCGTATTTGGTATAATAATTTTGTATAATAACATTGTTGATAAGTGATTACTTGATTTTCTTGCAGGTTTAACAGTTTTCTCTCTAGTCACAGGTTTACTTTAAAGTTTGATTGTTGTTCTTTTACAGGAGTTGACAGTGTTTTCCCTACCAGTTACAAGTTTATTGTACATCCATGGGTTTATCATGATTGATGAGTCCGCTATCTAAGGATATTTTAAAATTTTGTACCACAAATCATTTGTTTATATGTGCATTGCACATTTTCTCTCGTTGTATTTCCTAGGCAAAGGATCTTGAACTCTCACTTTAGCTTATATTTTAGAATATTGATACTCAGCTTCTTGAAAATAATGTCAACTATAAAAAGAACATCAACATATTCCTGCCATAAAATTTGCTAAATACCAAAAACTGTTATCTTGCTACGGAGATTTCATCAAACAGATATTTGAAATAGATCATACGTCAAGAGGCACAACATGGAAACTTCGCCAAGCAACTGAAAACATGCATCAAGCAGTATGAGAAAGTTCTGAAATCATAACGAGCGCAATCAAAATAAAACAAAAAGACAATAGGCATTGTTACCTCTTCTTCCGGCATATTCAGCCATTGTTTGGGATTATCCTCCGCAGCAAGATACGCAATCAAGTCCAACGCAGTCAACCTTGTTTGTCTTCTGGACGAGACAAAAATCAGGACTGGTTTTTCTGGTGAATGAGTCTGAATTGCTTTGAATGCTGGCTTGTTCATCGTCGCCATCCTGGGACAGTAATGTTTGCCAGGGAAGCCAGCAATGTGGACTTGAAGTGGGACAGGGCGAACGGATGGTCGAAAGTTGTATAATCCCGCCTGAAAGAAGTATGAAATATTCAGAAATTTCAGGCAACATAAGGAAAATTGCAAGATTTTCAAGAGTTAACAACAAGCTCGTCCTTCATGGCCTTTTATATTGGGATGAGGATGTGTTCCAATACGACGAACAAATAAAAGTTACTCCTCGCGGTTGTAACCTCTCTTGCAAAATGAGGCAAAGTCCTTTGCGTGTTAGGAAGAGAATCTGTCAGCTTGGTAACTGAGCAGGAAGTAGCCATAATTACACAAACAAATATGATTTTCTTCTCCTTCCATTACAGCAAATAGCTGAAAAAAAAATATGTAACCAAAAGAGACTTGACATTGTTGCTCTGATGACAAAGGATTCAGCCGGGGAGGAGGGGATTCTACAATTGGGTCATATTGGGGTGCCCATCGAAAGAATCTCTGTCATGACCCAATCCCAGAATATAGGAAGCATTTTGATATCAAATCCGACGAGGTAAATAAAGTTTCCAAACATATTTTTCATTGCAAAGCAGCTAAACAATTTTGTTTGTCACAAAAGAGAACGTGACCAGAATTTTTAGCAAAAACTAGATCCCAATCTCAGAATATTTCAATAAAAGTATTCTCGATTCCCAGAGTTTTGGCCAAAAACTAGACCAAAACAGGGGCACAGTCCGTATCTTCAGCGAATGAAGTGGCCATCCGGGGACTCAGCAAGAACATATTGGAGACACACGTACATTATCAATGCCAAGCCAATCAGCCAAATCTCTCGCATTTGCCAAAGCAGTTGACAGCCCAACAACACGCATTCTTTTCGAAGTATGTGACGCAATGAAATTCGTTCTTGAAACAATGACTTCTAAAACTGGACCACGCTCATCGCCAAGGAGATGGATCTCATCAATAACAAGAAGAGAGACACTTTTGACGTAACTACGTGTCTGCCAACTTCGACTCACACCGTCCCATTTCTCTGGGGTCGTTACGATGACATCCGCGTTTGCTATTGCACGCGTGTCTGGAGTGACGTCACCTGTCAATTCGATTACCCTGGGGAGAGAATCGATGGTTCAAAGATTGGGAATCAACAAAGAAGAGGGGATATAATATTAATAGCAAATTTAGAGGACTGAATTCAGATTGTGGTCATTTCTCTGTAATTCATACTATGACAAAAATCGCAATGACCTGGACAGGCTTCTTGTTTGTTTTTATCTATGCTTGTATCTACATCGATGAAATAAATTACTTGATCTGCGAAACGCATCAACTGATCAAACTTAATGGATGCTTTGATAAAAAGTCAACGATTTCCAAAACTTCACTCTCTTGCGGCAATGGAGCAGTCATTATCAAAGCCGGGTGGGCGGCTGAAAGATATTTAAAGGGCCATGAAAAATTTTACACCAATGACAATATCTTCAGGCTCCCTACCCGGCATCAATAATGACTGATCCCTAAAGTGTACGATAATTCTCCGCAAATCAGGAAGTTCAAATCTTGCTTTTAGTAACGTTTGTGTTGAATCAAATTACGCAACTTGTAAGTGATATGACTTACTTTTTGCCGAGCTTTTTCGTAAACCTTTCCTTCCAGTCTTCAATTCTTTCCTTTACGAGAGCCTTGAGCGGGGCAATATAAACAGCCTGGGAAAAAGACAGCTTTCATTACTATAAATAGCAGGATAGAGAGTCATGCTTAGAAATCCGGTGGCTGATCGGGTTTAGGAAGTTTGTAATTGAATGTAGATTTCCAGAAATACATCAAATTTCATCACTTATTAACATGAAAGACAACAACATTGTCTAAAAATTGCTCAGAGTATTAAAAAACTATTGCACAGGTTGTAAAAAGGATTCATTGAAGTACCTATGCAAGATTATTGGCAGTTCTCCAAAAGAAAAAAACAAATAATGAATCATATTTTGGTAATTTCATACCTTTTTGTTCAAAACCATTATTAAAAACACACTTACATGTTTTTGTTTTCCTCAAAATTTTCACCGCCCTTCGGCGGCCTCTTCAGTGAGAAGAACTTTCACTTTTTCTGGTGGCTTCTCACTGAAGAGGCCGCCGAAGGGCGGTGAAAATTTTGAGGAAAACAAAAACATGTAAGTGTGTTTTTAATAATGGTTTTGAACAAAAAGGTATGAAATTACCAAAATATAATTTAGGGTACAACACACGGGATCAGTTGAGATCGCTAGCGATAAGCGCTAGTGAAAGAAAAAATAATGAATCATAATCACTTCAGCGTCTTCTTAACTGAGAATGCATCAAAGATCTTGCTGCTATTCTCTGATGGGAGAATGTCCGTCTTCATTCATGATTTCACTTTCTCAATAAACTCAGATTTAACGAGTCCTACTAAACACCAAAACCTATAAACATCAAAATTTACCTTGGTGTCTGGATATTCTCTGAAAGTTCTAAACATGGCCAGCTCCGCTGCAACTGTCTTTCCACTTCCAGTTGGTGCACCAAGCAAAACATTGTGATCAGTGTAATACAAAGTGTGAAAGATCTGCGTTTGAACCGGATTGAAATGGCTGAAACCATACAACATCTCAAGTTGAGGGTCCTTCAGAACGGTCACTGGGAGAGGGTGAAGGTCGAGTAATTCGGTGTGCGGAGGGTGTTTTTCAGGGAGGATCAAATGCTTGAAACTGACAGCACAGACGGCTTCTGCACCAAGCCATCGATCGGATACCATCCTGATGAAGTACTGGGTTGGTAGGGGTTCGAAGATTGGGATCGTAAATACGAGGCATTGAGGCTCTTTTGACTTCACCTGAAACAACAGAAACAATAATTGATCAGACAGCTTTAGGGTGAAATAATCGAATACAAATATTAATGTTAAAATCGGATAAGTAACTACAGTAAACTGCTGACAAAATAGAAAATCATTGGCCTGCATTCTATGACAGGTAGCAAAATTATGCACTGCTCCTCCTAGGCACAACAAGAATTTAAAGATGAATTGAAGAAAGAAATATACGGTACTCAGATACATGCGGAAATGACTAAGTTTCGTGAAATCTCAAAATCATACATCTTTTAAGCAAGCTAAATGAGCGATGCAAAAATAGCTTTCACATCAAGATATATGCATATCTGCGATTTGTTTTCCTTCTGATAAGATGGTGCTCAGTTGCTCAATTTCCTTTGATACAACTCCAACACTTACCTGATGTTTCATAAGCAAGAAATATTCCGAATGATAAATATGATCATTGTCAGGATCTTCAACCCAAATCCACCAAGGCTCATGCACAGTTCCATGCATTTTATCATTCCACATAAAATCAGCTGCTATCATGAGTCTTACACGAAGTACTGTCCTTGTGATCGGTTGGATGTTTGAGCCAATTGATACAGAAGGGAACTGCTTCACGAATGATTTGATTCTGCTCCCCATTTTTTGATGATTTATCATCAAACCTGAATGATAAAGAGGAAAAAGATATCAAAGATTTGAGAAATGATGGACCCCTTGTGACCTTCAATAAAACTTTTGTAATTTGGAGAAAGGGACTGAGAACAGCGTGACCGATTTTGACAGCCTTGGCAACAGCAAGAAATTAGGGGAATCCCCTCCTTGCAGCTCAATGGCATCTCATTGCAAACTTGAGTTATTTTCCATTTATTTGTATCTTCCAACGGTCACACAATACTTGTCTCGAATGGTAAATGATTTCTCTGGATCATATAGGCGACTTGCCATCCTTTCGCCTTTTGGTGAGTGTATTTTGGGCCATCTTATTGCGAGTATTTGCCCTCGGCGTTGAATCGGCTACGTCTAGGCCCAACGGATCAACAGGCCTAACTTCAAATTTCAGTGAGCACAAGCAATGAATTAACTCAAAATATACTCACAAATGGGCGAAAGGATGACCAGGTGGCTAAATAATCCAGAGAAAACACCATACTAAACAAGTATCGTATAACTCTTGAACAGTGCAAATAAATCGAAAATTACTCGAGTTTGCAGTGAGATGCAACCGATACACAAGATGTACGATTATCACCAAAGGGGAGGGGATCCTCCTCATACCCTACTGTTGCCAAGGCTGTCAGAATTGGCCACGCTCTCCTTTGTCCCTTTCTCCACGTTGCGAAAAGGTCTATGAGGTATATTTAATTCAAAGAAATATGTAATAGAATCTTACACCCAACTTTTTAAAGATATGAGCTCTATGGTGCCCTGTGCTGTATACTACAAGATGCTCCTCCCATGCACCAATGGCAAGGAAGAAGAAAGATAAATGGAGGACGAAACTCAAACGCACCAATTTCTTTTGAATCCATGTCTCTTAATCGATCCATGGTCAATTTCTTGGCTTCCAGTTTCTGCAATACTTCAAAAGTCATTCCTTCACACTGGCGCAATGGATGCTCAAAATCCCAGATCTGTTTGTCAACAACTTTGCTTAGTTTCAATAATTTATATGTCATTGCTGGCCAACCTTTCTTTAGTGAAATCTCGAACAGGGCTCTGACAATGCGTGTGGCATTCTACGAGGAAAGAAAGGATGAGTGATTTCACATAAAATTTCATCTCAAATGCTGGGTAAAGTTACAACTGCCATTGACCTTACATTCAAACTTACGGACATTCTGCTCCCTGCTTGGTGAATGGCCAAGCGGCTGAGTTACGAGGTGAGTAGCCGAGATGAGTGGCCGAGATAAGTGGTTGAGAGGCCGAGTAGGGTGAGTGGTCGAGGTGAGTGATCGAGCGGCTTATACAGTTTTCATCAGGTGACTGAGGTTAAGCTTGGTCGAATGAGGTCAAACTTCGGATGGGTGACCTCGGAGGCCTGACCTTACAACTCACCTCATCGTCCTTCGGAAGGGACGTTAAACTAAGGGTAGCATGCCTCAATGCGGCATACATACTGGGCTCAAATTAAGTAGATAGAAATTCTGACAAGCTCAATCAAAACAAATTGCTGCTACTGCTCCTAATACGACTACTACCACTATTACTACCACCATCACCACCACCACTACCATCACCACCACCACCACCACCACCACCACCATTACTACTACTCTACTACATCGGTTTCTAATAAATAGCCTACCTAAAACATTGGTTACAAGAAAATCGTCAGATGGGACCCCAGGGTAGATTCTGGCTGTGATGATGTGAAAACAGTTTCGGAACATCATAAGTACTTGCCATGTAAAGCTTAATCTAAGTGGAATGGTCATTTCATAGTAGGTCCCAAAGTACGTACGGGGTACAATAACTGCAGAAGTACACATAATAACTCTAAGGTATTCAAGCCTTGGATAAATGGAGGGCCTCTTGAAAATCACCATTGCTGAAGGGCTACTCTCCATAAACATGTGAAATAGCAATACTCCAAACAAGCCGTTGAACATACCTGTGCGATATATGACATATCTGAAACCAACGAGAAACTTTCAACAGATGCTTTTGAAATATATGATTGTAGCAACACATTCACTTTGCCATATTCATTCTCAATCCCTCCTTTCACGGGGCCTAACCAACAATCATCCAAAAGCCTTTGAAGTTCAGGAATCTCATCTTCCCTGACCTGTAATGAAATACAAAAATGTGACTGTTTCTCAATTAAGCTACATCTGGGTTACACTGTAAAGGATGATACAAGAGACAGCAAATCATACATCAAGAAATTCATCTCAATATGGATGAAAAAATGACCCAGAATTATCCCAGTCTTCCAAGCCTTTTGGATCCGTTCATGATTTTTTTGGCTTTTATGAGGAGACTCTAAAGAATGGAAACAACTGCCTGAGATAAATTCTGACTTCAGCAAGGAAAAGAGTCTTCAAAATAATTGAGCAAATCGGCTATTCTATTAAAGGAAAAGTCAGGGGTTGATAAAATTATTGTTAAAGAGCAACCTCACCAACGGTTGAACACCAGTCATGAGTTCTTTCCAAGTTTTCAAGCCTTGAACTTTCATAAATTCGACGATTAATCTTCGTAACTTAGGCAAAATATCGTCACCATTTTATATTTTGTACGAGTTTGCGAAGGCACGATAAGGAGGCTAGCAATGTGAGTGGTATAATATCAATACATTTGGCAGCCTCGTTCAGGTCAACGTGAAGTGACGTCATACAAAATAACATCATTTCGCACTTCTTAGCAGATTGAAATATGTAGTTTCGCAGATTAAAAGAGAAAAAAATTGAAAAAAGTACTACACACCATTCACAACAGTGTAATCTCTTGAATAATCAACAATCTTTCCAACCCCGGACTTGTCCTTTAATTATCGCAGAATATTATTGCCTACGTATTTCAGGAGTACTAGCCTTTCGTATGGCGGGTGTTTTTCTAACTCACCCAACATATCTTTTGGTATTCATAACTCAGTGTTTTACAATAATCATGGGCTTTTGATGCATAACGTTTGATACATACACACTAAGTCGATGGTCTACAAGATACTAGAAAAACAAATCATGCATAAACTTCGGTTTAGGAAATATTCAGCTGCATTCTCTTCTGCTGGCATAAAACATTACGACTTTTCATGCAATGAAATTGACTGACTACAGAATTTTTTCTATTCTATTTCTATTTTCAATTATTTAGGCATGGGAGCGTTGTCAGTCTGTCAGGACTGCTTTTCTGGGGGCCGTAATATTATCATTAAATTATCTACAAATTAGAAAAAATGATCGTGCATAAATAGCAAAGAATAATAATTTCTATGATTGTTTGTTATTGATTCTTTTCTTAAAGGAGGCAAGGGGGTGTGCCTGTTTAAAACTAATAAGGATAAAAATGAAAAATCAAAGCGTTACTTTACCTTTACTTGCTGGAATTCCTGTGAATGAGAAACCATTGCAAAGATATCAGCTTCTGTGATAAATGCCTTGAACATTTCATTGAAGACTTCCACTGTATCATATTTTATGTAAAAATTGCTTGCGATTCTGCCAAGATCTGTTGAATACATATATCCTGTCCGCTCATCAAATCGAATCATCTTTGCTTTGTCTAATAACTTTGCTTTGGCTTTGATTAAATCTGTTCTGTGTTGAAATAACAATGGATCATCCTGAAAAGAAAAGAAGAATGCTGATGATGATGATGATGATGATGATGATGATGATGATGATGATGATGATGATGATGATGATTATGCTAATGATGATAATGATGATGTTGATGATGATGACGACATAAACAGATAAGAAGAATTCTAGAAGTCGCACCGCAAAGATGTTTTCCACAGGGTAACTTTGGGAGAGAACTTATAAAAGGAAACGATTGAGCAACGATCCGTGCACTTCTGTACAGCTTCTAGTTCTAGAGAATGATTGCTGTGATGAATTTTCCACTCTTAAGAATCAACGTATGATTAAAGCATGTATGATAGACAAAAAGGTGTGGCTGCTTCCAATCACTACACTCTTAGTTGTGAAGAAGCTACGCCAGCAAGCTCAGCAGGTGCTCGCTCTACAGTAGAATCATTGGCGTTCAAGCCTTCGAGAAAGGGCAAGATTTTTTATAATTTATTTGATTTTAGCTGAAATTTTTCAGAAACACAATAACTGTAGTTCATTTTGCCAGAACTTGCCATTTGGTTTCCTACAAAAAAAAAATAATCTAGAAGCTTTATTAATTTCCAAAGTAAATTTAAGCACTCGATCAACCAAGTACCTCGTTGTTGCTCGTTTCAGGGCCTAGGAGTAGCGGCTTAAATAGGGTCAAGTCTTTCAGTAAATGAGAGAATGTTCATCATTGCTGATTAAAAATAAAGCGAATACTAAAAGTGCACAAAAAGAGCAATTTCTTTCAAAAAATTTTGCACTTGCAAGGTTTCTGGAGTACTATGTTTATCACGGGTCTTTCCTTAAACCAAACAGAATAGCTGCCATCCATGAAGAGGCGATCGACTTTGCTTCTGCTTCCTTGTCTCACTGCAAATTTCTGATTTAAAAAAGATAATTTTGAAGGGCTCATATAGATTAAATGTAAGGAATATACCTGCTTGTCTTTGAATGTAATCCCATAGGCCAATGAATTGAGATGCATTCGAACATACAAATATGTGTAACTCAGCCATTGAACTGCCTCGTCAACATTCGTTACAGTCCCAAGCGAAATCTATAGAATGAAATAAAACAAACAAACAAACATAACATAACAAAACAAACATAACAAAATGAAATGATTTCTCAGAAACTACAATAGTTGGCAAAGTTTCGATTCACTAACTCATCCGACACAAATAATAATACATGCGACTATAAAGAACGTATTCAGCCCTTCTTCCAAACGATGACTAATTTTCCAGTATGAAAATGCACGCTCTTCTTTGTTTATCATGAAATGGTTTTCTTACGGCAATAGCGATACTAGGATTTTTCATTTATAGAGAGTAACTGTAAAAATCAAATAACAACTCAAGTGCTGCACTAACTAGATGATTCCTTCGACAAACGAAGAGGAGAAGCGTCTTGCAAATTCTCAAAAACAAGCGCAAATATCTCTCTAATTTCATAAGAAATTGGTGAATACGCGAGCAAGGTGGAAAATATGGGAGAAGACAAGCACTACTCAAAGGAAATTCTACGATATCCCGCTATCAAGGCTGTTCCAGAGGAAAACGCGCTCAAACCATGGCAATTAGATGCCGCGGCTATGTTTGAGTGTATATGCCACTGCGGAGGAAAATTTATATGTTTCTGCGGAAGCGGTTTAAAGATTTTGAAATGGAACTTTCTCTCTTCATCCGTCTCTCACGATAGCACCTTCATAGTAGTAAATAGTTTCATCTTCCCTAACAGAACAAAGCAGCAATGAACCACAACTACAGTGTCTAACCACCCGTGATCGAACATTTCAAACAACAAGAAAGAATACTGAAAGAACAAGAAAGAACAACCATTTCTATGTAGGAAATTTTGCACCAATTCACTCAGTTCACAAAGAATAAATTATTTTCCCACCTTTGAATACAAATGCGTAAAAAGCATAACCATACCTCAGCATTCAGATTATCGGTTAAACTCTGCACAAATTGACTTTCAATAGGTGTTTGTCTCGTTAACACTGTCAAATAATGTGAAAGTTTTTCATGTTTTGTGATGATGTATCCATGACCCTCTGTATCAAACTGAGGTCGACCTGCACGTCCAAATATTTGCATGACGTCGAGGATGCCAACATCAACAAAAGAACCTTTCTTTGCATCATAAATCTCAGTCCCCTGTGAAGACAAGCGGATGTCTGTTAACAACCATCTAAAAAAAGGGTGTTGGAAACCAACCCCATTGGATGAGCTGTGGAAAATGGCTAGAGGCTTAGATGAGGAGTACAGAGCACACAAACTATTTTGAGGCACGGAGCAAACGCTAGTATCACCATGAATGTCACACAATTCTTAAATTTTGTTTTACACCATACAACCACTGTGTACTTTTCCTTGTTTGTTTGTAAGTCTGCTTCACATTTGATGTTAGGCACATGAAGTTCAAATGAAGCTTCATCATTGAAAGTATTTGACATCGATAACATTGCGAATTAGGGACCCTTATCTGACAGCATATGTGCAGTGTGTTGAGCAAATAAGTTTACTAATTATAAAAAGCTTATTTGCTGAAGATGAACCAAGTATGGTTCGAAACCTTCTACCGATTTTGTCTCTAATTTTATCTTAATGTCATGGATTTGTCAAAGTGGATGTGTCTTAATATCATGGACTTGTCAAACTGAATTTTGTCAAACTGATGAATTACGAAAAAACTGACTATGACTGTCGTCGCTTGCCTCATTCTTCTATAATAAGCTAACACGGACAAATCGTTGGACAGACGAATCAAACGTGCATAAAAACGAGCTTTTCAATGGCGATATTTCATTAGATAATGCAAATATCGTGCAAAAATTTTAGGTTTCAGAATTAACTAGATGGTACACAAATCTTCGCTTTAAGAGCACCATGTACAGCAATATTCAAGTAACAAGAAACAATAACAAAAATGGAGATTCCTTAGCCATCCTTTACACCACAATGAGTATACATTATCAATATCATCATCTCCTACCTGTCATTCACGTAACAACAGCCTTACCTTGATGATAACAGCATGAGCTGGGAGATTGACACCCCAGGCAAGTGTCGCAGTACAAACAATCACTTTAATGACACCTTTTGAGAACAAATTCTGAACAAGGTTTCTGTCTCTTCGTAACATTCCTGCGTGATGCATGCTGAAACCATCTGGGAATAGTTCTCTAAGTTGCTTGTTTCTCGACGCCATCACCTTTAAAATGATGCAAATGTACAGTCAGAATAATCTCTAGTAAATCCAGAGTTTGAACAGTAGAAATGGAATCACACTGTAAAGCTTTCACATTAAAATGCATCCTGCAACGTGTTCACTCTCAATCTGTTTCAAATCAAGCTATATCCAAGCATCACTCTGTATCACTTCACTGGCCATAATATTCGTAATCATGGGCAAAATAAATGACAGAGTCAGAGGTTTTCTCTTAATGTACGAAAAAAAAACAGCAAAATTGGGATTCGTATCATGCTAAAAATTCTCCGAAAATGTCGTCCTATTAATACCAAAGACAAATGCCTTCCCTTTGAGCTGTAGTCGAGCATTTAATAAATTTTGTGAGGGGAATAGGCTGTGAACGTTGACAGAAGAAGTGATTTCTAAACGACTAATGATTACCTGTTTTAGATGGCCTCCATATGATGCACTTTGCTCCGGAAGGAACATATTGATGTCGCCTCTGTTTCGTGCAATTTCTCGGAACTGAAGTGCCGTTCTGACTGTCGCATTTCTTGCGTGTACAAACACCATAACCTAACGAAAAGAAAAAAGTTAAATTGTTTCGATATGGGTTTTTAAGTCAGCATGATGCAATTGGGGAAGCTCTTTATAAACAATCAATTCTATATCTGAAAGTAAGCATTTTTAGGAATAGATTACCACAGACAATGTCAATTGTACAACCAAAGATAATGTACAACTACTTTGCTCTTTACATACAATTCAGTTTACAGTTTACTTTCCATCGCTGATTTTCTTTGGACTTGGCTCTGTTCAATAAATCTCTCCTGGGGTAAAAAGGTTAAAATCTGTCAACTTATGAACAAGCTCTAACTGCAGGAGCTTACCTGATGGCCTTTTTCGACATTTTCAAGAACTTTTTCGTAACAAACTTCATCCATTCTTTGTATCGTTTGAAGATAATTTCCACCTTTGATCCCAACAAATGTTTGGCCTAAAGGCACTGGCCTAAATCGTTCATCAAAGAAAAACAATCCTTTCATGGGGTTGACGTGAAGAAATCTTGCAACATCGAGGTAGTTGGGTAAAGTTGCTGACAGACCTACAATTCTTATCATGCTCTGGGTAGACTCCACCTGAATGAAGTGAACAGAAAGGTCAATATCTGGATAGAAATAAAGAAATGTCTTACGGGAGTTTAATGATGATACTTTTCGGGAACGCCCTTAAGAGACAATAGGAGAAAAGAGGTTTCAGTGTCTTTCTTTGGAATTGGACTTGCTTCAAGTCTCACTTATTTAAAAAACAAACCAGCCAACCTCCTCGTGAGACTTGAAGCAAGTACACTTTGGAATCTACTGAGAAACTTTCCTTGTGCAAAAAACGTCAGATAATATTTGCAGAAAACAGTCTTCCTTTGCCAAAAACACATGGTGTGTTTTTGGGAGAAGCTGAAACGAAGAGCTTTGTATGTATAAAAGGCTGCAAGATTCAACAGGCAAGAAGGACAGTCATATGATATGAAAAATTGATCAAGAAACAAAATATCCTCCTGTCCTAAACAAAAATATATCGGATACCAAATGATAACTCAAAAAATATTCTTTCAAATTTCATTACAGTGTCATTTAAAATGATTTCAAAAGCCATGCAGAAATAGATTCTTACATGCTACTTCAGAAGCACCAACTCTGGTTTTTGCAACTTAAAAGAACAAAATAGACGACTGGCTAAAATTTGATAAGCTAATAAAGCATGCATCAAATGTCTCAACAGTGGCAACTTGAGTTCTCTGCAAAGAATGATTGCTTACCTGTCTAAGGGTTCTCGCTACCAAGGTTTCAATAACTGAGCCTCGATCATCATGTAAAAGATGGACTTCATCAAAAATCAACAATTTCACCATATTTGACAAAGCAACATCACCAGTACTCTTTCTCGTTACCACATCCCATTTCTCCGGTGTTGTGATTAACATCTAGAAACAAGAAATCAATTTGGAAGGTTTGAATGTCCCCCGACACTCCTGAAATTGGATGATCAGTCCCCTGACCCTCCATAGCTGGAAAATGTGAATACCTTACGGTCATCTTCAAAATATGTCCTCTCCTTACGGAAGATGGTACTTGGCCTGGCAATATCTCTACTCAGCTAACTTGTATCAGCAAAGAATCTGTTGGCTGCTATCAACATCAAAACGAGCGACAGAAGATGGAAACCACTGATTTTTGCAGGGGGGACCGACATTTTACTACGGGATGTCGTTTAGGGTACGCACAACTAAGATGAGGGTTTAAAACATAATAACATTGTAATGTATTGCGACGTAAAACAAATAAGACATAGTCTAAGATAGCTCAACTCTGTCAAATGCTGCTTAATTATGACTTCTGAAACACCAAATATAGGAATCGTTCATTGAAAGCATTACGACTTCATCACAAAACTAAGTCACCAAGAGATCAAATAAGAAATTTACAATCCATTTGGCCACATTCCGTCACATTCAGTACGCAATAATTCTCGCGATGATTTACCTGTGTTTTGAGTATTTCGTTCTTTGTGAGCTGCATATCTCCTGTGAGCTCTTTAACAGATATCCCAAGAGGTTCTAGTCTCTTGCCAAAACTTTCAGTCATCTCAGCAGCCAAAGCCTTCATTGGTGCCACGTAAATTATCTGAAAAACAGCATCTAATAAATGATGAAAGCTTTTCAAATCTTTCAATTTGAATAGATCAAGCCTCAGTCAGTCAACTGACACCACGTCATAAGAAGTAATACTAGAATCACAGGAACCCAACGAAACTGTTTATAACCCCCCCCCCCCGCACAGCCCATGATAAAGAGATCGGGCTCCGTAGCCTCCTTTGCGATTGCAAAGCTATGACGTAATGCATCAAGTGGGAAATCGAAAGCGAGGTATGAACGAAATACGAGAAAGCGAATGAAAGAAAAGAGAAAGAATAGCATTTTCTTTCCCTTTTCTTTTTTATGTTCCGCACCTCGTTTTCGATTTCGTTTGAAACTCGCTTTCGATTTCTCGCTCGACGTATTAAGTGATAGCTTCTCAATGCAAAGGAGACTACGGAGCTGGAACTCTTTATCATTGGCAGTGGAGGGGGGAGGTATACAGTTTCCTGGGGTCCTTACTCCAGAATGCTCTGTTCCAGATGGAAAAATTAGGGAAAGTTAGGTCGAGAAGTTGTGAGTTCAAATAGGAATATTTCATTACTGGTATATACTTTCTACTAATAACTTTTCATTGCCCTATTCGACTCACATAATGACTTAGTCTGAAACACAGGCTAACAATGACTTCTAATTCCTCTCTTTCACATGACAATGAAGTAGAGTTAACGAGCAACAGCTCTACGTATGCACTTTCCGGTCTTGACCATTTCGTTCAAAGATCGCTCTCTTACATATGGAGGTAGAATTCAAAGCAACACAAACACCTAATCAAATTAACAAGGAACCTCTCTTACAGAACAATAAAGAATGTACGTGTTTTCACAGGAGAGAGATATCATCTGCATATTCATTGCAATGAAACTGAAAAACTTCACTACTTGTTTGAAAATTAACTTTATAACTCATGAGAGCGGTGAAGAGACCTGTTACGATTCGATTAAAAGCGTTGCAGGCCCTTCTACAGACATTTCATAACCATCAAATCTTCTAAAACTCAAATCTAACTATCTTTCAGTGCTTATAAGAACACGAGAAAAATCACCAAAAATACTTCGGTCTTCCAGCTTCTAAATTTTGAATCCTTCAAGTATTCTTGGTGCTATGAATCTTCGAAAGCTGGAACTTTTCTGGTACACCCGGTAGGCAAAGGCTCACTTTGATTAGTAATTCCAGCCCAGCCAAATTCTAAAGGCAGCAGCCTTCACAGAGAAGGAAACAAATTTCTCAATCAAATACTAACAACCTTCATAAACAACAGGTTTTTGAAGTAATATTACAGCTTGCAAATGAAAACGAAAATTCCTTTGAAGTCTGCCAAAATATTTTGACTTAATGGAGCAGAAGGCAAAGGAGACCTCCCAAACACTTCCAAATATATATACCGTTTTGAGAATGTCGGTGTTAATCAAACACAAATTCACAGCCTACCAAGTCTGTCGTTTTCAAAATTGGTACCGATCAAACACTTCCAAAGAGGGCAAACCAAACGAAATATCTTACCTTAAAATCGTCTTTCTTGAGAACGCCGTCTTTAATGTTATTCTTAACTTCATGAACAATAGTAAGCAAGGCAATATTTGTCTTTCCTGCGCCCGTCGGAGCTGCAACAAGTAAATTCTCATTCGTATTGTAGGCCATGTCAAAAACGATACTTTGAATTCGATTAAGCTTTTTGAACCCTTTGAACACCATTCGACCAATCTGGAAAAGAATGGGTGCTTTCAATTTTACTTCAATCTTTAACTTAATCATTATTATTAATTCTTTATTTAAAGTAGGCTAATGTACAATAGCTAATTTAGAGCTAATTAAAGCCTACATATCATTTCTTGACATGAAGAGAACACAAAATTATTTAAAGCTAAGAAGTCAATGATCGCAAAATCCGGGGTGGCTGGAGGACTTTCGAATGTATGACTTTCAAAAATCTTTAAACAATCCAAAGGAAAATGATTTATTAAACTTGCAACATTCTAAGATAGGAAAGAAGAGGGTCAAGCAATGCATAATTAAAGTAGAGGACTGCATGTATAAAAATGGAAAGGTTCATTTGAAAATCATAAGCTTTTCTCACAAGAGTAGTAAGATTAAAGAGAATAAAATTGAATGAACAGTTGTGACTGAATGTACCTCATCAAGTGTTTGAATTTGTACAAAATCATCAGTCTCTCTAGGTGGTTTTGCCTGAGTCGGTGGAATGGTGACCTCTTCATATTGAGCATTGTTTTCTTTATTAATGTCACCAGGCAACATGACCTAAAATGATCGAAAACAGCTTATGTATCAAATCCTACAAATGTCAAAAAAGCTGTCTCGGATTCTTGGTTTAAATGCCAGTTTCAATGACAATTCTTTGAGCAATTTGCTACTGTTTGGAGACTCACAGTGCAATGTCATTATCAGTTGAATACTCATCGATCCTAATTTGCCTGAGACAGATCACAGAAAATGTCATGTAGGATAAAAGTCCAATGCATTCCTTTCAAACGAATGCACATTACAGGGCCATGTCACATCAAAATGGCAAGGATTCTGAACAACTTTCAACAAAGAAAAACACAATGTGAAGTTGTGCAAGGCCTGCAAAATCAGATGCTTCTTATCTTTAGCATACAAAGACACCCTTTTATGTGGCATAATTTGATGTGTTGATTTTTCCGAATATGGAAACAAGAATAATTTATCAGGAATACCTTGGAACCACCAACATAAGCTGCAGCTTGTTTTCTAGTTGCCAAAGAATCAAATACAAATGGGTAATGTTGTCTGTTTCTGTCCCTATCTTGTGATGAGAATAATGGCTTTGCTGATGGATCTTCAAAATCACTGAAAGAAATACAAAATGATGCTAGAAACCAGGGTAAAGTGTAGCCTGTGTGCAGACATTGGTAACAGGGAAGGAGAGGAAAGAATTTTTTGTTTCTCTCCTCCACAGTAACCAAAGTCTGTGCACAGGCAAGGTAAAGTGAAGTACAGTCCTTACTCATATAAACATGTAACATGGCTTTCTCGCCGATCAATTTTGGCTAGAAAAGTCTAAGGTCTTTAACATGGTCCAAGAACTCTTATCATGATGCCAGTTGAGTCAATAAAAAGGCCTGGCATCTGACAAAGTGCTACTCTCTGAATATCAAAGCAATGATAGCAAAAATTGTCTTGTTTCATACCCAATATGTCAAAGTACATTCAGTAATTTATCCAACTTTAATCAGTCATTTTTTCCAGTCAAACTGGGAGATTTTCTGCAAAAAGCCCCTTTCAAAAAACCAGCAAAAATGAGAGAAAACAGTAAGCAAGATTTCCCTTTGTTCTCCTTCTTGGTAACAATGTCAGTGGCATGTGTTCACGTATTTTGTCTTCTTGAGAGAATGGAAACCCCCTGAACAACTTATTCATACAAGGGGGAAGACTTTTTCTTTCCCCAAGAGGATAACACATGCTAAAGCATGCTGTAGACAGATTACAGAAACTTGCTCCAAATTTTAGCATGCTTTTTAAGGCTTCTCAAAGGGAAAATCTTAAGAAAATCTCTCACAAATCTGAATGAAGCGACTGATTTCAGCCAGCAAAAATTCTAAAAATTATTCAATATATATGTTAGCTATTCAATCAGAAATTGCAACATACATTGCTTATATACTCAAGGAGCAGTAGCCTTTCAAATGCCAGACCTTTTGTGACACACCTTGTACAAAGAATTCATTTGTAAAAATGTGCACAAGGCCTGAACTGTAGTAAGACCCAATATTTAGAACCATCTGAGATAAACCACAGTGCTTAGAAGTTCACTGCCTCTAACATTTGAAGCCAACAAGAAAACTTGTTTGCAGACCAAATTGTCATCTAAAAAGAACTGCATCTTCTTGATTTAACAAATTTGTCTGGAAAGTGATTAAACAAATCGACCTGTCATCAATCAGATAGTCCATAGTAATACTAAACATTGACACCCTATATCTCATCTCTATAAACTCCTTGAAGAACACAGAAGATGTAAAGACATTCAAACAAACCTGTTCTCTGATCCATAAAATTCTGGCACTTTTCCTTGTCGAATTTGTCTCCTTTCCTCTTTTCTCATCAATTTTTGAAGTTGTTTCTCCTGTTCAGACTAAAATAAAAAAGTAACACTCAGCTAACTGAATTAAACCACACCATAAAATAGCTCATATAAAAACAGGCTGAGTCAAAAAAGTTAAAACGTTAGGTTGGCTGTGAAATAAAAAGTTTGTGGCCGAGATTCAAAAATAAAATGATAAACTACCAGTTAAAGGCTAACTTAGATGAGAAAATTTTGTTTGATAAAATCATGCGTCTTACAGGATGACAGATAAGAATGATGCTAGTAACTGGTCTGTGGGGTATGAGAATGAATATTCAGTATTTGATTCTGGTCCATCATATATTTCCCATTGAAATATAAATTCAGTAAAATTATCTGTTGCAGAAATAGAATTTAAAAGTCAGAGGCAAGTATCATGGACTAGTATCAAGCCTTGAGTTCTTGTTCCAATAAAACCTTCTTACCCATAAGAAAGAACTCAGCTTGCAGCAAGCTTGCGTAAGCTTGAAAGGAGCATGACTTTGACTTGAAGGAGCTTGAAATGAGTGTGTTGACACAATTTTGGTGAATTTGCAGAATGATTAAAGCTTGATCATGCTTGGTAATAATCACATGCTAAAGTCATTCTCAAACATATTTCAATCAAGCTTGAGTTTGCCTTCCAGTTCAAACACATATATACATGCTGCAAAGCTAGCGCAAACAGTGCAAAATTCTTACTCAAATCAAGCTCTCAAACATGTGCAAATCATACTCAAAACAAGTTAGTATCAAGCTTGAAGCACACTCCAATCATGCCAAATATTTTGCTAAAGGTACCAGCATTTTCCTATTTTTGGGTTACAAATATAAATTTTCAAATCTAAGTTACAGTAGCTGTTGGTTGATGGATTAACATTCCTACATTGAACCTCTGCCATATAGTTCTTCAACAACCAAGCAAATGACCTAGCTGTAGATTAATATACTGTAAAACGAACCTGAATAGTGACTTGCGATGCCACATGTGGTTTTTTCACATTTTTCTTCCAGAATATTCCTTGATCACCACCAAATCCATTTGTCATTTCTCCCCCAGAAACAAGTTCTTTTCTCCGCTTCAATAACTGACCAATAAGGTCAATGGCTTCAAATCCAACAAGTTCAAATAAATCATTTTGAATTTCTGCATCATTTTTCTTTGATGATAAAACATCATATAATGCTGTTGCCATTGTTTCAGGCGAGTCTTGGTTTGGGAAATATTTCTGACATTGATTTAATAACCACGATGTGTCGTCATTTACTGTATTTTGATTGGCTGGTTGTTTATTTTTGCTGACTGGAATATTCAATTCATTTCCTCTTTTTGTTTGATCAATTGCAAGTTGTTCTTTGAATTGATTTAAAAATGTTTCACCTTTATCAATCTCATCATCAGAATCAGATTCCTCACAAGGTACTGAATTTGTATCCTCAACATTAATTTTCAATTTATGACCATATCTTTTTCGTTTAGGACCAGTTTTGCCTTCCAATTTCTCAAAAGCATCTTCTGGTAAAAGCCTGACTAGTTTTTGTACAAGTTCACAGCTGTTTGAAGCAACAGAGCTTGGAAATGGTCCAAATGTGTCTTTGAGTATCTTGGTATCAACTGATGTAACTTCGTGGCTGTCTTTGAAATGCAGGAACAGAAATATTGCTGCACTCTCACTTGCTTCTTGGGTCACTTGGGATTCATTCACTAAATAAATAAATGATTGAATTAATTCAATGAATAAAATAAATGATAATGAAAGAGAAAATTCTTTGCAGACAATACATTCATAAATAACATTGCTAAAAATATCAAGCTCACAATGCTGCCACACCAATTCATCCACGTGACATTTTGAAACTAAACTTCTTAGAAGATTTGTGTATCTTCAGGCTTATGAATGCCAGGCTATATATTCTATGCAATCTTTGGCAGATTTCTATTCAATGCATTCAATTGTGTATGTATGTAACAATTTGCAATCAACTGTCAAGTAGAGACTTGACTAACTGTGATTAATGCGTAATGTTGCTCAATCAAAGCAAATTTCATACAAACCAATTTTACTCGCTGCAACAATGAGGTCTCTGAGCAAAGTTGTCGCCTGTGTGAGGAAAAGAAAATAAAAAATCAAACAAGAATATGAAAGAAGATAGCACAGGTAAAGCCTGGTTTCCATATGATTGTAACAGTCAGTGACGCATTGCCGATGCAGGCTCAGGGACACATTGGGGACAGTTGCATTAAATGGAAGCATTTTCTGAGTGATGTCTCCGACATCGCCAATCAGACAGGAACAGTATGGGGATGCATGAAAAGAGTTGAGATGAGTTTTCAAAGCCTGGTTTCCGTATGATTGTAACAGTGAATACTTTCCATATGTCACAAACTGATCTGGGACACGTCGCCGATGTGTCACAGTAGGTTGCCAACTGTTACGATCATATGGAAACCAGGGCTAAATGGTGTTGCAATCTACACCCATCCCAAAAGGATTATATCTTGCATGTGCAGGAATTTACACTGTACATTCAAGTTTCTTTTGTTTCCAATTGCTAATTTCAAACAGACCCATTCTGTTCAGAATTTCTGCACAAATCTATTAAGACCATCTCAATTTGCATGTGCAAAATACAAAATTTCCATTCTGGCACAAATGATGAATTCCCATGATTGTTGGGTAAACTCTTGCAACCAGTAATGACTACAATCTTCGCAAAAACAGTCAATTTGTTGAAGTTTGCTATGTATTCCTGATTGCAGTGTATGGCAGTTTTCAACAAAATCTTGGGTGCGCAGAGCCAAGTTTCTTTTGTTTCCTAATTGCTAAGTTTTAACAGACCCATTATTCTTTCTCAAGAATGCAAATATGCAACATTCTGCAGACTTGTGTGGTAGATAGATTGCACCAGCTAATTGACCCAGCAATATGTTTTAGGATGGTGCCACAAATCGTATAGTTGTTCAGTGCTATCTTTACTGATCTGCGATTTCAAGATGAACTGCGCGAGCAGTCATGATGTGAGCATTACACCACTGTTTTCTTACTGTGTCTGTCGGCCATCAAAATTGAATCGGATTTGGGTGAAGACGGGCATAAAAAGGTAACGAAAAATCAAATGAAAAAGAAAAAAATATCGAAAGCTCATCATAACCAACACTCACATTTCTTTTATCTTTAGATGGACAAGTTTCATCAACAATCTTTCTCAAATCGCGCCATGTTATCGACTTTGATTCATTCCTTCGTCTTCTCTTCTCCGCAAGTTCATCACGCAATTCATCTGCAGTTGAATATGCTATAGGAATACCAACGCCTGAAAATGCTCGAAGGCTGCCTGTTAAGCGAGGTCTTTCTGCCATATCTCCTTTCACTCCATCAGCAACTGTTTAAATCGAAACACAATGAAGCGCCTTTCATGTTGATGACCAGCGAGCGACCAGTTCTAGGAAACTCCGTACTTAGGCCATTCTGCCTCGCTCTCATTGCCACTTAAATTGTGCAATTAGGCCCCAGTTCCCCAGTCCCCTGGGACTTGCTGGCGCCTTCTGCTTGAGAAGGGAAAAAAATTGTCATGGGACATGTCAAGCTCGCGTAAGCAACTCTGAGCAGAGTCACTCTGCTCTGAGTAATGGCGATCTGATAATTTGAAGAAACTTTCATAACGCAGGTTTAAAGGGATTGTGCAAGGCTATGAGCCTGCATTTTCACCGAGCAGAAAACTCTAAAAATAACCCATTGAAATTGATGGCCCACACGTGTTGTTAATAATCGATAGCTAAAGAAACAATGCTGTGTTTGCGCATTTTCTTTGTTCTATTTATAGAGAAGCCTATTTACCATTGCACACTCCCTTTAATGTTTGACAACCTCTTGTTGGCTGATGTGGACCTGCAACTTAAATGTTCTAAACAAAAAGAATTTAAGACCATGTAGTAAAACGTAACTCTAGTTTTTAATTTAAGTCCTAATATCATGTCTCTATCTCAAATATCTTCATTAACTAATTAATAGATAGAAATAAACAAATGTATCGAGATATTAATTATTAATATTTACAGTAGCTCTCTTCTGAACGAAATTTGTCTGATTGCTTTATAATTCTTTGTAAACAATTTCTAAAAATTAAACAAACAGCCAGCACTCTTTAAATCTGAATTTATCGTGTTCCATTATATCGATCCTCTGCATTTTAACGTGTTTCGCTCTTTCAGATTTCAACTTTTCTATTTTTACTTTCTCTCCCCTCCGTGTATTACGGTTGACGGTATAAATCCTTTCTTGTCTATGCCTTTCTGCTCCCTTAACGATCTTAGACATTTCAACAGCATGTTTAAGTTCTTTTCCTTTGTTGATTCTTTTGCACATCAGACGTCAAGCATTTTCGAGCATTTTATCTGCTATCAACCAGGGAGCGCCAAAATCAACTAACGAGTTTCGCCTGACGTTTGATGTGTAACAGAATCTACTGCATTTTCCACCAGTTCTTAATCATTTGTAGTGTAGTTGTATGCTAGTTTAAGGTTGCGCGTCTTTTTTGTTGGCCATGGGGTAGTCACTGTCTTTCGCTCCCCATGGTATCGTACCTGTAGTGTTGTATAGTAATAATTAGAATAGGTATAGTTAAATGTAATGATATATTGTAAATATTTATATTTGAATAAAAAAATCTCAACAACAATCTTCCTCTTACATACGTATTCAGTGTTATTCCAGCTCTTTGGAGTCTTCCACCCTATCATTTGTTTCCTAACAGTCCTAGCTGCTTTTATGTCCTGACATTCGATCTCAAGTATATAATACGACCAAATATTGACTATACCCAAAGCAAGGGCCGCCGAGAGCTTTTCGAAGCCCAAGGACAAAACTGCGAGATAAAGCTAGCAGAGATTTTTTCGATCACACACTTTAGATTGGCTTAAAATGCATTCCAGAGCATAGTCAAAATGTCAAAAATCTTCAATTATGAGGTCCTTAGGCCCTAGGGCAAATCGCCCCTCTTGCCTCCCCTCTCGGCGGCCCTGTCCAAAGCTTGGCTTTAAAAATTCAAGTTATACTTTCATCAGTAGATCCTAAAATTTTCTGAAAGGTGCACGATTCTTTCTAATTCACATCCGACATAACAAATATAAGCGACAATGAGACACAGCAGTGCGGCGTATCAAGTAGGCTTATTAACGAGATCTCGAAATAAGCATATCTCGAAAAGTTGAAAGCGACCGTCCAATGTTGTTCAGTTATCTATGGTCTGTTTGTAAAATAGTGCCGATAACGATTATAAAAATCTCATAATTTCAACGGAGCAGCCCACGGAGTGGCCCACGGGGTGACCGATCGATTTCTGTTAGACGAATTCTAAAATGGCTTTAACATGCGCAGCAGTAAATGATATACAAGGTAATACATAGTCAACAGCAAAAAGTTTGCTTCAGCAAAACAATTTTCTTGCCCCGAGGAGGGGTACTTCTATTGTTATGTGACGGGAGGGGGGGGGTTGACACAGCCTATTCTTGTAGAGTGTGCTAAATTGCGTGGGTTGCGTGGGTTGGAAAAGCTGCGTGGGTCGTGGGCCGTGGGTCGTGGGACGTGGGTAGAATTTGCGTGGGTCGTGGGTAAATTTACGTGGGTCGTGGGTCCTTTTTGGAGATAATTTTGCGTGAGTAATCTTGCGTGGGTGAAATTTCTTGCGTGGGTAATTGATTCTGCGTGGGTCGAATTTTTTGGTGCGTGAGTGGCACATTTTGCGTGGGTTACCCTCTCGCGTGAGTCTTATAACAGCATAACAGCCTTCATTATCCACTGTAGTCCGGTCTGTTATCACAACAATCGTACAAAATATGACAGCATCATGAAACTTGGCAGGCTTGTGTAATTGGCATTCCAAAACGATGCGAAACGGACACAAGATAATAAGTTCCCCAAACGCCATTTTTAGACAAGAGTACTTGGACTAAGTTCTCCATATGGGCCTCCTCCATAAAGCGGAAACCGAAAGTGATAAAGAAATGAAAAGGTTTGGCTTCTACGCATGCCAAGATGCTAAAAAAGGTAGAAACAGATCCAATCAAAAAAGACCCCTATTTTTAGACGGGGGTATTTGGTCCCAGCCTTCCATTGGAGCCTCCTTCAGAAACGGAAACCGCACGTGATAAAGAGATGAACCTTACTGATTTCTTCACATTCCTATATGAAGAGAACGTTAAAACCGGCCCAATAAAATATCACGGTTGACTTGGTGCTATAAGACTCACACAAAAGGGTAACCCACGCAAAATGTGCCACTCACGCACCAAAACATTCGACCCACGCAGAATCAATTACCCACGCAAGAAATTTCACCCACGCAAGATTACTCACGCAAAATTATCTCCAAAAAGGACCCACGACCCACGACCCACGTAAATTTACCCAAGTTCCACGCAAATTTACCCACGACCCACGGCCCACGACCCACGCAGCTTTTCCAACCCACGCAACCCACGCAACCCACGCAATTTAGCACACTCATTCTTGTAAACCCAAACGTATACTAAATTTAGGACATTTTTCGACTCCAAAAAATGCTCATTGCTTCCTGGTAAGTAAAAGTTAGAAGTTTTATATCTTTTTGGCTACTGCGCCGCGATACTTTGGTGAAATTTCACTGCGAACGCAAATACAACGTTGAGGGTTTTGTCGGCTGCAAGCCTCGTCTTCCCTTATTAAATACATCATTATTGTTATTATCATTATTGCTAACATTCGTGGCACTTAACTTGTCAAACTTTTTCATCAACAACCCAAAAAAACAAATTTAGTGTCTGACCCCTACCCCCTTCACCTACTAACATGGAGCATGGGAATTTCTGTTGGATAGCTTGTGATTATCATTCAAAATTGGCCGAAATTTCTTTATACCGTAAAGCACCGTGCCTTCATCCTTATCTGTGGACTATGAATAATAAATAAGATACATTTGAGATGTGCGTAGAGAAATCCAAGGCTAATAACACACATGAATAGGAGAAAAGGGAGAAGCGAATCTCACAACAAGATTCATCGCCAGGACGAGAAAATAAACGTTGTTGAAACAGGATTCAAACAAAGTCTTAAAAAGCTCCAAATAACGGTTTGAAATCTTGGCAGGATATAAATACTGTTTAATCTTTGCATGAATTTGTGCTAAAAGGAGATTTAGAATAGGATCGCTTGCTTTGGACGTTCTTAAGGTGATCAATTATCAAGAACATTTTCTTAAATTATCAGAAATCGACAGCCCTGGTGACATTATTGAGAGTTCTGGTTTATATCAAAGAATATTGAGAAAATTTGGTTGCCCTTTTTGCTTCGTTAGTTGAATTTTCTATTGGTGGAAATTTCGAAAAAGCAGTTGCATAAAGATCAATTATGGATTACCTATATTTTAAAGATTCTTGTTCAAGAATTAAAGTTTAGTTCAAGAATCAAACAAACGAACTATGGCTGTATATTTTGGCTTCCCAAGTGCACCGTTTCTTTAGATATCAAACATGATGGTGGAAGCTGATTAATCTGGAAGTGGCGATATTTAGAGGAAGAAACAACACAATGGAAATTGATTGCCTGTATGGGCAGCGACAATTGAGCGTTTCTCTTGGATAAAGAAATTCGAATTAAAATCAAGGACAGTGTGACCAAGCTTTTGGAAGAATTCAAGAAATATAGCTGCTGATCAAGAGTTACCAAGAGAATTTGATTCCTTATTCGGGTATCATGGGGTTAAATTTTAGAGAATACACGGGGATAAAGAGTATGTGAATCGTATTTTTGTTGATTCAGTTTCGAGTTGACAAACTGTCTGTCTCTTTGGGTCTCATCTGCTGAGGCCTGCATAATATTATGGATCTCCGAGTTATTGTGGAAGAAAATGCATCGGAAACAGACAATCGAATCAAAATCAACGTTCGCGGAACGATTTACGAGACACAATATTCGACACTCTCACGATTTCCAAATACATTGTTAGGATCGCAAGTCGAAAGATCGAAACACTTCGACTATTATCGAAACGAGTTGTTTTTCGACAGAAACGTAAATGCATTTGAATGTATATTATTCTATTATCAATCGCAAGGAATTCTTGCCAAACCAAGTTGGGTATCGATCGAACTTTTCGAGCAAGAATGTCGATATTTCGGCATCGATGAAGATCGTATATCGCAACTTCGCTCACGAGATGGTATTGCTGAAAAACTAAAAGAAACAGAATCCGAGGGAACAGTTGAAATTTCACATACATTTAGAGCAAAAGCATGGAGGTTTTTTGAATGCCCTGAATCATCTGTTGGGGCAAAGATTTACTCGATCGGGATTTTTGCGTTGATAATGATCTCCCTTACAGTAGAATTTACGATGACGGTCCCGGAGGTCAAAATGGCTATAGAATCAAAGAAGAAAGAAGAGGACACACATCACATATACCTAACTATAGAAATGGTTTTCCAAATCATCTTCGCGATAGATTTCATCGTGAGAATTCTTTTGAGCCCTAGCACGATACGATTTCTAATCTCAGTAAGCGCTATCGTTGATATACTAGCTATATTCCCGTATTTCCTCAATATTTTCGCGGATCTCAAGGAACACTCTACAAACTTAGATTTTCTGCGAGTGCTACGAACAGTTCGCGTGTTACGCATGTTTCGCCTTTCACGACACTCATACACACTTGAAGCTGTGTTCACCATCATCAAAAACTGCGCAAAAGACTTCCTCGTGTTAGCGCAATGCATCTTGGTTGCTTGTGTATTGTTTGCAAGTGTTGGCTACTACGCAGAGGTCCACTCTGAGGAAACTCAACTAACAAGTATCCCTCAGTCAATGTGGTGGGCTCTGCAGACAATGGTGTGTGTTGGATACGGGGATGTTGTTCCTGTTACATTCCCTGGGAAACTGGCAGGTTCATGGGTGGCAATTGTAGGCGCTGTCACATTAACGATCCCGCTTGTATCGATTGGAGGGAAATACATGTTTTCATACACAGCGACATTCTCCTTAAGGATGGGTAGGGATATGATGCAAGCTTATTCAGACCCTGCATCATCACGCACCAGGGAAGGATCCAGAAATTTGAGTGACTGATAAGGGGGTCTAGGGGCGAAAAATGAATTTACTTATCGCATGAGATATTCAAGCGGGTAGGTTCCCCTGAGCTAAGTAAGCGCAGTACTGCATAGAATAAGGCCCCAGGGACTACAAGGTATATAAGCAAAGAATGAGGTCTAAGTTATCACACGTCGATAGTGATTCTTGTATCAAGACATACAACCCCACCCCACCCCACCTCACCCTCCCTTCCTTCAGAATCTTGATATTGGATGATACTTGAAGAGCACTTGTTTGCAAGCTCGACATTTGGCTGAGAATCACTAGACTGACCATACTATACTATAAGATATCTATTGTTGTCTGTATCTTAGCGTTAGTTATAAAGTAGTGTTGATAAGTAAATAAAGTTATTTTCGATTGAGTTAGACGAATTAGAAAATAACTCTGGGAAAATTTTGCGTGACCACCCCCTTCAAACTCTCAGAAAACATGGGGAGTACCCTTTTCAAAACTTTTTGGGGCCAGAAAACCTTCATCTACAGGTTCTTTCAGGCACTAGGATGTGGACGCTTACTTCAGATCAGCTGTGCAAGGCAGTACTTTTCAACGTGTTATTTACATTTTTACCTAGATTGGCCAAATCTCGTTATTTGCTGATTTGGTGTTGGCCGTGCTGCCAGAATAGATCCCCTCTACAGATTGATTTGTTCATTCAACCACAATTTGGCCATCCAACACTTAGCAGGGCTGCTGTCAAATATGATCACTTTTCACCATCCACTTTGAAGATGCGTTTTAAACGGTGGTGAACTGCACTTTTCATTCAGATGAGATAACCAGACGATGAACAACAATAAATCGCGAGACATCTATTGCTCAATAGTAACCTTTGCTCTACATCAGTCAACCCATGCAAAACGCTGATTTTCACCACTCAGAGGTCTGGGTACAGATTCATTTTGGCTATATTTTGTTGAAAAGAAAGAAGCTGTCAAAGCTGCGATGATTGACACCGATGCGCTTATCAAAGACGTTACGCAAGATTCGACTGTTTATGCGTTGGCTTTTGGGGCTTTTGGGTAATGGTCGAATTGTCGGCCTTGGCTTTGTATCTGAGTTTTAGGTTATGAGGTTGCTACGTAGGAGCGGTGGCAGCAGAGAAAGGAGGCATTACGCAAGACCTGAAATGATTTGATTTTGATACAAATCCTGTTGCACACACTTCTAGATTGTCAATCTTGTGAGAATGACTGATGCATCTGCATTGGTTGGATCGGTCTGGATCTGCCCCTGTCACGTGCTTCTACAAGTGTCCTGTAATTGATAGTTGTAAATAATGTATATCGTAAACAGTAGGCCTTAATTAGCTGTAATTTAGCTATCCTTTCGTTTTTAGCCTACTTTAAATAGATTTTTAATAATAATAATAACAATAAAAGTGTTACAAGAAACTGCGTCATACAGAACGGAGCACGCAAAAACAGTATCGCGTAAAAAAAAGTGCTTTAAAAATATTCGTTCATGGCATCGATGATAAAGAATGCTACTTGGAGTTCGCGCACAACACATCATTTGTTAGATTTCTTGCGATTTGATGAACTTCAATATAAGGTACTTGCAACAGTTTTATTGTCCGTTGCAGAGAGGTGTTCACTGTATGGGAGTGTCATCTTTCAAGTGATTGTGCCGTGAAATAGCGTTTGCGCCATAAAGAGGTGTTTGCGCCATGGAGGAGTGAGTGATTTTATTTCGTGAAAATGGTATTTTCTGCCGCGAAAATTGATTTGCTGGAAGCTGTGGAAATTTTGCCGTGAACAATTGATTTTGCCGTGGCAGTTGTGGGCCAAAACGAAATGAAATATCAAAGAAATCTAAACAGGATTCCGTATCATTTGGCAGCGCCATTCAATTGGATTAATATAAATTTTCGCTTCAGATCACTTGAGCTTAACTAGTGGCAATAGCATATCAAGTATTGAAGAGGGGTAGAATTCTCTATGGATGCGGCTTGGAACTAAAAAGAGACTTGAATTAATTTTTCAGGCAGTTGTAAGCATCATGGCTTCATTAGGTCGTACCTGCTTGCAAATCCGTAAGCAATTAAAATCTCAGATTGTACAGATGATAACAACAAACAAATTATTTTAGGAAACCGCAATTAAGACTCAAGAAGGAGGTCAAGTCATAACGTACTTTTAGTTGCCTTATTGCTTTACGCAAATTGTTATGTGCGTGTGGCCATAAACGAATACACGATTTTTTATAAGAAACTGGTTTATAAGAAACTAGTACTAAGATGGCCAAAATTTTAAGAAACTCTAGTACTATGTCTGAGAAGTACTAAGAAACTTTTCAAAGTTAATAGCATGGATTTTATAGCGAATAGATCGTTGAACCTTCATTCTTGAGCATTATTATCTAAACATTTGTGCGTTCAACATAACAGAACACTGTTTATTCCTTTACGATGTTTCAAATGTCAAGAAACATATCTGCCGCAGTGTTAGCGACCACATTGCTAATTCTGCATTCAATACATAAGAAACCAATTAAGAAACTTTTAGTACTAAAAAGGACAAAATTTAATGCTGAATTAATAGACTTTTAGTTCTATGGCCTGATCCAAGTTTCTTATAAAAAAGCGCGTAGGCAAGCAGTGTAATGTTTCTTAAGGTTTTGGTTCCTAAACATCCCTTTAAAAATTTCCCGGTTTCCACGGGCGTAGGGGGAGAAAAAACTTGGTGGCTGCCAGATAAAAAAATTGCCCAACTGTGGCAAATTTCTGCTCGCTTATGGCTGATGTGAAAACTTTTCAACGTTGGGGGAGGGGCTGTAGCCCCTAGCCCCCTGTCTCCTATGCCTATGCCCTTTTCATATGAAAACGGATAAAAAATTATTCGTTTCTGCCTTACGTTCACACTACTCCGCTGTGGAAGTGCGGAGCCTTTCGAACACGCTAATGAAGACGGATAAACTTGAAAACATACACTCCTTTTTGCAATGGGAACGCCAAAACGGAGACATTAAAAACGCTTCGCATTCCTTTGTACTGGCGGTCGCTTATAATGGCCTACAGCCTCTTGACTGGTGCTTTTGACAGCTATTAACTAAAGGCTTTGTTTTGAAAAGGGAGGTAACGACGCCATGTTGCTGGAGCAGACTGTATCAATCTGGAAACTGACTACTGCGACGGTCGATTTTTCAACGACAGAAACGAATAAAGATGAATACGGTGCAGTGTGATCGTAGCCGCAGTCAGTTGGCATCTTGACTGTTATATAGTAGTGCCTAGTGTTATTACGGTCCCTTATAAACAGATTTTGATTGGGTTCTTTCACCACCATGCATGGTGCAGTAGAAACAACTGACATTATCATGTTACTATGTTACAGACGTCGGGCAGCCGTTACATCTTGATTAATTTAGGAGCTGTATAACCAGTCTACTCATTTCGTAACGAGCGTCGAAAGGATCACAAATCAGCTGAAACTAAAGACTGACTTGTGCAGCACAGATTAAGCAATGCTAATCTAATTTTTGGGGCACTATTGTGGCAATATTTTTCACGTGAACAATGTAGCTATCCAAAGCGATTACACAACTCAAGTATCTAGGATTTTGCCAGTTGCTCGTATTGTGGGAACGCAATAAGCTATACATGTGTAAGTCAAATAAATGAAGTGCTTGTGTGACCTTGACTAGATTGAATAAGGATGGTTTGATTAAAATCTCTACCATAATCTAACAAATGTGATGTCAGAAAAATGCAAAAATTAACGGCAATTTTCGTTCGTCTGCTCTATAAGGAGATTCTACAAGATTCCTCCTTCACCACATCAATATTACTTCAATGTAAAATGTGTTCTTTGTATATTTTTAAATTAGATATTTGTAAATAAAAAAATCTGGCTAACCTTAACTGACCGTATGTATCAATCGAAATAGGATAATTAACGGATCAAATTCATCTTCGATATTTCGGTAACTGCAGATGGCCGAGTTTCTCTATGATTAATTGTCATTTATCTCACAAATGAATACAAGGAGTGTACTTGATCATTGTCGATTTTGCAGTAGAAGTAGCAATTTGTTTTGAGTGGGCTTGTCAGGATTTCTATCTACTTAAAGCTAATTTAGGCCCACTATGCATGCTGCAGTGAGGCATAGGATCCCTAGTTTAACGTCCCTTCCAAAGGAGGCGAGGTGAATTGTGAGTTCAGGCCTCAGAGGTCACCCATCCTGAATTTGACCTCACTCGATCTAGCTTTACTTCAGTCACCTGACGAAAACTGAATAAGCCGCTCGGTCTGCTTGAAGTTGTGCAACAGTAGATCATGCAGTTAGGATTTTAAGTATCTTCTACGTGTAAGCCGCAGTAATAGCATTCCAAAAGATCCAATTCTATGAAAGATATACTACAGTTCACGCAAGAGCAGTGGGAAGAACACAGAAATTCAGAAATAAAGCCCACTAAGGCCTAAAGGTTGTTGATCAACATACCGTCAGTCCTTTGTTAGCTTTACTCCATTCTTATATCAGGTCGATGTTAAAACCATGCTTTGCATTATTGTGTCTGCCATTTTACTCTCACATCCAAAACGTCAGCTTGCCAGAGCAAGCCAGCCACACGCCACAATTACTCTTAGGCCCAATTTTTTCTTCGCCGCTTGAGGCCCATTTCAATTTGGGCCTTACAGGTACGGTGGTTTGTAGCTGGCTTGCTCTGGTACGCTTGTAGCTTGGATGCGAGAGCAGGTTAACAGACGCAAGAATAAAACCAAGGTTTAACATCGAATTGAGATAAAGAATACAGTAAAACCAAGACAGGATTGAAGTTAGATTGATTAGCGGGCCCAGGGCCTAATTCGTTGTTTTATTACTGACTTTGATTTAGGCTAATCAACAACAAAATATCATCAAGTCATACTTGTCACTAATTCAAACCATTGTCTTAATGCATCACTTAGCACACTTGGTAACGAATTTATGTCTCTTAGGATTAAATAAAATGGGAATGGAAACTCTTCGATGTAGGATTTGATTTGAGGTATTCCGCCACCTGGTTTGAAAATTGGAATCCGAATATCTAATATTGAGTCTCGATTTGATGGATTATCGAGGATAATGAATACAATGAAAATACCAGCCTCTCTTGCATGTCTTACTGATCGTTCAACAACCTAGAGAGAGTGAGAGGAAATGAAATGAGACACCATTTCTCGTGAAAACTTGAAAAAATGAAATTTTCAATACACACATACAATGCCCTCTGAAAAATTGTTATATCCTTAGCTATACATAGCATGCACTTCTCAAGACAAAAACGTTGTCAATAAAGTGATTGTTCCTGATTCCATTAAGAGTTTGTCTGTTTTCTATTTGTTTTGAGTTGCCTTGTCAGGATTTCTAGCTACTGAAAGCTAATTTAGGCCCACTGTACATGCCTCATCCAGGCATGGGACCCCTAGTTTAACGTCCCTTTTGAATGAAGGCGAGGCGAGTTGCGAGGTCAGGCCTCCGAGGTCACCCATCCGAAGTTTGACCTCACTCAAGCGAGCTTAACTTTAGTCACCTGGTCACCTGACGAAGACTGTATAAGCCAGTCGGCAACTCACCCAGCTGAGGTACGGAGATATCAACCAAGCATGCAACCAAAGTATCTTATGATGAAAGCACTACACAACTTTAGAGATTGGTCACAGCAGAGTATGAGACGTTTTACTCTTGATTACCCTGGGTACCAGAGCCAAAAATAATAAATTTTGAGGCTCTGGTACCCAGGGCACTCTTTAACAAGCGACAAATTAAAAGTGTTACAATGTGCAGTCATGGTTTAGGTCATTAAAGATGTTTTGACACTGTAAGACTGTCCGAAAATATTGTGCCAAATTTGTGTGACTCCTGTAGAGGGGCTGTTGCTTCACTTGTCTTGGTTTTTACAAAGTTGTATAGGTATGGGTTCAACTTAGAGTCTGAGTCAAGTGGTTGCTGATTTATGCAAGAGGAGGGGCAAAGTAAGTGGCTGCCTCAAAAACAGTATTTCTGTAGAAAGGTTAACATGTAAAAATATGAAGAAAAATATCAGCTAAAATATACAATGTTTTTCTCTCTCACCTCTTTTCCTTCAAGGAATATCCCCCTTCCATCGGAAACAATCAAGAGTAACTGGGATGTATCCATTCGATTTGAAGAACTCTTCAGAATGTTTGATCTTTCTTTTGCCATAAACGTAGAGCATATATTCAGCATCTGTAAATGACGAATAGCCTTATGATTAATCAACTTCGCTCCCGGGGTATTTTTACTTCATACGCTGATCACGAAGCCGAATGAGCACCCTGGCACACTTCAACCAAATCTGCCCAGAAAATCGGTAGGTTAGCAGCCATTATGGATTTGCAGTTTGCTGGGCAACGCAGCACTACTTATGCGATCGCGAATCCAAACAACAGAGCAACGCCATAATGGTTGCTGCTTAGTGACAAGATTACATTGTTGTTATTCGAGCAAGTAGGAGGTTTTCGAAAAGGAGTTCATGTTTGATTTTGTTTTTGAATAGCCATTGAAAATGCAGAACAGCCTTTGGTATCCTAGAGTAGAGGTAGAGCAACGAACTCACCCTGGAGACGATATTGGTGGTTAATTGGAGAGTACCAAGAAAATATCTAAAAAAGCTTCTGAAATTTTTACCACCTTTCACTTGCACAAGGCGAGAGTTTGCCCTACCGGTTTCGGGGAAACTTTTGCGGTTGTGTTTATTTTGATTTACTTGTTCAGAGAATTGTCTTTGTCTTCAGTCACTAATCGCTTTGAGTTGAGGTGTCAATTAAAGCACCTGTTGCTATTGTGTTACAAAACCTGTCCTTGTTCAACAGATCAGGAAAACAATCAATCCATCAATCAGGAAATTACTTAAGAGATCAACAGATGAATTTCATACCTGAGCTATTTGTGTTTTCTTCTGTTCAAATGTAAAATCACGCAAAATATGAGCTCCTGCTTCTTCGTTGAAAGGCTCTCTAAAAGCATGCAGCAATTTGGTACTTTCTCCAAAACTAAAAATAAATATCACATATTTTCGAACTTATAAACACACAGCAAAGCGACGGACACAGTGCTCGCATATATCATTATGAAAACTACAATAGATTTTATAAAGAAGAATGTAAATCAGCAGAATACTGTAGACTGATATTGCATATTCGAAGTTATCCTTATTGATGGACTGATGGACACTCGGTTTGAGCAAATATAAAGATTTTGAAATGGCCTTAAGTAGCGGATTCATCTCAATAAACCATGGACGCACAATAAACTTGTATCCTGTAACAAAAACACTATCAACTCTGTAAAAGAACAGCAATAATATAAAATAAAACCTGTAACTGGAGAGAAAGCTGTTAAATCTGCAATAAAATCAATAATCAGTTATCAACAACGTTATTAAATTAAAAAGTCAGATGTAAGGTCAGGTCAGGGTTGCGATAAGTCAACGAGCACAACGCACTATGTGCAATAAGTTCTTATATAAATAAAGTAAATCAACTGCCCGGCATCTGATCTGAGAGAAAATTTACAAAGCAAAGAAGCATCCACGTTAATGGAAGCGATGGTTGCTCTGTGCATAACTGCAGTTTGAAGATCCAAGTCAAAAAGACCAGATTCGTGAATGAAACGTAAAGTAAATTCGAGTAAATAATAATAAGGATAATGATAAAGGAACTTTTATTGCGCAATATCTCCTCAGGGCTCATAGGCGCATGACATACTTTTCAACTAAAAGAAAAATTTGATAAAACATTACACAATGTTTAAACAGGTGATTAAGCATTATACATTTTGTTCCATTCATACGAAAGGTCTTGATTTCCATATATTAAAGGCTGTTCGAATTGCTCATGATTGAAAACTATTTTGGAAAGAGTGACTGCCTGATGTGTCATCGTGTAAATCATAGAAGGAATTGAGCAAAGGTGTTATGAAAATCAAGTAATACCTGCAGACAGCAAGTTCCCCTGCTTCTAACCATGTTAACGCATTGCTTATCACAGCTAGAGATTCGAAGGCAAGCTGATAAAAAGAGAAATAAACATTATGACCTACTGGGGGTAAAATCAGTAGGTTTGGGGTAAAGTGGGTAGAGTGAAACAAATTTGGATAAATTTTGCAAAAATCCGAGTCAAGGGTTTCCTCTGGTTAGAACCACCAGAACTACCCTCCTTGGTATGGTGAATGTTGTTTTATCAGTTTTGTGACCGCAAACGAGGACAGCCTCGCTTTTACAGAGAAACTGAATTAGGCAGTAGCAAACTTGAATCAACGAGTTGAGCTGAGGTAAGGATGCGGAGAAAAGCCAGGAAAGGCAGAAAGAAACCACGATAAAGATACAGGTATGATTTACGGATACATTTGGTTAAATAACAATTATTTTGCTTCTTTGCAGCTATGGTCTAACTTAAAGTGAATGACCTGAGATACATGGCGCTTGTCTAAAAAGAGGACAAAGAAACGCCGATCTCTTGCATTGTTTTCGTTGGCCTTGCTTTCTTTTGCCACGAGCTGGATTACCAAATACAATAGGCTATTTATAAACCTATGCGATCTCATCTTTGAACTCAGGTTATTCACTTAAATAATTGACAAAACATTCTTTGCCAAAGTATTTTTTTGAATTATTGATGCAAATGACAACTTTCACGCTGATCTGGTGATCGAATGATTAGCATTGATAGTTGATCACAAAAGTGGATTGACTGCCATGAAAGTATTTAGCGTTGGTCAAAAATCATCAAAACACTTCATCACAATGAGCAGAGATCACTCAAACTTTGCAATAAAAACTATCACCAACGTTTTGTAAGAAAGGGATGACATGCCTTGATCAAATGATTTTGAAATAAACTGATTAGATGATAACTTGATTACCTGTTTTGAATGATTATCTCCCATACTTGATGAATCATCGACAGCTAACAAAATCTGATATTGTCTGCGGCTCTTTTTCGTTCTTCTCAACCAAATCTTGTCTTTCCTGAACTGACTTGCAATATATGGGATCACTTTGCGCATGTTCAATCTTTTTCCAGTCCGGTAATCACCCCTATGACACAAATCGGTAAGCTGAGACCCTGGAGGGGTAACATAACATGTCGAGGGTACGGTCATGTGCTGCCCATATGGGTGGGTTCTTGGCTCCCAAATTCTTTAAACAAGGGTCCCCTTTTCGAGAGATTTTTCTTAAGCATGGATGGTTTTTCGAGAAATTGGGAAAAATAGTCAAAAATGGGTAGGTCTGAATCGCTGTGTGAAAATTAATGAAAATTAAAACGAACATCATTAACTGCACAGTTTTCTTAGAGATTCGGAAAACGATCGAAAATCTAAATCAGAGTGTAGCCGGACCTGCGTATTTCTCCCTAAAGATGTGTAAAGAACCTTTCGAAAATCATTTGACAGCTTGCTAGAAACAAGAGCGGTGAGGGCTTCTCTCAATAGCAGGAACGTCAGACAAAATTTCCCCAGTAGACCTTAGTTGATAAAGAATAAACCTCCCTTTTCAATACAAGGAAATGCAGTACTGAGGGGCCCCGTCAGTAGAAAACCGATAGCGGAGAGAGCGCCGTATTCCTGTTAAACATACCAGATGGCGTTTATTCGATTACTAGAAATTTAATTTCACGCAGAGAAAATTTGGAAAAAAGTTTAAGGAGCAGCATGAAAGCAGATAACAACTTATTACAGCTTTATCGACGAGCCTTGAAGTTAGGTTTATTCCATAAGGACTCTCAACTTACACTTATTGAATTGAATTGACGTTGTTGTTGTCATTGTTGTCACTCCAAAACTCTCAAGTTGTAGCGTGGTTTTTCCCATTGTTTAAGGGACCCCCCCTTAAACAATGGGAAAAACCAGACGAAATGCGTCTCCTGCGAGTGAGACACGGCGAAACGCAGCATTTGCGAAGGAGCAACGAGGATCCTCTTGTGGAGAATGTGGACTTTCTGTCGCGTTAGCAGCCATAATGCGGAATTACGACATTAAATGAGTCTATCTTCAAGTCACCCACACCTAAAATCATACTTACTTCAATTTGCTCGCCATTGTAGGCTCTAACACCAGTCGTAACTGCTCACAAAGTTGTTGCGCCAAAGATGATGTCAAATTTTCGTATTTACGCCAAGTTTCGATAGCTTTTTGTTCCTTCTGAGAAGAATCCGTAGAAGTTTTTGCCCATGAGGCCAGTTCTTGCTCTAGGTCCTTTCGCAGAGCTTCATTGTCGGCCTCAAGCTAAAAACAAAGAGATTCGAAATGCTGAAGACCTGGGGAATAGCCTTATTCCTGAGTGGGTTGGTCTGGTATCACGCTAAAATATCTCTACTTCAGTAAGAGAATAGCTGGACAGATTCTGCAGAGAAGTGACCGAGAAGCTTTTAAACCTCCTCTCTTTTAAGCGCCCTCTGGTGTGTCCGAGATTAAATAAGCCCCCCAGGGAGGGCTTAACAGAGCTTATACAGTATCCCATTTAAGCAAATCACGTACCTTTGCAAAATCAAACTGCACCATCAATGCTTCCTTAGAAGTGAAATATGCACTATCAATGTTTCTCACTTCATTTTCTTCATCAACCATTGGCTCTTCAGTGTCAACAGGCTCATTATTAACCTCGATTTCAACTTCCTTTTCTGTTAGATCATCTTGTGGACGAGGCTCGTTCGTAAGAGCTGCCCTATTTCTTGGATTCTGGAAAGTGATATAAAAAATTAGCATGATCTAAGAAATAAAAAACAAAAAAATTAAAATGTAGGCAGTAATGTACAAGTAAGAAAAAAATCACCAATTTCGTTCGTAAAGATATTCCTGGCTTTCATTTGCCAGTTAAAGTCTGCTATTGATACATTCTTGTTGCTTGATTCTCAGTCAGTCACAATGGTATGGTACCTATAGTATTGTATAGTTGTATAGTAATTAGAAAGTATAGTAAATGTAACATGTATTGCAATATCTCATAAAAAACCGTTTTACAGATAAACCTTATAACTAGTTTATAGTTCAAAGGGCAAGTCCGGAGATGGTATGGTTGTTGATGGGGTGGGGGTTTCCACTGTTGAGAATGGTGTGTAGTACTTTTCCAATTTTTCCTCTCTTTTCTCTGCGAAAGTACTTATTTCGAAAAAGTGAAATGGGCGAAGTGACGTCATAAAAGCACAAGGTCATAGCTTTCGACTTAACCTCTAAACCGAAGCTAGCCTCTTCATCGCGTACTCTTACAAAATTGTGATGATATGTGGGCTAACTTATGAAAAATATTTAACGAATTTACAGATGCTGGAGAAGTCAAAAGTTGGAAAGAGGTTACAAGTGGTATTCGGCAGTTGGTAAGGTGGTTTTTGACATTAATTCATAAGCCCCAGACTAATTCATAAGCCCAAGACTTGTCCTTTAACAGTCCGGTGTCTTAAAGCCTTTGCTGATCCTCACCATCATTTCATCATTATCAATTTGAGCTAAATCATCATCATGATCACTTTCATCCTCCTTCATATCGACATCACTATCATCAAACGATCTTTTGAAATCTTGTTGGTCGTGTGATTGCTCCACTGTTGCTGAGTCAAGTGCATGGGTATCATAATCGTCATCTCCTTGAATGTGTCTGTACAAATCCGATGACCGTTTTTCCTCGCTCTGAAATGAAATCAAACCATTAACTATCAATTGACGAAAGAATTTCGTAAACTTTATGCGAATTTCTGAAAAGTTTGGAAGCAAGAACAAAAAGACTTGGAGACTCTTTGTACATTACACGCAATTTCATAATAAACTGGTTAAAAACTCAGCTCTCAGATCGCCAAAAAGTCAAAAAACTCTAGCACTGGAAAAAATATGAATTAGGACATTTTCCATTTATTAAAGGACATCCTTAACAGATTTTTACTTTATTTCACTTGTTTCCTGTATCATATTGCTCTGAATGTATTTGAAAAGACGTCTAACACTGAAAAGGCTGCAAAAACACTCATACATAAACCTTTAAGAAACTCATAAGAAACTCTGAGTGCTCAAAATGTGATGATTCTACGAGACTCTCAGTACTGGCCTAACTTCGTTGAATTTCAAAGTTACTTCAGAAGCATTTGTTCCGACAGGCAAATCTATAACAATGATCTATAACAGAATTCGACTCAAAAACATGTCTTGGTTCGGTCTTTGACTGAACTCATACCGCTGCAACTGCCCGCTACAAGATATGATATCTCCCTGGAGCGACAGCAACAACAACTACAACAACAACATCCACTCAATGAGCGACGTTAGGGGTCTTTGTGAAGTAAAGCTATAGTATGATCATGATAAACAAATAGCTCTTACCTCCTTCTGATCCGCAGTCTCCTTTTCATTTACGTCTTCTGTCTTTAGTCGTTTTAATTTCTGCTCAACATCATCAGCAAGGCTTCTATCTTTGCGCGATCGATTGTAATCCTTTCTACGACGCTCCTACAACAGAAGAAATATTTCACGGGATGTCTATATGACCTAACCGCTGTCTTTATTTCAGGCATTAGGAAACTTTAAACGGCAATTCAGACCTCCTTCGTTCTATTTGTAATTTGTCTACTATGGTTTTTCTTACCCCGCTCAGTTTATATCTTGTTGTTGTTGTAAGCTTTATTTAGAGCCTTAAATCTCAAAGTTTCTTTATACAAAACATTGTTTCATGATATACAAACTACAATTGCTGAATGTCTAGGAAGAAGCAATCCATATTTGAAATATTAGACATTGAATCCATGAATATATGAAATAATCATCGAATGAAATTCAAATAGTCCAAGAAATTTAATTACCTTTTTCTCAGTTCTTCCTTCAGACTCATTTTGAGTAACATTTGAAATCCCAGAATGTCCTTCACTCCCTTCTTGTTGGTTGGAGCCATGGCCTTGACTTTGTTGTTGCTGTTGTTGCTCCTCCATAGTGTTTTGTGCTTGCCTCGTAGTATCATTGATAGCCACAGACTGAGTTGATGAGCTTTCTGGCTTAGCTTCAGATGGTTGTGCTTCATTCGGAGGCTGTTGACAGGAACAGGGGATCATTTTAGTTCACAAAACTTTGTGACAACTTGATAGAACTGAAGCAATAAAACAGACTACATTCTTTGCTCTTACTCAGAGTTTCACGCTTTCTAGCGATCTTCAGACAACAACTTGAAGATATCTTATCCTGTGAAATGCGGTGATATATTAGGCGCATACCAGCCGGTTTTGTGATGTAAAGGAAAATATAAAGCCCGAGGTCTTGAAAGTACAGACCGAGCTTGCAAGGTCCGTGCATTAAGACCCAGGGCTTTATATATTTTCCTGTACAACGACCAAACCGCTTAATATGAGCTTTCTTATCTGATAGCCTCTTCTTTTGACTCGTATCATTTATTCAAACACATTTTATTACTGTCATCTCGTTTGAGTTTACTGTAAACCTCATACGCCTAAAGCAGTTGCTACGGCGACAAAAACTCGTCCTTGTATCTTATTATACAAAGCTACGGGAAACCCGCAGGAAAGGTACGATTATCCAATAGGAGTGGTGGGATTCTGTATTGCCTCGTGCTTGAAACTTTAGTCAGGTAATAAATTTTGGGAAATCCTCTTGATCAAAAATTCCAATGAGATTTGGAAGCACAATAACTCAAATTTAAGAACGGAAACGGAAATAAAACTTCAACTAACCATTGATTCATCATTCTCTCGTTGTTCTCTTTCGGGATCTCCTTCATCCTTTAGAGAAGAAAAACAGATTCTTTGGGACGAAAATGATGATAATAGCTTGGAACACAAGTTAAGACTCAAAAATGTTTCAGAACTGAATTAAGGCACAACAATCTGCTGACGACGCTTTGTCAGTGGTGATCGAATCAGTCTTTGTAACTGGAGTTTCTGTTGACAAAACCTTCTGCTTCCGTTTATCAAATCGAAACCAAAGTGCGCATAAATATTGTGATGCAGTTGAGTGTAATATCTCAATATAATATTGATAAATAGTTTAACAAACCTTTGGTTCTTGTCCTTTCTCTTCTTGATTTTTAGCATCTCCTTCATTTTCGTCTTCTTTCTTTTCTTCTACTTTAGTTTCTGAATTTTCCTCTTCTGGATTAATTTCGCCATCATCAACCTCATCTTGTAATTCTTCTTCAAATTCCATCCCAGTTCCGTCATCTGGCATCTCTTCTTTCTGATTTTCATCTAAAAACAAGCCAGAGTCAGCTTCAAAGTCAAACATTGTCCATTATCGAGAACCCTAAGAACAGGAGAGAATTACCTTGGCGACCAAATGTTCTTAATTGATGGCAGCGGTCACACTTTTCGCTTTCCTTTCGCTGTATCCTTCAAAATAACGGATAAATCACCATACCACTGTTATGGCACTGTTACATACAATTTGAGGTAAATAAAGCAATCGTAACAGGGCTGGGCCTATTCAAGGGGATGCTGCAATAACAATTTTCTAATTTGATCAGGGCTGGAAACACAACTGCCTTCCCAGAAGTTTTAATAGGCATGCACCAAGCCACCATGTTGCCAATGCTTTGAATTGCCACGACAGAATTACTCCACAGCCCTGGGGTGAATTTCTCCATGCAATCAGATGCGACATTCCATCCATGCTTACCAAGGCAGACCTGTTAGCAGCACTAAGCATGCTCATGAAATCAGGCCCACAGGCTCTGCATTCTACCCTACATTTCCTTACACTTCTACCTTACATGATATGTTATTTTAGCAACAAAAGGTGCACTTCGGAGCTATAACATGGCAGTATTTTACCATAGAGTCAAATATGCCTTAAATATTATTCAAAATATCACCGGGAAAGACATCTGGGTAATAAATGACAAACGTTTTGGGGAACCTTGCAGCAGTAATCTTGACAATAAACCTCGATAAGACTGAGGGAGTAAGAGGCTGCATCAAGCGGTCATTAAAAGTAAATTTTTCGAATAAAAAATAAGCAAAATAAATCCAATACCTGCATTTTGATCATTATCCAATTCTTCATTATCTAATTCCAGATCAGACGCAAAGTCATCATCACCAATAATATTATCTTTGTTTTCAATCTTCTCTTCATAATTCCTTGCTTCATTCTCATCGTCATTATCACTCTCATTTTCATCAAATTCATTTGATATTTCATTAATTTCCTCATTGTTCTCATCTTCCTTTGACTTATCTTCTTTCTTTTTCTCCTTCCCCTTTTGCTCTCCTGAATAATATGATTAAGAAATAAAACTATTTTACAGAAAAAGCATCATATACAAAGAGAGATCCAAGAAATACCAGATTTCTTGTTGATTATTCAAGAGATAACCTGTTGTGAATAGAGTGTGTGTTGCACATTTTTCATTTCTTTTTCTCTTTTAATCTGTGAAACAACATTTTTCAATCTGCTAAGCAGTGTGATATGACGTCATTTTCTATGACGTCACTTCACGATGACCTGAACGAGGCTGCCAAATATGTTGATATATATATTGTACCATTCACATTGCTAGCCTCCTTATTGCACCTTCGCACACTAGTGCAAAATGCAAAATGGTGATGATATTTGGCCGAACTTACGAAGATTCATTGACCAATTAATGAAATTTGGAGGCATCAAACTTGAACGAACTCACGACCGGTGTTCCGCAGTTGGTAAGGTTGCTTTTTAACAATAATTTTATCAACCCGGATTTGTCCTTTAATGCACCAACAGATAAGGCCATATCTGCAGGACCCATAGCACAGGCCTTACGCATATTAACATCAGAAGAATTCGCAAGAACGTTTATGATTTTCAAGAAATCTTCCAATTATGATATGAATTCTTAAGCAATATGAAAGAAAAAGATTATATATAAATGTAGTTGAACAAGAATCCTTCAGGACCAAAAATATTCTTGAGAGTTCTCAAGAATTCTTCGGCAGGAAAGTCAAGTTAATGCGCACAAAACCTGAACTGTATTCTGTAACCCCTATCTATTTCATAAATATTCTGATACCATTATTTACAAGATTCTGCAGACTGTTTTCAGCTGGAGTTATAGAAATCAAAAATCAGTTCGCAGGCAGTCTAAATTTGCAATGTACTATCTATGTGAATTGACCCTGAGTTTTTAAAAGTTTTGTTTCAACCTCTGTCCAGCCGTAGTCATTCTAAGTGCTATAAGAAATAGTTTAGCGAATATGGTTACTAACCCTCATTTTCATCCTTCGCAACTAATTCTGATTCAGCTTCCCCATTGGCTCCTGCACCAGTATCATCATCATCAGCAGCCTCGTTCTCATCTTCATCCTCGGAATCACCCCAGAACTTCTCGTCAAATCTATCTTCATCAACGCCGTCCAAGTTTCCCATTTTCTCGTCTGGTTGCTCTTTGTCCTCTTCCTTTTCCTGGTCGGATTCAGATTCATTTTGTTCTGCATCCGGATCAACATCGTGCATGCGTCCATCAAAATCATCAGACATTTCAATACCATGTTCTTCGTCCGGAATATTCCGATCATCCTCTGGTTTGGTTTCTTTCTCTTTGCCCTCTTGTTCTGCTCCGTGAAGCTACAAAAAGAGGTCAATGTCAAAGTGAGGCTTCCTAGAGTTTTCAAAATGCTTTAGCCTTTCGCACTCCTCGGGATCCTATTTCTTTTCCAAGAAGTTTCGTCAAGTTTTGAGACAAGTCTTTGGTCTTGCTTTCCAGTGAAGTTATGTGAAATGCAGCTAGGGGGTTTGACATTAGCAGAGTCTCACATATAAGAAACGGCTCTGAATGAAATTAAAGCCCTGCTATTCTTCTGACAAAAGCGATTTAACAATACAGTGGAAGCTACATAAAACGGAGACCAAAGTGGGACCAATGTTATTGTCCGTAGAGGGGTGTCCGCTTTATGGTGGTGACATCATTTGTCACACTGTATTTGGGACGAAAAAAAGTCCGTTGTTCGGAGGTGTCCGCTGTATAGAGGTGTTCATTGATGGAAGTTCCTTTATAGCCTGATGATTTGCAATAATGGCATGGAGCCAAAAATTACAGTAAAGATTTGCAGAATCATATTGCACAATTTCGCTACTGTCTTAAAGTCTCCCGTCTCACAATCCTCAGAATCAATTTCTTTACATAGAATGCCAAGAGCAGCAAAACATGACGCAGATTTCTACGGATGAGAGACGTTGAGCATCAAAGGCACCAATGCAATCCAACATACCTGATCTTCACTTTCAATTTGATCACTAACATCTTTCATCCCTTCTCCTTCACCTACTCCTCCCCCTTGAATATCTTCAAACTCTGTTGCACCTTCACCTGATGTCTCCACTTCATCCGGGGGCAAGCAGAATCCCTGAAACACCAAGTACAACCATGAAAATGATTTCGAGCACCTTTTTCGCGTACTGACCTTGTTATCGGGAAAGACCAACCTATTTATGGCAAAAAGGCGAAGAGTACAAAATAATCATACGCTATCGTCTACTGCGACAATAAAGCAAGGAGTATCTGTCATGAGGCCTCCCTTCGGCTGCGAAGGCGCTTTACCTTTCAGGAAAGCCTAATTCAGTGAGATAAGTACAACCTTTTGTTGTGAGTTGATGAAACTAAAAAGAAACTAAAATATATTTTCAAGACTCAACACTTAATACTCCGTCAAGAATCCCAATTCGTTTAAAATTTTCAAATTTTTATGATGAATGTTAGTATACAAATATTTCGTTTCATTATGTAACTCTCAGCAAAGCTAGCAGAGGCATTTTTGGTCGCAAAACTCTTGACAGAGTAGACCTTTAACCGCATTGCCTCTACAATAGTCTTCGTATTTTCAAGAACAGTTTCAGCCTCTACCTTCAAATATCGTTTTGTCATACATGTGAATTCTTCATTCTACAAACCTCAGTTGCAAGCTCAGTGAAGATACCAGCCAAAACAAACAGCGCTTTGCATGATGTCCTGTGCAGATGAAGCAGCTTTTCCAAGAAATATTCAACCATGTTTGTGTACTGTTTGATGATGGGATATACAAGCAAAAATTCACTTCCGTCATTCTCAAATGAATCAAATAAATCTCTTATTTCTTTGAAGAAGTTCGTCAAGTTCTGTGATACTGACGAAGACTTGAGCATGTTTACTTCGCTAAAGAAATTTCTTTCGAGATGTGGAATCAATTGGCCTTCAAGTAGATCAAAATCCTCGTTTGTATTGTCGTCTGAAATAACAATAAAAATGCAATTTGAAATTGTACAAGCACGAGTTGGGTCTTTTCTTTGAACTTTTTAAAATACTCATTAAAATTCTTTTTCAAACGCTCTGTATAAGAAATTTAATTCTCATTGAAACGAAACAAATGGAGAATCTTTGGTAACTCACAGTGTTTGATATAAGTTGGGGTACTTTATACAGAGGGGGGGGGGCTGAATAGAGCGTTTATGGTATTCTTGCTAGTCAAGGGACACCGACAGAGTATCTTTCCTCTTTATTTCACTTTTTATCCTTTGGCATAAGGAACGTGGGTAATTTCCAGACGACGGCACATCTTTACAATACTTTCCTAAAGAAAGTTCACGTTGAGAATTTCACTGATATATTGTTGTTTTGCTCATTTTCCAACCGTTTAAAGGCAGTATGTCCATGAAAGAAGAAGGCTTCGAGGGGGATATCTCGGAAACTTGTGGTCTTTTGTCGTGTTTTCATGAGACCAATTGTTTAGGCCCTGACTTTGTTTTCGAATCGCAAACACCCAGAGTCCACCACTTGTGTCCGTCTGCGTTGTTATTGAGAAAAGTTTCGTTAGCTCAACATTGTTTTCCTGTCTCTGTTCATCCATCGTGCCATAAAATGTTTTAAAACTGTGTATCGTCACTGTCATTGCCAAGCATCAGAGACGTTCGCTTGGTCGAAGCTTGCTTAGCCGCCATTTCGTCATTACTTGCATGGTCTTGACAACGAGGCTTTTATTTTCATGTGATCAGTTTCAAACAGCCGGCTCTTAACCAATCAAATCCTCGAAACAATGTCAGCATCGTGTCAACAGTTTCATGGTTCGAGCATGCAACTTATTTATATATGGACACACTGCCTTTAAAGAACCAGCCCATTCAGCTAACACTGAAAGTCACCTAGACTCATGGTTATGATATAAGAAAGCTATAAATACCTCCCGGAGAAAAATCCTTGTTTTCATCTTTTGCGATTGACGTCTCTAATTTCGTCAAATCCTGAACACATGTTAAAATACCCTTGAGAAGATGCTCAGCTGTTTTTCCGATTCCTAAGATATCAGGAGAAAAATGGAGTTTAGGACTCGACAATGGTAAAGAAGATAGAACTTATGTAAAGAAATGAACATTCTTAAAACTCTGGCCTTTGGTCTTTCTAGCAATTTTTCAGCAAAATCGCTTATGATCTTTATAAACTCCTCCGATCAAATTGACTTTAAGTCGGTTCGATGCAGTGCAGGGGATCGTTTTTTAGAGTTTCCTCTACGCAGTCTTTACCGAAAACGTCTATGGCATGTAACTTTTATCACATCTAGCGTATATACATCTAATTGCAGTCACGCGGTCACAACAGGAAGGTTTCATGTTGTTTCTGCTTCTGCTGCTCTACAAACTATATCTGAAATGTTTCTCCAAGCTGTACGATCTTGCACGGTGGACCTATCTGTTCAAAATCTTCCTTGCTCTTGATAGTTGGTATTGGAAATGATCTTTCCATTGATCTCGCTCTGGTGATATCTGTTTTTAATGTTGTTATGATAGTTTCTCGAGGTCTGCCTCTGAACCTTTTTTCTGATCTTTCAAAGTAGAATTTCATCGCTTTTATTGTTGATGTCTCATAAGATAAACGTAATATGTGACCAAACAATCGCCATCTACGTTTCAGGATGTCAATTGAAATTGGTCGTTCTTCACATCTCTTATACAAATTTAGATTGGATCTAGCGTTTAGTACTTCTGATTAGTGATTAATCTATAAGTACACATTTCTTCATTTTCTTTTTGTGTTTTATCCTGGTTGAGTCTTTCTTTATCATTAAATGTGATGGTCATAAGATTGTCATGTCATTTTGTTTCTCGTGGTATCGTTCCTGTGGTGTTGTATAGTTGCATAGCACAAATTGACAATTTTGGGGCGCAGTGGTGTAATCCTTTGACTTTGCAGAAGTCGGGCGGTCAGAGTTCGATCCCACGTCAAGGTCGGCCACTTGAGCATCAAGACAAAGGGTTCGCAGACTAGGTTAGGCCTTTTCTTCTTCTATGATCCCTGGGCTTGGCGCTGAAAGCGTAACTTCACCTCCATCTTCACTGCCACTAATTCGGAGAGTAAATTGTAACATGTATTATCCATTTTTATCTAGTGATAAAAAAGAATGTTTTCCGCTTCAGGGAATTTTGGAAAACATTTACTTCGCACGCACAAAGAGAGCTTGTGACAAACGTCTAACAAATTTTTCAAAAATAATATTCCTTTACTTACCCGGGATGTTATCTGCTGGCGTACAATCGATAGCCTGTTCATTGTTTCCTTTGGCAAAATCCTTTGTCATTTCATTCACAGTCGTTAGAATTTTGTCTTTTAGTAATGATACACTCTTAGAAAGACTTTCCTTTGGGCTTTCCCTGGGAACAAAGATTAAGACCAATACACATGATTCCTTGAAGTTTCACAAACTATCAATCATTTTGTAAACATTGATTGAAAGCATAGCAGACAACGGCACCAATGGCAGCAGAAATGTTTTAGGTCTCCAGAAAGAAAGAAAAGCGCAATCTCGTCCCCAGAATGAGTTCGTTGCTCTACCGCTACTCTGGAATACAATAGGCCGTTCGGCAATATGATTGACTGTTCGCCATTTTGTGCGTTAATTCCATTTTGCGCAGGGAAAACGGTTACGGCTCACGGCATATCAAAATTCAACGTTAAGCCATATTCTTTACCCATTTCAGCCATAATTTGCTACTTATCTCCGAAATTCGGAGAATAACGAGCCATTTCATTTTCGAAGCTGCGGTGAAAGTTTCTCGAATTTGCAACTTAGGCCCATTTTCACTCCAAACAAACTGAGCTCATTTTCACATTAATCACACTTGCCAACTTCAGATTATTGTTCCAATACCTTCAAAAAGGCTGAAAAGATACTCTAATTTATCTTCTGCAGAAATAGCGCTAAAGCAACGGCCATTTTCCGTCGCTTAGCGTCGCCTAGCCAGCCGTTAACTCAATAATGGCTGCTAATGCACCTAGATTTTGGCCGCATGTGATCGAAGTGTACCCGGGTGTTCATTCGGCTTCGTGATCAGCGTATGACGTAAAAACACCCTGGGAACCAGTTTGGGAAAAGCGAGAAAGATGGAGGAATTGATAATTTAATTTTTGGGAAAGCTCTTAAGTTTTCTCTTTGCATTGCAAACTAATTCTTTGAAAATTGGATCAATTTTTAGTCAATTAAGGCTGTCTCCAGTCTATAAAAACTGCTTATAACTCGGGAAGAAGTCAGCTGAAAATCAAGAAAATTCGCTGATACCGTATAAAACAGAGACTGAAGAGTGAAAAACTATATTCAGATCTGTCTAACGCATCTAATCATAACCTGACAAAAAATTGGTTCTCTTTTGAGGCACCTGGCTGCCACAGAACGTTTCTTCAGTGACTTTGATGGTCCTAAAAACTATTTTCCACCCCTATGTTTGTAAAGGCTTTATGGTCCAGTTTACGCTCACATAGAATGAAGAATAAACATACCCATGCAATGTGAATGCAGTTTCGATCTCTGACATCAATTTGCAATTATCTACCAAAGTTCTCAGTATTTGCTGTTGTAGCTTGTAGTGTGACCTGTAAGCGAAAAAAAAAACGAATCAAAACGCTTTCCCTACAAGAAAGGATGTACAATTAGTCAAAGCGGTGAGAATGAAATTTCTGGAAGAAATCAGAGCAAAGAAACAGCACTGAGTTTCATCTTAAATAAAACTGAAAACTTGGAAAATTGCATCGTATTCAAGTAGCTACAACCATCGTAAATAAAGGTTTTATTCTTTTGGGCATCTTCTGAAAACGGTAGAGTTGGCAGAATCTGAAATCCCATTCTTTTAGTACCAATCTACTGAGAACAGTGGACTTCGCAGACTTCAGATCATTTATATTCTTCTGGCATTTTATTCCGCCATCTTTCTGATCTCCACCGTTTTGACATTTTTTCTGCGAAATCTGCCAACTCTACCATTTTCCGAATTCCCATTTTTTGGCCATTGAAATCTTTCCCTGCGAAGTCTACCGCTTTTAAGAAGACTTCTGAGGATTCAGATGTCAAAAGAATACGCCAAAGAAAGTTGCTTCCAAGACAGTCTTATTCCCCCAATTTCCAGCTTTACGCACAGAACCTGCTGTGAATTTTAAGATAGTAAAGCTAGCTTAAGCTGAAAGAACTCTGTAAATGATGCTCAACGAGACAGTGAAAACAAATACTTCTTGTACCAGCAAACAAATAGAAAGCTGTTCTTACCAAGTAACGAGAAACGATGCAGCATCTTTTTGATTCTCTTTGGATATCTGGTCGATTTTTAACTTGCTTCTTGAACTGCTTTCCAATATCAGCTACAGAAAATGAAGCAAACAGAAAAAGTAGAAAACAAGCAGCAAAGTAACACTGGACAACGCAATGACTGAAAGAAAAGGTACAATCTAAACTTTCATATAATCTATAGCTAAGGAAATCGGACCCTGAAAAGTTTACTTTATCGTGTCGCAGCAGAGAAGGTGTCGTGCAAGAAAGGAAAAAGCCTTTTGGATCCTTCGTACATCCCTTAAGACCATGTTTTACCTCATTTGGCAATAAGAAACAACGAAAAACAGAAAAAAGCTGTAAAATTTCTTAGTAAATCGTTTGTTCGTCCAGTTTTTGCCTTAAGCAGCAAATGAAGAGATCGTTCTTTCTTTATTGTTCTGTGTGCAGATTTTCTGCATTATTTGATCAGGTGTTCTTATTCCTCTTTCAGGCATCTCGCATGCTCAAAAAACGCACGAAAATTACAAGAATACTTCAATATCTCATCTATCAAGCAGGATTCGATTCGTGCCAATCCATCAAATAGTCTTCTTGCTGTCAAAAGTGGGAAGTTTCTCTGGCTGACCAAACAGTCTGGGGACCACAATAAAACATTAATGAAGCTTGTTTACCTCTACAGTTTGAAGCAATTTCATCATATCTTCGTCTTCAGTAGTCAATTTGTTGACAGGAGGTAGCATCTTATTGGGAATCGGAGAACTCCCCTCGGATTGTTTTGAGTCAGGACAGCATTTCACCAACAAACGAAATTGCTTCATCACGTAAACAGTCAAATCAAGTAGGTCCTTTGATTTCATCTGCAAAAGTAAATTCAGGTTTTCTTCGGATCAAGTTTATTCATAATTGGCCAAGAGAAGCTTTAAATGGGTAAATTCTACGAGATATCTTATAACTGGACAATGAATGGGGAGATTTCTATCACAAAAATTGTGCTAACCAATGAAATGAAAATCCTGAGAAACAGAGACAAAAATAAATAAATTATATACAAATCAAGTCTAATAACCTCTTCATTCTTCATGTGTTTTGGATCGGAGTTAATGTATTCATAGCAAGTTCAAAGTTGACTAAAAGCTCCATAAAATCAAATCTTTTCTCTTTGGTCCTCCATGGAAACTTACGATAACATGATAACACCTCAAGTATAACATAGTAAAGCTAACAAAAGTGATTTGGGAACTCTGTGTATTAGTTTGGTTCTTAAATACTGTTATAAGTCTTGTATTCACAATAGCATTCCTCCAATGGATTCTGATTCTCATGTTCCTTCCTGTAAAGGTTCTTGGCACGAAAAATTTTGTTTTGGTGAAGCAAAGAAAATATTGAGGAAACGCAGAACTCACCAGATTAAGAAGAGACATGCTTTGAGCTGGCATTAAAGCAATCGGATCAACCAAACTTTGCCTCTCCTTGAGGATTGTACCGAGCTTAGATTCTTTAGACCTGCAAGGGGAAAAGAAAGATTGAAAGCTTACAGAAGTCTTGGGGTTAATGAGCATCGGGAAGACATTTTGTGAAACGTCCAACAGCTACCCATTTCTAGTGGAACAGTTACATTTTAACATAGCCAGAGATCAGGCTCACCATGAAAATAAAATGGGTTTCGATTTTCACTTTTGGTGATGGTGAGTGAGTGAGTGAGTGAGTGAGTGAGTGAGTGAGTGAGTGAGTGAGTGAGTGAGTGAGTGAGTGAGTGAGTGAGTGAGTGAGTGAGTGAGTGAGTGAGTGAGTGAGTGAGTGAATGAGTGAGTGAGTGAGCCTGATCTCAGGCTAATTCTAACACCCATAATAATGGTAGAAAGTTGTACGAAAAAACTGTTTTGTAAGTCACACTCTGATGAAGACATAAGTCAGAAAGGCCTCAGTGTGCTAAATATCTTGTCTTTTTTGCATCTGAATTTCTTCTATACAGTTTAACACCCATATTTAGAGATTTTTGATCTTCAAAACCCATCCCTACGGGCGGCACGGACCCGTTACTCTACATATGGAAGCTACCACCCCAAAAACAGCTTTAATTGAGGCAATAGAAGCTAAAAAACTAAAAGACGAAAATCCTTCATAAAGTTGCAAAATGACAGCGTAAGATCCCTACCGTAAACTTTCGTAGTTTGCAATCAATCCTTTCAAAAATTTCCTTTGCTCTTGAATAACTGAATGAAGATGATCGGTAAAACCCCTGCTTCTTGAAATGTCTTGAGGGTTCAGTTCCTATGCAAGAAATATGATGTCAAGGCTGTTAAAATTTGCTCAAAATAATCAATAATATTGTTCTAATCTGCTATTACTTTTCCCCTGCATCCTCAAAAGAAACATGAAATAGTCTACATGGCCGATAAAAAAGACTAGACGAAGTCACGACAATTTCAGACTTCCATTCCAACTAAATTGCTAAATTTCATTCTTTTGGTTGTTCTGATTTCGTTACACACTGAAAAGTAAAAAATTGCAATAAAGAAATAAAATGACTTCTAATTTTCTAACTGCAGACAAAAAAACTGTATATCATGCCTTGTTCAAGATTTAGATGACGAAATGGAACAAAAATTTACCATAGACTTATGACCTGAAGTCCCTAGTTTTTGTTGGCTTGAATTAGCTTTAACTTTTTGCTATGCAAGTTGCGAACTTAAAACAAATTGATAATGATAATAATGATAATGATAATGATAATAATAATAATAATAATAATAATAATAATAATAATAATAATAATAATAATAATAATGCTCTTTGACTTGATGATGAGGCTTCTGTCATTAGAGACTCATAATATTGCTCTGAAAAACCTGACCCTGTTAGGCCCAAACTCTCAGCTACCTAGAATATATACCAATTAGATTGCGAGATTTGTGAATTACTATGGTGACAGCAACCACGATGGAACTGTCGATTCAATCGAACAACAGATTAACAGATAGACAGAACAACAGTCTTAAGAAAGAAAGGTGTTGTCGTTTCATTGATAACTGCCACTATATAATGAGTCTAGGCATAATGACCTTGAGAAGTTTATCAGAAAAATATTGCTAATATTTTAGCACGATAAACAAGTATGACAAACCTTGGAAGGGCTCCTCATTGCATTATCCAATGCAGATTGACGAGCCAAACACTTGAAGTAATAAGTATGGCAATCTCTCGTCAGAACAGATAACGTCTCACTACAAACAAATTCAAAAGTAAGTACTTTCAGGCTCGAGTTACACTATATCGGATTACTATCAGAGCGGAATGATTTTCACTCCATGGTGATATTTGGGGATCAGTTGCACTACGACGCTGCTCTTGCTCCCACGCTATATTCCTCCGCAGTTCTGGTCTACACTGCAGGGTGCTTTTGCAAACAGGCACCATATCTCATTGTTTGCTAATCTGAAATTCCATTGTTTCGAAGTGGGGTATATCGGATTGAGAGCGATTCTCACTCCGCTAATCGGAGCGTTGTGTATCGGATTAGTGCGGCGTAATGTAACTCAAATCGCTATCCGATACGAAAGTCACTCCGCTCCAATAGCAATCCGGTATAGTGTAACTGGGGCCTCAGAAAAAGTGCCAGCGAAATTGCTGTTTTTAGCGCCACGGGCGGTAATCGCAGAAGTTGAGAAGGCCTAATCGTGTACGCAACCCCTTGCCATGACACTCTAGTGATGGGACCCTACCTGGAACCGAACCCTGTCCCTTGACTGTTCTTGCTGCAATGTCAGTAGATTACAACAAGGCTCTGTGGGGGAAGGGGATTGATGTTTAGGCGATACTGGACGTTTCGCTCGCATGGGTGGCTTTTTTCATTTGAAGTTCCCTACATGTGTGTCCATTTTTGACCGTAATTCTGGTAGATAGGTAGCTTTTTCAAATATTTATCATAACTAAAGAAATCTGAAGAGATCCTGCATCTTCAGATCGACAAAATTCATAAATATGGCCAAGAAACTTTCTGATAATCATGCAAAAGGGTGCAGAATCCTTGAATATTCTGCCATAATTCTGTCATACTCGAAATAAGGGGAACTTTGGATTATCGAATTCAAGAACTAATTAGGGGAAGCAAAGATCTTCATATTATTTTTATAAAGAACAGAATGAACAATTTTGAAATGCAAAGAAGGACTGTAATCGCTTTAGCTGTGTAAGATTTTGCTAGGTTTAAGTTGTTTACTATTAATTTCTATTTTTATACCTACATTGTAACTTTTTCTTTTGAGGATCCCCATGAAAAGCACCTCCTGGTGATTGGGACATCCTCGTTAAAGATGTTTAATCAAATCAAATCCAATCAAATTAGGTCCTTTTTTGTCAAAGTCCAGATTCAGGTCGTATGCAACATTCTGTGATCATATGCAAAAGCAAATTTTACGTGAATATGATCAAGTAAGCCGGCCATAACAGCAGTTGGGTAGAAAAACTCAATATGAAAGAAAGCAACTCACTTTGATTCAATGTTATTATTGGTCTCAATGACAGGGGACAACACGTTGATTTCTGATTCACTTTGTGATCGCAAAGCCAATCCTTTTCGATACGACAAACCTGAAACGGAGTTCAAACTTCAGTAATGTAAAAAACGATTAAAAAAGAGGTACAACAATATAAGAAAGTAGGCACCAGTTCGATCTTTGGGCAGTGTGTTTTTGCCTTCTCAGTGTGCTCTGCTAAAGAGTTTCAGCAACTGAGCCATCTTCAGAGCATCGTTTAAACTTCAACTTATTGGTCATTAATAAACAAAATTCTAAACAAAGTTAAAATTCCTATTATTCCACCTCTGTTAGAAAATGACATGTTTGTCTTGGATTTTACAACTAAGGCAGAAATATTTAATGACTACTTCATACTCCAATGTACCGTTATTGATACGGGCAGTACAGTTCCCAATGATGTTCCTTTCCATGCTCCGCAATTGACCACCTTCCATATTTCCGATGAGAAAATACTAAGGATCATCCGGTCATTAAATCCCAATAAAGCTCATGGTTGGGATGATATTTCTGTGCGAATGATAAAAATTAGTGATGAGGCCCTAGTTGTTCCACTGAGACTTATTTTTGAAAACTGTCAGAATAAAGGCATTTTTCCTCAAATTTGGAAACAGGCTAATGTAGTACCAGTTCACAAGAAAAGCAGCAAGCAACTGAAGCAAAATTATCGTCCGATATCCTTACTCCCAATTTTTGGAAAAATTCTTGAAAAGTTAATGTTTGATAGTCTCTATGAGCACTTAAATGTGAACAATTTATTAAATCCAAACCAATCGGGTTTCCGTCCCGGTGACTCTACGATAAACCAGTTACTGTCAATAGTCCACACGATATTCACTGCCTTTGACTGTAATCCTACTCTAGATGTTCGATCAGTTTTTCTTGATATATCTAAAGCATTTGACAGAGTGTGGCACGATGGTCTTATCTATAAGCTGCAGTGTTGTGGTATTCACAATGACCTACTTAAAATCATTCGAAGCTTCCTTGCAAATCGAAAGCAACGTACGGTTCTGAACGGTAAGACATCAAATTGGGGTTCAGTTACGGCAGGTGTTCCCCAGGGCTCAATCCTAGGTCCATTGTTCTTTCTTGTGTATATCAACGACTTGACCGAGGACCTTAGATGCAATGCTAAACTCTTTGCTGATGATACGTCCCTTCTCACTATTGTCCATAATGCAAACGCTGCTGCTTCCGACATGAACCATGACCTAGAAATCATAAAAGCTTGGGCGTCTAAATGGAGAATGTCATTCAATCCTGATCCAAATAAACAGGCTGTAGAAGTGACGTTTTCCACGAAAAGAGTCAAAACAGATCATCCTGATATTCTATTTGGAGGTGTTCCAGTAGTGAAAGTTGAGGAGCACAAGCACCTCGGTGTTATACTAGATTCGAAGTTGTCATTTGCTAGTCACATACAAACAGCTATTACTAAATCTAGACAGGGAATAGGTATGATCAAATATCTGTCAAAGTACTTGCCACGTCACACGTTAAATGAGCTGTACAAACTCTATGTGAGACCGCATCTAGATTATGGTGATGTTATCTACCATACCCCAGCGAAAACCCGTGAATTCAGTCATGATACTACATTGAACACCCACATGGAGAAACTAGAATCTGTTCAGTACTCTGCTGCGTTGGCAGTAACTGGTGCTTGGAGGGGGACATCCCGCGAGAAACTGTACAATGAGCTCGGATGGGAATCTTTGAATCTGCGACGATGGAGTAGACGCCTTGTTATGTTTTATAAGATTGTAAATAACGTTACGCCAGAGTATACAAGGCATCCTATACCGCAACTTGAACAGCCTGTGTACTCTCTTCGTGAGCACCACGTTATTGGGCAAATAAAGGCGAGAACAGAGAGATTTAAAAACAGCTTTTACCCAAATTGTTTGAACGAATGGGACAAGCTACTTCCTGAAGTTAGGCAGGCGCCTTCGCTAAGTGTTTTTAAATCAAAAATACTTGCTCAAATTCGGCCCCCTTCAAAACCAGTATATGGGATTCATGACCCCAAAGGTTTAGCTATTCTTACACAGTTAAGAGTCGGTCTCAGCAAATTAAATTTTCACAAATTTAGGCATAATTTTAGAGACACAATAGACCCGATGTGTCCTGCAAACGATGGTGTTGAGGACACGGAACATTACCTGCTGCTTTGCCAATCTTATGAAGAACCTAGACGCGAGCTTCTCAATGGTCTCAACGCAATTTTGCCTCCTTGTGACATTTCTAACCTCTCAAATGAATTGTTAATTGAACTCATTCTGTATGGCAATGAAAGGTTACCATTTGATGTTAATAAACGACTCATAGAGGCTACCCTGAAATTTATTCACACGACTAAGCGCTTTTAAATCTCTGCTGCAAACCCCAACACATGGACACATCTTTCCCTTGTTTATATGTAGCCTTAGATTTATATTAGATAATTTCTTTATGTTTAGATTTATAATTATATGTTAAATGGCCACAGGGTTGATATGTATTTCCGTTCTCCTTGTGGCATCGTTTTTTTGTAATCTTTCGTAGTTATGTAGTTGTGTAGTTGTGTAATTGTGTAGTTGTTGTATTTTTATGAGATTATATATAAAAAAAAAAAAAAAAAAAACTTCAGCAAATAAATTCTGTTGGGGGGGGGGGAGACGAAATACTGACCCATTTGTTTTGACACATTGTCCTACAGCTTTATTGATATCAGATCAACATTTGGGGCTCACACTGTCATGCGCATTGGAGCTATTTGTCTTTGCTCTTGTTCTCAACGGTAAAGCTAATTTGCATATTACATAATTGCAGTAAATCGCTACTGCGCATGCGATCTGGAACCCTTTTTACGGATTCCTTGAGGCTTACAACTCAGCCTGTTCGTATCCTCAACAAAATCGTTAAGAATCATAAATGCTAAGGACAAATCTGGGAGCGATTTTGAAGAAAATATTGCAACAAGTCCATGACTACAGATTTGAGACGTGGAAAAGAAATTCTTACCCATGCTTGAAAGAGTCTTGAAAAGTGTTGCGAGTGCCTTTCTTTTCCTTAAATTTAAATGTTTCCTCGCATTTGCGCGCTTTTCTTCGGGCTGAAAGAGGAGAAAATCAAATACAGAAGAAGCATCTATCTCAAGGGATAATTCAGCTACCATTTTGCATACTATCAGAAAGTTTCACTTTTGCTGCAATCTTCTATTTCTCTCCGTATCAATGTGATGAAGGCATGCGATATCAAAAGTGATATCAAAATTATCATCTCACAATCAAAACCATGATTTAGGAATGCCAAATTTAGCGTTGAGGTTCACCAGCGGACATTTGGGGGAAACGGTCGGTGCGACCCTCCCTTTTTTGGCTAGAACAAAGATCTTATGTTTTGAAAACAACAGAAATTAACAATGTTCCTTCATTGAAACAATTGCACCGGTCACCGATATATGTCGAGGTTACCGTCACTGATAAGGTCTTTTGAAATTAGTAGATTTGTCTCCTTTCAAAATGAAAGATTTGTTTCCACTCTATTTGAATTTGTTGAAATGTAGAGTAAGCTTCTTCTTTGCCTAAATTCGCTCAGACAGCCAAACAGAAAGATCTGGTAGTCTAAACTATGGATGCATGAAAGTCCAAGAATATTTCCCAGAAAACTTACTTACCAATGACAAGATTTCAATTGACTGTAGCTCCTTCACATTAGCGATTACATCTCCTGAAAGGACAATAAGACATAACGTTAAATTTTGAATGCTGCAGTCAAGAGAAATCTAATTAGAAATCTAAATATGATTACTTTTGAATTTTCATCTTCTCATCAATAGCTTGATATATACCCTAAGTGACAATAAAACATCAAAAAGATTCAAGATAAAACACCAAAAAGATTCAAGGTGGCTTGCAAAATCTGTAGCTTATGTGGAAAAAATACTGATTAAAAAATAAGGACGAAAACAGGGTCTTTAGACCTACGATAAGTCAGTTAGATAACTACTTTAAAATACTGCAGGATCAAAGTTTACATCTGCACAAATAAAAAATATTTGCACACACCTGTGAATTCATCCAGCGTTTTGATCATTGCATCGTGTTTTGCTTTACGAAGATATTTTGAACATTTCTTAACCAACTTTGCAGATAATTTCGGCGAAGTATTCAACCATTCATTTTGACAGCAAATCTCTGAAACCGGACTCTGAAAAGAAAACTTCGTTGGATTTAATCTTGAAAGAGCCAATACGAAGGATATCAAATAGGAAAGTGTAATCACAAAACATACTTGCTTCAGTGTCAACGAAGGAGGTTCAAGGGTTTCAGCTAACTGCAGAAAATTGACAGAACTTATCAGCTGGGCAAAGCTTTCAGTTCAGTTTCAAATTCATCTTAAAATTCCTTACTCGGACTTACAATTTAGTTTAAATAACTATTTACAATTGACCCCAAAAGTTATTCATCAAAAACTTAAAAAGAAAATAAAAAGGAAAATGTCAATCGTCGTTTCGTTAATATATTCAGTTATGATTGAAAATGTGTTGAAATAATGGAAGGAAATTTGTGCATGGCTGAGAGAAGCAAAACACAGCAAGAATAAAACACTCTTAGGAGAGGCTTTTCGTTCAAAAACAGGGGCGATTTTCTTGTTTCCATGAGAGTTCAAGAGAAATCGAACGACATGAACACCCTCAAAGACCAGCACAGGTTCCAAATCTTAAAGTCTACGCAAAGAAAGGCGGGTGTAAGATTTAATGACCTATTTCTTCACACTGAATCACTTGAAAGAAACTTTAGCCACTTTTCTATGATTCTACTGTTGGACTTTTCAGAAATCTTGAATATCTGTCGAAATTAGTGCCTTTTTATATTTCAGCGCATTGTATGATGTGACGTCATCAAATTGCTAAATCACGAACCAGAAGAGTGAAAGAGTTTTGCTTGATACCGTATTGTAGGCATCCATAAACTGTGGTTATCTTGAAAATTATTTGATCTTTTGTGAACAGGTTTAGAAATTACGATAGTTTTAAGTTTTTCGCAAAAGTTTTCTTGAATTCTTAAAAAAGAAGAGGACCACTGTAATTCTGAAAATATTGAAGATCTCTGAGAAGTCCAACGGCGCAGATTTACTGTGAAATAGTTAAAGTTTCCTTGAACCCGTTCAGTTCAAAGAAATAGGAGTGACATAGAATTCTACACCCAGCTTTTTAAAGACTTGAAACATATGCTTCAAAGACCCACAGAAATTACAGAAATCATCAATCCTCAACAAAACACCCATCCAAAACATGAATATGAAACTGTGCATTGTAGAATATTCTATCATGTCCTTCCTTCCTATACTATGAGTTGAAACAGAACTGATCCCTAGAGACTTAAACAATATTGCGAACAATGACATCAGCATTTCTTTCAAGTACATAGTAAGCCGGCCTTCATATAAACAAATGACTTTATACTGTACAAGGAAGAAACTGAAGCTTCTTTGCTAAATAAGATTACATATGACAGTCCAAACATAAGATGATCACTTTCACAGTTCATATAGAATAGACTCATGGAAAGACAAAACAAATACTTTGCTTTGTAAATGATTCAGTAAGATAGAGGCTCAAGGAAAGAGATTAAGCTTGCGGAAATGTTTCAAGAAACAAATCTTTTTAGTCGGAAATTTTATCGATGAAAACAATTTTTCAGCAAGGGTGCTAGGACACGGACGCTTTGATTGATTATCTATTTACCATGTTTTGATCCTTATGTCTTGTTTTCTTGTGTGGCTTTCTGCTCTGTTTCGTTTTCAACTGATGTGTGCTACGGTACTACATAACGTGAGTTACGATCAACTGCCAAAGGAAAGTCAAGGATTGCCTTTCACGCTTTGTGGTTCGGAACCTTTCCTTTGTGAAGGCGCAATAAGGCACAGAAATTAAAGGGAGTACTATTCGAACAAGTTGAGAGCGATTAGGCTTAAATCCACGTTCAGTTGCATACATCGGTTGAAGACGAAACTGAGCAGAAAACAAGGCAAGAAAACAAGACATAAGAATCAAAACAAGGCCACGAAATAATCATTCAAAAACATCCGTGTCCTAACACCTTTTATTTTAGAATCCTTTTACACTGCACCATCACAACTTTGCATCAGTGACAAAAGTGTAAAAGTCAACAGTCAGATGAGTCTTCTATTTACACTGGTCCTGTATTCCGTAACACTTTTGTTCCTTCGGCAGATAGAGAAATCTTATTCTGAAGCAGTGTAAATGCTCTTGCACCTTTATAACTTTGTAGTGGATCGAACTGTCTGTACAGGTTGCGGTGTAGGTGGTCGGGATGAGTGGGTGAGTGGCCGAGCGGGGTGAGCGGTCGAGCGGCTTACACACTCTTCGTCAAGTGACTGAAGTTAAGCTCGGTCGAATGAGGTCAAACTCCGGATGGGTGACCTCGGAGGCCTGACCTCGCAACTCACCTCGCCATCATTCAGCAGGGACGTTAAACTAAGGGTCCCATGCCTGTATGTGGCATGTACAGTGGGCCTAAATTATCTTTCAGTAGCTAGAAATCCAGACAAGCCTACTCAAAATAAATTGAAAACAAACAAACAAACGAACAAACAAGGGATAAAAACAATTAGACTGTGGTAACATCGAGGTAACAACTGAATCTCTAAGCTCAATAATTGAATTTCTAATTTCAATAATTGAAGCTAAATTTGAATTTGAATTTCCAAGATCAACCATTAAGCTCAACAACTTGAATTTCTAAGCTCAATTATTGAATTTCTAATTTCAATAATGGCATCATTGCCTGTGGTCTTGGTGGAAGTGCTAAAAAAGTTCCAAATTCTCCTTGCCTCCTCAATAAAAAGTGTAGGCCTTCTGATCAGCCAGTAAATCAGAATAACAAAGTGAACTAATATATTCTTGTACTTTTCAAAATCGTAAAAGAAAGTTTACAATACAACTGAACACTAATCATTTTAGTACACATTGAAGCATTAACGAATCGTAAATTCATTACAGTGAAAACAAGCAATTTTTCAGCAACATGACTATTGAACAATTTTGAGAGTTCCTGTTCTATATTGTCTGCTTGAGAGTCGTCGTTACGTTTTTAGAAAATACTCTGGGCCTACGCAAGGCTCTTCCAAAGGCCCTTGGTCCAACGCATCTTATTTAGTTCTTGATTTTAGTTTCATTATTTTCGTTGGCTTCTTTGAACTCTGCAGCCTCTTCAGCGCACTGTTTAAATTTCTGCTCATACAACGCAAGATATTTTCCACCAACCGACAACAACGGGACACTCAGCGTAAGTGCACCAAATATCGCGACAGATGCAGCAATAAGTTTCCCAGGTATCGAAACTGGAATGATATCGCCATAACCAAGGCATACCAATGTTTGTATCGCCCACCACATTGATATCGGTATACTCGTAAAATCTGTATCGACAGATGATGATAATTCGACGTAATACTGCAGACTTGCCGAAACGATACAGGCGATAAAAAAGCAGACAAATAATACGAAAATATCGTGAACGCATTCCGACATTATCAACATCACTGTTTGGAAAGTTTTTGACTGTTTCGTCAAGCGAAATAACCGTAATACTCGCATTGTCCTCATTATCTTTAGAAAGCCCACAGTCGATACTTTTTGCGCGTCTATCGATAATATGAAAAAATACGGGAATACTGCGATGAAATCGATAATGCTTAGAGGAGATAATATAAATCGAAGTCGTTTCGGTGCCGTAAGTAACCGAAATAAATATTCCACGGCGAAATATAAGTTCAAGGTGAACTCTGTCAGGAACAATTCGTCACAGAAAACATTGTGAGTCTCTCGTAAGCGTATCGATGGCAACGTTGTAATACACGCGAACAATACCGAAAAAGCGATTAGCGTAAAAGTAAAAATAGCGAAAATCTTTGCAGCTTTCGAAGTTTCCGGATACTCAAGAAAATTCCAAACATTGTATCGTAATGAATTTGCAACTGTCTCGGAAACTGTTTCCTTTTCTTTGTCATTAAAATCTTGGAATCCTTCACGTTTCTTCATTCGCAAAATCGTAGCTTCGTCAATTTCGAAATAACGGCAATCTCGTTCGAATTCTCGAAGTGATACGAAAGGTGGACGAATCAATGATCCATAGGATTGATAATAATACAAGATTGCATCAAATGTGACAATCTTTCGACTAAATACAAACGTATCTGTTGTAACGTCGTAAAAGTTTCGCCGTTTCTCTTCACATCCAAGCAACGTTTCGGGGAACCTCTCCAAAGTACGAATTAATGTCTCAAATGTGTCGTTTCGAATTCTCAGTTTAATTCTGTTTTCGGTGAATCTTTCACAGGGATTGATTCGTAATTTTACAACCCTTTGGCTTCCGTGAATATTTTTTCCAGATTGGGCATCAAAATTTCCTGCTGCAAAGGATGCCATTGTGATAATGTCACCTATGAAATTCCATAAAATTGTTTACCTGCAACTGATTAAATGTAGCAAAGTTAATCATGAAATGCTAAGGCAGCTCGATTTGGCAGCGAGGCATTGAAAGTAAACGTTTGGCCTCGCAGCTATTTAGTCTCGAATATGCTTGTTACTTTTCATCTCTTTAATAAATAAATAGGCGAAAGTGTTCCATGAACAGGTTGAATTTTTCTCTAAATTGAATTCTCTTATCATTACCTAAAATCAACCTAGACAATCAGACCTTGTGAGGCAGCTCAATTCGGCAGCCACTAGGCCTTAAATTCAACCTCGAAAAACACTTGTTACTTTCCACAACTTTGATAAATATAGGCAAAGGTTTTCTATGTAGAGTTTGACGTTTTTCCCATTTGAACTCACTCGTTTCATTGCCATAAATTAACCAAAAAACTCTCTAAGGCAGTTCGATTTGGCAGCGAGCAGAAACTACTTTCAACCTCAAAAGATAATTGTTACTTCCAGATCATTGATAGGCAAAAGTTTTCTGCATTAGGTTGAATGTTTCATTTGAATTCTCTTACCTCATTACCATAAAAACAGCCACGGAACGTTGTTAAGGCTACTAGATTCAGCAGCGAGGCGGCAATAAATTCAACCTCAAAAGTTACTCGTTACTTTCCGTCTTCTGTGATGAATATAGGCAAAATTTTTCTACGTATTAGTTGAAGTTTCTCTCCAGTAAACTATTTCAGTATCACAAATCAACCATCTCGCGAATGATTCCAAGGCAGATCAGGTTGGCAGCGAGAAGACACTGAAGTTCCGAATCAACTTGTCAACAATTTCGGTTCAAGCCTTACTTGTTCTTTTCTACCTCTGAGGTAAATTTGGGCAAAAGTTTCTATGAATCTATCGAATCATTCCAAGGCAGGTTGAGTTGGCAGGCGAGAAGGCATTGAACATCCAAGTTGGAATCCTCGACAATTTTAGCTTCAAAATGCTTAAGTTATTTTTCATCTCTATGAATAAAAATGGGCACAATTATTCTAGCAAAAAGCTGAATTTTGTCTAATTTCAATCATGACACCAGGACAGCACCAGCGCTTCATAGCAATTCCACATCAAAACTTTCACACTACCATAGTAATCTCACAATACTTCACAGTATTTAGCAATTTTTCCATACATATAATAATGTTTCATCAATTTTTTATGTCAAGCAAAAGAATGTTTATGATTTATTCAAAGGTTATAATTTCAATCTATATTCATTCCGAAATGATTTTCAAGTCTTGATCGAAGTTGGCGAGCTTGAATAATTCCAATCAGCTAAAAACATCAATATTTTCATAGTTCAGTTCCTTCCTAATCATTCAAAACTTCACCATGTCTCTATATTTTCAAATTCCTTGCAATTTCTACTGCATCAAAAAATTCATGATTTTAATCTTTCCGCATCTATTGCATCTTCATTTGCTTCTTTCTTACGATCTATTTCGACCCAAATACTACAAACTTAGAACTAAATTAATTCCGAAATAACCATCCACTATCACTCCGAATATATACAGCAATTAATTCAATACTTGGCTCTGTTTCAATCACTTCAAACTGTGGATAGTCTCTGAATTTCAAAGTCTGTTCATTAATTCTGTGTCTTAAAGAATATTCTCTCAAGTGGGCAAACGATCTAGTTATCCCAAAACACGAGCTACCAAGCTTCGCAGTGCAGTCAAGTACAAAACTGTGTTCCTTTGTGCCTTGCCGTAAAAAGACACAAGAGATAAAATCTTCTGGATCTTTTCTGTTAGTCTCGAGTGCCTTGCTGCAAAATTTTGGCCTGCTGTCTTGAAACAGTGCGATGTCTTCAGAACGTTAAGTGCGTCATCCAAGTCTAGTATTCCAAGAAATGCCCTAGCAACCATGTATGCTGGCTAAACAAATCACCGCGTTGTTGAGCCTTGCATTGTATCATTCCTAACATAGAATCTTCGATATGATAACATGTTGAAACTTCATCAGATATTCGCAGCTATCTCGTTACTCTTTCACTATGATCTGATTCAGTTATTAAATCTCTGTTTTTTCTTGAATCAAAATTCTCCCTGATTCCTACTTCAAAATCGAGAAGTTTTCGTGTTTCAATGCAAAGAAGGTAGCAGGCATCCCATTTCTGTAATCTCGTTTGCTACCCGGTCATCATTTTCCTTCAACTCTGTTTTTACAATGATTCGCAAGTCACGGCACTACCTCCCAGTTTTTCATGATTCAAAATGTTCTCTCAATCCTACTTGAAATTCGAGAAGCCTTCGTGTTTCAATGCGAAGAAGATACCAGATATTCAAAGCAGACATCTATAATCTCTGTTTCACACTATTCATTCCTTAAACAATAACACCATTCCTTCGATGTTTCTTAAGCATTCTCGAGTCATGTCGATTCCTTTCAAACCTTCTAGAAACAACACGATCTTTAAAATTCTTTTCAAGATCAAGTAGCAGATGGGTTACAAGGCAAAGCACAACGCATTTCGTTCCACAATAGCATCCACCAGATAACTGGTTACTAAAATAAAATCTCACAATTTCCTTGCTTTAATCACAAATCCCATAGCATGCGACAGACAAATTGCCCTCTCAACATCTGAACAATGAATGTATATGAAACTCAACGAGACAGAAATCATTGTACGAATGCCTCCTCATGTCAACACTTGCAATCTTCTTACTTTAATTACATGTCTCATAGCATGCCACCACTAACTTGCTTTCAAAACATCTGAAAACTCGTGTATATGAATCACGAACAGCGACCATTATAACATTGGCTCTTAATCTGAAAGCTTAAAATCTTAGTGCAAGTATGACGACAATAAACATTATGTTGATTGGCTCATATTCCAATCAGCTTCATGGCTAACAATCTCATCAATTACATGTCTCATGGCATGCCACGAATGAATTGCATTCAAAGCATTTGAAAATCTTCCATATATGAATCACAGCCAGCGACTAAAATAAAGGCTTACAATGTCTTGTTATTAGCGTCCCAAAACAGCTTCATGATAAACAAATAACTGATCTCTAGATGATGACTAAAATAAAGGCTTACAATGTCTTGTTATTAGCGTCCCAAAACAGCTTCATGATAAACAAATAACTGATCTCTAGATGATGACTAAAATAAAGGCTTACAATGTCTTGTTATTAGCGTCCCAAAACAGCTTCATGATAAACAAATAACTGATCTCTAGATGATGACTAAAATAAAGGCTTACAATATCTTGTTACTAGCGTCCCAAAACAGCTTCATGATAAACAAATAACTGATCTCTAGATGATGACTAAAATAAAGACGTGAAAATCAACAGCTTGCAAGGCATTAACGTTTCGTCACAACCTTATGACAACTTAACGTCAATCACACAAAAATAAAGTCGAAGTAATACGTAAAATAAAATTGCTGTTTGTGTAGAAATGGATGCATGTAGACAACATATGGCTGATCTTAAATTGAATAAAGACAATGCCTAAATTTGATGATCATAAAACGTGTTGATGAGAATATCATGGAGCTTTGTAATTAGTCAGATTTGCTAGGCAATGAAAGTGGATTAGATTGAGTGAGTTTAGGAAGGCAGCTGGGATAGGTACATACTTAAGAAAGAAAACATAGGGGCAATGAACGGGGAAAATAAACAGAAATAGAAAGAGAAATACATAATGAGAATTAACAACAATGATATTAGAAATGAAAACAAGATAAAGTTCTTTAGCTGAAAAAATGAGAACACCAGCACAACACAATACAGAGAAATACAAGCAGAAGATAAAATAAAAACGAATTTCAGAAAATATAGAATTAGAATTAAACAAATGATTTGGAACACAAAGTAATTTAGTTACATCATAAGAAGCAGGAGAGCATTTCTGACATGACGAAATTGACACTGTGGAAAAAACAGCAAATATCGGTTGCCAAACATCCGATACATGGCCTTTATTGGCCTTTATCGAAGATATCTCTTTTTCTAGATTTGTCACTTTACGGTTGGTTACGTCTCAATACGTTTTGTTGCATTACATCCCTTTACGCTTTTTATGTTACTTTAATTTACTTTTGATGCTATCAAAAGCAGCTTACCCAAGGGGGCTGTGGCGATCTAAATAAAATCTATTGCATTTGCTGTTCTCGATCGATAGTGCTTTGACTAGATACCTTCAATGCGTTTTGCTCGTTTCGTTCTGTTTCGCTTCGTTTCGTTTCATTTTATTTCGTTAAATTATTGTGTCGTTGTAGATTACGGCACGCTTCTTAATCCATTTCACCGTTTACCTTTAGTCTTAGAAGTAAATTTAATTTTGGATACTCCACCAGAAAGCACATGTTTTGCTGAAAATGAACTCCATAATGAGATTTAATAAGGGTGTGGCTTTCCGGAACAGCATAACTATTCCAGCTGTTCTTCAGATTATGTTTATTTTAGCCTGCGTGCAGCCTCAACATGCTGCACGCAGGCTAGTTTGTTTTGAAAGATAAATTAGTGAAAATTTATACGCGGGTGACTAGAAAAACAATGAACTTTTCCGTTTAACAGGTTACCAGGTCACACGGAGCTGCCGAAATCAGCCAAATAAATTTTGAAAATCATTTAAACATGTTCACTGTTAAACGATGTCCTTGCTACTATTGTTGCCTTGACTTCCACAGAGCAGTGATCTTTCTAGCCTGCAAGCAGCCTCAACTCCTCCGCACTGTGAGGAGGAGTTGAGGCTACGCTCAGGCTATGACCTTTCTTTCAAACAAACAGGGATTGTTTCATCAATCACCACGTACTACAACAGCGGCTGGTAAGGAATTTTTGACGTGGATAAAGATATGCTGAGCAGTTGATAAATAAAAAGGATTTTAATTAGTAAGGAATAGGAGAGTTTTGAAAACAAACTGGTAGAAGTTCAAAATAGCTGCAAATTGACATTGTTGACAAAAGTCTTATTTGATAACAGCATTTCAGATAACCTGAAACTTCGATGTGAAACATGAGGTCACTGCTATGCTTGTAAAGCATGGTTTCCACATAACCAAGGGCCGGGAAAGTTCAACGAGATTCAACTTATACATCGGCTCTACCGAAGTAGAGCAACAGTGGCAGCCACGGAAAAGCCGCCGTAAGGAAGCGTTCCCATTAAAACTGAAAATGTCGCAGCACTGGTAAAGCTGAGTCTCAGCATTGGCCCCGCCACTTATAGCTATATGGAAACCAGGTTTAAAGGAGGGTCTGTTTTATCCAGCATTCCTTGCACGTGTCGTCTCCTGGTTGGCCTTGTTATCGCCTTTTCATGGCCCATAAAATAGCGACAACAAAGACAAACCAAAAGATGACACGTGCAAGGCATGCTGGATGAAGCAGGCCCTTTAAGGCCTTCTTGTAATCTATTTGATTTGGACACTGCTGGAAAAGAAACACTGTTGTTTTTCACGCAACCACTTACATTGCCTTTCCTCTGCCATAAATCAGCAACCATTTGTTAGACTGATTCAAACAAGGTCTCAAATCTAATTTGAAGCATGATCTATGCAACTGTGCAAAGAATGGGACAACTAGGGCTTCAGCTTCTCCGCAGTAGGCATTCAAATTTGGTACAACTACTTTGGGCACCCTGTATAGTAATTGAAACTTACGATTACATCTGTTGAAGAAATAAATCTGCCAACATCACTCAATAACACTGTGTTTAATTTGATTTCGGATTCTGAATGCTCTTCACTGCCTGTTTTATCTTGTGCCAATTTCAAGTGACTACTTACAGGAGCAGAGAGAATTTCCTGAAATAAAAACAGATCCTATCAATGAGATGCCTGTACGTTTGTGACTTTATTTCATAACTCACTGAACTACGACATCACTTGATTGACTAATTTTATGTCAAGTCTGTCTCAAATTAAACTCCAATTGAGAAATACGAAAGCGCGAAAATCATTCACGCAACACCTTGTCTGTAGTTATTCGCAAAAACTTTCATCTGAAACCTTATTTGGGAATAAAAACTCTCAGGAAGCGTCCCAAGCTCCAAAATTTTTCGTATTGTTTGGTACAAAGCTACCTTGGCTGCTACCTCTTTCTTTTCCCTAAAGTATTAAAATTGTGAGTGCCATCCAAAGTAGGGACAAAACGACCTTGTGTCTTTTTCTGCTTTGGATGGTACAGTAGAAAGAAACGAATTTTTGTGTCTTGATTTCTTTGGTTTTTATAAAGAAGCTCCAAAAGCGATGTACATTGAGAAATTCAGTGTGCACTACACTGTGCAAGGGAAGATTGAATACTTATATTCTTACGTATTGCAATATGTATGGGAAACAGTACACTCTACGAATAAAATTTTGCAGAGCAAACCAGTACAAAGGACGATAATCATTTAACTCCTTTGGTCTACATTAATGTCTACCAATGATTTTCATCAGCCATAACAAACACACAATTTCCTTGACGATGTTGGCATGTCACGCACTATCAACTGCCAATGCTACCGATAAAATTATCTAAACAATACAGTAAAAACCAGCGTATAAGAACCTACAATTTTGTAAGTCAGCCTGGTTCTTATCTATTGCGTATTTAATGGGAAATTAGGCTGTTCAGGTTCTTAAATTGGTTCTTATTTCATTCAGGGCTTTCAGGCATTTCTTTTGTTCTGATTGAAACTTCAAGCCCATTATTTACTGTCAGTTCAGATTGAACTTCAGAGGCACCTGGGTGCATGAGGCCTCATTCATAACGGCACTCCGTGGAAGAATCAGAAATTTTACAGAATGCAATGAAAAGCTTTCAAAGCATCTTTAGAGTTCTTTGCAATTTGCACATATGACAGTATCAGTCCATATAGGCTCAACGACAAAGCAGCTGGAGTTTTTGTATCTAATTTGGTGATCTATACGAATACGAACCTATTTCAATGTTCAGGCTGAATTTCTTCTCATATATTGGGGGTCTAATTTCAGAATTTCAGCCTGTAGGTTCTCAATCACCAGGTTCGTATACGCGGGTTTTTACTGTACTTTAATTGCAAAGTTCATATATTCAGAAGCGTAGGATTGGCTTTGCTAGAGTTGCAAGGTGGACTCAGCACTCTCTCCGAGAAACAGATTAAACATCCAGTAATCCAAATTATTTGTTAATCTTTAACACAGTTACTTCTTTAAAAACCCCTCCAACACAGTTGAAATTTAAAAACGCTGGGAATTCAAATCATTTCTGCATGATAGTGGAAATATTTTGAAGTTCAACTAAGAGTACAGCGATAATCACATGCAGAGCCTGGACAGCAATGTCTAGGCAAATAAGAGAGGTTTTTTGTTGACAACAAGAAATTTGTTCACAGACAGAAAGGTGCACTCACAATGCTTTGCCTGGTGTTTAGACTTTATATCAGACTGCGATCACATGGTACCGGCAAAATTCGAAAATGGCATGAAATTGTTACGGAAAGGCCTCCACCGTTCACATGAAATCGGCAAATTTCCTTGCGGCACAATTTGAACTGCCAGATTTTGAAACGGAACCCTTACCTGCATAGTTGGCTTGGATTAGCTTGTATAGTTTTATTGTACATAGCTATGTAGCACCAACTTTAAATAAATTGATTATTATTGATATTATATATGAACGAAACCCTAACCTGCATATATGAAAACGGCATGGTTGGAACACTTGAAAGTGATGAACACAAAACATTTTTCATCGCTTTCGAAATGGGGCTCCTTTATTCTTTAGGCGTTAAATTCTAGCCTCGTACTTGTGGAGTTTGAAACGGCTTTGTTAACACCACACACACTGCTGTATTCACATTGTATCGGTATCATAAGAACGTTAGCTAAAATTTTGGTACCGTGACAGTCCTTGACTAGACTGATTACAACGAGTCCTAGTAATCGCTATTCAAAACGAGACTACTACATCAAACCGAGGCCGCTCATACTGGTCTCGTAGCTAGGAGCGTCCAGCAGCCTTTCAATAGCGGTAACTACGGCGATACAATCAGTCTAGTCCTTGACATCAAAATCGTAACTGAGTTTCAAGCCCCAGCGATTTAGAAATCTTTACTCAGTTGCTCAAATTTTGGTTCGAAACTATTTTAGAACTATTGATGTTGAAACAGGCTTATGAATTATTAAGCGTTGAAACATCAATCGATCAAAGAATAAAATGAAGGAGAGTTACCTACCTCATATCTTCGCACGAATTTGTGAAGGGTACGATGGGACTTTTCAGCAGCTTGCTTCATGGCGTAAAAATTAATATCTTTCCATTTGGCAATCTTGACAAAATCCTTCAGACAAAAAGTAGAAGATTAGAATAATTGAAAGGTCTTTCATTTGACGACAATTTCTAGACCATTTTTTAAAGTTGGAAGTGTCTCGCACCACACGGGACGTTCTCTACGCTACCAGAAAGCATGTTACATTACGGGATTGTTCTAGATATTTAAAAAATTCCCACTCACATGCGAATGTGACTAATCGTCCAACAAAGCCATTATTCAAAGAACATAGATAAATCCTGTGGTTGTGCTTTTGTTTATTTGATATTTATCTACAAACAATCATTTTACATTTTTTATTTTTGAATATTTGATACATTCATTGTAGAAAGCTGCAAGTGTCGGCAGATTTTGAATACCATCAGCTACGCTGTTCCAGAGTAAACTCCCTCTGAAGGACAGTGATTCTTGCCCATACCTCTGTGTCTTTTGTGGCAGTTCGTAAAGATTTTGTATCCTTGAATTATAAGTTATGTGTTTCTTTTCATGAAATTTCCCTACAAGCGATGGGTTAATATGATTCATGGACTTGTAGGTATTTGACATTAATTTCTGCAAACCACTTCGATGAGCGATGTGTTAAGAGACATTCGTATTGTTTATAGAGGATCTGAAGAGCTGTATTGGGTAAATTCCTTAATGTTACTTCATTGTAGATTTATGACGATGAGTCCCTTGTATCCCTGCAGTAAACCTTGCCCAAGAGGTTGAGTTTGCGGTAAACCTCACTTCTGACTGATGCACAATCATCAAGTTAAAGAGCACAGGGAAACAAGAGACTCATCGTCATAAGTCTTACTTCATTGTGGCCTTCCTTTGCAGCTCAGAATACGGATGCAGAATGGATCATTAACTACACAGTTCATATCTATATCACATTTAATACCGCATTCACAATGCCATTTTTAACCAGCTTTATCTAAACCAGTTTCAATTTCAGCCAATCAAATGCATTTTGTTAGACTGTCGAATCAGAAAGCTCCATTTATTAACCTGGTTTAGTTTAAGCTGGTTACGCTTGCAAGTGTGAATGGGTATAAACCATGGTATAAACACTCTCTTGACTTATTGGGACAATAATTGTACACACCTTGAGATCCTTTTCAATGGGAGATTTCGATTTCTGGATATGTTCATCGACAGTTGAACTGAACTGTTTGTAATAATGATAAATATTCCAGGCAACTGCAGACAAACCTTATGAGAAATGAAAGAGAGTCATGTTAGTAATTACGTCATTCATTTTCTAAAAGCTCCATTCACTGAGCCAAGCAGCGATTGAAAGGTGAGATCATTCAACAATGAGCGGTGCAAATAGGTTGATGTTGAATAGTGGACCCTTACCTGAATATTTCTGTTTCAACAAACGAATACATTAAAGTTTTAGCATGGTTAAAGGAAATACTTCACTGTCATTGTGCGTTAGTTGAAAAAGCAGTTTTTATCATTAACAAAGGCAAATGTATCTACTGATAGAGCAGAGAATTTACGCCGAGAAACTCGGCCTCAACTTCAGAAGTAGAAAATCAAGTTATCCATCTTCTAATGTTCTGATCGATTCTGGGGATCATTCTAGCCTGCCTTTCATTGACTGAGTAATTACAGATTTTAAAACAACTCAACAGTGTTATTGTCAGATTTCATAGTCAATATGTATGCAATATAAAGCTTACTAAATTTCAAATAACGCAAGCATCTATTCCCTGCTTTTCCCTTATTCACATCTGTCTCTGATGTTTCCACTTTCCCAGCTTTCTCACAGGATTCAATTATTCTGCTTCATTTTCAGGCCGCGTGCCAAAGTAATTCAAAGCCCAACTTCATCATTGTCTGAGAATTTCTTACCCTTATCGCCATGTTTGATTGCTTCATACAGAATGCAAAGTAATTCCAATCTTGTTTTAAACTCTCCAACAGAAGAACTCTCTACGAAGCCTTGTAGCAGCTTTGCAACTTCATTCTGCGTTGCAGTTTCTTGAAGATAGGACATGATAAAACCATTTTAAATTGACTTCAACAATGTAAACTATCATTAAGTCAAGGTTGCCTATTATTGAGATGCATAAAACAACGATCAAAAGTAGCATCATTTATCATCAAGTATTAAAATTTTGCTCCAAGACTCATTGCTTCTAACATTACGTTGAGGGTGAGGGTCACAACGTGAAATTGACGTGAGATAGCTAACAAAAAGAGATCTACCTTCTGCTCTCTCCTTCTTAGCTTGCACCTCTTCCAAAGCTGAATAAATCTTGAGAATCCATGATTGGGCCTCACGAGAAAATTTCTTTTCAATGACTTGCAGCAGATATGGCCAGCACCTAGAATAAAGATGAAAGAACAAATACCGTCAGGGATCACTGAACAACGATCTATTTTGATGACCTTATTTTTATCTACGCAAAAAGAGAATTAAAGGAGACATTGATTGAAGAAAAACACGATTGCTATGTTCGAAGGTAATCAGTTAAGCCTGAACTGGGATCGCACACGTGAGGACATTTCAACCGAATGCATAGCCTGATAACCAGCCCATTTTAGAATAATGGGCTGGTTATAAAGCTACTGCATGCAGGAATCAGCAAATTGATACCATAGCCAAGATGCAAGGCTACAATACAATTTGGGCAAATTGAGACCAATACGAAAGATATGAAAGATTATGAAAGAGTAACTCTTTTGGAAAATGGAAAGGTTATTAGCATTAGCAGTAAAATACTTTGAAAATATAATAGAAAAGTAGCAGACCAAAAGGTAAACTCAAAGTCAAAACATCAGATGCAGCAATGAAAATTTGTTAAAATGGCACAAGACAAAAAAAGAAGGAGAATAATGACATCAAAAGTAAGCAGAAATGAAACTTAATGCAGTATTCATGATTGTTCTTGATTGTATCTACCTTTGAATACTTACCTCAATTCCAATTTTCTCCATTCGACAACTTGATTTGTGACTGACTGAAGATTAGCTTTGAGGGATACCCTTGAACTTGCATATGATTCCCAGTCCTAGAATAGATGATAAAAACGATTGACGATTATCTGAGAACTTCTGTTTCACTATGACTTGAAATTAATTTGGTGAAGTTGCGGTATTTAGTGCTAAGCACTGGGGCCGTAGCATTAGAGAAGACCTAGTCGAGTCCACAAACGCTTATCATGATGCTCCTGTGGCGGGGCTCTACCTACCATCGAGTCTAGCCACTGGCTGCAAAGTCACAGGATTACAACAAAGCACCACAACATCTTCACTCTAAATTTGATTCTCATTTCGAAAATCTCTTCAAAGTTCGTTCAGTAACATCTCATATTTGTTTTGCGATTTTGCAACACCTTTTTTGAATTATAACTTGTTTTGTTCTTTATATACGATGATTGACCCGTCAGATTTTCCAACAGGAACATGTCATTAAATAATAAAGCATAATTTATGTTTACGATCTCTATCAAATTTATAGCTGCTAAGGTCATATGTCAACTGATTTTATACAATGAACCGTACCTGAGATTGCTTCAGCAGAATTTCCAGTCCAGTCAGAAATTTCATCAAAGGTTGATTGACAGAGAAAGACAAAATCCTGTCAATAATCTGCTGAATCTGAAAGTCAAAGAAATAGGAAAGTAAGCTGCAAAAATATGATCCACAACATGTTCATGAAATCAATTTCAACTGACTCAGTTTCGAGCAAGTTGCGTGATTCCATAATAGTAAAGAAAGCATAGCTTGAGAAAAGAAACATCCTTGGCTTTGAATTGTCAGAGTTTGGTGCTACTGCATTCATGCCCTTTTCAAACATTTCATTTCATTCTGATTCCTTTAAGGAGGCTTGCTCTTCAGTTGAAGTTAGGCCCTCAAAACATTTCAAGTTCCTAGAGCACTCAGACAAAGAAAACAGATATCAGACTATAAAACAAATAATCATGAACTGTTTTCAAGACCCACTATCACCCAGGATACTTTGCAGGCGCACTGAAATTCCAGACTGGCTAAAAATCAATTTTGGCCTAAGCGAAAAATACGGATACACGCTGTAGATGTCACATTGATAGAAGAAGTTTGACTTAAGTTAACTTGTCTGCTAGTTTTTACGCTGCAGGGTCGATCAACATTTTCAGCTAAGGCCAAATGCTATTTTCAAACAGTCTAAGATGATAATTCAATTCAATTTCAATTCAATTTCATTTGCAGAACACAATATTCTGATACAATGTAAGAAAATATATGTATTCCACACGACCCAAGCAAAGCAGAGCTTTCTGGCTTGGGCCGTAGATTAAAATCTAAAATGCTCTACAAAAAACGAAAATAAAATCACGTCACAGTAATAAGCTAGGAATTTACAAATAAGATATATTTTTGTTAGTAAGGAATGTTATTGGTTGGAAAGTCATAATCATTAATATTTCATAACTGATTTTGGTATACTGATATGATGTTTTCTTTAAAGGACAAATCCGGGGTTGATAAAATTATCGTTAAAAAGCAGCCTTACCAACTGCTGAACACCAGTCGTGAGTTCTTTCCAAGTTTTGATACCTCCAGCTTTCATAAATTGGTTAATGAATCTTCGTAAAGCCTGGTTTCCATTAAATCGCAAAGTGTCCCAAAGTGTCGCAAGTGTCGCAGAGTGTCGCAGAATTTTGGTTCTGCAACACTTTGCGACGAATGGAAACTGCTGTGCTAAAATGCTGCGACACTCTGCGACACTTTGCGACACTTTGCGATTTAATGGAAACCAGGCTTAAGTTAGGCCAAATGTCGTCTTCTTTTGTATTTTGTAGTAGTGTGCAAAGGCACGATAAGAAGGAGGCTAGCAATGTGAATGATATAATATGAACACATTTGGCAGGTTCATTCTGGTCAACATGAAGTGACGTCATAGATAACGTTATTGCACACTTCTTAGCAGATTGAAATATGCAGTTTCGCAGATCAAAAGAGGACAAAATTGAAAAAAGTACTATACACACCATTCATAACATTGTGATCTCTTGAATAATCAACAATTATACCAACCCCGGACTTGTCCTTAAAGTTTTTTACTGAAATGTTTCTATTTTGAGATTGACTTTAAGGCAGGAGAAAGGCTATTAACCATGAATCTTTGGCAGTCCTAAAGACTTCCTTTACGTACTTGAATCAGGGCTGGATGCTCAGGAAATTCATTCAACAGCTCTGTGACGCGAGAAGAAAATTCAGCAAGCAACGGTGTCAACTTTTGAACTTCAGCAACATTACATTCATGATAGATGTCAAAGGCTTGCAAAGATACTGCAGTACTTTGCCCGAGGCTCTGCTTTAGGAGTGACATGAAAAGGAGGTTGGGAGCAGCCATGTTACAATCCAATAGGGGATCTAGGAAGGAAGATTACAGCATAAGTTCAAAAACTCAAATCTGTGTTAAAAGATGGATGTGAAATTCCATAAGCTATTACTTATAACGGAATGATCTGACAGAAACTTTGGAGCAGCCATGTTACAATCCAATAGGGATCTACATAAAAAATTGATATGTTTCTAAGCGCTTAATCGGGGTTATCATCCCAACAAGCTTTCCCTGAATAAACTAGATCACCTAGCAATGCTGACTTCTGGAAGTTTTTGCTGTTGATCAGAGAAGATAATAAACGTTTGCAAGCTCCATCGACCCATCATTTTCTGCAAGCTGCAAACTACAGTAGAGCCTCCCCCACGACTCAAATTCTACAATGAGATAAAAAATTGTTTCTAAGTTAGGCCATGGTCAAGATATTGCGGCCTACGAATGAGAAATGAGCATTATCCAAAAGAAGAAAGGGTCTTCGAAGCAAAGAGCACAAGCTTGCTACCTCAGTTGTAAAGAGGATAAAAATAATTAATAGGGCAGCCGTTGCAACCCTGTGCCCTTTGTTTCATGGACCCTTCTTCTTTAGGAGAGTGGGCGAACTCGTAGGTTATGATATTAATGCTCAGTTGCAATTCAAATGCAACTTGATACCCACCCGATCTTAGACTGTTCAGAGTTGATAACGATATCACTTCCCTGTATCCTTGTAAGAAGACCGTTACCAACTTGGCATCAGTCAACCCTGACTGGTTGTCGATCACAGTTTGCATTGCATTGTAAATCTCGTTCATATCAACGTAGCTCATGTCATGTGACTTATCATCATGTGGCGGCATCGACGTCATATCCTGTTCTACTCCTTCCTCATCATCATCATCATCATCATCATCATCATCATCATCATCATTTAGCGCATCCTTAGGAATCAAATCATTAAATTCTCTGCCAAATGACGGAAACAGTTCTTTGTATTGCTTCTCGCTCCTTTCTGTATCATCAGAGTCCATGCAATGCAACCTCGATTTGAATTTATACATGGAATCTTCTTCAGCCTCTTTCTTGCGTTTCTCCTCTGAGAACTCCAACCAAATTGTGTTGTAGTTGTTGAGAATAGCTTTGAAGTTGTCCTTAGCTGTGATGGTCAGGTCGCCTCTCAAAAGAATGTCATTTACGATGTGTGATAAAGCCAAATTGAGAATTCTAGGATAGAAGAAACAAACTCTAATAAGAACAATGTGGTAACAGAATTCCAAACGAAACCAAATTTACTCACGGGAATATCAGACAACAGTTTCAAAGGCACTGAGCCCCAGAAAGAGGCACTGGAATGAAAATGAGGCACTGGAATGAAAATGATCATATAATAATACTTGCCATTTTCAAAACTATGACAAAAAGTAGCTGTGGAAAATCAAAGAAAATATCATTTCTATTGTTCAACAGAAAATGTGATTTCTGTTGTTTCAAAGACCCCCTTTAAAATAACATCAAAGGGTAATTTAACGCTTTTTTTCAAAAGAAAAATGTCAAAGGGTAGCTACAAAAATACTCAGCGTAACTGTGAAGTTTACCTAGCTCTTAGTCCTTTCCCAATTCTATCTTCTTTTCCAAGCAGCGCTAGATAAAGTATTTGAAAAAAAATTATTTGGTGGAATTAAATGTAAAAATCACAGTCAGTACACACAAGAGTCAAAAATTCAAAACCCTGTGATTGTATTAAGCTAAAAAGGACCATTTTGGGACTGCCTTAAAATTTCTCTAATGCATAACAAAATTCATCAGAATTCAGTGACTGCTTTGCCCAACCATGAATTTTGAATTCGTTTGACATACCTTGGATGCTCTGAGAAAACTGCATCGACAAGATCGTGGTTGCAGTGTCACCCGGGAGATTCAATTCTGTTCTTGAAGACATTGGAAACGAAACAAGCAGACTGTAAACTTCAGAGGATGACATACTCTAGAAATGAATAAAAATTCTATTCAAAACTGAAACGGAGGATACAAAGTTTAAGGAGCTAAGGGGAACAAAACGATTTTTGCTAAAATCTGGTCTGAATGTAAATTTGACTAATGAAGGTAATGAAAACATAATTTACATGACATTCTTAATCGAACTTATGAAAATACAGGAGAAAAGAATACAGACTGGTAAAATATCTCGTTTCAACATATGCGATCTATTTTGCTTTAATCCATCAGATGATGTTGCGAAAATGGTTCGATGTCATTTTGAACTATGTTCCCTAGTCTTCAAAACAAGAAGAAAGTCTGTTTTTCATACATATAATGCATAGACTGTGTTTTCTATACTTTTAATCGGCTTAATATAAAAGCATTTATCTTAGACTTGCCTGCGTTCCTGTTTTGGTGACATCAAATATTTGGTTTGCAATTCTCCATTCCATTGCAGTCAACATCAAAGTGAAACCAGACACAACCTGATCAAACAAACACGACATTATTTGTTTTGATCTCTTTAATATCAGTCTAAGACAAAAAGATTGCAAAAACTAACTACTTACGCACATAATACTTTGCAATATAACTGACAGGATAACAAGGGATTTCTAAGACACAAAACTTCAGCCAGAAAGAGACGAGATTAAGGGCATAGAGCCATAAAACTGAAAAACGATCACTTTAAGGCATTAGAAATTCTAAAAATCAAGAACAAGGCAAAAACATTTGTACATTGTTTATACTTTAGTTTAATTTAAAAGATTTGAAATTGAAAGGTATTTCCAAATAAAAATTGTGAGTTTATATTCTATTTTCTAAATATATATGATGACGGTTTGGTTTGACTACATTTTGAGTATATTAAAAGAAGAAGGTAGGATTGGGAAAATCAGAAATAAAGGGGTTATCTAACCTGCAATAGTGACCATTTCACTGGAGAAATAATGTCTGGGTATAAAGGATAAGTTTTCTCCAATTGATCGATGAAATGACTCGCTGAAGTATTCCAAGCTTTAATCCTTCGCTGCAAATTTCTTGGAAATGGTTTTCCAATGTCGCTATTTTCGTGCAGGGCCTCGCTTGCATTGAGAAGCAAGCATAGAACGAGGGTATGGCTGGCAACATTGTCATGGAAATGAGTAAGATCTTTCAGCAGACCGTCATACTGAAAGAAATATAGAGAACAATATATGTTAGAACTTGAATACATTTATTGTCTTTTGAGCAAGACTTGTAATTAATATGAAGATGACTTTTTACATAGCTACCCTTGCATAGCAACACCATGACGGAATGCGTATTCATCAGATACAAATTATAACATGATCACGCAATGAAATTTCTGTAAATAACCAGGATGTAGTGCGATGATCCTTCAATCTATAGTATGTTTTCATTCTGTTTCTCAAGAAAAGCTTTCATTCACCAAGTTACTTTTTCTGATGCCCGCCACCAAATGACCCGATGCTTTCTTCTGAATCTCTTTAATATAATAAATAAGAAATTGATTTGGACTTTCAGAGGCTTGACTGACAATGTCGCTGGCTTCCTTAGCAGAATACTGCATGTAACTAGAACAAAAGGTCAAAAGACAAACAAACCTGAGATGGATTGGGCCTTGTTGCGACCTTCTCTCGCAATTCTTTAATTTCTGAAATCAAATCCTGTCTTCTCTTCAAAAGTAACCGCACTCGTGGTTCATTCGAAGTGTAATGCACCACAATCAGGTCTCCTTCTTCTGAAATATTTGGTATAGGAAGTCCAGAAAGTTGTTCTTCCACTTCATAACGGAATTTGAGCTCACGGTTGATTTCGAGGAGCTGACGAGGGAAAGAATTAAATCTAAAGCAAAGTTTTAATAGGTAAAAATAATGATTGACTATTCAAGGATATATTTTAGATGTTTTACTCTCGTTTTTGATCAGCTTTGAGAATTAGATGAATGTACACTCTTGGGTCTTTCAGTACCTTGGTACAAGATTGAAACAAGGCAAATCTTGTTCATCAAAGCCAGTTACAATAACGGTATATATAACGCATTCTGAATGAGACATTAAAATTTTTCTCACATTGCTTGATAAGTTGAGATTTACGACAACGCAGAATCACACGCTGGACTCTCTTTATTTGTCTTTATTCGCGAAATCTTTCGCCTAAAGCGTGCAGTGCGACAGACTTCAGTTGTGTCAAGCTCATCATAGGACAGTCAATGACACTATTGTATTACAAATAATTTAATTAGCTTGCTCACTTTAAATATCCTTGTTGGGGGGGACGAGACAGGCTTTGTTCGAGGAAACTTGTCCATCCCCCGTGTAGTTGGTTAAAGCTCATGCGCACTAGTGCTTGGGATTGCAGTGCACTGGGTTTCAACCCCAAAATGCTACTGCGCATGAGCTTTAATCCACTGCACGGAGGGGGGTGGACACGTAAGTTTTTTCAGACAAAGCCTATCTCGTCTTTCAAGCAAACCCACTCCCTACCGTTCACGCTCTTCCATGTCACTGGGTATCAGCATCAAAAGAACTCAAAATGAAGGCAAGTGTCAACTACCAAGAAACTAACACAAACAAGAACTGGAAGGTGAAAGAGAAACAAACAGTATGAAATCACAAACCTCATCCTCATAATAATGGCATTTCATGCGAGCTTCCTCTGCATGATCATATGGGCTCTTTGGCAAACTGAGCAAGAATCTGCATAAACCGATGCATGACATGATTTCACCAAGCAAACGAATTTTTCTCATGAAAACAAAGCCTTTATTTCGTCCTGCAAGAAAGAAAATTATTTTTAGCATTTTGAAACGTCTTTTCAGATTTTTCTGCGACAGAGTCTTGCAGATGCAAAGATTTTTTCATAGGAGTGACATCAAAATATCTTGAACATCTGCTTGAACTTGAAAGGTAACAGAGAACTTTACCCCGTGGTTCACTTCACTTCAGTACCTATCTAGAAAATAGCAAGGCCTATATTTAGTGCAAGCTCGAAGTTATGGCCGCCATTATCATGGACATATTCTGTTAAATAAAACTTGTTAAAAGACAAATCATGAAACCTGAGATCTCAACTATTTTCAAATTTTGAAATGCGCAGTGCGGTTTAACGTTGAGTTTATCAAAGGAAACTACTGAGGACCTCCAACATAAACGTTTTCTACATTTTGCGGAACTAAGAGCTTAAAGTGGTAAACTGAGAAAAACCTTCTTCAGTCTGTTCCATTGAATGTGTTTCCTTGTCCATGCAAGTCTCAATGACCCGAAGAATATTCTTTACATCCGATGGAACTTCTGTGTTGCAATTCACGGCATGGTTCAAGGTTTCCTTGCATGCATCAAATAGTTTCTTGTGCGATGTGAAACTATATTCTGAAACCTCAGGGTATCCCAAACTACCCAACCTCAGAGCATCTATCAAGTGGAAGAGCATTCTTATGGTGTCTTCAAACATACAATTCCTGAAAGAAAAGAGAAATTCACAAGAACCGACTGGTCACACATAAAAGCCACCTGTTTTGAAGAGAAAGTTCCCCATCCCCTCCCTAGTCAATAGCGAGTTTATGAAACCATGACGGCTATGTACTTGCTTTGCCAAATATCAGATGACGTTCTGGCTGGCGTTGCAGTCCTTGTCTTGCAAACACTATAATGTTGTTGAGAAAGATCCAAAGCGAGCTACGTCCAAAATCCGATTCTTAATGGAGAAATACAACATTGACTTCGGAGGAGGGGAGGGAAGAGTTCGATACCAAGATAAGGCTAGAATTCTAAAGATACAGCATCAGGCCGTTCTTTGATGCCTGTCTCGTAACTTTCCACCGTAACTGGAGGCATAGAGAAGAATAATGCCCTTACCATAGCTTCCATGGCAGTTGTTGCATGAGTCCACCATGAAACCAGCTATGTCCATGAAACGATTTCAGTAATGATTGAGTTTGATTAATCTCTTGCACACTGATTTTCCATTCAAAATGATTTGATGATGCAACGTGATCTTGTGAATGACTTGAGTGACTAGCTGATTCAACAATTTGGGATTTCAATGCAAGTTTCTTGCTGGTCCATGGCATAAGGACTCGCGTTGTAGAGTTTGAAAACAAATTGTACTGAAAATGAAATAAAGAAGAATAACTCATCGCATTTATCACTTCTGCAAGGTGAGTCACAAAGTTTTTAGATGCTTGAAAGTTTTAAAACAAAGAAAAAGAACATGAATACGTTACTATGTCCATTCACATCGGGAGAGAACTCTTGCTCCCATTGCGAATGGTGCTTGCAATTCAAAGATTATTTAAAAAAAATAACAAAAATAAAAACGATACAAAGCACAAATCAAAATAACAGGAAAGAAAAATACAATTGAGAACAAAATAAAGGCTGCTTATATCCTGCTCACGCCTGCAAGCCAAACCAGCCGAAACCAGACGATTATCTGAACATTAAGTTTAATCATTGGTCATCTAACAAAATGGAAAACATTTCAATTGGGCCACAGTAACCTGGTTTAGCAAAAGCTGGTTTAGCTGTGCGGTGCAAAATAGGGTATAAGTTACCAAATTTGAAACGATTTAAACAATGGGTAAAAGTCAGTTGTTTCGTTCAAGTGGTTGCAGACATACGGCAGAGGACAGTTATCATAAGTGGTTGCTTCAAACCAGCACTTATGTTGATGTCCAGCAATGACAAAATAAAGTAAATTTTAAAAGAAAGGGTTTTAGCGTTACACTTGAATAATCTCTTCGTTTTAAATAGGGTTCATTGTGTTTTTTATCCATAAGACAATAATGTCAACCTCGTTCAAAATGAAGGAAAATTTAAATGTGATGCTAGGGCCCTTTCTTTCAAACATTATTTGATTTTGGCATTGCTGCAGGATAAGAGAAGTGTTTTTTGTAGCAACCATGTATTTCACCTTTCTTGTGCTTTAAATCAGCAACCACTTGTCAGGTTGATTCAAACTAGATCTCAAATTCTACGTATGACACATACAATTGTGTACAAAACCAAAATGACTGAAGCTACAGCTCCTGCGCAAATTTTCCTCCACACAAACGGAGGAAAAATGTTTCTTGACGCATTGTACAATAAATGACATACCGATCCATCATCATTGTCTGTAATTCTGTCAGAGCCATATTCCAAAACTTGCATCAACATATTCTGCATTCTATACGTCGACAGTTTATGACAATGTGCTCTCAGCATTGGCAGCACATGTTTCGGTAACTCATAGGCCCGTTCCACCCTCATTTCTTTCGAATAGAAGCAAACTGCGGCCAATGGCCTAAGATCTTCACTGTAACACGTAACTCCAAATTTGCTGATCGCATCAACGGTACTTGTGAGCTTGTAAATATTCATTTCTGTATTAAGCTCTTGTTTATTAGGCCCTGTCTTACATTCTGGCCTTTCAACATTGACCATTTCCCGCAAAATATTCTGCCAAGCAAGGAGATTGATTTGGCTATTGACCAGTAACCATTCTGATTTCAAATCATGTGACTCGTGGCTTGGTTCAGTCGTTGTTGCTGTTGTTTCTGATATGGTTGCATCATCCATTTCAATATCACTGTTAGTCTGTGTTTCAAGCAGAGCAGCAATAGCCATTTGCAAAGCTGTGGGAGACAAGTCGCAATGTTAAAATAAATGCATTGTGGTTGCAATTCCTCTCATTCAAGAATCAAAAAAAGGGCATACTGTGGCGCAAAACCATTTCTTTCAGCGGAAGCGAAGTAGCTTAACTGATCTTTTTCAACGTTTTAAAGCTCCGAAAGAACTTCCGGCCTATGTGAAAGAACCTAAGTGAAACTGACTACAATTATGTACAACAGTTTATCAACACCGACCAACTTTAAAGAATCTTCTGAAACTGGCTTGTTAACAGTTTAGTGACATAATGAAAAGAGATAGCAATAAGCACTGTGTATGGGAAATCCTATTTCACGGCACTTCTCTTCAGAACATACAAACTTCCTCATAAAAAGTTAACCGCAATGTTATCGTTGAAACCTATAAAACATCGGCATCTAGTGTGAGTACTGCAGCAACGGGTACAATGAAGCGTAAAGGGATCATAAGCAAATAAAATTGGCTCAAGTAACTAAACGTCAAATTCTAGCCATCAGATTCTATCAGATATCAGTATTTCCTGTTGATGTAGATCAGTTGCTCCCAAAATGGTGAGGCACGGCCTATTGTCTTGGTAAGGTTATTTCAACAAAGACTTATACATGCTTAGTCCCACTTTAAATTACGGCATATATCTGGGACATACTATTTTATTCAGAGTTATTATTACCTTGTATCTCTTCCAAAGTAGCATGATCTTTTGCTACCAACTTGTAATATTGCTTGAGGATTAAGAAAAGTTTTGCTCTTTTGTCACAAGTTTTCTGTGCCAACAAAGAATCCAGTTTGTCTCTCGATGGATCGGATTTAAGCTGATGCTCCAAGCAGAATTCGTCTAGAAATGCTTCCAGTAAAGACTGAAAAAATCGAGTTCTTTAAAATAAGATGAATATAGCTACAGACCATTTAGACAATTTAAAAAAGAGACTGGGGAGAGGGACTTGTTCTGGTAAATGGCTGCTACAGAGCTTTCCCTTCACAGAAACTTTTAGTTTTAAATTCATGGTTGATCGTACGAATCTTTGAGAATCAAGTCCCTAAATAGAATCGTAGTTTCAGCCATGAATTCAAAACAGACAATTTTTGTGGATGGACATTTTTCATGGTAGAACCTCTGTGGAAGCCATTTACCACAACAAACCGCTCTCCCCGGTCTCCTTTTTAATGGTCGAAATGGTCTATTACCAAGCTTCAACCAGAAATCAAGAAAGTAGAAATAAAATAACATGAAGGCTTTGGTCAAGAATTTGCTTAGGCTAAAATGCCAAAGCTCTGGCTTGGAGATGACAGCAAATTTGAACTTTCAACATCACTCAATGCATCAGTATCAACCAACAAGTAATCTATGTTCAAGTTAACTATTGAGGTCACCTTGAAAATGATAAGACATCGATTAAAGCAAAACTCTCATCGTTGGACTCAACCAAATCTGTACAAATTTTTTCTGGAAAACCTGGTACATCTTCAGAGTTACGCTCTGTTTGTCAACAAAGAGAAAGATGAATGTCAACGACTCACTTGAACTGCGTACAGATCGAACAACTTGTGTGGAGGAGGTTGATCATCGTATGCAATAGGCTTCAAATGGTTCCAGTTAACAGGCATTCCTTCGTTGAATCCTGACGACATTCGAGATATGATTGCTTCAAGATTTCTGCGGCGAGAAAGAAACGAACAATGAATGTTAAAATTCAAAAATTTCGATGGAAATCTACAGAGAGATCTTTAATAATGCGAGTATGTCAATCATTCCCAATGACATGTTTTCCGGCAAAACACAACATAATAGCATTTTCTGTAATTCCATATTTAATTGTTTTTTAGGTGTAAGTTCTCCATGTAAAGACCAAGGGGCAGTCATGATCATTTGCTTCCTTTTGCATTGCTTTTGTGGTGTTGCATGGTCTACCTCATTCGTAGTTCATTAGATAATTCGATATTGCTAACTTTTTACATTGAATTTACATAAAAAAGGTCGTATTATCAAACTGGCCGACCGTACCTTCCAAAGCTGGCGTGGCATTTCACCAATGGGAAAAGTTCATCTTTCAACCATTTCCAATGCAAAGCGAACAGTGCCTTCTGAAAATTCATGGATGGTGATGACTCTTCAGCATTGCATTTTAGACACAGATTCCAGAACCGATCTCTCCATTGCAGGCCAAACAGGATCTGAGAATAAACAAAAGTGAACCTTTAGTTTAATAATACTATTAAACAGGTAACGAGCCTTCCTTCAAAATGTCACTATATACGTCATACCTTTAAAATGTCCCTCCCATTTGAGAAATCACCGCCGCAAAAGCAGTTGCATGATAATTATAGGGACTGTTTTTTCTTGTAGCTAAAAGACTTGAGTATTTTCTTTGACGCAGAAACCCACATAAAAGAACCTGTTTTTATACGAAACTTGAGGCCCCGTCCACACGTATCCGGATCTTTTTGACAATGCATCTTTTTTTATCCGTTTTGGGTTCGCGTCCACACGGAGACAGCGTTTTCGGTCACCGAAAACGAAGCTTTTCGAAAACGCTCTCCATAGTGGATCTTTTTGAAAACGCCGTTTTCCTGTTGTCGTGTGGACGGGTGAAAAGGGAGCTTTTCAAAAACGCTGACGTCACAGCGTCAATTTAACACCAATCAGAGCATGCGGTCAGTTCTTTGGGGATCACGCGAGGGCATGTTGCTTGTCTGTTCTCTTTTATCGAAGTTCGAATGTCGAACATCGTTATCGAATATCGAATATCGAATTTTACTTTCGAATAGCGAATTTCGAATGTCACAGCGTTTTCGTGTGGACTGGGATATTTTTGAAAACGGTCATCGTGTGGACGCGGATCTTTCTTTACACGGATAAAAAAAGATACATTTTCGAAAAGATCCGGATACGTGTGGACAGGGGCCTGGGCCTGAAATTTTGTCTTTCAAACTCCCTAAATAAGAACCCCAAAAGGCTGAACCAGAATTCTTACCTAAAACTGTTCTCATGAAGTCAAAAGAATTCTTCAAGATTCTTGTGCTGAAAAACGGCATTAATGTTTGCAAGGTGTGCACTGTATATAAAAACCTTTTTAAGAACCTTGCATGCTAATTGAATTTAAAATAACAGCCATTTAATTAATACAACTATTCAGGCTGCCTAAGAAAAACCCAGGTTCTTTCATGCGGGCTTCTGCTGTACTTTTTGATATTTATAGCAAAACTAAATTTTCTGCAATGATTTTTTGCACAGAGGGGCATGTTTTTGAGTCATCCAACCGTTTTGAAACATTGTTCCACTGCAAAACAATTACTCTGTCGGCAGAATATCTCATTTCGGCAAAACAATAGTAAATATCAGTAAAATATAATAATTTTCATACCTTCTGAAATTTTTCATCAGTGAACTGAGTTTCAGTGTCAACAAATACGGCTTTGAGACAAGTTTCCAGTAAATGGAAAAATGGGAAAAAGTCGTGAACAACCAAATGGGGAAGTTTTGAAGGAGGAACTTGACCTGTAAATAAGATGAAGATCTTTATTGAAAAGGTCGCTACAACGAGATGAAAATTCTCTATGTGAAAAAACAATAACATGAGAGAGAGCAGACCCAAAGAAGGAGTTATCTTGTAAAATGAAAATATGTAAACATTGGGAATTTGAACGGGTGTAGTAGGACAACAAGTCAAGTACGTCACAGACTGCCTCTCTATCATGTCAATTCTAATGTATGGACTTTCTATTTCTCCTTCATTCTATTGTATTGTATGTAATCACTTCCTGTAATGAAACTGTATTTAACTTGTAGTCATATGTAAATTCTTCAGTCAGTCTCATGATCATCGTCACATAACAACGTCTGTTTCTGGCTCCGTGTCTGCGCACGTAAATTGCTTTCCGCGTTGTAAGATAGATCCCTCTTACACGGGGAGGGAGGAGGGGGAGATTCTTTCATAGCAAAGGTACCTGGGGATGTGCTGCTCGCAATGGTATATTCTTTTGAGCTTCTAGTGGACCAGGGTATGCATTTTGGCAATTTTGGTCAAAGAAATGTCAAACTTCGGTAATTCCCGTAGAGAAATCTACATGTTTTTGGCATAGAGAATGCGAACATTTGGCTTGTCTACAAAAAGCAAACTCATGGCAATTTTGAAGTAGAAATTAGTCCAGCCAAGGGTATCATTTTCGCAAAGATTGGTCTCGCCAACGGTACCATTATGAAACTGTGGGCGGCACACTCCTATCCAAAATTTAGCCGAGAGCTACGCCCCCCTGGCAATTTTTAAAGAATGTCTAGGAGTTGGAAATGATAGGATATCAAAAGAAGAAATGCACAAGTAAGCAGTAAGATTATATTTACCAAGAGCACATTGCTTCGACAAAACCATCAATGATTTCTTAGACAGCTTACTGCCATTTTCTAACAAGTGTTCTTTAGCAGAAACCGTTGAGCGATGAAGCAAAATCTCCAGTCTGAAAGCAAAAGAGTGCTGAGAATTTGAAACGAGTCCATAAATTTGCTGACTTTACATCAAGAGCATTTTAAGTCGTTTCACTTCTGCGATGCTCAAATTTGATAACTTAACAACACAGTTCTGAGTGTCGAAAATTTTTGACGAAGTAGGGAGGTGAGAGGAACTGAGTTTACAAGATTACATTGTTCGCAAGAAAACTGAACAGGAAATAAGAATACCTGTTGAATAATGACATTATGCTTTGAAGAACTGAGTTCATCTCAGAAACCTGTTGAAGAAAAAAAAGTTGAACTAAAGATTCACACAGAGTACCACATGTTATAACAACTTTTTTAAAGACTAACTAAGAAACTCGCAAAAAAATGCGGATTTAGAACCAGATTTTTGGTCAATCAGCACCTTATAAATAGGAACCATCATATAAATTTAAAGGAGCTATGTTAGTCAGTTGCAGAAAATCACAGGTTTTGGTATGCAGGTTTCGAACTTTGAATGTTGTCAGTTTGATCAGGACTTTTCACAAGAAATTCAACTTTGTTCTTTGGCTCACCAACTTCACTTTCGGAATAATGTAGGAGATTACAGTAGGAGACACTTTCGGATTTGTGTAGGTGAGTATAGAAACGGTCCTAGATCCTTTGCAACAGTTCGTACATTAATTTTTACAAATATAAACAAGATGTCTTAAAATTTGGCGTCTTTTACAATTCACAGAATAAAAAAAGTAGAATAAAGTAGGAAAAACTTTGTTAATTTGCATACTTTTGAGGCCATGTGAACACAGTCTTGCAGGATTCTTGCATTTAGGCGCAGATCATAGGTGATATCATTTGCAATCTTCAGAGCACCTAAAAAGTGAGGGATATCGTAAATCTAGCAAGAAAAAGCACCTAAAAAGTGAGGGATATCGTAAATCTAACAAGAAAAAGCACCTAAAAAGTGAGGGATATCGTAAATCTAGCAAGAAAACATTTAACGTAGTCTTAACGCTAGCCGACAGCTCCTGAGTACATTAAAAAGTGTATTCTTGGTCTTTCCTTGATGGTAAAACAACTCTAGTGAACTCTTTTCTGAATTTATAAAAATAATATTGAGCTTCAATATCATTATTGCCTTTGGAAAAGAACATTCGCGATTTCAACGCATGTCACCATTCTACAAGTTTCCATTAGATCTCTTTTAGTGACTCAGGGTAAACACTGCTACAATACTATTGCGAGATAAGACATTTTGCAATATTAGCATAATAAAGATAAATAGGATTCTGGGGTTTGCAAACCAGAAAGTTTCGAATTTTGCATTCGAAACTAACTACTCGATTCACAGCAATAGACAAAATCTGCTTTATTTGTGGTTATTGAGCAATGCTTTCAACGAAGTTTTTAGCTGTTTGTTGATAGTTAACAGCCAAAATTGCACCGGAAAAAATTACACTCCGTATGAAAAGAATCATTAGATAATCTATCAAACTTATTACTCAATAAAAAGTGAACAAAATTTCTTCAATACCTTTATCAGATATTCCGAGAAGATTTCCTGTTATCTTCTTGTACACTTCAGTTTCGAAAACTCCCTTAAACATCAAGGAAGCAACTTCGGATTCAGCTGCAAATTCTTCTCCTATTTTGGACTGAATCAACTGTAATCTCAACGGCCAATCTTTGATCGTTGCTCTCTCTAAATATGCTTTCATTGCCAATAAGATCATTTTCGAATCTGAATTCTCACTCATTGCATGATTCACAATCAAGCTGTCTCTCAATATTCGTGACAAAACAGACGTCGTTGAGAACTCGGAGATCGATGGTAAAACTGCAATCTGCTTTTTCTGTTCACTACTGCTCCAGCTTGAAGCGATGCAAGAATCGATCGTCTTCATGATTTCCTATTCATAACGATAAAAAGCATAAAAACGGTGGCGGAAACTTTCCCTGTTTTTGGAGGGGACGAAGGAATTTTTAAATGAAAAACATTGATTATCGCTATTGTTTTAAAACAAAAGGTCTTTCTTCAATTGACTATTGGGGGCTACCGCATCCCTTCACCCTTGCAGTGTCCGCGACAGATGAAAAACTTCAAGAAGGGTACAGACAAGTGAAAACAAAAATTTAACATTTAACAAAGGAATAATTGACAGTGCTGAAGAAAATATACAGTTGCAAAGAATAAGCCTTGTGGGATTCGTAAAACTAAAATTTCTACCTAAAAGCAGAGATATGAGAACATGAGTGGAGACTCCAGCTTGACAATTTGATTCGAAAAACAACATCTGGTAGGGAAAACATTCACCTCTACTCATGAGCAAAGGGGTAAAATGTCCTTCCCTCTCTAAAAACCCCTCATTCTACCACTACATTCTGAGATATCGTTCTCTATCATATCCATTCAGTAGAAGTGTCTATATTGTACTGCATCAAGGCTTGACAATGTGTATATAGATTGCTTTCTGAATCACCAAGAATTTTGCCGTCTTGATGAAGGAATGGTTGGGATGTTTTACGAGAAACCTGAAAGTCTCACATTCGATTCATTCGATTCCTTCGATTCGATTCCCATAATAAAACCAATATCTTTCTCTCTAAATTGCAAAATAATATAACTCCACCTCATATTCACAAACGAACCTCTCTCCGTTCTATGGCTACTTCGTTTCCAGCAAATACATGCAGGCAGGCTAACTTCAAAGCGTGACGTGATTCAAAACCACGTGCGATGACATCATTTGTTAGTCTAGCAGCTTTAACCAGATCAGTGATTGAATCTGAAGAAAGAAGAAATTGCAGAAATCACTGTCTGTTTTGTAATTTAAGATAAATGGTTATTGTTAAGAAAATGAGAAATGTTAAGAATGTAGCTAGGGCCATGTCCACAAGTATCCGTCTATAAGTGCTTTTTGTCTGATGCTAACAGAAATTGAGCACAAGACCGCCGACATGGAGCATTGGTAAAGACTTCGAAAAAAAGTAAAGAGTAGTAAGAATGATAATTGTGACACTCACGTGGATGGATTTTCGATAATTGTTCATGAAGAGCAAGGAGTTCTCTTTGGGCAACAGTATCTTTCAGACCAACAGAAGCAACCAGATGTAATTTGTCGATAGCAGAAAATTGTCCACCTTCATCCTGCGATATAAGATAACAGCATTGGTCAAAGCAAGGTTTTCTGTAACGACAGGCTCGGGTCCTTCAGATAAACAGACGATAGAAGGGGCACTTGATAACGCTCGGCTGAGAAATGCCCCATTAACACTGGTAAGCTAAACTAGCTTTCTCCAAGTGAGGTTAAGTTTCAACCAATCAAATGCATTCAATTTGTTTGACTGACCAATTAGAAAGCTCCATTAGATAACCTGGTTTAGTTTAAACTGGTTCAGCTTGCCATTGCGAATTGGGTATAACAAAGTTAATACGTTTGACGGGCTTTGGAATAGGAAATGCACGGCAGACATTCAAAACTAACATCTTTCAGTCAAAGATTAACTCAGATGTGAAATTTTGTTCAGTAAAACCAATGATCTTTCAGCTCCAGAAATCAGAAAATGCTTGTAAGGGGTTTGCATGGAAACAAAAATACCATATTCGATTCTGGTGCATGAATCATGGACCAGATTTGAATGTGGAACTCTTGTTTCCCGAGCAAACCGATTATCGGCATTTTTCTTATTTTTGGAATGACTTACCAAACCGCACAGCACTCCACACTTTAGTTGGCTTTTAATTGATAGAAAACACTTGACTTTTGCATGTCGCATACCTTTTATTCCACAGCTTGCAAAAACGTGTTGACTTTGTTTTTCTCACCCGGGAGAGAAGAAGACTATCCTAATAACAATAGAATTTTCATCTTTATTTACTACAACTATGAATTGCTACACTTCTATCAAAAGAAGCCAAGAAAGAAATTTGAAAGCTATACCTCGCCGGTGATGTAAATCTCTATTCCTCGATTCCTCATCGCTCTTGAGATCTCGCCATTCTTCGGATCCATAGCTAAGAATAACCTGACAAATAGAAAATAATATCGTAAAAATGTGTCAAATAAATGGCAAGATTAATAATGGTAGCAAAACATCAGAAGACATGCACCATTTGGAGAGGTTCAAGTAACTTAGATGAATTAGTTTACCAGACTCAGTACCTGTCGTATTCTCGCTTTTTGACAGAACAGAAATCGTTACAACTGCGACACATAAAAGCCCCACAACTACAGAAAAAATTGTCACCAATAGAGACTATTCCCTGGTTTTAACAGCTCTGAGGAAATAAGGCCGTCACTGGAACGACAACAACAACAACAATTCATTTTAACGAGATCAGCGTAAGCTGACATCCCTGTAGAGCGAGGCTAACAAACTACCTGAAATTTGGATGTGGCTTGACTGTTGGGATTTCATCATCATTTTGGACGCCTCTTTCATCAATGCTCAGAACTCCACCAGGTTCGAGAAGACCATTCAACCGATCTAGCACTGATGGGCTACAAAAAGATAATGAATTTCAGTCAATCTTGAGAAGTCAAAAACTAACCGTTTGCAGAAAAGCATATTATTCAGTAGGATGAGTGAATGAATCATAACCGTACATTTTGTCAATCACCGATTCCTTATCAAGATACAGACATAAAAAATTGAGCTGCAAAGTTTACAACTTACCTACAAAAATTGACATTGTCAATAAGAAGCCATTCTCCTTTTTTCAATGCTTCCACAAGAATTCCATCCACCCATTCAAATTGACCTTTCGCATGTAGACTCATTCCTTCGGCTTCAAATCTCTTCTTTACGTGACAAAATATATTTTGAAGGTCTTCTGAAATTTGAAGAAACAAAACTGAGTAATGGCTAAGGTTGGAAAGACAATTGGGCCTAAATCATACACGATCATTTTCAAAATCACTGAGCCAAAACGCAAAAAAATACAGTTTTCCAGAAATGGTATACCATAAAACCAGCTATTAGTACTTAAATGAATGATTCTTCGCGCCATAGCTGCAAAAATCGTCTACCTCTAGGTCATATTCCGATTTCAAAACAATGGAGACACAAATTTGTCGCTGACTGAGATCTTTTGTTGGTTCAATAGCTGTAGGGAAACAAAAGCCTCACTGAAGCGACAAAAACTGCAACAATTCAAGTCAATGAGATGAGGGAAAGTTGAGGCTCTGGTTTGGTAGAATCAGCAATGAACTAAAAAACAACATACTTACCGACAGCTGTTGTAAATGATTCACTTTCCTGCGCGATCTCATGTGCTCGATTGATAATCATTTCTAGTTCACAAAATTTCTTGATCATATCTGCCGACGAATCCTCATTTGGTGTATTCCTTTCATATCGACCTTGAGTAAGAAAATTATAAAAAAATTAACGACTGAATGAAATGTAAAAACAACTTAAAATATTGTTGTTAGCGAACGAAACTTTGCACTGAGTAAAGTGAAGGTGAAATTGCAGGTTTTCAGCGCCAAGGGACGGGATAACAGAAGTAGAATAATGTAAACGCTCTATTCAGGCCTCCTCTCTATATCCCTCCTTTCTGAGCCAAAATTGTAAAAAGTTCCCCCCCCCCCATATTGACAGCGTTGTCTGACAGACAAGTAACACAATTACCCATTTAGAAGGCATGAAATGTTTCAAAATACAATACTAGAGCTCCTTCTTTTAATATTTGCTAAATTTTGACATTGCTGAAGAACGACAGAAATGCTGAATTTGAAGCAACCACTACTTTTGCCTTTCCTCTGTGATAAATCAGCGACCACTTGTTAAATGCACCACTTTTAATTAAGCAGCCTCGTTTTGGAAATTTGTCAAAATCTCTTCCTATTGTTCATATGAAACTTTTGACCCCAGATTCGGATTTAGCACCCAAACTTTAGTCCTGTTACATGTTTTTAAACTGCTAGCAATTGTGATGTTGATTTTATGACAATGTAAAGTTCAAAGATTTATAAGCGATTTGACCGTGTAAAGTCGTTCGGGGTGAAACTTTACACCCCGAGTCATTTTTCACGGTCAAATCTCTTATAGATTTTCAAACTTTAAATCGCCATGAAATTAACACTACGACCGCTCGCAACATGAAAACCTGTGGTCAGACTAAAGTTTGGGTGCTAAATCTGAATTTGGCCTCTAAAATTTCATATGACAGAATCTTGAAAAATTGCCAAAACGAGGCTGTTAATTAAAGTGGTGTGTTGACTCAGAAAAGGTCTCAAAACTTTCCGTTGAAGCCTGATCTATGCAACTATGCAAAAAGCAGAAACAACTGAAGCTACGGCTCCTCCAAAGAAGCCATACAAACGGGGTACGAAATTGCTCTTTCTCTATTTTCAAAATAAGTGCAAAGAATTACAACGAATACCCCCATTCCCACTGCAAGTTAAACCAGCTTAGATTAAACAAGGTTTTTGAATAGGACTTTCTGATTGGTCAATGAAACAAGCCCAGCCATTTGATTGGTTGAAATTTAAACTGGTTTAGATAAAGCTGGTTTAACTGTGTTAGTGTGAATGCAGCATAAGACAAGAAAGCAAGTGTAAGAAAGTCTTACCGACACTTTGTAACTTCTTCATTCGCATCTTCAAGGCTAAAAGTTGTTTCAGTAATCCGACGGAAGTTCCCTTTGCCATACTTTCAATTTCGTTTCGCAACAGTTTCTCAGTTAGATTTTCCATTTTGATGATAATTTCTTCAAAATTTCGGATCAGATTGACCTGTCATAAAAGAGACAAAAACTAAGATTAAAAGGTATAACTAATATCCATCATTTTCCCAAAACTCCATCGAAAAAGATTCAATCGAATCTATTCTTAATATAACTAATTAATAGAACATGATAAATATTTAAAAGAAAGGTCTGAGAATCTACCTTTCTGAGCCAAAAGACGATGTCTCAAACTTCAGTCTTTTGACTTAGGCCTGGAGCTAATTTTGTCAAAGCATCTTTGGCAAATTGATAGAATTGTTACTAATCTTGTAAATCGCTTGGGTGGCTCCTTGGATGTGACTTTGCAGGCGTGTGTGGTCCAGACTCACAGGATTCGTCCGTATTCGTCGAGATTCGTCCGGATTCATCCGGTAGTTTTTGGTTCTTTTCATGTAATGGCCACAGGGTACTAGTCATAGTACACTGTTTACCGTAGTATCATCCAGACATGTTCTGGTTGCATTACAAAGAGCAGTTAGACGTTTAATAATACATTTTTCTGAATACTTCAACTTTCATTTATGACAAGCAATGAATATTTGTGGCAAAAGAATTTACCTGTTCAAATCCGCCAAGCAATTCTGTTGTGTCCATATTGCTGTTCATTGCAAGTGTGTTGAGAGTGTTGCCAGTCAGCTGTGCGATCGATTCGACAATGCTTGTCTTTCCGCATGCTTTCGGGCCAACCTGAAATACAGTCATAAAATATCATTTCTGTCAAATCTAAAAACTAAAAGAAATGCAAAAAATTCGGATCAAATGTAAAACTCATAGGGAAAAGGACACAACGTCATCAACTTTCCATTAAGCACGGCATAAGATAACTTCATAAATTCATAAGCAAAGACTTTTACTCTTAAATGCTGTAAAGATGGAGTCAGAAGATGCCGGAACATTTTGAAAACGGCGAAAAATTTGACGAATAGGCCTCCTGTTCACATGAAAACGGCACAATTTTGCTGGCAGATTTCGAAAACGGTAGAATTTGAAAAAGGAACTCTAAGCGGGACTGCTTGGAAACGGCACCATGTGAGCATTCAAAAATGATAAAAATAAAAGCATGTTTCGATGCTTTGGAACGAGACTGTTCGATCCTTTAGCTCTGATTTGAGAGAAAATATCTCGAATCTTACATTGAAATGAAAAGAAAATACCTTCACAAATACAGAATTATGCCCAGACGGAAATCAAAATTTATCGGCAAATCAGAAAGCTAGATCTTACCAAGATCGCCATCCAATTCATTTCAATGCATTTCATAATAGATTCGATGTATGGGAGTTGCTTTCGAAGGAGTTGCAAAGATGACTTCGGCTTCATTGGCATTGAAGTGCTCTTGTCTTTCCTTTCCAATATTGAATGTCCAACCTAAGATAGGAGTAACGTTTTGCTGTAATAAACGATGCAAAACTTTGCAGGTTACAAAGAAAGGCTGTAACCCTTAGCAAGACATGGGAGAAGATATCTACTCTGCCATTTTCAAGATTGCATCTTTCCAGCTCTTAATCTCATTGCAAGAAAATAGCAAATAAAGCACCACCTTAAAATACAGAGTTTTGGGAAAACAGAGAAACGTAAACTTTTGTACGTCATTATGACATTTGCAACTGCGGTGGAACTTGCCCTTGGTCGTGACGGGGGAGGTGCTGGATTTTGAGCCTTGTAAGAACAATAAAGTATATCTTTATTGCTGTAATATTCAGCATTTTCTAGAATATTTCTGGAGCAAAACGTGACAAATTAAGGGAAGTTAACGCTCGACGGCCGCTGAGAACGACTACCACAAAATAAGAGACTGAATTAACCCTTTCACTTTTTTCATTGGCAGCTTTTGGGGTCGTATCTTTGGCATTTATACATATCAACATTTCATAGCTGCCTTGACCTCTTTGAAACAAGACCGGTGTCTTGCCGGGGTCACAGGTTACAGCTTAGCTCTATACTTTACAACGCTGCCCTGATCTCTTTGAAACAAGACCGGTGTCTTGCCGGGATCACGGGTTTCAGCTATTTCTTTAAGATAACAAATTCAGAAACAAGCTAAATACAGACTAATTAATGCATAAGTCGGGGTGGACAGCCGCAAGCTCTGTCCACCCATCGTAACGGAGGGCTATTGATTGGGCTTTATTGCTATTGTGACCAAAATCATATTCTCGGAGCCACCATGATGGTGGCCCTACTGTATCGGCCAATAGAGTGCTTGAGAGGAAAAGCCATCTGCGATTGACTGAACTAAGATACGACCCGACAGGATACTGAACTACGGGGTCGTCAGAAGACTGACACAATTTGAGGGAGGGCGGGTGGGGAGCAAAATTTTCGTACGCAACGTAGACACAAGCCGAAAGCATGCAGACTCGAAGAAGAATGCGGATACTGGAACTGAGGGGTATGGGCAGGAGGTTGTATGGACAGGGGGGGTTCTATGCTGAAGAACATGCGACCTTAGCGTTAACACACATTTACTTCGTAGAATGCTGCATTTAACGCTCGACGGCCGCTGAGAACGACTACCACAAAATACGAGACTGAATTAACCCTTTCACTTTTTTCATTGGCAGCTTTTGGGGTCGTATCTTTGGCATTTATACATATCAACATTTCATAGCTGCCTTGACCTCTTTGAAACAAGACCGGTGTCTTGCCGGGGTCACAGGTTACAGCTTAGCTCTATACTTTACAACGCTGCCCTGATCTCTTTGAAACAAGACCGGTGTCTTGCCGGGATCACGGGTTTCAGCTATTTCTTTAAGATAACAAATTCAGAAACAAGCTAAATACAGACTAATTAATGCATAAGTCGGGGTGGACAGCCGCAAGCTCTGTCCACCCATCGTAACGGAGGGCTATTGATTGGGCTTTATTGCTATTGTGACCAAAATCATATTCTCGGAGCCACCATGATGGTGGCCCTACTGCCAAGATACACCCAAAGCGTGCCTATGAATTTCTACTCGCACTACTTGCCTACTAACGGATTAGCTATGACCTACAGATGTCTGGGCTAGAAGCCGTGGGACATTGTCAATGACTTCTTTAGGCGTTCTAATGTACTGTTGGTAACAGTTACTGGACCATCTGCCGAGCACTTTTATGAGCCAGTCTGGAACCTGTGCAGCCGCAGCAGTCGTTGCAGCACCAATCCGAAAACTGTGAGAAGAGAACTGAGATGTCCCCGCTCCCGAACGTTTTAACAGTTCTCGCACGATGGAAGTTAGTCGCTGACGTGTGAGGTACGAGTTATCGACGAACGTGAAAAGCGGAATTTCTGGATTCTTGCAGTTCTCTAAATGGTTACGCAAAGCCCTTAATGGGCAGACGGAGGAGCCAGTAGCAGACAGGCGAACGGCTTGGCCATTGCGAAAGGGATCTGCTTTCGAAACTTTTATATTAACGGTCGCAGCGTGAGATGAAACTTTGACATCTTTCACCAGGAGACAGGCACGTGGGTCAAATGAATTGTTCTGAGGGGCACAGAATTCGGCAGAGCGCAAAAACGCGAAAAATGCTGTCGTAAATGCAGCCCACAACATCAGTTTGTCTCGCTCGTCAATTGTTAATGTGCGTAAGCCATTTTTTAGCAATTTCAATGTGTCGATCGTCACGGGTTGTCTCTTTGGTCGCGAAACTACTCCTTTCAGACGCTTTACACCTTTCAGACTCATATGCAAGGCTTCCATTTTTGCGAAGTCAGATGAAAAACCCGCATTGATGTTCGCAAAGCGAATAGAGGCGAGATATGTTCGAATAGTGTTATAACTATAGTTCCGAGCAAGAAACGATACGAATAAATTTAAGTTACGTTCTTCGGCTGGGAAAGGCTTGATGCCGTAAGTTTGACAAAATTCTAAATATATCATCTTACCGGTGTTGTATGTCCTTCGTGAACTTTCAGAAATCGACATGTATTGCAGGAAGTGCAGCTCACCTTCTAGATCTGCCATGCGGCGGGCGGAATCTGCGTCTGGACTTGGGCGGCGCCAGGGGCCAATCGAAAGAACTGGGCCAACTGTAAACGAGAGAGGTGGTCTGCTAGACGATTATTGACACCTGGGATATGTCTTACATTCACAGTGAATTCGTGTTTTGCAGTGATAAAGAATAATCTTCGGAGTAGCGACATTAGTTTTGGACACTTGGACGATTGGGAGGACCAAATATTGACAATGGCCAAATTGTCACAATGAAACAGCAGTCTTTTACCCTTGAAATCACCACACCATAGTAAGCAGGTGATGAGGATTGGAAATAATTCCTTCCACTGAATTGAGTATGCTTTGAACTCAGTTGGCCACCGCGCGGATACCCATTTGCCGTTGTAAAAGATACCAAGGCCTAAGCTTGACGCATCGGTGTAAATTTCGAGGTCGGGCGCTAATGTAGTTTTGGGCTCTAAAATGCGATACCTGCCGTTCCATGATGGGAGGTACTCTGCCCACCACTTGATGTCTTCTTGCGCCTCTCTACTCATAGAAATATGATAGGAAAGTTTTTCGACCGTAGTTGAAAGATCAATCAGGCGACGCAGAAATAGTCTTCCTGACGGGATCACTTTTGACGCAAACGAAAGTTTTCCAATGAGAGACAACAGCTCTCTTTTGGTGCATTTCTTTTTACCCAGCCAGCTTTGAATGAGGCTTGATATATCACCCAACTTGTCGTCAGGCAAGCGAAGTGACATACTCATTGAATCAATTTCTATCCCTAAAAATTTGATTTGTGTTGTTGGCCCCTCGGTTTTTTCCGTGGCTAATGGTACCCCAAGTCTGGCAAAGAGTTGCGATGTTGCTATCATCTGTTTTTGGCACTCGTCGCTCTTTGCTTTCCCTGCCAGGAAATAGTCGTCTAAATAATTTGTACAGAATTGAATGTTTAGATTATTCTTCATGATCCATAACAGGGTGTCTGCTAAGGCTGTAAATCGATTCACCGAAGAACGAAGGCCAAATGGTAGGCATAAATCAACAAAGAAGAGGCCATCCAATGAAAACCCAAGGAGGTGCCAGTCATCAGGGTGGACGGGACAAATTCTGAAGGCGCTTTTTATGTCTAATTTTGCCATTAACGCCCCTTTACCTAGTTCTGCGACAATGTTCACTGCAGAGTCAAAGTTGTTAAATTCTACAGATGCTTCGGCATCAGGGATGCCGTCGTTTATCGAAAACCCTCTAGGGGATGACAAATCGGTGATAACGCGGAACTTTCCTGCCTCTTTTTTAGGCACAACCCCTATAGGCGATGTTCTAAAGTTCTCAAAGGGAGGCTTAGCAAACGGGCCGGCTACGCGGCCTCTCTTTAGCTCCTCGATGATAGAGTCTTCAATCACACGTTTGTGCAATAGAGCCGACTTTACGTTATTTGCGATATTTGAAAATTCTTTACCAACATAACCAATACGAAAACCATAAGTAAAACTGTGCAGCAAATATTCAGTAAAATCTTTATGTGGGTAACGTGATAGTTCTTTAGAAAGTTGATATGTGTCTATTGGTGAAACGATATTACAAGGCAGGGGGTTGAAACTTTGCTTTAGGTTGTGGGCAGTTGGATACTGGGTGTAAACCTTGGCAACGGGAGCACGTGTGAGGCCATGGGCAATTTGGGTTTTGGCATTTGTTGTTGTTGTTGTAGTGGCGACAGGATTCTGGGCCTTGGCGACGAAAGGAACGAAAAGGAGTGGCCTGCTTTTGTTGCCACTGCGGTTGGAAACCATATTGGCACTCCCCTGCAAAATGACCTGGGGTGTGACACTTGTAGCAGATAACCTGTGAGGGAACTGGGGGTGCACAACGCAAAAACTTGTTAAAAGCATACTCATCTAGCTTGGCCCAGGACTGATGTTTGTTTCTAGCCATATTCATGCGAAAAGCAATATCATATCGGCTGCATGCTGAGAAGGGATAACTTTTGTTTATGGAACAAAAGGATTCCTGGTAGGCTAACAATTCTGGGGCCAAATGTGGGTGAAAATGCACCATCCCCCGGATATACACATTCCAGGCCTCGATCCAGTTTATTAGAGTTGTAATCTTTTGAGAAGGGCGTTTTGTTTGGGTTAACGATAAGGATGAGTTTGCCCCCTGTTCGCTGGATGGTAGCACTTCAAGACTGTATTGTGAATAAGGTGAAACTTCGTATAAGGAGTTGGGAAGCAAGGATGACAGGTCAATGAAGTCCTTGTCTTTCAAAGCTTTGATAAGTTTCGATGACATTGGAGGCAGATTATTTATCGGGGAATGAAGAAACAAGTCCAAATTACCTGGGAGGTTGCTCTGCTGCGAAGGTGCATTCTCGAGGCCCTGTAATTCGTCCTGTAATCCAGGGGTCGGGGGACGAAGTTGGGTTTGGGTGGATGGTGGAAGGTATGCGGCTGCGGCGGCAGGACTTGGACGATGATGGGGCATTGAAGCAGGCGATAACTGCAGTAAACCAGGGTTCTGGGGCAGACTCTCATGTTGAACTTCGCGTATGAGGGATTTAAGGTCCGTGATGCTCAAGGTGACAACATTGGTGGAAGGCTGAACTGACGCTGGATGGCTAGTGATTAACTGGTCTTCTCGGCGGTGGCTTGGGCCAGGTTGAGGCTCTTGCAACGCTACTGTCGGGGCTGAAGCTTGTGGATCGGTGACTGGAAAGGAATTCGCCGTGTTTGTCGTTTGACCGCCATCTAAGTAAGCTAAAATTCTGTTAACCAGCTCTGGTTTCTTCCCTGTATTTCGTAGGCCATACCGCGAGGCTCGGGCTACGAGAGTTTGTTTCGACAACCGCATCCAATCATGAATTGTAAGACGACGATCTTTTGCCTTTTCTTGCTCAAGGGAATTTGGAGATCTTCGGCCTTCTGACATATTCTCTCTTTAACAGGAATGAGACTTTCCAACAAATGTAATTGAGAGCAAAATTTTCGTACGCAACGTAGACACAAGCCGAAAGCATGCAGACTCGAAGAAGGATGCGGATACTGGAACTGAGGGGTATGGGCAGGAGGTTGTATGGACAGGGGGGGGTTCTATGCTGAAGAACATGCGACCTTAGCGTTAACACACATTTACTTCGTAGAATGCTGCATATATAATGTTCTCAAGAAACGAGTTTGCGTTCTGAATGACTTTTAACAAAATGACTCTGGCCTGAGAATTAAGCATATTTCAAATTCTGGAGGCACAAAGTTCAATAAATCCTTGGAGTTTCAGTGAAGGTACAGTGTCTGGGATCCGTCGAAAAGGATCTAGAATCCCTTTAACGTAACGAATGAACCTATGAAGCAGTTTCGTTGAGGACTACAATTTTTATGTATGACATTACCTGAACATGTTTCGCTCCAATGCTAAACTGTGAAATTCTGCTTGCAGAAGTTTTATGGCTCTCCTGCTCATCGAAGGTCTCAGCGTACAGTTCTTTGACCTAAACAGGAAAGTAAGCAAGCAAATTTATTCGTAGGCAATTATACAAAAAATGTTTTCAATGTGAAATAATACGAACAAGCCTGAAACTTTATACAGCTTTTGGCCAAATTTCTAACCTAGACACATTACACTGCTCAATGTCTAGATATTGACACTAAACGATTAATCTTTTATCACCGAATACAATAAACAATACCTTTTGTTTGTCTTCCATTGTTCGCATTCTGTCAACATAGATGAGATTCAAGAATTCTGATGGATCGTACGAGGCTGCATCCTGCAATGACGAGCAATAACCTAAAAGCTCTATAAAGCCCCCTCTCTAATAAGTCCCTTCCTTCTAAGCAGAAATTTCAAATAAGTCCCCTTCTCTACTAAGCCCCCCCCAATTTATCAAATTCTAGAAATTACTAACAATTTTCATATCTTTCGCTAGATAAGCTTTAATGTGAGTTGTGATAGTGCTTGGGATGGAGAAAAGCCGAATTTATGTATATCACTCGTAAAATTGTATGTTGAATCCACAAAATATTTGATATAAAAAACTGAAAAGCTATCATATATATACTTCCATTTGATATTGTTAATAAGCCCCCCTCTCTAACAAGCCCCCTCTGGAATGTCTAAAATAAGCTCCCGGGGGCTTAATAGAGTTTTTGCGGTGTATACAGTTACGAGTTGATACAAATCATCAACTTCAAAATCTGGATAGATGATAAAGATCAGAGAATCATGAAAATGCAAACTGTAGTAAGGCTGCCATGATTTAATGTCGTCATGATCATCTTTTCAAAGGATTAAAGAGTCCTTTTCAACCATCATGCACTGCCTTTGCCTTGTATTTTGAGGGCTTTGTTGTAAACATTTTGTGGCCCATGGAAATGGAGAAAATAAGAAATGGCATGTGCAAACCATTCTCGTTGATAATGTCACTTTGAAGACATATCAGTTGTTTTACAAATACCATTGTCTAAACATGTAATCTAAGGTTTTTCTCAAATTACATGTCTCGTGAAAATATCCGCGAACAAAGACGATCAAAGAGTTTGCATGAGTAATTCTGCGTGATCGCAAACCTCAGAGACTTTGAGACAGAATATAGATATAAGATGGGCAACGAAACGTACCTGATATTTGTTGACTAATTCACACCACCTCAAGATGTCTCTGACATTGAATTCCCAAGGACTTCCTTTCCGTCCCCAGTCTCCATCCGCCATAGTTTTTTGCTGCATCTTAAGTAAACAGAGAGTTACTTAATCTGTCGAAAGAGTCTGCCAATTCCAATCAAAAAATAAAACTGGGATATTCAGCACATGACTGTTCTTGGTTAAACACAAACAAAGCTATCAAATTTCTGAAAATCACAACAAGCACTTCAGAAGCTTCAATCAAATGTTGCTTCAAAAGCTTCATGCATGATGAATATGTCAAACACAGACCGCAAAAAATCTACACCAAGCCTACTTCGATGCAAATACGGGTACAAAACTATTTCCTGCACACGCTTTTGAGATTTAGCTCAGCATCATATTCAGGCAAAGGCTGCATTTAAGAACTGAAGTCATTGTAAAAAGCGTCTACAGGCCTTGAATTCGATTGGTAGTCGAAAGAGCGAATATCTATCTCATTAGTTGGCATATCCATCAATAACGCTCTCTTGGAATCATAACGCTTTTCAGGATATCCCATCTCTGATAAATGCAAATTATACTCACTTCTGAGTTGAACTGAATCATTTTTGATAGAGCCTCGTCTTCAAAATGAGGATAGGATGCAGTGATGATAAGTTGCAAGTCATCTTTTTTCAGGTGTTGAATGTAAACCTGTGAAAAAATCTCATACGCATGTATGAAAGTATATTTATGCCAAAATTAACATCACATATGCTATAAAATTGAGCCTGACTTTGCAACTCACCTCCCGTCCTTCGGAAGGGATGTTAAACCAACATGGTGGGCCTAAATCAAATTCAAGTAGCTAAAAATCCTGACAGCTCGCTGACAACAAATTACTAAAAAACAGGGTCTCAAGGAAGAAATGTTAAAGGGAACACCGACATTCCAAAGTATTTCTAGGAATAGAACACTATTTTAAAAGATAATTTCACTACAAAAATGACGCAGAACAATGATTGTTAGCAACAATTCTTAGAGCATATCTTTAGCCTGAAAGAGGCAACAAAATGAGTTTTCCTTAAAATCAACTACGTACTTCCTACCTTCGTGAAACGATTCAGAAATGACTTGGGCAATCCCTTTCTACCTCCACCTTGGCTCAATGGATTTTGACAGGCAAATATTCTTGTCGTTTCATGCTTTACTCTGAAACTTTTTCCCAATTCTGGAACAAAGACCTGCAAAGGAGAATAATAAACACTGTCATAACATAAGACCTTCTGGACACTAACGTGGGCATAAAGACCTAATCGGCGACAGTTTATTTACTCCCAGTCCACGTAAAATGATCAAACTCATTATAAAACAGTTCTTGAAATCTGTAGCATACGCCAAACGCCAAGCAAATCGTACAAAAATGCTTGCAAGGAATAAGACAATGAAAGAATATACCTCTCCTCTGTGGTCAAAGCAAGCATTCAGACCTTCAAGCACAGACTGCGATGCCAAATTCAGCTGAAAGTAAAAGAGAATAGTTATGAACATTCTAAGATCGTCAGTCATAAAAAACGAGAGCCTCGTCTTCGAACTCTAAACTTTAAATTCAGTCAAAAGATATTTTTCCAGTCTGCTGCAATCGATCTCTGAAAGAGCTGAATCCTGAAAAAAGAAATCTAGTGGCAAAAAAATGGTAGCTGAATGTATCTGAAACTCTGAATAATGCGATATCTGTTTCGAGACTTTTACCTCATCTAACACGATCCAATGTCCAGATTTAAGCACCTTCAAGAATGGTCCATCTCTCCACGCAAATTCACCTCCTTTTCCACCTTCAACGGGCAGATCAGCTCCAAATAAGTCAGTCACGTCCTGAAGAATGCAAACAAATATTGTCGGCTTTAAAACTAAAATATGTTAGCACAAAATGGGAAAAATTTTGAGAAAGCAATCAGCTAAGAGACGATTCTAGTTCACACTGCCCTTCCATTCTGAATATAGAATGACCTATATGATAGTTTAAACAAAGACAGATACCAAGGAAAAATCTGCCTTATCTGGAAAGATATTTTCAGAGAGAAATGAAAACACGATTAAAGGGGGAGAATTACAGGGCATCAGGAAATAATCAGCTTGTCACTTTGAAGGATATGTACCCCTACATTCGAAAATAAAGTCACAACTGCTTTGTGATAAAATGCATTCAAGCGAAGCCAGTTGTAATTAGGTAATAAGAGCTCAATTCAACAGTACCCAAAAACTTGTAAAATCACAAAACCGTCAACCATTAAAACAAGAATATATCGCCATCCCCTACCGTCTGCTCTGAGAGATTTATCCTTGTCAGCTGATTGCCCGAAAACATCGCAAGAGCAGTAACAAGACTTGTTTTGCCAACTCCCGGTGATCCTTCTAGAAGAATGGGACGAGCTAACTGAAGAGCTCGAAGAAGTCTCAACGTGTTCTCAGATGTTGTTGCCGTTGTAAGAGAATATGTGCCGGTTGACTGAACGGGAGGAAGTGGACCTGTCAAAGTATATTGAAATGTTACAGAACTGAGTAATAAACATTCAAAAAGTAATTAGAAACCTATAATCCATGGTCGATCAAAACTGGGTTCTGTGTGCAGGGCCGCCGATAGGATCTCGACGCCCTGGGACAAAGCAGTGAAATGAGACCCTTCTGAGAGAAAAGCATGCAGAAGACAGGGTACTATCTCACACTATGATGCCCCCTAGATCCCAAGGCCCTGGGGCAAATTTCCCACTCTGCTCCCCCCTCTCGGCGGCTCTTACATTATCTTGCATAAATGGTCCGACAATAATCCATCCAAAATACTTCAAATTTGCCATAGGTATGAATAATTTGGAGCTTAACTGTATCAGCTCAACTACTGAGCTTTGAATCTATCTTTTCCACCTGGGCAAAATTTGATTTAAGACAATCTAAAATTGTAGCATGCCCGCAAAGGACCATGGGTGACAGTGGTAGATCGGAAAATTAAAGGCGCTTACTCTCCTCGTAATACATTCGGAAGCTGAAAATTTCCTTGAATAAGTTTTGAGCAAATAAACTGAGAGACTCAAAGAATTTGGGCAGAAAAAATTCGTAAATGATGAAGTTGATATTACCTCTTTCAATTACGAATGGTGTTATTCCAAATTTCAGTGGGTCATTCCATACAATCTCATGTTTTCCAAAATCCTCGAACGGTCCAGTCTGGTTCAACAGAAAAGCCAAACAGGCCTTCCTCGCAGCTTCTAATGAGAAACTCAGACCGCTCCAACTGCTTCCTGAACCAATGGCATCAATGAACACCAAGAATGCACCATGGATGAATGCCATTTGTGGGGAGAGGTCAACTGAGGTAGTAGTTTCATGTATCTGTTCAGAGCAGGATTTATTGATGAAGTTTGCCCAGCTTAGCAAATCACGAACGGAAATCGTAGTTCTGCGAATAAAAAGATGTCATAAAACAACTTGGAAAAGGGAACAACAATTTGGAAAACTGACATCATGCTGCTTAGGTGTTAAAATTTCCAATACATTACTTTAATCTCATTTAGCTACACGAAAATCAGTCTGCCACGACTGGAAAAATTTGAGCTGTCATAATTTACAGCATTAATGTTTTATGTCATAATTTCAGCAAAAAAAACAACTTGATTTCGTTTTCTCTGCTGCAACATTTTCTTCCCTTGCTATAAAAGCTGCCTAACAATAGTCATCGATTCTTCTCCTTTCAAGCAGAAATACAAAACATTGCAATCATAAAACTTTAAAAATTAATGACATAAGAAGCTGAGAGAAAGATGAAATAATACCTTTGTCCTGCTTCGGTTTTGCTGAACCATTCGACAAAATTCATCATCAAATCTCCAAAACTCTGGCCTGAAAGAAATTCGAGGACGAAATAAAACTTTGCTTGCTTGATAAAAACTTGAGAATAAAATTTTCTTTCAACGTTGATATCGTTTGAACTTCCTTCGGAGCTTGCTCACAAGGTTCATGACTTTCCACAATGAATTGATTTTTAGCCCTAGAAACAAAGTTGACTCTATCCTTGCAATTATAATGGCAGCATGGAGTTTAGTCGAACAGAGACCGTAAGATACAAATGATTTGAAGTGAAATTCTTCACCAACCTGGCAAAGAGACCTTCTCATGAATACTGTTCTCGATGTTATGGTTAACAATTTTGATGAAATCATCTCGATCTTCTGACTGTGGACACCAAATTTCAGTGAAACGATTCCTCAATGCTGGCGAGAGCTATAACAAAATTGGGTGGAAATATGTATATATGTGGGAAAATAGGGGTTGCTCCAGATGAATCTTGCACAAAGGGACAAGGCAACTATAAAGCAAGGAAAGTGCAATAGTACATCTTATGACAACTGTTCTATCAGAGATCTGCTTAAACTATTATGGTAAGAACTTCTGCTTCATTCGACGAGAAGTCATGATCTGCTATTCCACTGAGATATATCTTATCACTACTTTTGCATGAACCTTTGCTCGTATAGAAATCCGGTCAGAAATTTCGATTCCCTTGCTGCAAAAGGATGATTGTCTCTTGTGACATTGTAGAAATAGCTAAATCTAAATATCTCTGAAATTTTCTACTCTTGTAGTCCCTTCCGTATTGTTATTTCTATATTTCGCACTGGAACCGTCTTACCAAATTCAAACTCTGAAGTTCTCTATTCAAATCTAACTCTTACCTCTTTCTTGCCAAAATCTCCACCTGGGTTCATCGTTGCCATCAACCTGAAATTTTCATTGGCAACAATAGTTTCAATGTCTCCTTTCTTTGAATCTTCAGATCCTCCTTTTTCTGCTAAAACCAATGTTTTTTCTGTTTCGAGAACACTGTTTAATCTTTCTAATACTGAATCATCGGCAAGCGAAATTTCATCAATCAGAAATGGAGTTCCATCTTTTAAAGCAGAAACAAGTGGACCATCACACCATTCAAACAACCTCATTTCATCCTATAAGAAAAGAAAAGTTAACAAACAAGGACAGATTTTGTAATACAATAGCATCAGTCACTTTGGTTCACACCTCAATTCAAAGCGATTAGCGAATGCAGACAAGAGAAATTCTCTCAACCAGTAATTCAGAGCAAACATTGCCACAAAGTTGCCCCGAAACCAGTGCGGCAAACTCTCGCTTGGTGCGGGGGAAGGGGCCTTTTTAAGAGAAGTTATGTGCTTATAACGAAAGAAGGAGGGTAAGTCCATGGCAGCTCCTGAATCAAAACACATCGGATAGCACGATTTACATCATGCCAAAACCATGCCGGAGAGATTTTCATATCACCTACGATGCGCAATGATTTTCAATCCGATTTGTGGAGCGTCATGTATCGGATAGCTCTAGTGTGATGTAAACAGCAATCTTATCCGATACGAAAGTTGCGGATCGACGATAGCTATCCGGTAAAGTGTAAACAGGGGACTAATGTTGCAGAAAAAATCTGCTACATTTAAATCTAACCTCTTGTTCCCTGTGTCTGACTGGTCTTAATCCACCAATGAAATCTGATGATTCTGTGTGCATGTGACAATTCACGGATAATAATTGGCTGCTGCGTAGGTGGGAGTAGAGTTGACAAACAGTCGTCTTCCCGCAGCTGTGAAAGATGTCAATGAAGTTTATAAATGCGAATGGCTGTTAGTTTTCGACAGGACCTTCAACAAGACTTCAAATTTAAAGGAATGGGAAAATGGAGATCAAACCAACAAAGGTGAAGTTTGCAGAATAAAGGTTTCCGGTCTGGCTCAGACAAATTGATTTTGCAACCTTAAGGACAGATGTCACACCTTCTACCTAATCGACCTTGATATTTTTCTCTTTCTGTTCATTTTGTTTTGATCCAGTACACTCTGAGGTGTGGACTATATATTCTGTAGAACGACAAATCGCTTGTCTGAATTTTCATCTCATACAATTTACCTATGCTTCATGTAACCATTCCAAGATCCCCCTTGTCATAAAAGTAAGGCCATTCTCGAGATCTGATTGGCGAAATAAGCAGAGTTGGATTCATAGGAAAGCACTTTGCTCCGATGACATTTCATGAGGAACATTTGTACTAAAGAACTTGGAAAGTTGAAGAGTCGTGTATACGGAGTTTTTGCTTACCCTGTGTCTCCAACCAACAAAATCGGCTCATTGAATTGAATTGCCCGTCCAACAAGAACAGCCATCCTTTGTAAATTGCTGGTCCAGACAAGATGCTGGAAATCACTCGATGCGACAGAACCAAGCTGGAATTAAAACAAAAACGCGTCAAAAGCTCTGAAGATTTGATCAAAATCTTTTAAGTAGGATTTTAAGTCAGATTGGTCTCTGGGCTTTTAATGTAGCAAACGAAGGCAAGACTATCTATGCAAAAATTACAGTTCAGAAAACAAACTGACAACAAACAATGAACATAGCAATGAGTTATCAAAGCCTTTAGAGCTGAGGATCATTTTATGAAAACCTGATGAAAACCAGGGACCATGAAACCAGAAGGACTGATTCTTGGGCATAACAGAATTTCATAAGTAGAGCTTACTTGTTGAAGAATATTGGTTGTAGTTAATGAACCAGTTTTGAAAAGTGAATCAAGATCGATTTTGCGCTTCATAGTTCTTTCAATAGTCTCTTGAATTACAACTGCTTCTTCTGATTTTCGACAGCGACCAGCCAACAACATGTATCCTGTCGAGGGAGACAAGCAGAAAATTTTTATTGTCCTTAAAAGTTTGACATTCCATTTCATTTCAAAATATTCCTTTTTATCCTACTGTCTTCTAACTTGCAAAAATACCGCGTGAGTAAAAAGAATCATCGTGCTTAAATGCTCCCTGCTTTGTAATGCTCCCTGTTTGAAGCTCCCTGTTTAAATGTGCCCTATTTGAAAGCTCCCTGTTTCAAGACTCCCCGTTTGAAAGATCATTACTCCTTTTACATTTAGGCGATAGTACTTCCAAGTACAACAACCAATGGTGGACACATCTAAAGCCATTTCAAAATTTACCTTCATGAAATCGGCCAATCCGTCCTGAAATTGTGAGGGATTTTCTCGAGAAAACCACTACGAAAAGTGCCTTACGTCAAAACCAAATTTCCTGATGTTTCTGATTACAACAATGACTTTAACGTCTTTAAGTACGTATAAACAGGAATCATGAAACAACATCTAAAAACCATCTAGTTACAAACCATCTTCAGCGATATGTTGATCCCAGTCATAAAACCTAGTTTTCGAGTCTTCGCTTGGTGTCTGCCGATATCTTTCTGCCCATCGAAACAAATCACGAAGAGTAATGAAACCATACTTTCCTGCAAATATCCCAGATGATTTTCTCCTTGCCTGAGAATTAAATCAAACGATTACATACAGCAAGGGTTAATTTTATTACACAAAGAATACTTCTTCATTCTGGCAGCCTCAAAAATAGATTTCACACTTTCTGCACAGTCAACCATAATGTTTTGCTCTTTACGTTTATTTTGATTTGATTCAGTGCACCCAGACATGTGAAATCTGTTCTTTAGGAAGACAAATCGCCTTGTCCCCTCGAAACTTGAATATTTTGTTTTAGAAATGTTGCCTTTACTATTTACACGCGAAAATACCATTAACAGTTCTACTTGAAGTTCAAAATGTAACATATTGAAGACAGCTACAAAATCTCACTCATCAAAACCATAAGGCATTTCAAAGCACGATACATAAAATTTCATGGTCAACTAACCTGAAGGTCTTCCATGATGGCGACAAATTTACCACAGTATGACCGAGGTAAATGACATCGCTTGTGCAGAATTGTTTGCAATTCTTTGCTTGGGATTTCATCAAAATGTAGCTCAACAAATCGATTTCTGAATGCTCTTGACAGAATCTAGGAAACCAAAATGAATATTAATACGACGACGGTGATTGCAGAAAGTCCTTTACTCCCTGATCCTCCTCTGAAGGAATTTCTACTCTTTGAAAAAACAGTGAGTATCATTCTGGTAGAACTGGCTCTGCAAATAGGAATTAAAAGGTTGAAAATCACTGTGCAAGGGGAAAAGGTGCATCGCAAGCTCATAATTTATTCAAATGCTCATTCAACTATGGCCTCCTCCGCTAATTTTCTGGAGAAGGAGGTTCACAATCTATTCAAGAATTCGCTGGCCCACGATACGAGAAAAATTCTTGGTTTTCATCAGAAGGAAATGAAGATCAAACTCAGTATTTCTCAAGTCCATTTTGCTATTTTCCAACCATATGGTGAAATTTCTGATACAGAGTTTGGTGCATGACCATTCCCTTTGAATGAGTAAGGCGTATCAAATTGGAAGAAATCGGAATCAAAAGCTAAGAGGATGTGTTACCAACTCAAAATCTATTCCCATACTAATTCATTAATTTGCAGTGATTTCTTGAAAAATCCAGCATGTACTTCTACATTTCTGTGTTACAGAGACCAGACTCCACATAAAACATTTATTTTGATACAAAAATCTTCGACGAATGGATAATTTTGGAAAAATCTAGATACACAGGTTATGACCGGTTGATGGCTACAAATGATAAACCTACCTTTCTTCCACCATATTGGCCAGGTGGATTCTGTGTTGCAAATAACATGAATTTTGAGTGTGCTTTTATTGTTTCCTGTGTTTCAGCAATGAATAATTCTCTGTTGTCATCCAAGAGCTAGAAATAAATTCCGATCATGATCAATGCTGTGCACAGGAAATTCTTGTTACAATTTACAGAAAATTTCCTAGCAAAGAGCCATGCATAAGACAATTAATTTTTTTTAAAATAGCCTTGCCAAAACAAACTCATACCAGCTCAAAAACAGAGTTTAATGTGCTTACCCTAACCGACTCAAATTCTATGAATAAAGAATTAATATACGAAACAGTTTGAACGTTACCCGATTGAGTGCTTCTAAGACGTCAGTAGGTGCAAGATTCAATTCATCCAAAATAATCCAGTAGCCCTTTCTCATTGCATCTACCAACAGACCTGCAAGAAAAAAAATATACGAAAAACTAAGCTGTAAATGCAACTGAAGCTTGAACTCCGCTCCACGAGAAAATGCAAGTTCATTAACAATGCAGTGAAATAGGGACAAAGTTGCTATAAGGAATTACATGTTTTCAGTGCAACTATTAGTCATTGAGCTTCCACGCAATCACTTTTACTGCTTTCTTGTTCAAACTTACACTTTCCTGTTTGGTTGTCCTGAAAACCTAACTGCGTTAAGTTAACCGCATCTCCTTGAGTAAATCAAATCCAGTATGAATATAATGAGCTGGAGCATAACACGATCTTCTTGATATAGGGTGATCTAAAGAAATAGATTTTCCTCGAGCCTTGAATCATTGATAAATCATACCATCTTTGAAAACAAGTCTGCCGTTTTCATCAGCAGAATAACAGCCGATGTATTCTTGGATATCCGTGTGTTCATGATTGTTAATTCTGACACATTGGTTCCCTGTGCTCTTTGCTAAATAGCTGATCAAACTGGTCTTTCCAACTGATGTTTCTCCTTGCAATAATACTGGGTACTTCCTGTAATGCAATAAAAGATCAAGATAGCTTGCATCTGATGGTATTTCAGGCGCAATGAGTTACTCTTAGTAATTCAATTACTCTTAGAGAAGACCGCTCTGAATTTCAGAGTAGTTTGAAACTCACTTCGGTCTGCGGTCGAAATCTTTGGAGCACTCACATGACGCGGGTGAAGTGAAACTCCGGTCGACCTGAAACTCATTTGTATGATAACATCCAGCCGTAAGGATCTGGGCTTTCAATCAAAATGTAATACTTTGCTAACGTAAGCTGCATCTAGTTCTATTGCTAAAATTGAAGAAGCTTCGTCGAGACGTAATGCTAACCGTACAAGAACTTACAATGCCTTGACTCTGCAGAATGATCCTTTATGAAAAAAATAATATTCAACATTTGCCACGAAAGCTGCTAAGTCAAACATACCTTCCAGAGACGACTCGTGCCAAATCTCTCAGATTATCTCTCACAGATGTAGTTATCACGTACTCTTCAGGAGCTTCTGTAGCCATTTCTCCTCTCTCGATCCAATAACCTTCAATCTGACAGAAACGATCTGACTTTCCAGGACAAGGAATTGGCTGGGATAGCAAACTGGTTGAATTTCTGAGATGGCTTAAAATGTTCACTCGTATCATTGTCTCGACTGTAGGGTGGGAAGATCTGTCCAGTTGTGTCAGGAAACTCAAACAGAAGCCCTAAAAAATACGAATTTCAAAAAACAAAAATCAAAACTGAAAGTTTTTTCCGTCATCAATCTATACTTAATAAAGAATAACACATTTAAGCCAACTTTATCCAACCGGGTTAAACTTCATCCAATCAAATTCCTTCGATTTGTTAGATTGACCAATTATAATGCAACATTTGATTAGACTTAGGACCTAGAGTACCTTGTTTCCCTGTGCTCTTTTGGCTTGATTATGGTGCTTCGGTTAACAAAGACTCATAAGCTTCTTTTAAAAACCTGACCCCATTTAGGCCTAAACTCTGAGCTTCCTAGAATAAAAATCAGATTGCGAGATTTTTGAATTACTAGGTTACAGCAAATGTGATAGATTTTAGATTCGACTCAAGAAAAGACAACATTTCCATGAGATTCGAGATTCGAAGCCGTGATTCCATCATAATTCGATAGATGAAGGCAAAAAAATGGGGTCAGCTTTTTCACTGTTTCATTATCAGTTCCTGTATAGCAAGGTTTACCACAGGGATACAAAGGACCTATCATCATAAGTCTAACATTCGATAACCTGGTAGAGTTGGGTTGACTTGCAAGTGTGAACGGGATTCTAGCTTGCAAGTAAATAGACTGGGAAACAAATCCTTCAGATACAATGAAAACGGTTGGACAAAGATAAACGATCATTACCTCATAAATTGCTCTAGGAAGCATCATGTATGTATTCCTTGCTGAGTATTCGAGAGCTCTGCAAAGTGTCCTCAAGCTAGAACAACAATACGAAAACAGAGAAATTGTTTCCATCTTAAATTTCTAAATATCAACTGATTTGACTAGATCAAGGAGGCAACTAAAACATAGTACACTTTCTGTTGTTCTTTCTTTTGCAAATACCTCTATAACTTGCAGAATCCGAAGAAAGATGTCAGCAGCTGTGTGAGTAAAATTGCAGTTTCCATTTGCTTACAAGAAGGTACAGTGTTGCAACTGCGTAATGCATACCTGTAATGAGGCCTGTGGCCGGTTCCGTCTGTTAGCTTTTCACTGGCATCTCGTTGAATCATTTGGTAGAACCTAATTATAGAAATTGAGGTAATAAATCAACAATTCAAAGGGTGCACCATATTAGAAAGAAATAATCATGGTTCGAGAAAGAGGTAGCCTATGTGCAGACTTATTACCTCTTCCTATTCGCCTCAAACTCTTCCACAATGCTTAAGTCTGTACGCAGGCTAAGAACGAGGCAGCATTTCTATTTAACTAATAATCATAATGATGGTAACATCAATAACGACAAAACTCTGCAGGACATTTTCAAAATCAACACATTTTCATCCCTGTCTTCAGAGAATAGAGTAACTCAAAAAGAATAAGCAATGACGATATTCTTACTTGACAATACCATCAACAAGAGGCGAAGTTACGTCACAATCTTTCAGGTAATGGGCAACAAGAATTTTCAAATCTCCAACATCTTTTAGCTCATCCACGTAGATTTCTGTAAATCTTAAAAACGTAAAGAATAAAACGTGGTTATCAATATAATTTTGAAAACTAAACATGAGTTTCATCGATGACAAGACAATGTTTATCTAAAGTAGCAACCAAGGCCTTTCACAATAAGACTCGAAAAGCCTATTCTTCATCGCTAAAAGCATTTGATGACAGTTCGCAACTTTTTTAGCTAAAACATTCATGACGTGTATAACTGGTACAGTTCAACTGCATGCAGTATTTACGGTCCCTTACCTTTTCAAATTTTCTCTGATGATTGGATGTGACCAATGTCCGACGAAAATATTTGGTGGAAATGATTTCAATATTCAGCGCTACAGTCAAAGCCAATTTATCACTCGATCTTTTCTGAAAGAACCACGGGAAATCCAGAAATGAAAACATCTCTGCATATGGCAACGAAGAAACAAGGATATATATTTAAACAAAGACTGAAATGTTAGAGAGGAGATTCATACCTATTCCTGATACCAAATGGCAAGTCTTTCTTTCCAACATCAGTAGCTGGGTTCATACAAGCAAACAGTCGGAAATCTTCATGTCTTCGTATTGGCTCTGCATCTCTTGGGATTAAGAAATCCAAAATCACTTGAAATGGTCGTTATCTAACTACATAACTGAACCCTTCAGCACTGTAAGGACGTTCTTCAAAATATGGAATCGGTTTCTTTCATGATATGAAAGCTAAGTACTTAATCAAAATGTTTGGATGTGTTTCCTCTGACAGTTCTTCAGGTCTTAATCCCAAACAGGTTGAAGAAAAGGTGGCCTCAAACAACTTTCTTCCAAACAACTAAAAAAGTCATAGAATATCAAACAACATTCTCTCATTTTTCGTCTCCTTTCGACCTTTCTATTCCATCTATCCTCTTACAACCTTCCTTCTTCTCCAAAAATATACGAAAATATTGTGATGCAGGAATATCGAAATATAACTGCTAATAGTGCAAACATTTTTCTATTCTCAAATGAAAAGAGAATTCTCGGACGTCAATTTATGGAGATTTGAATCAGACATATCCTACCCTCTTTCCACGAGTACAACAGATCCAGACTTGCTTTCAAGTAGGCCACTCAAACATTCCAATGTTTCCGTTGTTGCCAGATTGACTTCATCCAACAGAATCCACTCTCCTTTTCGAATTGCTTGAATCAATCTTCCCTCTACGAACGCGAAAGCCAATGCATTGCCTTCTTTCAACTGCACTTTCATCTTCTTTAGTTCCACTGCAAATTGCCTCCATTGCTGCATAATGTTGTCCATATCTTTCAGCTCTGGGCATCAAAAGACGTTTAAACTGAAAGGTATTTAGCAAAACTCCCTAGGAAAATATGCCACTTAGAAATATTTAGCAATTCTTCCCAAACAATAAAGTGCCACTTATTAAACAAATCTTTCCCTGTGGAAGGAAAATTTGAATTCCACGTTGTCTTGTGAGTATCTTAACCAAAAAATTCTTGAAACATTAGAATTTAGCACGTGCTATCCTCTTGGGGTAATGAAAAGGGCTTCCCCCTAGTATGAATAACCTATTCCGGGGGCTTCCATTCTCTTAAGAGGACAAAATACATCAAAACATTCAAGTGTCATTACTGCTACGAGCAAAAACAAAAGGCAAATTTTGATAGTTGTTTCCACTCGTTTTTGCAAATCTCCCACTTCGACGGAGTAGCAATGACCAACTAAAGCAGGATAAATCAATGAACCTAATAAGAAATATGGGGAATGAAGCAAGACAATTTGCCAGGCAATTGCTTCGATATTCACGAAGCAGCATTTTTCAAACGCTCGGCCTTTTTATTGACTCATTCGATAGAAACTGGAAACTATAAGTTGCTAATGTTTGTATCAGAATCATGTTTTGAATGCCAATAGATAAATTCAGCTAACGTTGTTTATACCCACTTCTGATTAAGTGATTATACATTCGGGAAATCACCTCGTTATCCGTTGATACAGTTAGCCGCATCGTGAAGGTGAAGGTGAAGCTGCAGTTTTTAGCGCCAAGCGCTGGGATCGCAGAAGTAGCTAAGCGCTAATCGAGTCCGCGACCCCTTGTCATTACGCTCAAGTGGTGAAGCCCTGTCGCGTCTCGAACCCACTCCACCTGACTGTTCTTGCTTCAAAGTCAGAGGATTACACCACTGCGCCACAACACCTGCATCACGCTTTCAATTGTAAAATGTCCTTAATTCGTGAGAAGAGACAACTTCCTATGCAGGATAATGTCATGATCCGAAGTCGGTGTACACAACGATAGCTGAATTTGTTTACAGGATGAATGAAAAAGTTTACATACTTGGCGGGCTCCGCAACAAAGAGCATGCAGCCGATACTGAAATGTAAATCTACCAGTCAAAGGCGAACTTAGATATGAAAATTTTGTTTTGTAAAATCATTCATATTTCAGGCCGAGAAATTAGGAAATGCTGTACTGTACGGGGTTTGTGCGGGAATGAAAATTCTACGCTCCGCTCAGTTGCATGATTTACTATACAAATTTCAATTCAATGCAACTGTCAGTTTCGGAAAAAGAATTTGAATTTCAATGGCAAGTAGATCACAGACCAGAATGGAATGTGGAATTCTTATCATTACACAACATTTAGGAATTAAATTTATGAATTTGAAATTTGACAATAAAAGGATCATACCTATTTTGAGGCCTTTTCTCTTGAGTGCAGTTGTCTTGCAGTGCTCCATCAACTTCAACAAAACCTCCCATTTCTTCTCTGCCCAACATTGTTGAATATGTCCAAGAAATTTCACATTTTGCTTCTGTGAAAACGTCTTTACAAACAGTCCCTCAAATGTATCTCTCAATGGAGTAATTATCTGTTTGAAATCAACTGGTTTGAATCCTCCAAGGAGATCTGTGACATCACTCTGTTGGCTCATATTGATGGCACTGAATTTGTGCCCACATTGGGTCGCTAGGTATTGTATTGTTGCTGTTTTGCCACATCCTGTCTCTCCAACGAGCAGGATTGGTTCATTATGTGACACACAGATGGCTATTTCTTCCAGCAAATTCAAAGAATGTCTCGTGAAAGCGTAGTTGGTCGTGATAATAGAAGATCTCATTCCAAATTCTTGTTTCTTCGCTAAAGATGCTCTGCCAGCAGTGAAATTCATGTGTGTTCGTTGAACATGTGCTTTGTAAATCTGCACATAGAACTCGCTTTTCTCTCTGGTAAGTCCCAACTTTGTGCCGATAGCATGCGCTAAGGCAACTCTGTTCTCAAACTTTGGAACAGGAATACAAAAGCATGAGAATGCTTCTTGAAATACATCAAGGTTGGCAGAAGTCGGAGACTGATGTTGAAAGCGGTTGGCAACTCTTTGGCACCACTTAAAGAAATCTCGTGAAGTGCATTGTCGTTTGTCAGCTGGCAAATTTGATAGGATTGTGTCTTGTGTTGTTTGTAAAGTCAAATCTGAAGAGATCATGCAGTAAACATCAACTAGCTTCGGGACTATTGTTTCCAAGTTGGGATGTTTCTTGCTTACAATCTGTAATATAGGAAAGGGTCATCTGGAATAAATACATTTAAAATTGGAAGAGTATCTTCCATGTGCAAAACTTTAAGTTAGTTGAGGTAGATAAATAGCTATGATCTGCATATGCAGGTCTAAAATTTGCAAATGACATCTGGTGACTACAACATGTATTTAATAATTGTTTAGTTAGAGAAACAATAGCGTACATAGACCAGGTGTTTCTTGTCCTATGTATAGACTACCTCTACTAGGCTCCGTTAATTCCCTTTGAAACTTGCCTTCAAGCTTCCTTCCAGTTTGGACCTTACCATTACAGTTTCTCCATGCCCTGCCACAGTATGAAACATCTAACAGCAAACAAAAGATGTATACTGACAATGTCATAGATCAATGGAAGCAGGCTCTAACTTGATTTACGACAACAAACATTTCCAAAATGATACCATAGGGAGCATGGAAATACAAAGTAACTCTACGCTCATTATACTTGATGTAGAGTCTAAAATTATCTAAATAACACATTGCTACAACACAAATTAAGAACAAGTAATCAAACTTAAATACTGTACAAATCTAACATGATCATACATGATGATAATTTTACAACCAGTTTAACTGCATCAATGTTAGAAACTTATTAAAAGCAAAATTGGTTCATATTGTAAGTAGAGGCATGGATGAAGCCTCTGATTTTAAGAACACAATTTTTCTGATGATTAAGAATCTAAAAGTAAACTAACTTCATAAAACTGATACAGGATCAGTAAACAGCAAACCAATAAATGATAAACGCAGCACAACAGATACCTCATAAAGCTCTTCTTTTTTCAATGAATGCAAGTGTATCTTGGAGCAAAGATGCTCAATTGATTTGCTGGGAGAGTTTTGATGATAATGACCACTTGCTCCCCTTTGTAACCTGAAAGAAAAATTCATTTCAAAGTTTCTGGTAACAGTGGCAGACACTTTGCCAAATATCGGGGGCAAAGCCATTGTTTCACTACAAAGGATTGCTTATTTCTATTGTTTCCAACAAAAGATCTTTGTTCAAGCCAACATTGGGGGATCACACCCCTCACCCCCAAGTGTTCACCACTGTCTGTAAATGGCTCGCACATGCAACCAGACCAATAAAGCCTGATAAAAGTTGCCATAGAGAGAAGAGTTAAAGAAAAAAAACAAGAGGAAGGAAGAGAATAGGCATGCTGGATTCTGTGCTTGATGGCTCATAAGCTGAGTTCAAAGACAACGCCCTTAACTGATCAACACATAGTCTGATCAAGGCAAAATCTGCCATTAGGCATTGCACAGAGAGAGACAGAGCTTCTTAAAGTCAGGACTTTAAGATTCTGTCCCTCCGAGGATTTACCTTCTTGTCATGAAAATCTGGAATCCTGATGCAGGAAAAATGGGTTTGCTTTGACCAGGAATAGAAAGAGATTTATTTTCCAACAATGGAAGTAGAACAGAAATGACATCCAAAGGGGCTGAATCAATATCTTCAAGGATTAACCAACTTCCATTGATGACAGCTTGAGTTAATGTTCCTGGTTGCCATCTAACCTCTCCAGGTGTTTCAGTGCAAACGTAAATGCCAAGAATTGACTGAAATGAGAAACAAGTAAATTAACTTTGCTACTGACGTTTTCAGACTTGATTAAAAAATTTTTTGTGAAAGCGCTCACACTAATCTGCACAAAAATGCCATACAAATGGCAGTTTTCAAAAACTCTATCAAAAGTAGATATTCAAAGAAATGGAGGTTTTTCAAATGCATTTGATCAATATGAATGCACAAAGATTAAGTTTTTTTAAATGCTCCAACATTGAACTATGCTTTCACTAAACTGGAACAATTTTAACACACTTGGCTACATAATTGTAATCTTCTAGATATAGTGTGAACAGACAAAAATGGATGTTTTTCACTCCAATTTTGTACAAAAACAGAGCAGTGTGAAGGGCTAGCTTCAATGCAACAAAAACGAATACCAACACAAATGAAGCAGTGTAAATGGAACCAGAATCTTGTACTGCTTAAGTTCCATTCATAGTACTGCTAAAGTACTACAAATTTGAGATAATTAGCACACTTTGGCAAAATGATTTTTCTCTGAAAGAAGGAACATCATGGATGATAATTCCACAAAGTACTGCTCCAAATATGATTTGTTAAAAATGAACACAACAAACACCATTGAACAGAAACAACTGTACAGGAAACAAGTAGAGTTGCTAAATTCAAGATTAGCTTTTATCAGTGTTTTCATGAAAGATTTTCTCACAGAGGGTAAGTTTTACAGCGGTCTGATAACAAGATTCTTCATCATATCTTTGCATTACATATTATCCTGGCCACAAAAAAGGGTCTTTTATTTCTTGATGTTAAATGCAGAATGCTTCAGACAGTTGTATCAAGTTTCAGTCAGTCTCAGTAAAGAGGATATCAAAGGTATCAACAAGGATATCAACGGTAAATAAAAACAAATGAACCTTGCTGTCTGTTTGATCACCAAGTTGCAGCTTCAAGATTTCAGGAGCTTCAAAGCGTCCCATCATGGATGCAAAATATTCCAAAATCACTGTTTTCCCTGTCCCAAGTTCACCTTCAAGAAGAACTGGAGTTCCAGTTGTCACAGACAACACTAGACTTTGCAAAGTTTTGCAGGTGTTCTCTGTCATCACTAAACCACTGTTCCAAAGTGAACTTTCTAAAACATTATTTTTCACAGGCATTAATATTCCAGCAACTGGAACTAAATTTGTTCTGATGTCTTCTGATGTGAATTCCACCTTTGGGATGTCAGAATTCTGCAGGCTGTCCATCAAATTTTCATCCCCATTTTGCTTTGAGAGCTCTCTATGTTTGGAAGTATCAGAAGAAGTTCTTTTTGCAATTAACTCTCTCAAAGTCTCTTCAGGTAGCAAGCTACTTAGATCAACAAATCCTGCTGCTAGTGTTAGACACCTCATTGCAGAATATTTCAGTGTTAAATCTGGATTCTGAAATGCCACTATGACAAGATCCCAGTTAACAAACATGAGGAATCTACTGACATCAAATTCAAGGAGATTCACAAAAATTTTCACCAGTATTTCAACTTCAATCTGTCCTTCCAAAGTTCCTTGGAGGCAGCCAAATAATCCTTCTGTGATATCAATCAGATATGGGTAATCATGCAAAAGTGTGCTGATTGAATAAGCAATTTTTAAATGCTTTTTGTCTCCTCTTTTAACTGCAATTCCAATGGATTCAATTGTTCTTCCTACAAGTTCTGCTAGAATTGGCTTGAAATATTTTGCAATAATTTGACATGTCTCTGGTTGGCCAACAAAATTTGTGAGAAAATCAAGCAATTCTTTCTTTCTTGGCTTTTGCTGTAATATAAAACATGAACAGATGTTGGTCAACACATGTTCACATTCTAAGTGCTTTCCAAACAAAATCAAACTTCTTTTTATAATGGCATGGTCAACAGGGCCGAAAAAGTGCAAAATGATGTCATCAAGCAATCTGAGATAAGGAAATGATTGGATACAACAACATAACAAGTGTTGCCTAATCTTCTGGTCTGTCACAAGGAGTTAGGGCAGGGGCAGGGACTGCACAGCAATTAAAAGTGCAGGGGCTGAGTTGTGAGGTAATGAGCAAACTGGGTGTCCAGGGGCAAAGATTTGTTGAGACGGCGCACTTTAGAATGCTAGAAAATGGCTTTTTGTGACAATTAGTGGGTGAATATCATTTATTACTTTAGGACAACATACTGTAAACTTCTTTCCGTTCAGACCAAAGCCAAGTGGTCACTAGGGGAAATCAAGAGATCCAGGCTATGAGATTCTGCTTACCTAAACTCATACAGTAGCTTCTTCAGAAAAACATCAAAACAGCTAATTTCAACCCCACCAAGCAACAGTTTCTCAATTCATGAGAATTTCAACCCTCTTCATGTTTGAAAGTGAGGGTTTCCGCCCTCCTGTTAGCACAATAGCTGTGTGGTCCCTTTTAGGAAGACTTGAATTTAGGAGTTTTCATGTATGCAGCACAGAGTTTCTGCTCTGGCAGTATCATCGAGGTTAGTGAAAAAGATTGTGACACCTAAGAAAGAGGTATAGGGCAACTTTTCAATAAATGGCCAACAGTTGATAATTGAAGTCAGTGGAAAAGATATGGAATAAGCAAGACTGCCCAGTTGGAAAGTTTCTAGTATGTGCAAGATAATGCATGTGCAGAAATCCAACCAATGTACACACACAGACTTTATCTAAACTGCACTTGTGCACAGTCATCAACGAAAATTGTGTAATTGCAGACAAATTAATGACCCAAAAGCCATATAGTAGTTATGAAAGGCTCTCCGTCTCATGTTTCGTTCTTAGATCTCATTTCTTCCTTAAATCTTATTGTTTCAATCTTTAGATCTCATTTTTTCATTTTTGAGAAGGGGGGAATCTAGAATCGCACCAGACTCTCCTACAGAAAATTCGTGCTTCTATATTGACAACATAACTTATCATAACCCAGAGAGAATCAAAGGTTTGTCTGTCAAGAGTTTGGCAAGTCCAAAATATGGGCTTTTTCTTATTGTGGCATATCCATGCCCTCCTAGGAATCAAGGAGCTTCTCGATAGGTAGAGTTCATAAACGGCTCCAATGATGATTGACAGAGTCCGAAGAACGAAGTCACAAATATGATTGATGTTAACTAAAGATGATTTCACGAAAATTTAGGCCCTCTCACCCTTCGACATAAAATGACGAGTGGATGATCATCTGGGAGCTCTGCATCTTTGGTAAATTGTAGACATGGCCTCAGAACATCAAACTCAAATCTTTTGATGTCCATCTTGCCTTTTGCTTCCACTTTCCTTGATGAATGCGTCAATTTAACGGCAGCACTTCAGCATCACGGTGGTTTCTTGGCAGCCATGTTGGATGGAATGGAATAGAGGCTGAGCGCGCATGTGCTTAAAATTGATTGGGCATCCTGTGGTGGACTTTGGAGCCACAGGAGAACCATGGTTAACCCGTGGGAGAACCTCATCATCATCATCATCATCATAGCATATACGCTACCTATTTACAGGCATGGCTGCTAAAAAACATCAAACAAAACTAAGCTAAGCAAAAAGAACATAACGCAATAAGACTTAACACACCTACAATATCAATAATGAACTAAAAAAAGGAAGAAAGAAAAAGAACTAGAATGAATAAAATGGAACTGCGGTGAAAAGTAAAATGACAAACGACTAAGAAAGGGTACGATAAGGTGTCTTGGTATATCCAGGCTTGATCTAGATCGCAGTTTCAAGTGAATCCCTCAGAACCAAACCAGTAAACAACTTTCGGTGGAAACCTACCTTCTGCGTCCCTGCTTGTCCCCAAGTCCCCAGAGCTTTTCGTCATACTGGGACGGGACGGAAATATAACAAAAGACCCTGGTAACAAGTTTGCTATCCGGGATATGATTTTTGTCCAGGACAGAATGGTATTCATCTATCCACGATGATTTTTTCAGTTCAGGGTTTTTTTTCTGTCTGGGATAAATTTTTATTCGTCAATTCAGCATAAATATTTTTCTGTCAAGCATAGACTTTATTAATCTGCCCAGGATGGATTTTTATTCAACAATCCGGGATAAATTTCCATTCATCTAACCGGGATAGATTTTTTCTATCCTTTCATTGATCTGTCCAGGATAAAAATGTTGAAAATGTACAAAAAATACTTTATGGCTGAGAGATTAACTCAGTTTCGAGAATCCATTCTTGATTTCTCAAATGAATAATGACCATTAATTTCTCATATAAATAATGATTTTTGGCTGCTTTTTGGTAAATTGAAAAATAGGACTTTTGGCTGGGTCCAAAAAATTAAGTTGAATCCTCATTAAGATGATTTTGAGATTTATGAAACTCAGCAAATTTCATCTTCCAATTAAGATCTCATTCCCGATTCTGAAAGTGAAGCACAACAACCGCTGATTACAATAAAACTATATTCCTAATATTTTAGCACTCTCAATCACAACTATATACATAAATTTATGCGTCATGTAGCACGAATGTATTTTTGATTACTAAACTTAAAACCATAGTAAAACACAGGACGAAAAACGAACATTAAGAACATAAATTCTGTTCAAAATTGACTAGGCCTAGTTTCTTCTTCAACATAACTGCATCTCAAGTAATCTTCTAAACAGGAGAGATCAGAAATCATGTCTAAAAGTCTTTGAAATTCTTGAAGCTTTCAGTATTTCAGTTTGCATGATAGTTGCCAACGTATAACTTCAGGTAACAGTAGTTCGTTTCGCAGATATCTGGCTTTCTGACTTCAGGAGGTATGAAAAAGTTTTTCTAGGCATACAGTGAATACGGGCTTATATAAAACGAATGAATTACGACCAAAAAGGCTGAAAACATTAAATCAAGCCCCAAGTTTAAAAGAATCGAGCCACTGTATATTCGTTGTACTCAGAGTAATAAGAACCCAAAATTGTAGGTTCTTACACGTGGGTACCTGCTTACTGTATTTTATAACTTTTTAGAAACAGAAGGTACACACAACAAAGCTATCGTAATACGTTCTATTTACACGAAAACATTTTAAGATTTATCAACCCAAGTTATTCCGTCATTTTGCATTTTGAACTCTTCCTGGATGTACAACCAAGTCTGCCATGTGAATTTGTAACTGCTTTCTTTCCCAACCACTATCATCATCGATCTTTTATAAAAATGTTTGAAATTGTAATCACTGCACTGATCATTCACTCTTTTTTCTTTCTTTTGCAAATGATTCTCACCAACGAGAACCAAATAATGATCTTCTGATCTGATCTTCTTTGAATTAACAATCATCAATTTTTTATTGATCCTTGGTTGTGATTGATTGATTGATTGATTGAATATTGATTGATAGAATTGCTTGATTGATAGAATTGCTTGATTACGATTGATCGTGTCGTGGTGGAGGTCTGGGTATAAGTACTTCTCCCCCTGGTCCAGCTAATGATGTTGTTCCCATTAGATCCAAATCGATTTGTCTGGCTGCTTGGCGTCCCTCTGCAATGGCTGTTACTATCAAAGATTGTCCATATCTGCAGTCTAAAAACACGAAAATATATTCTCAAATATGGTTTTAAAAGCTGAAGTGTATTAAGATAACACTAATATTTTGGTGAAAATTTTTATGGCATACGAAACGACAACTATGTTTGATAGCTTTATGCATTTACAGAAATTCTGTGACATGCTCTGGGGGGGGGGAATTCTTGTCATCGATCCATTCCATCAAAGTAAAGACCTACGAAGATATTGATTACTTGTATGTTGTCTTTTTTTTGTTTGTTTTATTTGTGTATTGCTTAATTTCGTTTTTAGTCTTTTAATGTTGAAGTTGCATCTGTAAACTTTAAGGTACCATTTTTGCTGTAGGCCAGATGACCTTGTGTTTCTTACACCAAGAGCGGGTACAGTATCTATGTATTTATGTTAATTAGTTAGAATTTGATATGAACAGAAAAACAAATGATCTAGCTTCAAGACAGGGCGTCTTGTTTCATCATCCTTTCAAGTAATTCTCCACAGGTATGTTCCACAGGAATTACTTATGGTGGTATCTCTTTGGTCCCATTCATGTACAAAAAAGTGAAGGCAAATCAATTCAACAGCATACCAGATTTCGGGACTTTAAAAACCCAGCAGAGTTTTCTAAGATGTTCTGAAAATTTCCCACAATTTGAAAGATGTTTTAGGATTTTTGCAAAGTCTTGTGCGAGACTTTTGGATTGAGTCGCCCCTCGCAAAAAAGCGTTTATAGTCTTACCTCCTGCTGCATAAACTTGTGCAATGTTAGTGTTGTATTTCCCTCGAGGTGTCGCAAAATTTGACCGGATGTCCTGTCGAGAAATCACATCTGATAAAGTCCTTCATAAAATGATTTTATGAACCAAAGCTGTTCGAGTTTAACAATAAAACTTGCAGTAAGCCTAAAGTAAATGATTTCAAGCAATCTTTCAAAGTCTACATCTATCTTGCAATAGTTGCTTTCTTGGGTTGTTTTCATTCGTTTATTACTTTACTTCGAGCAAGCTTGAAGGATCCCAAGCTATTTCTAGCTGATTTAGGCCTCTATGCTTGCTGCATCTAGGAATGGGACCCCCAGTTAACGTCCAATCCGAAGGACGGTGAAGTGGGCTACTTGGTCAGGCCATAGGCAGTTCGCACCTGTTGTTGTGAATCCTGAACTGCCCATGGTGAGGCATCTGGAAGGTTATCCGTCCAGATTTTTACTTCACTCGCTGCCTAACGGAAACTGTACAAGCCGCTCAGCAACTTACGCCCCAAAAAAGTAGACGATAGAGTAGTGGATTCTTACAGTATTTACTCCAAGTGAATTTGAGAGTGTTTTCTCCGGGCCTGTGAATCCCAATGCAATCAAAACAATATCTGCTGTGAATATTTTTTCAGTGCCTTCAACTTCTTCTGATATCCATCTGCCACTTGGATCCTGAAAATCGAGCAAAATTTGGGAATTATTTCAAAGGTGGTGAAATTACAGTCTAACTACTTGCAGCAACTAACTGTTCACAAGTATCTTTAAACGAACTAACATTTAGGCCAGAGCTTCTGCACGATAAGTTTTATAGATGCCTTCTGTTGCAGTTCCTCAAAGTAGTACAGCATGGGAAATCAAAAGAGTAAACCATTAAAATATTTAGTAACAAAGAATTCAGAGATTTTTAACGTTGTTTGTTAGCTACATGAAAAAAATTGATATATCCCTGCAATTCTTAGCTGTTTTTCCACATGGAAAATGGGATCGATCTTATGAACAATCACGGATGTAATACTGCATTCACACTGAAACACTTAAATCAGCTTTATCTACGCCAGATTACATTTCAACCAATCACATGCATTCGATTTGTAGCAGTGACAAATTAGAAGCCCTCATTTGATAACCTGGTTTAGTTGAAGCTGTCTTTAATTTGCTGTGTTAATGGGGTATGAGTTTGGTTTCTGGTACAGTTTCTTGAAACGTACCTTAACCCATCTAATTTCAACAGCTTTTACACCAGTCACTTTCCCATTTTCATCACCAATAAATTCCTTACACATGATATTGTACAATCTGGGATCTTTCCCATATTTAACTGCAACCTGAAAACAAGAGAGTATCGAAATAGAGTGACCACTGTATCAAAGACACCAAACCAAGATAAAAGTTCTCGCAAACAGCAAAAGGACTTCTTGCTGAAAACAAAACCCGAGAAAAATATAAAGACATGTAGACTTTGCAAAAAAACTTAGTAAGAATTATAACTAGAAACTTAATATAGGGAGGTTAGATGACAAAAATATTAAAGCTTTTTGGACTCGTGTCCTCATCAGAGTGTGATTTCGATTGAATTTAAAATAGCAACGAGGTGTATATAAAGGCTATTGCGAGGAACGATGTGAGGATTAATCCTTAAATCTCAAATTTCCTCGCAATAGCCTTTATATACACTTCGTTGCTATTTTAGATTTAATCGAAATCACACTCTGATGAGGACACGAGTTCAAAAAGCCTCAGTGTGTTAAGCCTTAGTATTAGACTTCGCAAATAGACATGAGATGTTGGCAAAATTTCTCACAGTAAAATCTCTAAAACAACTATGCAGCACCAAAAATAAATTCACAAATTTCCAACTCCTTACCTCTTCATGTCCATATTCCACTCTGAATATTCTAGGCCATAACGGCCATGGGTTGTTTGACTTTCTCAGTTCTGAAGGTTGATTCAGCAATTCAAATGTTGTGATAGAGGCAGCATTCTGGAATGGGAAATAAACTTGACTGAAAGAAATGCATATTTGATGTAAATAGTTCTTCTGTTTCAGAAAAGTTGAAATACTGAGCTCAGTTGATATCTCAGGATAATCAACTTGTCCCGGACTTTTGTAAAGAATTCTTGAAGATAATATACTACCACTTCGAAAAAAATAACGGAGTCATGTAGGAGCATTGATTTTATATGATTTTTGTACAGGAAACTTCGTGAAAGCCTTGTCAAATGTACTTGATAAAATGACAGGGAAACGTTTCATACATAAGTTTTCAATAAAAAGGATGAAAGCAGTTCTGTGGCTTATTGATTTGTCTTGCGAGTCTCAATCTCTCAATTGGCTCACTAAAAGGCAGTTTTAGGGTGATATTTATTTCTCTACGAAAGATTTTGTGTTGAAAACAAACAGGGTCAATTACAGTTATTCGTATCCGCAGAAAAACGAAAGCAGTAAAACACAGTAAGATTCTAAATATTGGATCGTCTAAAGCTTGAATAAATGAAACATAGGGGCGACAGCGAAGTGATTATCTACCCGAGGGGCAAATCACTGATTTTTATTCGACACCTCCCTTGAAATCACAAAAAAATCACATACAAAAATCACAAAATCACAAAAAAATCACATACACAAAGCACCAAAAATCACAATCATTGAAAAAATACTGAAAAATCACATGAAAAAGTCAGCAAAAATCACTAAGATCACAAAAAAATCACAGAAGAAAATCATGTGATTTCAAAATCACAAAAATCAAGTACGCTATTTTGAGAAGTGATTTGCCCCTCGTATCTACCTGTCTGACGGCGGTTCCAATGCAATCAACTCCTGTATCACCACCTCCAATAATGATAACATGTTTTCCGTTTGCATCCAATTTTGGTAAATTATACGATCCCATTTGATGCTTCTGAGAAAGTTCCAGGAATTCCATTGCGAAGTGGACGCCACTGAGATTTCTTCCTGCAGAAAAATTAAACGCAGATCTGTCACAGAAGCCGTTTTTATCAATAAGCTTGAATTCCTTTACTGTAAATTGCCATAACTTTAGGGTTATAGGACAAAGTTGGTGTACATAGGTTCATTCTTTTAAAACTATGGGAATACAAACTTTAAATAGATCTATGAATGAATGAATGAATGAATGAATGAATGAATGGATGAATGAATGAATGAATGAATGAATGGAAAAACTAAATAAACGTTTCTAGCTACAACTTAAAGAAGTCCAAAGCAATCCTTCTGAACTGACGTCAACCTTGTTCAGCAAAGAGAGTCTTGGAAATGCAACTGCTTACCAGGCAGACGTAAATCTCTCGGGGAGATGGATCCCACTGCTAACACAACAGCGTCATAATTCTCCATCAGAAGATTGACGGGAATATCCTTTCCAATGTGACAATTCACTTTGAAGGTTATTCCTTCAGATGCCATTAAATCAATTCGCCTTTGAATGATCTGTTTGTTGAGTTTCATGCTTGGTATACCATACATTAGGAGTCCACCGCATCGATCGTTTCGCTCGTAAACAGTCACCAAATGACCAGCCTATGAAACAAATTATAAAACAATTTGATCAGTTTCAATTCAACCATGAACGTAGGAAGCATATCAAAATTGGGGGCGCACGACGCTTAGAGGGTACTTTTTCCTTTAGAAAAAAGGTACATTTTCTAAATGTAAAAAGGGCAATTCTTACTTTATTGCAAAATCTTGGGGGGAGTACGTGTCCACAATACCCCCCCCCCCGGTTCCTATGTCTATAACCATTAATATAAACCAACAGATTTGTGGAGAGAAATCGATCATTCATAGTAGCTTCGAGGCAGCCATTTACCAGAACAAACCGCTCTCCCCAGTCTCTCACTTAGGTTGTCGAAAATGATTTATTACAGAGCTGCAGGGATCGTGTCAGACTTTGGAGGCATGAAAGTTCACGAGTACTTTTTCCATTAAGCTACAGGGGCATTTCTTGAAGTAAAAGGGCCATTTCTTGCTTATTGTAAAGATAGCAGGCATGTGCCACCAGTGCCTCGGCTCACACGCCTGTGATCAGTCATTATCACAACTTGACAAAAAAGTAAGAATTATTGATAGTAGAAAGATTCACAACCTAGCAAGCTAAGTATCCTCAAACCTTATCATCATGAAGTGAAAAAATTCGAAGAAACTAAAACTATTTTTAAAAACTTCATATTCCAGCTATAACCATTTACCTTGTTCAGTTGAGCTGCAGCGGCTAATCCAGCAGGACCACTTCCGATGATTGCGACTTTCTTGCCTGTGCGTATTGCAGGAATCTAAGTGAGAAAAAGTTCTATCAAGGATCAATCAAGGACAATCATATTTAACTCCTTCAATATTGGACGATTCATTAGTTTATTTGACAATGGTTACTAACATCACGTCACGAGAAGATACTAGACTTTAGGCTGCTGGATGAGCTGTCTCGGTTTGGTGGAAGTCTCGACTCGGTAAAAGTCTCAGTTTGCTGTTAGTCATGTCTTGATGAGCAATTAATGGGACAAATACCCTGAGGTAAGCAGAAATCTGTATGGCAATGTACTATCAAAAATGCTAATGTTATTTGGAAATGATTCAAGATTTGCTTCTCAAGAAATTTCCAGTTGCCAAAAAGCAATGGTTGACGAAAAAAGAAACCTGGTTTATTTCTACTTCAAAACATCTTCTGCTCTTCAAAAGGGAAAAGGACTTAAACATGCAAAACAGATGTGCCGGAGATGCTCGATGCTTGGTCTAACTGGTTAGCCATTGGGTGACAAGTAAACCTCCAGTGTTGGCTAAATCATTTTCACACATTTGCCCATGATTTTGCAGAATTATCTAAAACCAAGTAAAAGAAACAAGTAAGGAGTGTTCATCGTACCTGTGGGGTCATCCAGCCTCGTTCAAATGCATGATCGATTATTGAACACTCAATTGATTTGATTGTTACAGGCTTTGCATTGATGCTCAGAACACACGCTCCCTGAAGTATGAAATTCCATGGTGTAAAATACCGATCAAGAAAATCTAGATCAGGAGGTCTTCTGGATGATTAAGAATAAACTCAAACATATGGTACAATTTTAAAAGAGGCATTGGGACCAAGAATCCTTTGCAGGCAAAAAAAAGTTTCAGACAATCTGTCAATCAAATATCGCATCAGCAGGGATTGTGGATCTACACTTCATTTGTTGAAAGGATAGAAATATCAACTGAAGTCAGATTTTTTATCAGCTCAGCTACTCCTGCATCGACCCACAGTCTCTACTTAGGCCAAAATTAGACAAACTGAAGTTAGACTTATGCCTTTGAACAAAACGGATTTTATTTCTTGGCTGCCAAAGAATTCAACAACTTGTCTCTGCAGGCAAAGAAAGTCAAATCTCGACTGCTTTTTAGACAGTTTTTAGATAGCCATTTTAACGACATTTAATTCTGTAAGCATCTAACTTCCACTTGCATTTTTATTGTAATTTTAAGCTTTTTTCTTTTCTTCATTACTGCAAATATGAAGCAAACAGGACCCTAATGAAAACAATATTTGCAAATATTGATAATTTATCCTGCTCAAATACTCTTAAATTATTATTATATATTTATTATTATGTATTTATCATTATTATTATTTCGTCCCTTATCTCCCTGCGTTCTTTGATTTGCTACTACCACTCGGTCAACTGTAACTCAAAATACTATTACAAAAAAGTGGGCCCACTTTAGGCCCGAATAGAGTGATTCCGTATTCACCAGTCAAATTGCTAGAATTAAGCTTTCAACAAATCGGGAGGCGCTACTAGGACAGTTGTTGTTGCATACAGAAAAGCAGTCGACGAGGTCTGGAGTTCTCGCAGCCTCGATGGATCAATTTTGTTTCTACAGAGGAAGACTACTGTCTGAAGGTACGCATTTTACGATTTGTAGGTGAAGACAACATCATTCTTTGTACTAAAAGTTTCCCTCCCAATGATCAAGCACTTTAGAACAGATTTTGAAGCAATTGTCTTGAGGGTACAAAAACTCTCGCTAGTTTAGACCATTTAGAAAAAGCGGGCCCAATTATTAAGTGTAACATTATGAGTCCATTTTGACCAAATGATGTCAGCAAATCAAAGAACGCTGAGAAACAAAGGACGAAAAGGCATAAGTCTAGTTTGAAGTTGCAGTGGGTCAGCAAAGGACCCTCGGCCCAGGGTGACAGTGGCTTTTGTCTTTAAAACTGCATTCAGACAAATTCTAATCGCAAACAGCAAAATTCCTTGACATACCTCACATGGAGCAGGGCAAACTCTGCCAGTAAACTCTGGGAAGTTATTTGTCTGAAGAAGGCGATCAAGAGCTTCTTTCCATTTGTTCTAAGAAGAGGACGACGAGCATTCAATCAATTTTCATTGGCTGGTAGAATTAATGGTGATGTCGTAACAACCACAAAGAGATGAAAAATTTTGTGCTTGATTGGCAATCCAAACCTATACTTACTACGTTGAGTCCTAGTAATCGCTACCATCCACCCACCCCTCGCTCATGAGCGGGGGGGGGGGGTGGGTGGGTGGTAGCGATTACTAGGACTCAATGTAATAAGTCTAATCCAAACCTACCAAAGTCTGAAAACGGCATATGTCGGAGAGACGGAAACACATTTCCCAATCAAACGTAAAATTTTTCAAAAAACAGCAGGTTTCAGATTCGTCCTGGCAAAAACGAGGTTCCAGCTGAAACAAACGTGGATGAGTCTGGTGCTTAGCAACAAATTTGCGCAAACCCGATTACCGTAGCAACGCAAGCAAATCAGCCTCGTTTTTGGGTATCGAAAGTGAGAACGAGAATTTCTCTAAAGTCTGTCACACCTTCTGCCTTTGGAGCAGAAGGCTAAACAGGCATCTAAACATGCCAAACCTACCATTTTCGAATTTGGGAGTCAATCAAACACAAATTACGTATCAAGTCTTCAATTTCCAGAGTTGGTACCAATCAAACACAACCCAAGTCAGTTGTCAATAGTATACAATGATGTACTTCATGCAGATATAAAGAAAAAAAACTTAGGAAATACCTGGAAGACCAAATCATTCCACTTAGGAATTACATTGCCCAGAGGACAACCAGTGTGAGATTGGCAAAATGGGACTCCACAATCCATGCACCTAAACGGGGAGGCAATCATTACATAAGTCATATTAATATCACTTCTGTAGAGAAGGCGAATTCAAGGAATGGAAACACATCTCTGATAGACTGAGACTGTTGGAAGCAATGTTATCACAAGTCTGGAGTTTACTTCTAAACACTCTTCTTGGAATTCATCAAAAACAGATCAAACTTAATACTTTGAAAATCTAATGATTTGATCTCTATTCACACTACATATATATTGGTAACGATGAAATGAAATTCCCGTAGAGGATACAATAAAGGACTTTGGAAACAACGCATAGTAACAGCACGAAGGGTGCAAATGAAGAGGAAAGAAACTGAAAATCCCATATAAAGAAACGAGAAAAAGACTTTCAAAATTCACCTTGCTGCTTGCACTTTAAGTTCACGTTTGCTTTTCTTGCTGTAAATCTCATTCCAATCTTTTGAACGTTGTGTTGTAGGTCGATACATATTTGTACTTCTCTCATATTTCACAAATCCGCTAAAACGATAAGAAAACTATTAAAATAAGTCGGGAGTACTAGTTTCAATGGTCTCCGACAATCGAGGACATGTAATAAGGAGAGAAGAGAGGGCTATGCAAAGATCAGGAACCTAATGTGCAAACGAGTTCATGTTTTCATGTTCTGGCTACTAGAGGAAGAAATTGGAATCTCAAAAAGAAGAAATTGAAATCCACGGTAAGAAGACCAAGAGTGGACCTGAGGAAGACATGCAGTCAAATAGAAGACGGATTAAAATTATCAGGGGAAGAATTTGGAATCTACCGGAGAAGGACAAGCAGTCTTCCAGAAAAAGACACACCGTCTACCAGAAAAAGACACATAGTCTACCAGAGGAAGAAACGCAGTCTACCAGGGGAAGAAACACAGTCTATTAAAGGAAGACACACAGTCTACCAAAGGAAAACAAGTCGTCTATCAGAGGAAGACAAGCCGTGTACGCGAGGAAGAAAGGGAATCCATATTAGGAAGAAATTGGAGCCTCTCGGATGAAGAAATATGAATCTACAGAAGGAAGAAATGAAATATATCAGAGCTAGAGATTTAAATCTGCCAGAATAAGATAAAGGACTGTACCAGGGAAAGGAATTGGAACCTGGAGGATAAATTGGAATCTATCGAAAGAGGACAAGCAGTCTTCCAGAGGATGAAACTGGAACTTACCGGATTAAGAAAGGGAATCTACCGGAAGAAGAAAATGAGGCTACCATAGGAAGACATGCAGTCTACTAGGGGAAGGAATTGGAATCTGCCGAAGGAAGAAAGAAATCAGAATCTACCAAAGGAAGAAGTTAGAATCTAATGGATGAAGAAATTGAAACTACCAGAGGAAGAAGTTAGAATCTACAGGATGAAGAAATCAGAATCTACCAGAGGAAGAAGTTAGAATCTACTGGAAGAAGAAATTGGAACTACCAGAGGAAGAAGCTAGAATCTACTGGATGAGGAAATTGGAATCTACCATAGGAAGATAAGCAGTGTACCAGGGGAAGAAATTGGAATCTACCAGAGGAAGATAAGCAGTGTACCAGGGAAGAAGTTGGAATCTACCAGAGGAAGATAAGCAGTGTACCAGGGGAAGAAATTGGAATCTACCAGAGGAAGATAAGCAGTGTAGATTCCTATGATTAGCATCATAGGGGAAGAAACTGAATGGTTAGTCTATTTCTATGTAAGATAGAATTTCATTGTGAATCAAAAAGTTTTATTTACAAACCTCTTTTTATCAAGAACTTTGTTGATCATATTCTCTTCATGAGCTTTATTGTTAATTGTATCTTCAATATCAAAAACATTTTCATTCTTCTCTTCTTTGATTTCTGCTGTCATTTCTTCTTTTTCGTCCTTCTGGATGATTTTTTTATTTTCCTAAAGACAGACGAATGAATAAATAGAATGTCGTTTAAGATATTGCATGAAAGATGCTGGTTGGATAAATATCTGCTAGCATGAAAGCTTCAAATCAGAAAGCGAACACCATATTATGTCCCATGGGGGTACATGACTTCTGGATGGACGGGGGTCTATCGCCCGATTTTTGGAAAGGTACCCTTCTCTAATTATCAAAATCTGCCTTTGTACCCACTTTTATAACGACTTTTGCGAAAAACTACACATTTTAAAGTATCTTTCTGCAAATTTCAGCCAAACTTACCCCTGCTTAAGGAAAACCTGCCGAAGAAGGACCAGTGTTTAGAAAATTTTGAGCCCAAAAGCCCACCTATATGGGCGATACATGCCCGTACCCTCAACGTGGCATGTACCTCTCCGGCCGGGTATTATGCCTGTTGTCAATGCCTATACCAAACTGTAGACAGGACAAATGTTTCATGTTATGTTTCAATGAAAACAAGATACTTCTGTAGTACCTGTGCTTTTTCTTTTAGTTCTTTCAAGGCACGTCGGTAATCATGTGGGAATACCTGAAAATGAATGAAAAACTAATAATTCTGAAACAATACTGGAAAGTGTCACGGTAAAGAACTATCTGATCACAGTATCATATCGACTGATTACATATTGTACGTACACTTGTCGAAACACTTATCCAATTCAATGAGCGAAGAGGAAACAGGGACTGAGGTGGTTAGTCTAAATATCATGCGTGAAATAGTCGTCTGAATTTTACGATATGAAGTAAATCAAGAAGAGAGAAAGATAGTGCACACAAACACTGGGCCTTGCAAATCATGCAGTCAACTTCCATTTTCATAGGAAAACGAAATCGGTCTGGAATTTCTCGCCGGTATGAATTCTGGCGAGATAGCTTATTTCCCGTTGCGTTCACATGAGATTTCACCCCGGTCTGAGACTTCATTCAGACTTCATTGTTGTTCTTTCATTCATTCATTCATTCATTCATTCATTCATTCATTCATTCATTCATTCATTCATTTATTCATTAATTTCATTTCATTTCATTTCATTCATGGATTAAGAACTCAATAAAAAAAACAACAGGCCAATTTAAACTTGGAACTTGGGACCCTGCATCTCACACCTTCTTACATCGACTTGAAAATATTTGCGTTTACATAGTGTTTTCAAACCGAGGTGACATTTCAAACAGGTTTGAGCAGGCGATTTGTGTTTTATCCCGGTTTGAGTTAGAAATTGCATTTTCCATTCAAAAACGTAAGGACTTTGACTAGACACCGAGCACAACTGAAATCGGGGTTAAATCTCAAACCGATAAGAGTTCCTCAAGTAAAAGGATCCTTAAGGAATTGTAGCTAAACAGCATGATAGAACATGACTCGTCATCCTCTCAAAAATAGACCTTAATTGATTTGCTCCAGATTTGTCATGACACGAAGAAATCTTGCGACTCGCCTGGCAAATATGAATATAGTATTTGACAAAATCATGAAATCTTGCAAACCTTGACAAAATGCTTCGTACTCTGACTCCAGTTTTCCAACAATTTCTTTGCAGCTGCTGATTTTGTGTAATAGAAATGCGATTTGATAATTTCATACAGTTTGATGGCATCATCTTCTCCCATAGCGTCAAGGGCAACTCTTTCTGTGTTACATTTTGATGCAAATGATTTGTCCCTGCAGAGAGGTAAGCAAGATATAAGCTAATTTACAGAGAAATACAAGGCATTGAAGCAGTGGTAGCGCCAGGGGAGGGCTAGAGGGGGCTACAGCCCCCTTTGGAAGCACATAGCCCCCTTCCAAGGAAATTTTGGGTTCCTTTGGAACAAAAATTGAAAAAAGGGCGTACGAAAACTACATTTTAACCATCTAAGCCCTTGTTGGAAGCTCCTGCCCCTCTGTTAGAAGATTTCTGGCGCCACCCTTGTACTGAAGTACTCTGTTACTCTGAAGTTACTCTGAAGTTACTCTGAAGTACTCTGAAGTGACTCCGTAACGTCGTGCAATGTAGATATCTAAAGACACTGAGAGTATGCATGAAGAAGTGTGGCTTCAAGTGGCATCCTTTCATGTTTAGGATTTCTTTTGTGATCATCCAAAAACAACTCATGCTTTGCAATGTGCGTAGCTCATTAAAGATAAACTTCTGGGACTTCTGTGGCACAACAACTCGAGAATTGCTATGAGAAGCGAAACCTTGATAATCCACATTCCACACTGACAGATCTAGTTTGTCCATGAAGCTGCTACCGTAACCTCCAGTTACATTCACTAGCGTAAAATTAGTTAAAAAACACGTACTTATCAAGAACATAAGCTAATCCCCCACTCATTCCTGCTGCAAAATTTCTGCCGGTTTTGCCCAAAATAACAGCAACTCCTCCTGTCATGTACTCACAACCATGATCACCACATCCCTGCATGAAAGACAAAAAAACATCGTCAAATGTTATGTAAAGTAAACACAACTGCCATATGTATGAAATTCACTATTAGCTTGCCTGTATCTAGATTCACAAAGCCTGTATTATTTCACTCTAGTTGTCAGTTGTTATAGCCTTCTTGTAGGAAAGCAATATCCATGTCATTACACTAACAAGCCCAAAAGGGGAACCATCGCCTACTCCCTCAGAGGACCTTTATACTAGTCTTTGGGTTTTGTCATTGGTTATTCCTTTGATGAAACTAGGATTCTGTACTAATAGACTCAGGATTAAATCCAAAGCAACTCAATTTGGTGCCAAAATTTTACACGCGAAGACAAGAAGATTTAACAATTTTCCTTATTTTTACATCAAACTTATTTCTACCTCTACAACAGCAGTTGCTCCTGAATTTCTCACACAGAATCTCTCGGCAGCGATGCCACAAAAGAATGCCTGAAAGAAAACCTTGCAACGTAAGGACATGCATAAACTTTCATCAAATCCTAGATAAATGAAAATATTTTTCATTTATCTGTGCAACATTTGTTGATCTACGAACTCTCATTGATTGTTCGAGTCGCTGGTATATATTTGAATAAACAATATGTAATTAACATTTAGACTGATGACTTGGATTCCTTGTATTTGTTCAATGTTTTTAAAGGAGTCTCAGTTTGAAACCATAAAAATCATCCAACTCAATGCGAAAAAGTGAGACTCATGTAATCAGTCTAAGTATTATTCATAGATTTATTGCTGTAAAGTACTATCAATCATTAATTTGATTCATCGATGTGCCCTCGTACCTTGCCTGAAGTTGCACCATACAAGCAGACATTTCCAACAATGATATTTTCTTCTGATTTGAAAGATTCATCGTGCTTTCTGCTTGGGTAGATGATAATCTTACCACCTGACAAACCCTGTTTGATAAAAGAAATAAACATTTACCGGGTGAGCCAGAAAAAATTTCCCACTTTTGACAATTCGTAGCATCAGCAGTACTCCAAAGACTTGAATAATTCGAATTTTTGAAAGTTTTTTAGTACTTCTTTTAGTGCCACTCTTAGTAAATAGTACGAGAGCTTCTTAAAATTTTGGCAATCTTAATGCTAGTTTCTTATAAACCAGTTTCTTACAAAAACGTGTAATAGACAAAATGCTGAAAACTACAGTTTACCTTTCCAATGTAGTCATTTGCATCTCCTTCAAGCTCTAATGTGATACCATGAGCAAGGAATGCACCAAAGCTTTGTCCTTAAAAGTAGGAATACATCGATATTCAAAGTAATGCTTATCTGGAAGAAGCTAGAAGTGAAGAAATTATGTAGCTGTGAAGGAATTATCAACAATGAAAATGTAGCGCATCCACACAGCAGGCCTTGTGACTTCTATGAGACATTCAGTGACAAGGCCAATTTTAAGGCCAAGTTTTTGCTTCAAGTTGAAATTGAGCAAGAGGAGAGGGTGCATTAATAAGGCCCTGCAAAGGGAAAGTTGGATTGATTCAAAAGCTTATTTCCTACATGAAATTGCCTATTTCTCCTATATGAAAAGCGTACAGGGAATGGGGTCTCAGATCCGAAAATTGTGTTTATGTACTTCATAGATGCCCCCCCTGAACAAAGACGCAGCTGATAAAATTTGAGAAGAAACTAACCTCCGGATCCCGTTAACTTGATCTTAATGCTGTCATCTGGCAAACCATGCTCTAAATATCGTCTATGATAGAGTGGACAAAATATTTCGTTGATACACAATTCCAAAATGAATGGAAACGTGAGGAGGAAAAATTAAATGCGAGTAAAATGGAAAATGTGCATTGAAGGCAATTGTGAAGATCGATAAGTCATTCACCTTGAAACTTCATAACTAAGCGTCGATCCAAAAGTCCTGTCCGTATTTTCAATTTCCATTTCAATCGTGACTTCATCACTTTTTCCTTCTAAGACATCTTGAGCTTTTTCAATCAAAACCCAGTCCTAAGAAAGAAAGAAAGAAAGAGAGGAAGCGATGGAACATTTTGATCTGGTTTATCTAATGGCCTCTCTGTTTAGCGTAAAAGAACTCCAGTGGATCGATTGATTTTTTCACTCCTCCTTTGCTCAACGATGAAACTTGTTGATCGACGAGCATAACCAAATCTTCACAATGACGTAGAAATGATTTCAGCGAATTTATCGTGGTTTGAAGGATCAATGCTTCCTGGAGATATAAACCACAGAATGTGAGAGTAAAACTCTTACCTTCCTTGACTTCAGTTCAAAGTTTTGTTTGACTGATCCTCCAATTTGCTTTGAAGTCGATGATTCCTCGGAGTTATGGATGATCTTTGAGAAATCCAAAAGCTGCCAAGGGAATAAGAGCGAATCAGTTGAAGTGGGGGTCGTAGGGGGTATCAGAAACCGTAAAATGGCCAAAATATTTCAGAAAGACCGAAAAACAGTCTCTAAATTCAGCTAAAATCGTGATACCATCTTTCCATGTCTTGTGTGTCTTCCATGTTTTGTATATCTTACATCGTTTCTATGTCACAGATGAAGGCCTCAATCACTTTTGCGACCCAATACCAAAAACTAATTCCAATACGCTGGTAAAAGTCAAAGTTGGCGGAAAAATCCCTAACACTATATCGTATTGCACAATTATTCGTAGCTTCATCTTCAAATTTGTAATGAATTGGCTTCTCATATCATATTTAGTGAAGAATTCCGCAAACCGCTAAGAAAGAAAGGAACCATAAATCCATCATTTTTACGGCCAAAACCATGAAACCGTTCTAGAAATGATAAACCGTCAGGCCCTACGACCCCCAAGATACAATGCGGCCTTCAACCGAATTCCTATCAAATCGTTAAGGATTTATAGTTGCGTATGGAGAAGAGCTGGTATATACTGTATGTACGAAAATAAACAAAAATAGATAAACAAAAATAAATAAACAAAAATAAATGAACAAAAATGATGGAAATAATGACCTCCATTAACTTACAGCTGTTTTCTCGTTAAAAGCATTTTCAAGTTGCTTCAAGAGATGCGACTGTCCAATAATTTCTTGCATGCTTCGATAGCCAAGCTTTGATAGCAACGAGCGTACCTGAAACAATAAAGTAATATTCAATATCATATCTCAAAACGAGGATTCATAGCGTTAGGATATGCAAGCCCCTGGGGGGATGACACTTGGTAGTTCAAGGTGATGCACCCGTTGCAAAATTTAGGGTCCTCAGTTCTGCAATTTACTACCTCTAAGGGTAGAGAAATTTTAAAATTTGCCACCGCTTAGGATTGTGAAAATTGATATGATTGGCTCGTGGAGCTTTAAAAAAGTTTGATAGATTGAGTGAAATTCTGTAATGACAAAAACCAACCAATTATTCGCCCTCCTCACGTGATGCAAACTGATCCAAACATGATTGAATAATGACCCTACTGCCATATGCTCAAGCTAGGAGAAAGCCCTCCCAATCCTACCTTGGCATATTTATATCAAGTTGACGATTAAGCTAAGCTTTACATCTAGACCTGTACTATTTCAAAGTAATTGAAGTCTTTCCTTGCTCATGCCTTGCTTCATATCTGCGATACGATATAGCACTATTGTTTCTGGAACAATCTACCTGTTACAATTCCTACTTAAGGAAAAGTTACTACCGCTTAGGCAACGAGTTACTACCGTCTACGCGAAAAGTTACTACCACCTAGGCTAAAAGCTACTACCGCTTAAGGCTCAGAGTTTGCCGGACTTGCCCAAGTCTCTCCATCCCGTGTTTTTCCTTACAAAATTTGCCACCTAGAAGCTACCACTGCCTTGAAGAGAAAAGAAGCCTCTGCGAAGAAGGGAGGAAATTCAAGGGTGTGCAGCCTTTTGCAACGGGTGCGTCACCGTGAACTACCAAGTTCCCCCCTAGGATGCAAGCCAGATATGTTCTGTCAGGCCACTGTGAATTTGTAAAACTAAGGGTACAGTGCTATCTAAGACAAAGTGGTTTGACACTGACAGCCTCAGGAATAGATTTCACCTCTTCAACACAGCTGATCATAATGTTTTGCTCTCTTAGTTTATTGCAATTTAACTAAAGTGCACACGGAGGTGTGAAATCTATTCTTCAGAATGGCAAATAGCGTTGTCTTCTCGGAAACCCGAATCCTTAATTTTACCAAATCTCTCCTTGGTAATCTATCGTTTATAAAGTCTTGCTTCCCTTTTAAGGAGCAGATATTTTGAGGCAGCTAAGAAACAGGAACAGTGTACTATTGATATATCACCTCTTCTGCTATCATGAAGAAATAGTTGATGACATATTCAGGTTTTCCATCAAATTTTGCTCTTAATATTGGATCCTGCAACAAAATGCACTACGTAAAGTTTCAATAATAAGGAAACATAGATGAAATGAAAGAATGAAAAAAGAAGAATGCAAATACTCGAAAACATTCATCGATATGTAACGAGGAATTTACTTGAGGTTTTCTGCACGAAAGATCAGGGTCTTACCCGAAATTCGTTTTCGGTAGCATAGCTTGATCAAGTTTCAAACATCAGCCCACAAAAACATGAAATCTAAACATATGACTATCAGCAATATCTTGCAATCAGGTATTGTGTTAGTCTGAGGTTCGACCTCTACGGGGGAGAAAAATTTTCTCCCCCGTAGAGGTCGCACCGCAGACTAGTATTGTGTGCGATTGCTTTGCTTACCTGGGTTGCAATTCCAACAGGACAGGTATTAAGATGGCACTTTCTCATCATGGTGCATCCAAGTGCAATAAGCGGCGCAGTTGAAAATCCAAACTCATCTGCACCAAGGAGAGCTGCAACCAGAACATCTTGGCCTAAATCAACAGATAAAATGAAATGAAAAACGGAGCAAATACATTTGAAATAGAGAGTTGATCAAACAGCAAACAGCTAAGAAACGTGATAAGGAATTGGTATACGGTATTAGGCCCGAGCATATGAAACAATAGCTTTTTAGGGAGAGATTAATCATGGTCGAAATATGTTCCGAAATATTTAGAACATTTCATGTCCGATTAAGCAACGTCTTCCAAATAACTAATATTCTCATGTGCTGTCCAAAGCAAGCAAGCACACAATGCTCCTTCGATAATGTAGGGTGGATCTATTAGCAGTAATGACTTTGATTTGGGCCTCGCAAGAGATTTCCTTTACAAAGCTGATGTGGGCCATTTGTTCTACAAAGAGAATGACCCCTCCAGTCTGTTCTTTCTACGAAACTTTGAAGCTAAATTACCTGTCCTCATTTGCCCATCTGTTTGTAGCACAACTTTGTCTCTCAACTTATTCTGTACCAACGTCTGATGAGTTTCTGAAAGACCAAGTTCCCATGGCAATCCAGCATGTTTCACTCCCGTCCAACTGCTTGCTCCAGTTCCTCCATCATGACCAGAAATGACAATATGCTCAGCTAAACCCTTTCGAGGGATCAAAACTATATTCATCAACTGCTAACGATCAATTGCAGGCCTAATGCCATTCATATAAGGTCATGAGTGGAATTTGTAGATCGAACGAAGAAGCTGTCTGAGGCAAGAATTTTGGCTTCTCTTCAAGGTGGTAACAGCAAACTGCTTTTGATTTAACATGTCGTTTCTATGTTGCCCATTGCAATAACTTCCCGCAAGCTTGTAACTTCCCACACCCGAAAATCAAAAATAAAAACAAGCTACAAAGATTTCTTTTAAAGAGATAATCATGATTAAAAATGCAATACCACTACGAATTGTTTATATGACCAAAAATGGTGAAATCATGTACCTTTACGACTCCAGAAGCAATAACTCCAACACCAATTTCTGAAACAAGTTTAACGCTTATCCTTGCATTTGGATTGGCACATTTCAAATCGTAAATCAGCTGAAAATAAACAATAGACAGTTAAAGTAGCCAGTCACATCTTACTGAGAAGGAAACGCTCATGGTTGAGTACTTGCAGTTAGATCTGATTCTTCGCAATTTGAAAAGATGCCAGGGATAGTAAAACATGATAAAATCATTTCAGCTACTTTCAAAAATGAAGTGTCTAAGACTGCAAGGAAAAATAAGTTTTACGTCTTTGAAAGAGAAGTTTGCATCACAGAGTGGATATGATTTGAGATTGAATTTTAACGCTATGGTATCGCCTCATTAGCACAGATATGATCTGGTAAAGAATTATATGTCAATGCAACATACCTGTGCGAGGTCTTCAATTGAATAAATGTCATGATGCGGAGGAGGACTGATTAGTCCAACACCCGGAACAGAATGTCTCGTTTTCGCAATTCTTTCTGATACTTTGTAGCCTGGCAACTCACCACCCTCACCTGGCTTAGCACCCTGAAAAATAGCATGAGGAGCCCATTATGATTGATCAATGTTTCAGGCCTTTTTTCAGTCATTTCAACCATGAAATTTTTGTATAGTTGAATTTACCTACATTTCTAGAGCTCGTGAGACAGCGACAAAAATTATGCAAAATACTTTGATCTTTCGGCTTTGAACTGGACTTTGAATCATTCAAATCGTTGACCAACTCTTGATGCTATGAATTTTCGAAAACAGAAACATTTTTCTGGCTCACCCGATCGAAGGTCAATGAAACTCAAACTTTTGATATTAGTTCACTTACAACTGTGTGGATTCATATTTCCAGTCAGGACAAAATTGTCTGCAATAGACGCATTGCGAGGAATTTTCTACCAAGATGCATTGCATTTCATGATCGAATTCAAATAGAATTTTTAGAGATTTGCAATTCGAACGCAATGCATCTTGGTAAAAAATTCTTCGTCGCCATCTTTAGCGCAATCGCCTATTGCAGCATCTCCATAAAGGACTCTGGGTGAAAAATAGTTGTTTGGAGAATCATCACAAAGATTTTGCACATGTTTAAAAATCCTTTTTAACGAACACTAACTTGGGCCATTTTGATTTGGAGATCATCAGCATTTGCTAAATATGAACTTGTCACTCCAAATCTCCCTGAAGCAATCTGTTTGATGGATGATCTTTTGTTGTTATCGATGTCGTGGATGATGTATCGCGCAGGATCTTCACCACCTTCACCACTGTTGCTTTTTCCTCCAATCCTAAATGAAATATATTCACAGGAGATAAGGCATAAAGGATGGAGGCAATGGATGCAGCATAAAACGAAGGGGCAGAAAGGTGACAAAATTTAAGATGTATTTTCTAATCTGTAAGAAGATGTCAAGTAGACGTCCTCTGTTGGCATTTTTGTGTAGGACAGGAATGCAAAATATTCCAGCCAATTCCGCAAAAAACAGTTTAACCAGGGAGTGAAAATGAACTCTCAGCCTTTTGAATCGCCAGTGTTGGACTTTAAAATCGCGCTCCAAAGGTAAATTTGTTTACTACCTTCACAAAAAGTTCATAATGAAAATAAGTCTCAGTTAAAAATATTGTTCTTTGAAAAAGAAAAAGACATCGATTATGTTTGTGTAACGCACTATTCCATGATCTAACCAGGGAGTTCATTTACATGCCAAATGGCTTTGAAAGTGCCCCGAACAATCTGTACCTGTTCATGGCAATTGCAAGAGTGGTGTGAGTTTCTTCTGAAATCGATCCAAAGCTCATTGCACCTAAGAAGAAACAGAATGCAGTAAATATTTGACGGTAAGGCAACTCAAAGAGGTCACTGGCAGTTGCAACTGATCAGTTCCATCAAAATCACAAAATCAAGGATAATCCAATCTACGAAATTCATTTGCTTTGCTCCATAAATAGAAACTCGAAGAAGCTCCACGTTCATTTTTTAATATCAACTTCTCATAAAACACAAACTTCGAGAAAATATGGTTACAAAACATGACTGGCTAAAACCAGGGGCTTGTTGTTAGCCAGGGACGTAGGAAGCATCTCAAACTTGAGGGGCACGACACTTCGAGGGCACTTTTTCCTTGAGAAAAGGTGGCATTTTCTACAAATAAAAAGGGCATTTCCTTGTTTATTGCAGCAAGATCCTGGGGGCACGTGCCCTCAGTGCCCCCCAACCCGGTCCTCGCGTCCTTGTTGTTAACTATGTTTTGGAAGATTTAATAAATTGTAATGAACTGAATAAGTAAGCCGGATAACAAAACAACCAGTGAAAGGATGTACCTGTGCAAAATCGTTTCACAATGCTCGCAGCATCTTCCACCTCTGATAAAGGGACTGGTTTCTTTGCAAACTTAAATTCAAGTTGTCCTCTCAATGTACAAGCTTGTATCTGGAAAATAAAACAGCAAGTAACAAGCGCATTGACCTCATTTAAAGTTAGCTACAAGGTCTTCAAAGGTTAACCATACAGCACCATTAACTTTTGTCTGTATTCAGTCCCAAGTGCATGAGCCAGTGGAAGATAACTACAGAAGCAAAGAGTTCACAAATTATTGTTATCAAGCACTTATGTTTGATAAAAACACGGACAATATCACTGTTGTTAACGGCGTCATTTCAAACTTCAAGTTTCAATGAAACGTATAGCTGCGCAGGAGCTCAGGCGCCAGGCAGTTTGATCTGTGATGGAGACAGTCAATCCTTGTTGCGACGAGAGAAGGACGAAGGACAAGCAACACTATCAAGATCTTCTCGCAATGCCGTGGAAGAGAAAGAACGCAAAGAATAAGGATACAATTTGATCATAATATAGGCCACATTAAAGATTGAAAAGACTTTTATTCGTACCGTTAGCATTGTTGACTTGACATATTTTTCATAGGCCAGTGTGTTGTTGTTGCGAGTTGCAGACTAAAATGATGCAAAACGATCTTGAGTATTACGTGAAAACTTGGGGAAAAGGCTAAGAAGAGAATCAAGTCCAGAAAAGATTATGGATTTGTTGAATAGTAGCAACATATATCTCTCGCAGTCATTTTCTTATTTCTGCTTGCTGTATAAAACTAAATAACAAAGTAAGTACCATGCACAGTGGAAACTTGATGAGCTTGTGTCCTTTTCTGCAGTGACTGACAAGTGTTGTCTTTCAGATAAACTAGAAAAATAGAAGATAAATTTCAAGGTAATCAGCATAGTATTACCTGCAAATGAGCAATACTTCGGGGGTCATTCACATGCAGCTCACCGCCATCACGCCAATGATATGAACCCTGAAAGCAATGTAAACAATTTTACTGGGTCTGCGTATGTGTCAAACTAACACTTGAAAAATCAACCAATGTACTACAAATGCAACCGTCAAAAGTTACAAAAGGTGAAGGTGAAGGTGAAGTTGGGGTTTGTAACGCCAAGCGCTGGGATCACAGAAGCAGCGCAGCGCTAATCGAGTCCGCGATCCATTGTCATGACGCTCAAGTGGTGAGGCCCTACCGGGTATCCATCGAACCCACTACGCCTAACTATTCTGGCTGCAAAGTCAGAGGATTACACCACTGCGCCACATGAGCAGGAAATTTCTCAAAGCAAATGAGATAAAGTAAAAACTGAGGCAAATTTAAGGCACCTTGTTATTCATGAGAACATTGTCGCATTCCCTCTCGGAGAAAGCGAGTCGATGACGATCCAATGCCTACAAAATAGAATTTTTGCCAAATCAGTACGTAAGTTAATCAAAGTAGCATCTATCACTAAAGAAAAGATCTATCAAAGAAAGGTTTAATGTGTATACTACGATATCAAAGATGAAAAACTAACCTCTTGAGCTAGGATTTTGAAATTTGTGCCGGCAATTCTTGACGCGGTGCCAGTAAAGCATTTATCCATCACCTTAAAAAGAAGGAGAGCAAAAAGATTTTAGAGGCACGAAAATGAAAATATTAGATCCTGAAAAAAAGTACGGAGACTGTATTTAAAATATTTACTGAGATATTCAGCGATGAATTTCGCTAGTCTTTGGCTACAGAGAGCAATTTAGTTGTGAACAGCTTCGAAAATGTTGAATCAGGTTAGGACTTAAGGCATACCTTCAAGCCCTTGGCCCTTCCCGGTAAAATCAATAAGGAATGTGGCGTCGATCAAAACCAATCACTCAAGGGAACGATCAATCGAATATTCGATCAATCTAACGCCACAATCAAATCACTGTTGTTGCTATGACAATTTGATTGCCTATAAGTAAGCAGTGAGTGAAGTTTGATTGTTCCTCAGAATTCTCAAATCAGAAACTGCAGGAGCTTCTCTTCGTCTTTATGAAACTTACGATTTACGAAGTTTACAAAGCCAAAAGAGAAAACGAAACAAAGTTGTAAAGATGTCTGACCTTTTACAAGCGATTCTTGAACCGGTAAGCGATGCATTTTGATTATTTTCGACATCTAGTTGCAACACAGGTTGCAGCGATGTAACGTCGAAGTTAACTAGGCCTAAGTTATGTTGTAAGGTTAACATTTTTGGGGACAGTTTCTCATGTTTTCTACGGAGTTCAAAGCAACGAAATAGTTCGAGAAAGGAATTCGACGAATCGAAGAATAGTTTCCATCAGTTGCTACCTAATTAGAAACAGAAAACTTGTTCAATGAGCTTTTTGCAACAAAAGAAACTGTAAAGGGTGAAGCTGCAACTTTCTAGACCTACCTTCGGTTGATAAGATAAATTAAATGTTTATAACATTCACAAAATTCAAGCAGTACATTCAAACTTTGCGGACGAGTGAAATTCAACGAGCGGCACTAAATACCATATTTCGCTTGCAATTATTGAACTGAACAGACCCGTAACTATAACCTATCCTAACTCGTTCTAAATTACCCTATGAACCCATCCTATAGCTAACCCCGAACCTTACTGTATGGCATATAAATGACACAATATTCGCCTGCTAAACTGCACTCTAGCCGAGCCAAACTTTGATACAGTTCAACGGCTGACAAAATTTTTCAAAGCATTCCTGACTGATAGATGTCCTTCATTCTAGAAACCATTCAGTGCCGAAGGACAATCCCTAGAGAGTCTCTTCGAGCAGTTTGCTTACAAGCTTGGTGAGTTCTTCTATTTACATGATTCATTTGGGATCTTCATCCCTTTGGTCACTTTGTTAAATTCTTTCGAAATAAGTCCAACTTCTCTTTGGCCCCGTTTACACGATACCGTTTTCATTTCATATCGGATTGGTTCATATCGGATTGGTCTTCTGTTTACACGATACCGTTTTCATTTTATATCGGATCGCCCTCCTGTGTACACGAGAACGCACCAATCTGATATGCTTCATACCGTTTTCGCGTTTTCAAATGAAAACGCTCTGAAAGTGGCATGAAACCAATCCACTATGAAATGAAAACGGCAACGTGTAAACAGGAGAAATTTTCATATCGGACTGCCTTACCCAATCCGATATGAAATGAAAACGGCAACGTGTAAAGAGGAGAAATTTTCATATCGGATTGCCTTACCCAATCCGATATGAAATGAAAACGGCAACGTGTAAACAGGAGAAATTTTCACATCGGACTGCCTTACCCAATTCGATATAAAATGAAAACGGAATCGTGTAAACAGGAGAAATTTTCATATCGGACTGCCTTACCCAATCCGATATGAAATGAAAACGGCAACGCGTAAACAGGAGAAATTTTCATATCGGACTGCCTTACCCAATCCGATATGAAATGAAAACGGCAACGCGTAAACAGGAGAAATTTTCATATCGGACTGCCTTACCCAATTCGATATGAAATGAAAACGGAATCGTGTAAACAGGAGAAATTTTCATATCGGACTGCCTTACCCAATCCGATATGAAATGAAAATGGCAAGGTGTAAACAGGAGAAATTTTCATATCGGACTGCCTTACCCAATCCGATATGAAATGAAAACGGCAAGGTGTAAACAGGAGAAATTTTCATATCGGACTGCCTTACCCAATCCGCTATGAAATGAAAACGGAATCGTGTAAACAGGAGAAATTTTCATATCGGACTGCCTTACCCAATCCGATATGAAATGAAAACGGCAACGTGTAAACAGGAGAAATTTTCATATCGGACTGCCTTACCCAATTCGATATGAAATGAAAACGGAATCGTGTAAACAGGAGAAATTTTCATATCGGACTGCCTTACCCAATCCGATATGAAATGAAAACGGCAAGGTGTAAACAGGAGAAATTTTCATATCGGACTGCCTTACCCAATCCGATATGAAATGAAAACGGCAAGGTGTAAAAAGGAGAAATTTTCATATCAAACTGCCTTACCCAATTCGATATGAAATGAAAACGGTATCGTGTAAACGGGGCCTTTATTCATAAAAGTTTTCTGCAATTTGAATTTGTTTCTTTGTTTGCACATCAAGATACTTACCACGTAGTCGAACTAAAACTGACTAAGTACTGTCAAATATTCGTGCAATTGTACCATAAACATAATGATTTGGATGCTCATCTAATTCACTTGAAAATTGTCAATGAAAACCCTACGATGATTCGAATAATTCAACCAGACACTTGTTACAGCAAGTTAAAGCTTTGCTGGCCACTGGAAAGCCTAACAAGTTACATATATACCCTACTAAATACGATGACATGGAGTGAAATGAGAACAAAGTTTATAATTTCAATTTTCAACAGGCATGGTAGCAGAATCCGTTGAAAAATTACCAGAAACATATTTCGACGCCATAAACAAAGATTGTATTAATGAACTGCACAACACAATGTATCGTATTCAGGTAAGTTTAGCAAATTTCTTTCAATGCTTCATGCATTCATCGTATTTTGTAATATTTCATCAAATTACGCTCAAATGACCCTCTTTGGTATCTAGTAGCCCTTTCAATGTGCAGATAAAATCGGGATACACTAACACTAGAAGTCTTTCTTTCGACAATCACTTGATTGGACATTGCTGGAGAGCAACAGAACTGCTGTTTTTAAAGCAAAACCTACTCTGCCTTTTCTCTACCATAAATCAGCAACCACATGTCTGATTGACTCATATACGAGGTCTCGAACTCTGAGTTGATGCAAGACCTATGCAACTGTGCAAAAAAACAGGATAATCGAAGAAAAATATTTTCCACAGCAGCAACGCAAATGGTAAACTATTTTTACGGGCACCCTGTGGTTGTTAGCAGAGAGCTCAATTCTTTAAAAAGTTGGTTGCAAAATTCTGTTGATTTTCTTTTTAATTTAAGTGCTTGAAAGGAACTTTGTGTAATTTGCCGTAAATCTAACGGAGCAATTTTTCGACATATTGGTTAGTTTCAAAATGGCGGCATTTATTAATTTTGAGGCTGTGACGTCATCAAATTTCTAAATCATTAACCAGAAGAGCAACGTATTTCTGCTTGCCATCTTATTGTAGAACCTAATAAACAATGGTTTTAGAACCTAAACAATGGTTTTAGAACCTAAACAATATTTTTCAAGAACCTAAACAAAGAACCTAAACAATGGTTTTCTTGAAGACTTCATCAACTTTCCTCTATTGATTCATGAATTACAATGATTTCAATTTGTTCCAAATTTTCGAAGAATTTTCACAGAAATAATCAAAGTGAAGCAATTTTGAAAGTGATAAAGATTTTCAGGATTTTTAGGAAAAAAAATTGCCAAGGCAGATTCACAGTTGATTACCCAAATTTCCTTTCAACTCATTCAATTCATAGAAAAATGTAACACAATTTTACAGCCACCTTTTTAAAAATTTCAAAGATTAGAGCCACACCCTGTTGTTGATAAATGTTTTTGACAGAAATTTCGCCAGTAAGCGTAAATAACTTACCAGTTCATATGTTCTCCAGACCTTTAGAAATGTTTGAAACAAGACCTTCTCTAGACTCGAGATAAGAAGGATAGATGATTGAGAATTTATTTCTATTCCATAGCTAAGTGATTCTGTCGACCGCTGTATTGATATTGCAAATGCAATTGAAGGAATGGTGAGTAATTTTCATATCATTTTTCGGTCCATGATACTATTGAAAGATTATATTTTTGCATTATTTCCTGTGACAAGTATCTTACGAATTGATTAAATGTGTTAGGCTTTTTTTCAGGGATCTTGCAAACAATGAATTTTGGAAATTAATCGATATTTTCAGTCCTCAAAAAGACAATAAATAACTATGAAAACACTTCATTCTTCAATTTTCAGGTATCAATCAACCTTCAGTCCATTCTAATTGACCTAGTGCCCATGCGACTACGAATTTTGAAACGTGTTTGGCACACCCGTTGGGTTCTGAATTACTATAAATGCCGAGTAGAAAATGGCTTGGAGTTGTGGGGAAACCATTGAGAGCTTGAAATAGATATATTTTCTTATAATGAACAACAAACCGTGGAATTGCCAGGGATTATTGACCTATTAACGACTTCGAAGTGCAGAAACAAGCAGTGATCCGTACCTGTAACTAAACCTGTACTTGTGTGTATCCTCCAATAGCTTCTTTAAAGTTTTAGAGGCACGAGGCAAGTAGTCAGTTGGTGGTCTTACTTGGCCATCTCTTGTTTTTTTGACGGCAATCATTTACAGATATCTGCTCTGTCAGATGTTTATGAAATCATTTTCAATCAAGTTACCAAGTCTTTTAGAATTCCCTTCAGCCTATAAACGTTTTTTCTTACATCTTATGTTTATTCATTTATCATTTAGTTCACCATAAATGTAAAGACAGAAGTAACATTGATCGTTGAAAACTTAAAGCTGTTAAAAGTGACATGGGAAGCCTGCCATGAACAATTCAAATATGTGAGTTGATCTAACCTTTCATGTTGTCTTTTTCTATCACAAAAATTTCCTTTAAACACAAGTGACAAGTGGAAGGCTAAAGAGGCTGTGAAGAGGTACCTCTGGGATCTGTCTTAGGGTCTACCCTAAAATAAGATTGTTCCCAATAGATACAGCAGGCTTCATTATGCGAGACCATGTTAGCCCCTCAAGTACTAGCTAATTGTTTATTCAAGCTCTCTTTTAACAACCGTCAGATTGTGCAGCTTGCTGCATATCGTGGCGAACACTTCCTGCTACTTGTGAAATGATTTGCCTAAATCATGAAGAAGAAAATCTATGCAATTACATAAATGCTGAACTTAAAGAAGTACCCACTCTGCAAATGAAGGGCTGATGAAACATCCAAGGCATAAATGACATGCTTTTATCTATGCACCGCTTTCATCTTTGGTTCTTATTAAATCATAGTATATTGATGTCATTTCGTGGTTGTATAATTGTACATTTATTGCATAGTTCCATGTTAAGCAGTTTATTTTATATGAGGGGCTGCCATGCCTAAAAAATCGAAATCAAAATGAAATTGAATGAAAGTTTAAGAACAACTTTGATAATAACTGATATGAAATATTTGCAGCAAGTTTCGGCTGCATGAAGAAAGATTTCAAGTTTGAAAATCAAAACAGCACTCTAAGACGACAGAAATCTTTTTGATGTCGAATCTCCTTTCTTACAGTTATTCACTGGTGAAACATCGACAAATGATGATCTGACTGAAGAGCTCACTTCTGCCACATTCGTCAGCAACTGTTCCATAATGGTAGCTAATGAAAACATTGGAGACATGGCACAAGCAAGTGGCCAGAAGCAGACGAGCCAAAATGAAAATAGTATTGACCCTGACGTATTCAAAGAATTAGTTGAAATTGGCTTGCGTGAACAAATGACTAATGAAACTCCTCTGCAACTGATAGCCGATAATCCTGAAGATTTTAGAATTACAGACCGAGATCTAGAATCTCTGTCAGCAGAGGACACTGAACTTGAAAAAGAAATTTGTAGTACACCATTGGATTTTCTTTCTAATGATTTTGATGAAGGGTTTGATGAAATCTTGCCTAGATCTTCTCATGATGTAGAAACTGAATTGGATATATCACAGTTGTTCTATGTAGATGGTAGCGAAGAGGCAAAGCCAAGAAATATCCAGTCAAGTTCAGAATTGCCTGTTAATAGTCAGCAGGAGCTTAGTGAGGCTGAGAAGTTGATGCAATTTTTTGTTGAGTATGTTGACATGGGATCAAACCCGACAATGTCAGTTCCAAATAGAACAACACAAAACCAACAAACTAATTGCAAACTTGAAGATGGGCCTAAAAATAAAGAGCAACCCCATGATAATCCTAACTTCACTGTCAATTATTGTTATGCTCAGGTCATGGATCCAAATTCTTTTGCTATGAATTGCCAGAGAAATCTGCAAAAATTGCTGCCAAAAATCAACCAACCAAGGGCACAAACCAAGCCTTACATAATACCAAATATGAATCCAAAAGTTTCACGAAACGAACCAATTTTCTACATTCCTAAAACCAAGGAGGAAGTTTTTCATGCGATAGCGAAAGTTACTTGCTATCTCCAAGAGGAGGCAGCAAGAGCTCGAAGGGCTTCGAGGAGAAGAAGACCCCATTGCGCAAAACACGCGAAGCAATCATATCCATCTATGCCAAAAGTTCCACTAGATGTTCAAATGTATATACATATTGGTATTTTGCCTTGGGACATGAAAAATAAACAAGGCCCCCCGGCTGACGATAGGCAGTGCCAAATTAGAATACCCCCTGATATCAAAGCCGCCATTTTACGATATCGAAAATGGTATCCCACAATGCAAGATAAAATGTATTGTTTTGAAAAGCACTCAATGTTTTTGTTCGATGTAGAATTATTTGGTTGTTGGGAGTGTATCAGGAAATACTACAATGAAATATATAAGTGGGCAAATAGGCAAGGGCTTGTGTTGAGGGCAGGCAGAACGTAGAGATTTATTTTTATGAAATTAGTTAGTATTTTGTTAGAAATTTGTTTGATAAATTGAAATAAATTTATAAGTAGTAGCAGTAAATATTGTAATTTTTTAAAAAGATTGAATGAATGATATCGCACAGCAAACCAATGCGCATTCTATTCAATTGACTTAATCCTTTATTATAGAATTTGAATTTGCAAGTGACAGAGGGAAAGAGTAGCCTGCGTGCAGTCTTTCTTTTGTAAAATTGAAAGAAGGCAAAGTTGAAAGACTGCGCATCACCTAGAGATTTATCGTATGGATGACTCAGCAAAATGAAATCAATGAACGTAATCTGGTCTATCAATCTGTTCAGTTTCGAACAGAAACGAAACAAAGACACTGCGTAAGCTGATTGTGTTGTGGTTCGGAAAATTCCTAACCAGGCTCTAATTGGCTCATATTACAATGGATTAATTCATCAAAATACGAAAACTTATTTACTAATGCGCAGTCTTTCTATTTTCTCGTTGTTTCAATTTACACAAAAGAAAGACTGCACGCAGGCTAGGGAAAGAGCCAGCGTCTGGTTCCACAGAAAAGTGATGTTCTCTGGATGATACAAGCGACTGAAAGAATTTTGCTCTAAATAATAGCTGGAAAATCGGAAAATCCTTACCTCTTTAGCAAGGCCGACAGCTTCAAAGATCTGAGATCCCTACAGACAGAAGAACAGAAAATTAGCAATACAGAACGTGCCGAAAGAAAGCAAAAGTTAAGAGAACAATGGCGCGTTTATGCTTATCTCTGTGCTATTTTAGATGGGCACCATAATCAAGGATGAATTTCGACAAACAAAACATTACGTTCCTGAGAAAACAACGCGATTTGCCTTTCTGAAGAACAGATTTAACACCTCTGAGTGCACTAAATCGAAGCAAGATGACAGAGAGAACAAAACATTACGAATCCTTGTATGGAAAATGTGAAATATGTTCTTGAGGTAGCCTACGAAAAGAGCCTTTGTTCCAAAAAAGAACTAAGCTCTCTGTTTCGAAGACTCTTTTTCTTTGAATAATGGGTCTACTCGCAGTTTAACTAATGCCGCATTCACACTGCAAGTTAAACAAACTTAAATTAAACCAGGTTTCTGAATAAGACCTCCTGATTGGTCAAGCCAACAAATGTAGTCATTTGATTGGTTGAAATTTAAACTGGTTTAAATAAAGTTGGCTTAATTGTTTCAGTGTGAATGCAGTATAAGGAATGGACTTTCGGCGCAGCCAACGATAATGCTCCAAGGACGTACCCAAGGGGTGAGCCCTAGTAGCCGTGGCTCTCCCTTTCATAGATCTTTCTTAAATAAATCATAGTCTTTATCACCAAACACCCGGTCTTTCCTAAATTACATGAATAGAAACAATCACCGCTCCCCCCTCTTTCGAATTCTAGGTACGTCCCTGGATGCCTCTCCTCCTCTGTTTACTGAAATTGATGGAGTGCACTCAGAGGTTTGAAATCAGTTATGCAGAAAGGCAAGTCACTTTGTTGTTTTGGAAACCTAAACCTTAGTCAGTGACGGCACCAAGGGGGGGCTGGGGGGATTTGTCCCCCATAAATCCTAAAAGTCAGCAAAAATTGTGAAAGAAAAGTGGCATAAAGATTAGTTGGGTATACCTTTAGGTTGAAAAAATACGTCAAAATCTCCCCCCCCCCATTTCTCTCGGGATTTTTCATGGCTGGCGCCGCCACTGACCTCCGTCTTTACAAAATCTACGTTTGCTTGTTATGATTAGATCGGACATACCTTGTAACTATGGAGAGTTGAAATACCCATTTTAGCCATAACTTTTCTGATACCAGTATGAGCTGCCGTTTTGTAATTTGAAATGATTTCCTCGTCTGATAACGGGGGATCGAGCAGTCCTGAAACGACAAAGAGCACCTTTGAATTTAATAGCAAAATCAACAACAAGTGAATGAACTCAAATCATTCTCTATGAACAGCAGACAGCAATTTACAAATTTTTAACTTTTGATGTTTCTTTGCGTTGATTGGATTACTTGGACCACTTTAATTTAAAAATGATGTTATAGGAAGGATAACAGTGAAATAGCACTAAAAATCGCTTTTAAGAATTGCTACAAGGTGAATCTTAAGCATGCCTGTACTTTCGAAAGATACTCTGAAATATTCAGACAGAATGAAAGCTTCCTTCTTTTGCAAGAACATAAGGTAATATGATTAGATTTTGGGTGATTCTTGCTTCGCTTTTGATTAGGGTAGCAATCGAATCAGCAGCATCATTACCTCGATGATCTTGCTTACGGAAGCCAATCGTTCTTTTGGAATAGTGTCAATTTAACAGAGTCGCAGCTTAAAAGTTGTGTTAGTCCAAAAGAACGCATGCAAAGAATTTCAAATAAAATGAAAGTACATGCATTTGAAAGAAAGGATATTACTGGCCAAAATCGCAGGGAATTCTGGCTTTGTTTGGGGGGGGGGGGGGTACATGCTCTTCCCTTACATGTCTCAATCTAGATATCTGAATTTTGTTTCACCTGCTTCTGTCAGCTTACTGAACGTCTCAAAAACCATGTAAGGACAAACTGCATCAGCACCAAATCCCAGTAATGTGCTTATATGGTGAATTTCTCTGAAATATAAAAAGATTAATTACGATGCATGAAGTCGGTGAGATCTTACAAATGAACCGGCTTAAAGATTTATTCCGTAATACGATGGAAAATTCGACATAAGGATGTCGCGCATTTGTTGGTAGAAACACCGCAAAACGACGAAAGACAACAGCAAATGAGTCGATTTATGAATATATGCTCCTGCTAATTTTGGAATTCGTAATCTATATGTATGCTCCTGCTAATTTTGAAAAGTCATACTGATGAAGGCTTCGGCCGAAACGTTTACAAGAATGTGTTTTTTCTGAGTTCATATATATATATATACATATATATTGCTAACATTTCGTGCTACCATGAATGAATTCTTCAGGGCTGTTATATGATCATTACATTTGACGCTTTACATGCGTCAAGCATTGATTGTTTGCAAGACTCCATACTCAAGATTTACTTTAAAGATTGTTGGGTGTCTCGAACGTGTGTAATCAAATAAACTGACATCAATTCATCCTAGGCCGAAAGAGTCAAGGTCCAAGGTTTAAAGCTCAAATGTTCCAGTTCAAAGTTCATAGTTGAAAGATCAAGGATATCTTTGCTCTTTTTCGGCATTAGCCTGTATGTGTGTATGTCGGCATGGACTACCTGGTGAATGAGCAAAAAGTTTTAATTTTTGAAAATTCGTAGCACTAAGAGCACTTCACCAATTTAAATGTTTCGAGTTCTAATTAGAAGAAAAACAACCGAAGTATTTTTGTGATTTTTTTCCTTGTCTTACCAGCACTAGAAGTATTGGTGAATTTAACTTTAAAGATATTTCATGGTTGCAAAATGAGTGAAAAAGAGCCTAAAAGATTGATCAAATTGAGAGGACTCTCGTTACAAAGAACAATACGCAATGTGTGTTTCACTTCTCTCAACAGTTATACCAAATCAATTTTCAAACAGATACGAAAGAGTTTCAGTCCCATGGCAATAAATGTGCAGTGGATATCGTTCATCCATGAACAATTGCATTTTCTTCATTGATCTGTGCGAGGAATTCATTACGATTTTATCAATATTTTAGGCCATTTTTCAGTCATTTTTCGAGCATGAAATTTTTGTAAAGTTGAATTCACCTATGTTTCTAGAGTCCTTGGGACAGCAAGAAAAATCACAAAAATACTTCGATCTTTCACTTTTTAACCAGAATTTGAATCATTCAAATCTGTGAATCACTCTGCATGCTATGGATTTCAAAAACGGGAACTTTTTTCTGGCTCATCCTGTATAATGAAACTTTAGTTCAAAATGAACTAAAAAGTCGACATATTTGCTTTGAAATTACCTTGTTTCACCACTTTCAACGATGATGCTAACTCGTCGTCTTGATTTCTTTTTTACCAAATATTGATGAACTGCACCAGCAGCCAATAACGAACTATGGAATGATAAAGAAGAACTTTAGATGAATATTCAATTATGTCGCATACATCTTTTCCAAGAAATTTGTCATTAACTGACTTAACCCTATCTGGACCGGGGGGGCTAAAAAAGCCCCCCTCCCAGTTTTGTCTGCGAAACTTTTTGTTGATAATTTGTAGGCTATTTCTTTTTCGTGACTTTTCCTAACTATCTTGTTCACATCTTCGCTTCAAATTTCATCATGATATCTTATTTATTTCTGGAAATACAATAATTTTTTGAGAGAATAGTTTTAGTTTTTGTTTGTTTTATGGTCAAACCCTTTATAACTTTAAACTAGGATAATTCTTGACAGAATGAAGATAACTTAATGAAATTTTCTGCGCAACCCTCAATTAATACGAGAATATGGAAAATGCTCATTTTCTTATTTTTTTATTGATGACGTAATTCATGACGTCATATATCTAATGAATTTAGGTAATAAATATAAGATTGCAAATTTCATTATTTTTTCAAAAAGCTATGTTTTTATAATAACTTGATGCTTTATCTGTGAACTAAACTTAAAAAAAGAGTAATATTCCCTCTGAATAAGTCTCTACAGTCAAATCAGTAAAACTACTGTTTTTGACCAGAAACAAAGAAAATTGATGACTTCATCGTAAGTGCAACAATTACAGTGAAATAAATTAGATATTTGGACTTTTCACATCAAATTACACTAGACAGCCAAGTTTCATCTCTCTAACACTTATCAATTCGGAGTTCTGAGGAATTTAGCCCCCTCCTCGGCCTGAGGATGCTCAGAAAAGCCCGGTCCAGATAGGGTTAAGCTACCCTGGGTACCAGAGCCAAAGATAATAAAAAGACAATTCTTTTCATTTAGATTTTGAGGCTCTGGTACCCAGGGTAGGGTTAAGCCAATGAAAAAATCGCTTGAAATGAGACATAGGGGTCAATATCGCTTTGTAGAAACTTGGTACTCAAAGGTTAAGGGCAAACTGTCTTGGTTGTGATTGGCTAGTTGTGATGTTGAAATCAATAACAAAGCTCTGGCCTTTGAGTAATTGCCAAGCCTTTATGCTCTTGGATCAAACTTTGTTTCGAGAATAAAGGGAATCAAATTATTATCATCTTCATTTACCCAAACAGCGCCACGAGAGTGTGCCTTAACGCAATACTGTCTCGAGCATAGGCAGCAAAAACAATCAGATAGGCAGAGAAGCTCAACCGTGATAAGAGCCATCTGCTTACAAAATGGAAAATATTGAACGGTGTTCAACGTAGAAAAAGACGTCATCTACCTTACGGGAACAAGTTCTGGACCAGCTTTTCTGTCTGTTAGGAGAATCAAAGATTTTCCATTCTGGACACATTCGAATGCTTTCTCGCAGATGTCATCGAGGGCTGGAACAAGGCCACCAAGACCTTTTTGTACAGGGTAAACAATGCTGATGATTTCTGTCTGTTGAAAAATAAGACCAAAAATATTTTAATTTGCGTTTGATGTTTTACGAATAGGTCATAGTTGCCTTCAATGAAATTGTTGAATTATTCGGCCGGTTGAATTGAGAATTAGCAGGGGGTGCAGAAAGCTCGCAAATAGAAACAAGATTCTCCGATATACATCGAGTCTACCTATGTATCAGAAATGAAAATGTTGCGTCAATTCAGAGTTTCCTACAGCACGTGGAATTAGCTTTTTTGAGAAATGAAAGTTAAAAATGAATATTTAGAAGCAGTTACCTCCCAATTTGGAAGCAAAGGATTTTTCAAGAGTTCCAGCTCTCCAGGACACAATATTGGGCTCTCAAGAATGATCCTTTGGCATTGATCAGATGAAGGGTCCAGCAGATTTGCTTCTGGGCCGATCGGGCATTCCTAGAAATGTAAAAATGCGATCACGATTACTTTAAGGTCTGCAAACTCTTGAGCTCCAATTTAAGCTAATATTCAAACTCGAAGACATGGAAACATCAGATCTGATGTAACAACTTAATGAAGCAGACTTTCTCATGTACAAGACAACCTGCAAATTACTGAAAAGATATGAAGCATAGATATAGCGAAGACATAACACAAATTATCTGAAAAAGTCAGATCTAAAAATTGATTGCTTACCAATGACATGACAATCTTCTCCCTAAAAGGGTCGATCGGAGGATTTGTCACCTGGAGGAAGAAATTCTTGCTTTTACAGACTCCAAGGTAGGCGTACTCGGCAAGCATAAAATACCATTTGCAAATAGGGAGAGGTATTCATGAACCCTAAAAACATTTACACATTAAACTGAACTGTCGTTTTTACCAAAGAAAATCGAAGAAAATGAGATGATCTGAAAGACTTACTTGTGCGAAAAGTTGCTTGAAGTAGTCGAAAACCAATTGAGGATACATGGTCATGCATGCAAGAGGGGTATCGTTACCCATAGAGCCCAGGGCTTCTTTCCTGTCAAACAAACGATATAACTGCTAGCAATTTTTGCTTCATCTACATATGAAAAAGAACCCAATGTTAACAGTTAGAAAAAGTTGGAAAGGAGATTAAGCAGGACGTTAAAGAGAGATGCATTTGGGGTTACGAAGCTGTTAGTGTTAAGGAGAACTGGTACTGTAGAAAATAAAATAGACTCTGTCTTTATGAACAATGTTATAAGAAATAAGAAAGAGTGAGATAAACAAATAGGGAGTTTGGAATGGAAGAAATCAAATTTCTATTTAAATTCAACAAAACTAAAAACATGGATAAAGATCATCTGAAGCACTTACGAGTTGGCAACCATTGGCAAAAGAAGCATATTCAAATCTTCAACAGAATAACCGAAGAGTGGTAACCTCCTATCCGTTTCAACAGATCTCCCTCCCATGCTAGAGGATTCTCTCTCACGTGATATCTGATCTGGCACTTTGCCATGCTTCTTTGAATATTCGTCTCGAAAGTGTCCCAAGTTCAAAAGGTTCTGATCAAGCCATTTTTGAACTGGACGTGAAGTTGATATTTTGTGTTTCAATTCCTCGTCTTTGATGATTGATCCGAGTTTTGTATCTACTAGTAGCATTCTTCCAGGCATAAGACGGCCCTATAATGAAATAGAGGTTGTGCCAACAATCATTCAATAACGAGATATCCAATTTCTTTAAGGAGAAGAAGAGTTGTATGGCAGACCGGCCCAAAAACTGTTTCAGTGCAGTCACGTTCCTAATACTTTCCTCTCTTGAAAGTCAAGAGATATTGTTTAAAATTCCTGTCAAATTACGTGAACTGCAATAATGCAAATATGGACAACCAATTGCAGCTAAAAATTTGCACTTCCATAATCTGTTCTGTTCTGGAAAGGATGCCTTAGAAGGATGGTTAAGGGAGGTAGGAAACGTAAGAGGTAGGATGTGAAATTAGTTGATGACACTTTCAAAAAATTATTGCCTTCAAAACAAGAAATTTCATCCAGTTCTCAGACACCTGATTCCAAATGAGAGCATGTAATATTGCCTGTTCTTGTCTTTCAGATAAGAAGGCTTGCTCTGCCTCTGCCAGATGAAAAATGCTCAGAAGGGTTCATTGCTCTACGTAACAATGACGTAACATTACGTTTCAGTTTCTCAGAAGAAAAAGGCTGCCTCCTATCTCTATGCTGTCTCCTCAATACTTATTTCTCTTTTTACCAAAAACACAGGAAGCACGGTGCTTGGTGAAATGACTAGCAACAAGGGAATATTCATGCAAGTTAACGACGATGCAAAAGCGACGCCAAGATTACCTTATAAGTAACTTGTTCAGGTTGTAATGAAGCAACTCCAACTTCGCTTGCCATGATCATTAAACCGTCTTTTGTAACGTAATATCTTGATGGTCTGAGTCCATTTCGATCCAAAATAGCACCAATGTATTGGCCATCGGAGAACGTGAATAGGGCTAAATTGGAGAAAAAGTTGGTAAAGCTGTTGTTTGAAGAGGAACTTGGCTCTCATACATGATAACAAAGTGATACAATTTCTGTGGTATTGCGCTAGCTATAAAGACTGCATATGCCTTTAAAACACAAAGTAAATTCATAAAGCTCATGCACGGACTTTTATAGTGAAATTTCTTCAAAATGGAGTAAAGTACACTTGATGAAAGTGAATTCATTCGTTTTCATTTTCAGTTATTTATAAAAGGTAATGAATTCAGTAATGGAAATTAATAACTGATCTACAATCTACCCTGTCTAAAAACCAAGTTACTATTTACAACTTGATGGCTAGGAACAACATAAAAACACAAAACATAAAAAAACAGAAAATGAAAGACAAAGGAAGTTTGTTGTTGACATAAAGCTTTCACACCCTTTGGTTTTTCAAAGATCGTTTCAACAAATCCTTGAAATTAGCCAGTGAAGGGACATTTTTTAGTCTGTGTTTAGTTCGCTCCACACATTTACGCATCGGTATGAGAAACTACGTTGCCCGTACGTGGTTGCAAAGCGCGGTCTTCTGAGATCCTTCCTTTGTATTCAGTTACTTTTCACAGCAAGACGATAGGCCATTACGCTAAAAGATGGCGGCGAGGAATTTTTTACCAAGATGCACTGTATTCTAATTGACCATTCCACAGGAATTCGATTAAAGAGTACAATGCATCTTGGTAAAAAATTCCTTGCCGCCATCTTTAGCGTAATTGTCTATTGTTCTTCGAATCGTTCAGAGATAACAATCGAAACCAGAAACCAGCAACAAAAGTATTCAAAATTTAAATAATGAAGCGAAGAAGAGAAGACGACAAGCTTAATTTTCAAGAATAAAATAACATTGAGAATATACCTGGTCCATCCCAAGCCTCCATGGAACATGATGCCCATTTATAGAACTGTTTCTTCTCTGGATTCATCTGTGTATCATTTTGCCATGCTTCTGGAACGAGTGTCATTACAGCCTAGAAAATGAAAATTGCAAACATGAAGCATCATTTCAAGTGCACAAATATTTTTAAAAACCGACCGTAATCAAACTGCGGACCATTTTTGAACAACGCAAGAAACGAAAATAAAGATGAAAGAGACTCGCCAGATTTACATTGGCATTCTTCACTGTTTGTGGATCTTTTCTTTGAAATGAACTAGTCATATAGGATTGCTTTCTTGGAACCAGAAACTTGGAAGTTGAAGAACTGCAGAAAAATTTTACTTACCTCTGGTAATGATCGATTTCCTGCCATCACCAAGAATTCTATGACATTATCAACACAACCAGAATCAGATTGCTCTGCTTCGATTACTGGAAATAATCTGCCAAGGAGATCAAAAACAATGGACTTGATGGGAAAATTGAATGTCATAGATCAGTCAGACAGCGAAAATCCTCTTTCGATGAATTTTTAGTGAAAGCAATGAAACTTTGAAGAAAGGAGGGTAAGTAACTTTCAAGGGTATGTATTTTTATACGGTGATGCGTTTCCTAGACCAGTGATAAATGAAACTTACTTTTGTAAATTATTTCCAAAATATTTACTTTCCATGTTGCCTTCTCTTGCGATCATATTTTTCACATTGCCTTGAATTGTGTTTATTTCACCGTTGTGGGCTAGAAGTCTAGAAATAAGAAAGAATATGCATTTAAACATGACATATATGAAATCACGTGACTTCGAGCAGAATTGTGGGTAGCAGAAGCCTTGCTAAAGTTATCAGATATCGGCACGATTTGAAACGATAGGAAATCAAACGGTATCAATCACTTTGCAATCTACGCTACAAGAGGTTGGAACTTTGCGACAAAGAACTTTTTATCGGAGCCTAAAGAATTAATAAACCTAGTTTCCAAAGCATCGACAAATATTCCGTTTTCAACGGTTTCAAACGTTTAAATGACGCCGTTTTCAAAATATGCCAGTCAGAGTCCAGTTTTAAAATTTTGCTGTTTTGAAATCCTGATGGCAGAAACTGTGCCGTTTTCGTGAGAACAGGAGCCCTATCTGCAACTTATGTCTTCTTCAAAATGTGACGGTATCGTGGGAATTGTCAACGCTGTCATATTTTTATAAAAATAGCATGACCATACCTTTGTGGATGTGCTCGTTCCCAACTGGGATTTGTGTTGGTTGAAAATCTGCTGTGCACCAGAGAGAAATGTGTCCTGAAGAATGAATTTTTACTTCAGATTCAATTTAATAAGCATTATCACTTAGAAATAGATCAAGGCTTTGTAAAATGTTCATAAGAATCAAGTCATTTTAAATCGTGATAATTCAATAACAGTGATTATTTATATACTTACTCAAAATCCTCATCCACGAGGTCCAAGAAAAATTGTGACAGCTGTCTTGGAGTGAGCAAACCCTAAAAGTCATCAAAGAGACATCTTTCATTTGGGAGCAGCTTTTAAATGACATCATTACTTTGTAAAAGTCTGATCCAGATTCATGCTAGTGGCCAAAAAAGTCATTATTAATTTTCGATGATCAACAACAGTTTCAATTTTTGAGCTGAAAATACTAAATACAGCAATTGCAATTCAGAATCAGCATGAGTTTGTAATAAGTAACGAAAATCAGGACCTGTGTAGGAAGGCCCCGTATTTAAGAAACAACTTTTCCACACCTTAGCCTAGAATGTTTCTTTTATCTACGACACTTTTCATGTTTTGGGCTGAAGTTTTTTAAGTTTCTAATTTCCTTTTTGGATAGTCTAAGAACAATAAGTTACAACAAAATGGGGCTACGTACAGATTTATTAGCCGTATTTAGCCAAATGCGTATGCTATCAATGATTGCCAAGAGCATTAGATTAAAAGCCAGGTAAAAATCTGTTAAATCCAAGATATCTTGTAAGCAATTTCTTACGAACCTTGTATGAATTTCAATGCTTCCAGACCATCGCATCAGTGCTTGGTGTCACTCAAAATACAAGACACTTTATTTTGGATTTGAGCCTCAAGAGTTTCTTATAATTAGGGGGCAAATCATTTTTCAGTATGTAAAGCTTCTTTTAGTTGGTTTCTTAAATGTGGAGCCTTACTTTAGCATCACATACCTTGTAAACAATGGTTTCAGACGATAAACTGCAGAGATAAAATCTTCTGTCTGTCCTTGGAATCTGATGTGTCGCTATTTTTCGTAGTAAGTAAACCTAGAATAAAGATAACTATTTAAACAAAAGGTACTGTGAGTAAAAATGTAATTTCAGAATTTGTTGACTCTCACATTCGCAAAAGAATCATTAATTTTGAGAACAGGATAAACAGTTTGATGTAAATAGAATTGCAATTAGTTGAAAATAAATATGGTTATAATTATATATTTTTCTTTGAGTTTAGTAATAAGCATTAGTGGGGTTTTAATTTGTAAAGTTTTCAATACAGCCCCCAGAAAACAAGTCATTATTACTGATGGGGCTACCGTGTAAAAGTAATTTTAAGATGAAAATCAAACCTGAAAAATTTCCCAAATCATTGTCGCACGGGTCAAAATTACTGGTTGATGCTGTTTACTCTGGGCACCAGACTCTCTCCAAAAAGAAAATCAAAAATGAAAGTTTTCCTTTTTGAGGGAGTCTGGTACCCAGGGAAGATACTATTAGGATTTTGTTCTGAAAAAATGCCCAACTGCTGTTGAAAGTGATTATGGAAAACTATATAATTTACTGTATATAATATATATACTATATATAAACTATATATAATTTCTACCAGTATTCAGTTTAATCCACTGTTCGATTCAAAGTTGGAAGCAGTCTATTCGAGCACCAATGTAATATTGCAAAAGTGATGTTAATTTAACTCATTGGGAGGGGGAAGACTCACATGGTTTCTCCATGAAATTTGTTCAGTCAATCTTTTTCAAGTCTTGCAAAGTTTAGGACCATCGGTCTTGTGCGACAGAGCAGAAACTGTGTAAAATGACGTCATCAAGCAATCTGAAATAAGGGAGTTTTTAGATGCATCAGCTTTTTGAAATGATAAATCAAGAGTTTAAGGCCTAAGGAAGAAAATATCAAGTGTTGCCTGATTTCGTGCAGTTTCTGCTCTACGCAGTTTCTGATTTGTCGTCTTATGCACAATCATGTAGAATTTTACTAGAGGATCGATTGATGAATTGGAATGAAACTGATGTAACATCTTGAAAGTTCTTGTACCAACCTGCTTCCTGAAATCTTCACTTGGCAGATTACTTGTCACAAAAACCTAGGATGAAGAATGATTGATAGCCAAGGAGAAAAATTTGGCAGAATGAAAGAAACCAGTATTTTGTTTAGAAAACAGCTAACCCGATTTAATCTTGTTTTTAAAAAATGCTTAAACTTTCTTGCGAAAATAAGTACAATCAAAGGACTTTGCCAAGCAAACCGAAATAATTGTCGAAAGCATCTTATTCAAAAACTGCTATGCCACAATGGACCTGTTCAGTCCTTCCCAATCCACAAATAAAATTCGATTTCTTGTTTACCATGTGAAGTTAATGTCCATGCGTTTAGATATTTTAAGAATTTCTTGTTTTCAAAACTCACTTGTTTCATTGTTGGCATTAAATTTCGTGCCCAGTCTCCAATGCAGCTATCGTTGCATGGGACGTCTCTCCACAACAGAATCTGCAAAGAATGGAAACAGTGAACTTTAAAATCTGGCAGTCAAATACAACATGAAAACAAAAGTCAAAATTCTTTATGCTTTCTCAATTTCTAAAGCTCCGGCCAAACGACACGATTTACACTTGAATTTTCACTCGATAAAAAAATCGAGTGAAAAGTTGAATCGTTTGGCCATCTTGTCGAGCGATTCGAGTGGACTTAAGTGGACTCGAATGAAATTTGATCTTGATCAAAAAATTCGAGTGAAAAAGTTGTTATTGAGTGAAAAATCGAATCGTATGGCCAATTTGTCGAGTGATTCGAGTGAAACCATGGGCGGTAACATGTCATTTTGAATCGCAGAGTTTCAGGTTTGGTGCGCTTAGCATCGAAAAGGAACTCTTTGACAAGTAGAGTAAAAAATCAAACAGAGTTAAAAAGTTGAGTGAAAAATCGAATCATTTAGCCAGCTATGTTCGACTACGCTTGATTTTGAGATCAAATATTGATAGAAGAATCGAGTAAAAATTTGAATCGTTTGGCCAAGGCTTAAGGGTTCTATCTGTTAGCCACTTGGAGTGTACGCTACGGTTTCTAAAAGACAGGTATCAAATGCCCTTTAACGAAAATTAATTTCAGCTGGCTCTTGTACATACCCTTACAGAACAATTCAAAGCAATGTTTTCGAATTCTTGCATGCAGTCAGCAGCCTGTGCGTTAAAAGACAGAAAATTGATTTTATGTGTAGAAGAAGGCTAAATGCTTTCAATATATGCTTTTACAGTGATAATTGATCGAAAGATCTAAAGAGATACTCTGGAAAACAGGGACGTAAGAAGCATCTCAAACTTGGAGAGGCACGACACTTCGAGGGCACCTTTTTCTTAAGAAAAAGGGGGCAATTTCTAAAAATGAAAAGGGCACTTCTTTGTTTATTGCAAATCTTGGAGGGGCACGTGCCCCCAGTGTCCCCCCTGTTCCTACGTCTATGAAAATGACGTATAAGACGAGATTTCAAAGCTCTAGAAAACGCATTGAGACTTTTTGAAATGTCATTTTTCTCGATAAAATCCTTCAAAATTCGTCAAAACAATATGTTTAGATAAGTCTACAAAAGTCAAAAAATCACTTTTCATGCAGTGTTTGAAACTATTCCAAACTTCTAGAATTTTACGTGTTGCTAACAATGAAAATAGGGAAAGAGGCAAATGAGGGATGCAACTTAGAGTGGCAGATGAAAATTTAAGGGCCAGCTTATGTGGAAAATGACAATTTCTAAAAATGGCGTTCAAGGTATAGTACCTTTTCTGGGTCCTGGTCCAGAAACAAGATTCCAGTTGCATATGAACCCGGCTCCGGAACGTTACATTCGAGCCCATCGTACCTGAAAATAGAGAATAAGTATGGTTTTGAAAGGTTTTGAAGATAACATGGAATGAAAAACCATTCGTGATAAAATGGTGCACTTCACTCTAATAAGTACTTGTTACATGGTGATGCAAAACCGTTTTTCATCAAAAACAAGGAAGGACTTTTGCATCTTGAATGGATAAGCTGACTAAAGGAAGATATGACAATATTAGCAGCTTTACACATGTCGATCCGATCCCAAAGAATCACCACATGCTGACTTGCGATTCGAGTTGGCTTTTGCATCGCATTTTGCAACATAAGTGAATTCGAAGTAACAACAGGGGAAAAATGTACGGATGAAGTTTGTAAAATAAATGATACAGCTCTGCTAAATACAAAGCGCTTTGACAGCCTCAAGAATAGATTTCCCTCCTTCAACGCAATAATGTTTTGCATTCTCCGTTTTGACGGCATCCTCTGCGCGTGGTGCTCCGCAGAGAACAGGTGAATTACAAAATTCATTTTTTGCGCATGACTGATGTGTGAAATCCACTCTTTGGAAAGGCATCTCACTACTTTTTTAAACTACTTTGTCTTTCGGAAACCTGAATTTTTTGTTTTACTTTGGTTTCGCAAAATTTCCCTTTGCTGGAAAGGGAATTCTTAATTTCCCTCATTACAGTGAATTTTTAAAAGATAAATAGAAAAATAATAGAGTAATGAAGGGCGGCAATAGGTGGGTGAAACAGTGGGACTTTGCTGTTGTTCCTAGTACCAGCAAAAGAGGGGGTACATTTGATGAAATTTTTATCTCGGGAACTATCAAGCCGTATTTGAGAGTACCAGCCAAAAAGATACATTTGACAAAGGAATTTATCTGAAGAACTATCATGCGCCGTTTCGCATCACATTCGCAACTGAAATTCAATATGAATGAAATTCAATTCTGTTGTTGCTGCTACCAGCCAAAAGATGTATTTGAAGACATTTTATCTCGGGAACTGTTATTAGCCTTGCAATGCGTCACATTCACCAATGAAATTGAATATGAGCACTAGGCCAAGGCCAAGATGGCAAGCTCTTTTCGGCAGACAATAGACTAACACATGATTAATTATTTTGAGCACGTGATAATTTTTGTAAGATTTTTCCCGAAATATTCCCACATTACAATGCTTTGCATTATTGACAGCAAAGAACAGTGACATGGGCACTTTTCTAGAACAGAAGTTTTAGCTTGCTTTCTTTGATTAGTTCGTTCATCTTCACGTTTTTTCTTTAACAAGAAAGTTGAATAATCCAGTAGAACTGATAGTTTGTTTTTAGTGCTGAAAGTTTCTTGATTTGTCTCTTATCTTTTGGATGTATTTAGTTTTCTGCCACTACTGCCACGTATCTGTTTCTTGACAAACAGCACAATTTTGGACAAGAAAGAACATTCTTTTGGGTTCGAACGTAAGAACACCGGGAAAGCACCATGGATATCACTCAATAACGAAGCTCCCATCAACTTCCCCATTCCCCATGATTTTCTTGGATTTGGCTTCAAAAATTTCTTATCCCTTCTCTAATACAGTACTAGAGTCTCTTAATTTCTGGCTACCATAGTAATAGTTTCTTATAAACCAGTATCTTATGACAGAAAGACGTTTATGGTGGACTTGTCCAAGTCTCACTTCCTTTATCAGTCGACTGAGATAAAAACGCGAAAAGTAAATAGCTCTGAAGGGGAATAGAGAAGGAGTTTTGGAGGAAAAGGAGAGGCTCTCCTTCTCCGTGTCCGTTTCCTTCTCCATTCCCCAGCAGCACTTTTCATCTCAGTCGACTGCTAAAAGAAAGTGAGACTTTTTTGAAAAACCCAAAAATATACTAAATTTAGGACATTCTAGACCCCAAAAATACACTCAACCCAAAAGTATACTAAATTTAAGGACATTTTTAGACCCTAAAATACACTCATAGCTTCATGGTACATGAAAACTAAAGGTTTTATAGCATAACCCCAAAAACATTCTAATCATGCACCAAACAGCGTACCCAAAGGTATACTAGACAACGTTTTACAAACCCAAAAAATGTCTGACCCCCCGTCACTTACTAATAGGGAGTCCCCCCTGGGGATTTTCCTGTCAATTTACGTTTGAGATTCTGGTACCCACGTAATAGCATGGAAAACTCTCAAGAGTTACATCATATCAACTTTGTCCTCAGGGCTTTTCGTTCTAGTCTCTGTCCCATTTTGACAAAAGGCCCTGGGAACGAAGTTGCTGTCTCATAATACTTCGTTCGAACGAAATATTTACTACATCACTTCTTCAAATCAAATCAATGTGTTACTTGTTTCAAACCAATGATCAGCGAGATCTGGGTTCTAGTACAATCCAAATGATTGCAGCCAAAAGAGGAAGGGACCTTCGCAACGACCTGGAACCCATCCATGACCTTTCCAATAACTTGCGGAATCTAACACTACATCAATAAGTTATAACTTACAACTTGTCAGCAAGATATTTTCTGATGAGCTTGTGGGGTAAGCCAGTCATTACCCCTGCCCCATCTCCCGTGTCGTCACATTGACATCCACCTCTGTGATTCATGTGTATCAGCATTCTTTGAGATTCTTGAAGAATCTGTGATGGAAAGGATTTATCAGAAGGTCAGAAGGGGACACTTCGCCAAAATTTGGAATGGGACGTCGAAACTATCATAAAGCATTTGGGACGCAAATTTTCCTTTGGTTTGGCTTTAGGGAAATAACAGTATTGTTTTCTAAAGTCTCCACACGGTTTCTAGAGATGTGGGAGCAGGAGGAGGGCACTGAGGAACGTACCCCTAAGACTTTTGCAATTATTATGAAGAAGTGCCTTTTGCGTTTCAGATCAGAAAGTGCCACGAAAAAGTGCTCTCGAATTGTTGTGCTCCCCCAACTTTCATACGCTTCCTGCTGCAGCTCTGCTTGTTCCAAGCTTCATTCTATTCTAGGGGCACGTCACTCCCAAACTATCTCGTACACCTTAGGCAAAATTCTTTTGTTTCAAGAAAAATCCATCCAAATCCGTAAAAATCCTTTTCTGAAACTTTGTGAACGACAAATTGTTTATTGTTTTGTTAACAGACCAATGAGGTCAATGTATTTTCGAACATGCTATTCTTGACACCTTATTATCGAGGACAACGTAAAGCGTTTTTCTGCGGTTAAGTCACGGGTTATGTAATTTTGTTACAAGGGGGAATTTTGGGAAAGGCACAGGCAAATTTGGCATAATCGATTCAAACGACGAGGATGTCAGGTTATATTCCAACTTTAGCAAAGGCATGATTCCATCAGAACTACTTTCACTGGGCTTTTGGTTTACGCCCGTCGTAAAAAGTTGTTGGGCCTACTAACTTTGTTTGAAAAAGGAGGAATGTGAACAGTTTCAATAACAACAAATGAGCGAAGAAAAGAGAGGTTTGTCGATAGAAATTTGACAATACAAGCAAATCACCTTGAAGGAAGCTTCTCCCTTGATGTCAACAACAAAGCCTACCCCACATGCCTCGCGTTCTTTCAAAAGTGGTGAGAAATTCCAGTCTTCAACAGGTTCTTCCATCCTCCTTCAGCCTCAGGAAATTCTTCCTTTTCCAATTTGACCAGTTGTTCGATATTTGGCTTGTAATGTTTTGAAAATAGGATAAGTAACTGGGAAATTAATTCTTGGTTTCAAAACAAAGTTCAAGGTCAATGTTTATCTCTTGCCTTCTTTGATGGCAGTATGATTTTAATCACAAGCTTAGAATCCAGGGAATCTCCTTATTCTCCCGCCATTGGTCAAATTTTCCTGAGTCGATTCTGATTGGTTCAAATCCCTTGGACATGATTTGATTGGCTGCTGCAGGATTGGACTTTTGAGACTTGGTTCGTTCTTCGAAGAGAGGCTGCAGTTTGATTGGTTAATATTGGTGAGATCGTGGTAAACAAATGCAAAACAATCATTGACTTCTTTTCCGGACATTGATCACATGAAAACAAAAACACGTGAGCACTCTGGTCGTAAAAGTTCACCTCAAAGGCACCTGCGCTAATTGGCCAATCAGCGTTCAGAATGCTGCCTTGCTGCTGGCATTCTGCAAAGGAATTCATAGAAGTGATCACATTTTATCAATGATTTTGGACTTTGTCTTTTTAACATGAATTCTATAAATAATCGTATAAATACAAATAATATGAGAATCAAAACACAACTCGATCTATCCCTGCCAAGAACAACACAATAATCTCATCCAGATAAAAAGAAGTTAGAAATGGAAGGAGAAACTAAACTGTGTTACTCACAAAATGAATTTGCTCTATGCCAGTGGCAAAGGGGCGCACTCAGAACGACAAGTTCATGCGCTTCGCAGTTGGTAAAGGCTTATGGCACTGATTTTGACGGAGTTATTGCTAAAGAAGAGCTCGAAAGCCCGCTGGCATTGTGTCAAGAAAACGAACTTCTTGTTTATGAGACATTTATTCATGACGAAATAACGCCAGGATTTTGCTACAAAGTGAAAGAGAACGGCTCAAACAAATTCTTTTTCGATGGCAATGGAAGATATTTGGAATACATTGGGCAAGGATATGGCAAAAGATTGACTTTCGAAAGTGACAACATCCTTGAGAACGAGAACTTCTTTTGGAGCGATAGTAACGCAATGGGGTACACATTTACGATCCAAACAATATCAGCTGGCCAAACTTTCATTGCGAGAATCGGCGAAACAGAAATCGGAACGGCCGTCATTACAAGAGTTGGCGATATGCAAAAAATCATAAACTCAGAAATAAAACAGAATGAAGTTTGCAAGACTGTTAAAGTCGAATTTGATTTCACAATGACTGAAAGTTTCACTGACAGAAAAACTGACACAAAATCATCATTGACTGTTGAAGGGACCGTTTTGTTGTCAAAAGAGAAACGAGAAAAAAGGTGCAACGTTCGAGAACTGCAAGTTTCAAACCAAACAGGTGGTGCCCGAGTGGTTTTCTGGCCGAATCATCAATGAAGTTATCTTCCGTTAATGGGCTTGTCTTCGTCATGTGATGATATGTCTGTAAATAATTCATTGTAAATTCATTCATTTTATTCATTGCAAATTCATGAGTATCGTTGTTTATCGTTAATATTTTACGAACATTAATTTAGTTGGGTCAAAAGTCGCCTTAATTTTTCAAAAACAAGAGACAAAAACGGCCAAGGTTTGTTTTGTTTTGCCCATTTCGAATGTCGAGTCATGTACGAGTCTTTGTCTTTTGGGTCCTTCTGCACAATCTTAACGACCTAAACGATCTGGAGTGAACCAGTTTTTGCGCCTTCTTGCCAACATAAAGTAGCTTGAACGCAAAATAGTTGTTCGGTAAGCTTAATGCACGCATTTTTATAAGAAACTAATGTTTGAAGCTGGTAGTCTGTTTCTTAAATTTGTTGGTCATTTTGCTGGCAGCTGCAAAAAGTTTCTTACTTGTTTCTTATATCTTTAATGCCTGAAGTATGGACTTCATTTATTCACACTCAACATTTTTTTATCCAAACAGTTGCAATTACTGCAGTGTCAAAACCGTTTTTTGAAAGATTTTGGAAAATTAAAACTATAAATTACAAAAGTTTCTTAGCTTTCTAAATTCAGATAGGGTTTTTTTCAACTTTTGAGAATTGAGCCTACCATTTCTTGTAAGCTGTTTGTTATCAAATATCAAATATGGGTACATGCAGCACGTTTGTTGACGAAAGGGATTTTGAAATTACAAGGCCATCACAGATTAGCCCTCGGCCTTGGTTCAAGTACCCTACGGGAAAATCCTATTTGCTTTTTTAAAACTCTGAATGGATAGCATTTTACTACGTTGCACATATTTAATTTGCGTCATTGTAGGTTGCTTCAACAGTTTTGTCATTTTTCATTAGAAATTTAGAAAGATATGATGATGAATAATGTTGAAGTACTGCCGTATTTTACCACTTTAGAGGACTTATGTGCAATCACCTTTGAGAAGCCATAGGCTGGTATCTCAAGATCCATGTACTAATCCTAAGAGCTAAAAACAAGGTTATATTTTGTGCCAAGTTCTGCTAGAAATATCAACTGTAAACATTCTCTGCTTGCTTGCTTGTCCCCTTCTTTTGGAGGCATCCCTTAAAGTCATAGCCTCACTTTCGCCAGACACAGTTTTAAAGCCGAATAGCCGAACGCATTGCAAAATGGCCGCCAGCAGCAAGTGATACAAGTGTAGTCAGAGTAGCTATATTGCATTTACAGGAGGTGAGCATGAACGGAAGCCGTTCCTTCACTTTTCAACAAATGTTCTTGCACTTAATTTATCGCTTGTTGCCAAAAGTGCTAAATGCTGTCTCGAATCAGTGTGTTCTGACTAAAAAGTATTGTTGGGCCTAAACACAGAAAAAACACAGGAGAGCTCTTTCCACTCTCTGTCTGCCTCAGATTTCATCACGGTGTCAGATTCCATATGCAGTGAATTGTTTCCTGGTATGGAAAGTTAGAAGATGTTGTGGCTCAGTGGTGTAATCCTCTGACTTTGTAGCGTTACAGTAGCTCTGTAGTATAGCCACAAGTGAGGCGGAGTGGGTCCGGGTTCAAAACCTTGGACTTAAAAATAAAAACTGAACTGAACTATTACAGTTTTACACTGCTAGATAGGGTTTTAGTAGGGTTTTTTAGGGTTCAGTTAGGATCAGTTTAGGCACAGGTGCAATTCTGTAATTGCGCCAAAACGTGTAGGGTCCCCACACCACTTGAGCATCATGATGCGGGGTTGCGCAGACTCTATTAGCGCTTATCTACTTCTGCGATCCCAGCACTTGGTGCTAAAAACTGCAACTTCACTTAAGGTTAGATTTTTGTATGACAGGCAGCATGACTGTGTTGTGCCTCGGATTCCTGCCAAGAAAAATCTTTTTGCCATTTTTAGTGCCATTTTTTATTATTGCTTTGACTGCCATGCCTGTCACAGATCCTGCCATGCTTGGATTGCCTGGAATAAATTCAGATGTACATTTAGACAATGGATTCAAAAAATTTGTGTGTGGTCACTTTAATCTGCTGTTGTTGGGGAGAGATATGCTTTGTACGAGGAAACTTATGTGTCCCCAGTAGGTTATAGCTCATGCACAGTAGTGTTTTAGGCTTGAAGCTCCGACGGGCGCATGAGCTTCAACCCACTGCACGGGGGGGGGGCATATTAGTTTCCTCAGTCAAGCGTATCTTGTCTCCCCAACAAGTTTATGTACAGTTTTAATCGCCAATGAAAACAGACAAACCATATTTTCAGCAATGATGTCAAGAGAAGATTCTGTAGAGTCACTAGAGGATGTTTTTGAAGTGGAGAAGATAGTGGATGCTAAGCTCATGGTATGTTGTTTTACTTTTAATACGATCTTGGTGTAAGGCAAGAGAAAGAGAAGAATCAGTTTCCTCTTCCATAATTGGAACCCTAAAAGTGCAACTTGCACAAACTTTTTAGTTAGTCTGCATTGAGTAGTGTTTTTTTTTCTTTTGGAGTTTGCAAATTTGCATGAAGTTGATGCAAATTCCCAACATTTTTTGTTCCTTCTATGAAAACCTTCTCTTTTATTGACACCTTTGGTGAGACTATTGTGGAAACAAGGTCACACTGACCCTTTAATGCTATCCCTGCCATTTTAACCTGGAGTGTTTTGTAGATTAGATGTTTCTAACTCTTGTTTTTAACTTAATAGCATACACCTCTAATTAGAATTCTTTCTTTTGATAAACTTATTTTTATTCTAATATTGATTTATGATATGTTGAATAGATACATACATACACATGTACATACATAGCAGAGGGTGCGATTTGAATTTTTTTTTGCATTTAGTTTGCAGGAGATTTACTCAAGAGTTTGTTTTTAGTACAGTATGTTTGAGATTCAGGAATTCGTAACATTATTTGTAGAGAAATTGAACTTTTCATCAAAGCAGCTGCAAGTTTATTTGGAGCTTCCTGTAATTGTACAAATATGCACAAACTTCACACAAACCTGCTAACTCCTAGAGCATACTCAATGCAAACTGGTTGCTAAGTTTTCAAAGAGTGCATTTCTTACTAAGGGTATGCATGATTACAGGAAGCTTTAACTAAATTTGGTCAAATTGAAACTCTTTACAAGAATGTTTGAAGTCCTAAATCTAAAGCACACGTAGTCAAAACAAACTCTGCACAAACTTTGTGCAGATCTGCTACAAACTAAATGCAAGGCCCACTCTTGTTCTATTGGTACTCCAACTTGATGCAGTGCCAATTACACGTTTGCTTTTTATATTTCAGTATACAACTTTTATTCCATTCTAGGAAGGTGTTCAATACTACATGGTTCGATGGAGAGGGTATGGCCCTGAAGATGACACATGGGAACCAAATGAAAATTTATTGACATGTCAAGAGATGGTGGAATATTTTTGGAAGGAAAAAGAAGAAACCAGAAAAGTTGAAAAATTGAAGAAAAAGAAAAAGACTCTCAAGAATAAAGATTTTCTTGAGGTGAGTTCAAATGTATTTTTGATTCTGAAAAACAATTTTAGACCTGAGGGGCCCTTTCCACCATGTGTGAAAGAAACATAGAATTTTCTCACCTAATGTGTATTTTGTGCAACATATTGTTTTGATTGCGTCCTTAGCCACCTGATGGTCTACAAATTTTTTCATGAGAAATTTGGATCCGGCAATAGCACTAAATTTTCTTAATTCAACATGAAAAATGTTAGCTTTTTATTACTGAAAGTTTCTTACTTTCTTTAATTTCTATATGCATGAATTATGAATATGGTCTCTAACAATGTTCTGTTATGTCAAAATGTAAACAGTTAGTTTATATATATGAATCAAAAGTGAACATCCAACAACTCACATTTAACTTATAAAAGTTTTTTAGTGCATTTCAGACATTAGAGTCTGAAAAGTACTATAGTCTCTTAAAACTTTGGCCATCTTAGGACCAGTTTCTTGTAAATAAATGTCTTATAAGAAAATGCGTACGCTATGAAAGAATTTGAGTGCAATGACCAGGATTGCAAGTGGGGGCTCAGATGGGGTAAAAGGCTCAGTGTCCAGGCTCTTCAAGGGCCCATGAGCTCTGAAGCCCAAGCTGGCTTTCGATGTCCCTGGCAATGGCACTTCAAGTATGTTATGATCTTGAATTGAAGCTTTTAAGAGACTGAGAACAGCATGTTCTGTTAAATGGGAAAAGTTTCTGGTGATGTGACCACATTTATTGTTCACTTACTGAAGGCTTCAAACAGACTTCATATGCTCAACAGGTGGAAGGCCTACCTTCAACTATCACTGAATAGATACTAGCAACTCTGCACAGTCTCTTGGGTTTTGGATTGATTTGATTGTTTTGAGAAGTGTCTTGATAACAAAAAGCTGAAATATTTGCAGTCTGCAAATTCAGTTGTACTTCTGATATGGGTCTGTTCTGTGTTTTGAGGGCAGAATGCTAATTAGGAGAGCAAACAACAAACAAGATGGATATTCATTGTGTTGAAACGAATAGCTCTCCTTTTAGATTTGAGCTTCGTTCCCAAGCTATCAAGAGATCAGGCTTAGAGCAGGCTACATAACGCTGCATTTGAAGTTTTTACTAAGCCCTTGTCGCAAGGCTGATAATTGGCTAATTTTCTCTCAGTGCTCATTTGGCGTTTATTTTTCTCCATAGGACGTGCAAGGTGCACAACATTCAAGTGACGACAACAAAAAATCTAAGAATAAAAAGAAAGAGACAGATATAAGTCAAGGATCAACTGTTTCTGAAGGAAAGAAAGGACCGGTCGAAGGAACGAGTACTGTAGGTAGAGCTGAACGTTCGACAGATTCTGTGCAAAAGAATAAAAGTGGAGAAAGATCTGAGTTAACAAACATAGACAGCGACTCATCTGACAGTAAGACTTCAGATGAAAGTGTGAATGAGTTAGGAGGGGAAAATAGGAAGGAATTAATTGCATCTTCTGATAAAAATTGGACGAAAGAACCCACGGCAAAAGATGACAGGAATGCTTCAAATTTATCTGGCGCAAGTAAACAAGCCGTTGTTGGGAGTAAAGAAACAACAAAGGTTGAAGGAAAACAAATAGCAAATGCCAAGAAACCAAATTTGATGCGAGAGTCGTCGAAGGAGAATCCTGTCGAAGTGTCTTCTGATTCTGAATCGAATGATTCTAGTAACAGTAATGAGGAGGATCGAGCTGCTAAGATGTTATTAGGGAAGTGGGGGGAGCCGAAATATAAATCAAAATCTCCCTGCATGAAGATGGAGGTTAAAGGATCTCCGAAGAATAGGAGTAAGTTGATGATGAAAAGCTTTAGGATTCCTAAATATACTTATGATGAGCAGAAACGTGAAAAAGGAGAAAGGGATTTGAAGAAGGTAGAAAGGAGATCTTTAGAGGATGAATTCGAGAAGCAAGCGGAGCAGAAAGGAACAGTTACAAAGAACGTGTATAAAGGAGGAGAGAAGCCTTTCGAGAGAGACTCACAGAAGCAAAGGGAAACGAACGAAATGTCTGTATGGAACAGTCAAAGTAGGGAAGTTATTGAGCTGCAGAAACAGAATATGAAAATGGCTAAGCATCCAGACAAGAGTATTCCTACTAACGTGGGGGATATCAGTGGTTCTGCTAGTGCAACAGAGAAAGGCAAGTCAGGTGTAAATTACAGAGGACCAATAGCCAAGGCTGCTTCCTTTGAAGATATAATACAGGAGGGAGTACGAGAACACGGAGAAAGATTGAAGAGGACCCCTGAAAAAATTAGGGGCCAAGGGGGCAGGGGAGATACACAAGGCCCTCCCATTGGATATGTTGTGCAGAAGCAAAAGTCGAGGGAAATGACTGAACAGGAGAAGCAAAATAATCCATTTGCAAGAGTGAATCAATTGCCAAGGACTGCATTTAGTGACAAAAAAACAGAGAAGGAAGCAGAAACCGGGGGTAAGAAGAGAGGAGAGGGGTCCGGTGCAGTCAATAAGGATTTGATTTTACCAAAAGTGGATATACAGCGAGTGAAGTCTGAAGAAGTCCAAGGACAAAAAAATGAATCAGGCCTACTCAAGAAAATCAAAGATCTTGGGAGAACTATTGAGACTTTGAAACGTGGGGAAGGAAGCAGTGAGCAGCTTGCATCGATCTTAGGATCAACTGAGGAGCTAGCAACTGAATTTAGACAGAGGGCAGAAGCTGCTACAGCATTAGCACTGAAAGAAGCATCGAAGGGAGATAAGACGCTGGAGGGAATGAAATTTGGTGATGTTGTTACAGGAGGTAAAGAGAGCCAGAGTGAGGGAGTTAACATGAGTAAGCAAGAAATAAAGAGGATTAAACAAAGCTGTGAATTTCAGCTTGATGAGGAGGGTACTGATACTGCGCGGGCAAAAAGTATAGAAGCTGTGTCCGGTGCTAGACAAACAAAGGTTTCTGATGCTGGACAAACGAAGTTGTCTGGTGCTGGGCAAATGAAAGGGGGAGATATCATAAATAAAATCAGTCTAAACATGGGAAGATTGCAAAGCTTGGTAAAGGGGAAGCTAGGGCAGCTTGGAAAATCTGAAGATAAAAGTAGAGATAGCACTCCAGAAAGGGAAGTAAAGGACGGTGGGAAAGGATTGGCTATCCAGAAACAAAAGACAGCCGCGATGAAAGGGGAATTCAAAGATGTGGAAGGGTCGGGATCTTCTGCAATTCAGAAAGCGAAGATTGCTACGAATAAAGGAAACTTGGGAGAAGTGGTAGGGTCAGAATCCTCTCCAATTCAGAAACAAAAAATTGATACGAAAAACGGGAGCTTCCAAGATACGGAAGGGTCAGGGTCTTCTGGGAAATCAAATGGAGGGGGAGATTTTAAGAACACTTCATCTGGAGCTCAGACGACAAAGCTAACGACTATTAATGAAACTAGGAGAGAAAGTTCTGCTGAAAGAGGAGACCAAACTCAAATATCGTCATCAGAAGCACTGCCTGTAGGAAATTCGCAATCAGCTGTTCAGAAGAAGAACCCTGTAGACAAGGGAAGTCTAGGCAAGGATCGTGAAACTACTGCTATTGGGAATTTTGATGCAGGGAAAGGCAACAAAGGATCTATGACGCAACACCAGGTATCAAAGAGGGTGGAAAAAGACCTTCCCGAGAAGAGGAAAGCAGAAAAAGCCAAAGAGATTATTGATGGCAAGAAAAATGAAAGAGAAAGCAAGGATAACAGAGAAAAATTGCAGACGAATATGAAAGGAAAAAACCCTGACAAGAAATTAGAGCTGAAAGGAAGCACGAAGCCCAAGAGTCCTGCAGTGCTTGGTAGTCCAGCCAATTTGCAAAATATGTTTGAATTTACCAAAGTTAAAACTGTCAGTCCAAATGAGCAGAATGCGAGGTCAAAAGGAGGGATGAAGAGGGGAGTGGACGGGGGTGAAAAGTCTGCCAGAAAACCAGAGAAGAAGTTGAAGATAGATCCGTCTAAAGTGAGATATGCAAACCAGAGACAGCCCAGCAAAGAAGCATTTACTCCTGCGAAGGATGATATATTGGGTGGGATATTGGGGAGGAGTGAAATGATGAGATCTATTGATAGTAAGGCAGATAAAAAGGATGCGAATAAAGAAAAGAAAGATAAATCAAAACACGAGAGTGATTCATTGAAGGTACGTTTTTTAAAGAATTAATCTTGATTATTGTTTGCTTTGTTATGGTGGAGGTGTCCGATTTATTTGTGGCCGAAAGTTGAACTAGCTAAAGGCCGACCTCCATTTGCAGTTAGTTTTTGTCTGCGAACAACACAGCGAACTGTTGTTAGAGAGCATGCGCATTAGATCAACGCACTGGTCGCCGAACGAAACTGCAGGAATGGACTGCCTCAACAAGTTAACTGGCTCAAAAGGTCACTAATTCAAAAGTACACTGTCGTGACGATAAATGATTTAAGAAGACAAAAGAATACGCAAGTCGCAGTAATTTGGATGCATGTCGAAATTCATGTAGATGATTGATGTTTTGCCTCGGAAGAAAGCATGATCCAAAAACATGAACGCTTCGCAGTTGTTTAAAGACTGAATCTTTTTTGTTGGTGATTTCATCCGAACGAGTTAAAAGTTCTAAGATATCATTTCTGACGTTCATTTGAATTTTTTAATTTTGTGGCCTGGTAGTTGTCAAATTGTGATTGACTTTAAATTAGCATCGAAATGCTAATTCTGAAGTGAAGTGGAAAACTGAACTGGAAGCATGAACTATTTATTTCAAGAGTGAAGAGAAAAAAAACTGAAATAAAGACAACAGTACAGAAAGGCAATGATGATATTGTCAAACGAATTGAATTGTAAAGACGAAGAGTAAGACTTTCGAAATGACTTACGAATGAAGAAATTTCATTGAAATAGAAAAGAAAAGACTGACTTACTGACTGACTGACTGACTGACTGACTGACTGACTGACTGACTGACTGACTGACTGCTATTCAACTTACGATTTGGCTTAAGTTGTTCATCTTACTTCTTAACACTAACAGATTAATTTGACAGTATTTCTCATTGATGTTCCATATTCCTAGTTCCTATTAATTCTTTACTTTATCTCGTAAAAACAAAGACTGTTAAAAAAACAAGGTTAAAAACCAAACATTTCGATAATAAAACCTTCATCAGATCAGTGTTTACAACCAGAGGACAGTTTTTGTCTTTATTTATCTTTTCTGATTACTTTGGTGGTGGTTTATTTTTTGTTATGTTTTAATTTATTTAGCAAACTGAAGCTGATGCAGCCAGCGATACAAGTGACTTGGGTTTTGATCTTGATGACTATTTTGTTGACGACGATGGATTGGTACGTATGATGGAATGGCCCAAGTCGTCATATGAAAGAAAGCGACAGGACGAATCTCTTCCTTTCTTGACAGAACGACTAGGGCAAGTCCATATGTATGAAGACAGTGCATGATTTTATCGAGAAACCTGAGTCAAGGAAGTGTTTGGATACAAAAGCTATTTGAAGTGATAAGTCAAGAGTTGAAGGCACAAGAGAAAAGATATCAAGTGTTGGCTAATTTCGCGGTCTATGGCAGAGAGCTAGGAAGGCACTAAGTTGCTAGTTTTTGCGCATTTTTGAACTGTTTCTGCTCTGCCACGTATGAATTAAAAGCCCGCCATTGATCGAGACACTTTTTTGGAAAGGAGAAAAATATATAAATTTCCGAAAATAATAGATCTAATCGGCCAAGGTTTGTTTTACCCTTTTCAAGTCATGTGACCATACACTTGGGAAGTTTTAAGTATCATGCTACTTTTTCCACTCTTGGCACAACGTTCACGGCACGAAATATGTAAGAAAAATCAAAAGATGTTTTGTCAAGAGATTGATCACATGACTTGAAATGACTGTAAATGTACTTTTGCTGGTTTTGTCTATTATTAAGAACGCTGAACTCTTTGTAAAATCCTCATTTGCTTTTTGAAAGATCAAACCGATATACAATTTAGATACAGGAAAGCCATAATATTTGCAATAAACAGAATAATTTACAATTGCATCTTTCCCAAACCATCTCTCCATGAAGCGACCGTTTTGCTGCTCTTTATCACCAACATGTATGCCGTTCCAGAGTATGATGCCTCTAAATATATGGACTTCATGCCAAATGCCACGGTGGATGTCCGAATATGTAAAGATGTGTCATTTATCATGAGATTATACCTGGGATAATTCTGACCAAAACAAGAGGATCTTTGTGATGTAATATACAGGGTGAGCCAGAAAAAAGTTCCCACTTTTGAAAATTCATAGCACCAAGACTACTTCATTGATTTGAATCATTGAAATTCTAGTTAATAGCCGAAAGATCAAAGTATTTTTTGTGATTTTTCTCGCTGTCCTACCGGCACTACAAATATAGGTTAATTCAACTTTAAAAAATTTCATGGTTGCAAAATGACTGAAAAATGGCCTAAAACATCTATCAATTCATTAGTGACTTCTCGCACAGAATAATGAAGGAAATGCAACTTCTCATGGGTGAGAGATATCCTATAGGCATTAATTGCCTTGGGATTGAAAACCTTTTGTATTTGTTTGAAAATCGAGGGAGGTGGAACGCCCATTCCAAGAGTTGAAAATCGAAACTCTTTAGGGAGGTGGAACGCCCATGGCCTATTGTTCGATTTGAATAGAGTCCTTACGATCCGATCAATGTTTTAGGCCCTTTTTCCGTCATTTCGTAACCATGAAATTTTTACAAAGTTGAATTTACTAATACTTCTAGTGCTGGCAGGACAGCGAGAAAAATCCCAAAAATACTTTGATCTTTCGACTTTTAACTAGAATTTGAATGATTCAAATCCGTGAATAGTCTTGTCGCTATGAATTTTCAAAAGTGGGAACTTTTTTCTGGCTCACCCGCTATGAATCTCAATCATCAGTCTTTGCGAGTTCTAAACATTAACAGTTTTATAATCATTGTTGACAGAAAGGTCAGCAAATGGCCTCATCTTTTTGCCTGTTTATTATTTGCGTAATCATGATTTTTACGTATTTGATTGATTCCTTCATTTTATCGATCCTTTTTGCAGTTCCCTGATGATAAAGATGGTGAGATTAGATACGATGATCCTGCCTATTTGAAGACAATATCTACTAAAGAAATCAAGCCTATTGAATTAACTGAAGGTACTTGGTTATTATCAATTTTTTGTAAACTTTAATGATTAAAGTATCAACTTGTGCTCTACACGGTATCATACGGCACCGTAGACAGATATAAGCTATCATTTCCTTGAAAATTAGTCCATCTCTTGATAAGGTACAGTGGAAATTACGATGGCTTTTTATATTTTCAAACTTGTCTCGAATTCTTAATTCGTGTAGAAAATGAAATGAAACTCTCTTATTCTGAAAATATTAAAGATCTCGGAAAAGTGTAGCGGTAGAATGCACAAAACATTGTCTAAGGTTTGTTTTCGGCATTTTAATTCATGTGACCACACTCTTGGAAAGATTCACTATCATTCTAATTTTTCATTCATTTCTCAAGATTTTGAGGGGCGAAATGTTTCAAAGAAATCAAAAGATTTTTTATCAAGAATTTGACTGACAGTGGATGTAAACAAACCTTACCGATTTGGTCTACAGGATAAGTGAAGACAGTTTATACGTTTGGTGGATTATGGAGTAAAAAGTATGTGACCGATATTCAAAACTAAAGGTGTTGATTTATCAATCAAAGGCTGACTTAGGTGAGAACATTTTTTGGTAAATTCATGCATCTTAAAGACCTAACAGCACAGAGCTCAAATCTTTTAAAAAGGTGGGTGTAAAATTCTATTACATTTTTCTTTGGATTAAAGTGCTTGAAAGGAACTTCACGTAATTCGCGACAAATTTGCCGTGGCAATTTCTTGATACCTTGACTACTTGGTGGCATTTATTAATTTTGAGGCTGTGACGTCATCAAATTTCTAAATCCTCAACCAGAAGAGCAACAGATTTCTGCTTGCAACCATGTTGTAGACCTTCATTAACTATGGTTATCTTGAAGATTGTATCAATTTCTCTTGATTAGTTTAAGATTTACGATGATTTTAATTTCTTCAAAATTTTTGATGAATTTTCGCAAATTAAGTCAAAATGCCGCCATTTTGAAAATAATCAATATATCAAAAAATTGCCACGGCAGATCTACAGCAAATTATCCAAAGTTTCTTTCAAGGACGTGAATTCAAGGAAAAATGTAATGCAATTTTACACCCACCTTTTTAAAGATTTGAAAGATTTGAGCCGTATGCTAGACCTAACAATTAGAAAAATGCCTTTGAGGGGATTGTATGAGAATTGAGAATTCCACATTCCACTCTGGTCCATGATTCATATGGCATTAAAGTTTATTTGCTCAGTTTCTGAAATAGAATTTTAGTCTTAATAGCAAGTAAATTATGGACCAGAATGAAATGTAGAATCCTCGTTCCCAAACACGCCCTTTACCAGCATTTTTCAAATTGCCGGGTCTAAATGATGAGGGATTTTACCAAGCAAAATGTTTTCATCTAAGTTAGCCTTTGACTGATAGATTTGCATTTTAATTTTGAATATCGGTCTTATGCTTTTTATTTCACAGCCTGCCAAGCGTTTGCAAAGTAGCTTGAACAATGCCATTCAATTCTCATCTTAATTCTAAAGCCATCCACTCCAAGTAAAGAAGTAATAGCCATTTACACTAGCCTTTTTGAAGCTTTGATTCCAATCCTTTGATTGATTAATTGATTGATTGAATGATTTTGTTTAGTGATTCCTTTCTTGCAGCCCTCTTCGCAAAGGCAGTACGAGAAGGTGACTGGACTAAAATCCTCGGAGGAGTCGCAAATGGAGTGGATCCTGATTATTGGGAAGCAATAAGCGGAGGTACCTTGCTGTGGAAAGCCATTGAAAACGATCAATATGATGTTACAAAGAAATTACTGAAATTTGGTGCAAATCCTAATTATAGGGCAGAAAATGGGAAAACTGCTTTAATGGTTGCTGTTGAAAGTGTGAGTTTGCGATTTCTTTGAATAATTTGATGGCCAAAAATTTGAGAAATCCAAGAACTATGAGAAACGCTACTTTTGAGAGGCCTTATAGCTTAAAGGCGCAGGGTCAAGTAACCGTAAACAAACCTGTTATCTCTATAATCTATATTGTTTCCCACACGTGGCCATTGTGTTCTGTACAGATTTTGGTGGATGGAGTCAATCCACTGGAAAGTTACCTCCAAAAATCCACCAATATCTCTGCAATCGTACAACATATGAGTGTTTCGTTTGTTTCTCTACGAAGCTCAAGAGTCCGTCTTCAAAATAGCACTGTCATTTTGAGAAATATAGTTGAAGATCCCTGTGATACGGCCTATCAAAAATACTTCAAAATCGTCATTTCGAAAGAAGTTTGTTTACATTACGTGACCCTGCCGCTTTAAAGGGAATCGACATAGTTAAAAGTTGGCCCGGGCCAAGTTGAAAATATATTCTGTTGTTTTTAATGACTTTGGCACGTTCGGTTTCTTTGGGCGAAGAAGGAAATAATGAGTTTGTGGGCGCTCTTTCAGCTCATTTATAGCAGCTTTTCGATAAAGGTATGTTTTCCCATTAAAGAGCCACTTTCTCCCAAGGTCCTTTGCGCGCATGTTGCGATTTCAAGTCGCGTGAAAATCAAATTTTGCCTTTTCAATCTGGAGGAAATATGGATCCATGCTGCATTGATAGACCATTGCAGCTATTCTAAAGGAGTCTGGATCGAGCGATATTTTTAGACATTTTGATACGCATGGTTCGATTAATTGGCTTTGAGCTTCTATCACCGTTTTGCCCATGGAAAATTCTACAAAACGTTGCAAAATATCGTTTGATCAAGATTCTTTTTAGGCCCCGCAGTACACGATACTGTTTTCATATCACATCGGATTGGTCACATCGGAGTGGTCATATCGGAATGGCCTTCTGTTTGCACGAGAATGTACTGGTAGTCCGATGCGCTTCATACCGTTTTTGTATGTGAAAAGAAGCCCAATCGGCTCCGAAATGAAACCGGTATCGTGCAAATGGGGCCTTAGAATGACAAAAAGTCATTAAAATCACACAGAACTTGTTGCATGCCCGCAAAGGATTCTGGGTAGTAATGGCTCTGTAAAGGGACCTTGGAATTAGCATGCACTGTACATGCCATCTCTTCTTGGCGGCCATTTGCTTGCACCATAAAACTGCCGATAACGGAAAGATCACAAAGGGAAACATTCGCAAAGCATGCTGGCTGCTAAGACCTCTTTAAAGGACTTTTGTCAGCAAGTTTGTATTCTATCTCATAAAGCTTACCGTGAAAAAGCAATGTCGTAATTCTTACATCGCGAATTATTTGCTGTTCTAAGTTGAGTTTGCATAGGTTAAAAATGAGTTGAAAGAGAGCGATTTATTCGTTCCTTTCAGGGTAAAGTTGGATTTGTTAGTATGTTATTAAAAGCTGGTGCTCATATCAATCTGCAGCAGCATAATGAAGAAACTGCACTTATCCTTGTGAGTATTCATCTTTTTTTTATCACATAAATACTAAAATTACAACTAATCGACGCAAATATTCTATGGCTGCCATAGCTGGAGAGGACATGATGTCAGTGAGTTCCAACTACGACAACCACTTACAATAATTTCAAAATATATGTACAAATAATTTGTCAACAAAGAAAGAAAAACAACTTGAACGGGCGTCTCAGAAAGAAGACCTCCACCACCTTACTGCGAATGGTCTATAACCACCCATACAATATCATGGAAACTTGCCTTTGAACAAAACGGCGCGCACCAGAATCACCCAGCACGCACCGCTCCGCCGAAAGGGCGTACGGTAATATGCATTTCTGTAGTATTCGGTAATATTCATCTAATCTATTTGATATTTTTTAACCTTAAAGATATCTGTTTATATTTTGCAGTATTGTAAAACATAGGTGTTGTGGCAGAAGTGATGTAATTCTCTGATATTACAGACGGAACAGTCAGGCTAACGGGGTTTTTAAAATCGCAACTTCATTTATACTTTTGGTTTGGCATTTCGAAGCAAACTAGTGTTTGCTGCTGCTGCTCCACGAGGCCTGCTCAAGGCTATGAAGTTTGCTATGTCTGATGTTATTTCACTCACTCCTGGATCAACACATTTTCAGCAGCAAATCTTTCAAATGTTTGAGTAATTCAATGGTTGCTTTGACAGTTCTCTTGCTGGGGCAGTTCATAGAGTAAGAATTTGTCGCAAAGAGAAGATCCTTGTTGGAGTTTGCTGTGCTTTAGGAAAGGCTGTGTGGTCCTAATAAATTTGAACTGGTTAAGTTTATCATTCTGCAATATTTGCTTTAATGAAGAAATAAAAGTAACAAGAATATTGTAAGTGGCAAGAAGTTTTTGAAGAAGTTTCGAATCTGATCAATAATGAATGAAAACCCAATCGAACCTCTCGTTTCAGAATATATGAAACATGGTTTGATACAGGATCTTCTGTAGACCAGCTAAAAGGTCTTGCCAGGATCTTTGAGAACGGGGGTGCAGAGGGGGTAGCATGTCCAAGGCCAAGGCCCAGAAGGGGCCCGCAAATATTTTTGCGTTAAAAGTTATTCTTGCTTTATTATCTCTGGCGTCCATTTTTGTGGCAATTTATCTGCTTTGAAAGAGTATTTGTAAGTACTGTCGACTTTGATGACAGTATAAGAAACCAAACCATGATATTGCTATTTCTATTTTATAGAACCTGGTTCTAGTTCTGTGAGTCAATCATTGCTGTCGCAGGGTCGTTGAGTTACCATTCACACTCCATCTTTTTGGCCTTTTGAGTCGTTCGTTCCCATTAGCACCTCCAGCGACTGCAATAACCTGGTGTGGCTTTACTAACACAAAACGACGTCCTTGGTTCGTAAATAGAATTTTGTGCATAGCCATTAACGCGATGTTGGAGAAATTTTTCAGCAAATTAGTCTTAAAGGAGACGTTTCCCACATTTTCCGGGAGTCTGAAGGGCGTGCTCACAAAAAATTTTCTAGCGAGCTGCGCCCGAACCTCTCCCCTACGGCCCGTCCCTATAGATCACTCCATGGCCCCGAGGTAGCTCTTGATGGCCTAGGCCTATTGATCAAGTGATAGCAGTATCAGCAATGTGATCTCCTGGGCTATGGGCCAAACAGACAAATCGGGACTTAGCAATAGAGTACATGGCTGAGGAAGAAAGAAATTACATCAAAAAAATAAATATTTGTATTCCGTTGTAGGCTTGTCGCACAGGACATGAAGATATCATCAATATACTTCTCAATTACGGAGCTGATGCAAGACTAATTCCGAAATCAAATCCAAAAGATGTTTATGATTTTGCACCAGACTTTCAAGTTTCTTTGATAAAAAAGGTTGTTGATAAATACAACAGAAGATTAAGTTCGATAGCAGAGAGTATCATCAAACAATGTCTAGGCAATAATATCATCAGGTTGCAGTCGTTGCACTCTTGTCGATGTATTTCACCTGGGGAAAAGAAGATTAACGAGTTCCACTTTAGATGTAAACTAAACGCAGGAGAGAAAGGTAGGCCTTTTACTAGATATCATAATTTGTTGCAATTGCATAAACGAAAAGTTTTACGTATCCTTTCATGTAGGAAAGCCTTGTTTCTTTTCAGTTTTCTTCGGGAGAGTTTTCATTTGATGTAAATGACCTTGTCACCTTTAGCTGTCCCTACTTACTACTCTGATTCTTTGTTAGTACTTTATTTCACAACTGTGGCAAATGTTACCACAAACAATACGGAATAGACGATCACACTAGAGATGACGGCGAGTGACGTTTGTATTATGCATTTTAACGTTGCAATTAATTAGCTATGTTTAGCTATCATTTTTTGTAACCCAACGAAAAAATATTGTTGATATAAAAACTTGAAGGTATTCTCTTCAAGGAGTATCTGTTTCATTAGCCATACTTTGAATCTAATTTAATTTTCTTTTCATTTCAATGTATTAAGGAGGGAAGCGCTCCAGCCTAGTGGCTGATTTTCAAGGGGCCCTCGGCATAAAAACTTACAATAAAAATTAGATGAAAGCACCTAAAAACTGTTTAAAACATATGCAAAACTAAAAAAGTAAACCTAATTTTCAAAAGTTGAAGTAAAATTTAACAAAGCTAATAATTCATCCACAAATGTTATGCCTGGGGGAGGGAGTAAGAACATGTTGATGGTATGGGTATATGCCGCCCATATTTTTGGGTTTTTGGGCCAAATCCTCTAAACAAGGGTCCATTTTTCGGCAAATTTTTCTTAAACATGGTGGGTTATCCAGAAATTGACGAAAATAGCCAAAAAATGGGTTGTTTTCTTCCAAAATTCATCATAAAAGTCATGACAGGAATTTTCGGAAATTAGAAGAGGGTACCTTTCTGAGAACCGGGCGGCAGACCCCCGTCCATCCATCCCCAAGTTATGTAACCCCCCCCGGGATGCTATGATGCTTATCTTATTAAACATTATGGTGAAGGTGAAGGTGAACGTGAAGTAGTGTTTTTTAGCGCCAAGCACTGGGATCGCATAAGTAGCTCTAAAGTCTGCGACCCCTTGTCATGACGCTCAAGTTGTGAGGCCCTACCGGGTTTCGAACCCACTCCACTTGACTGTTCTGGCTGCAAAGTCAGAGGATTACACCACTGTGCCACAAGCCAGTTATTTGTAGTCTTGCTTAGGAGCTTTCTTGCTGTTTCAGGGGTCACTTTTCTTACTGTTCTTGTAGGAGTTACGGTACTCTTGCTGTGCATATGTGCTGAATTTAAGCCATCTGGGGAAATCATTTTACATTTACATCGCAAACAAGATAATGGAGTTGAAACTGCTATACTTAATAAAGAACATCAGGTTCCTGTTGTCGAGGTAACAAACTTTTCACCTTCCTGATTTTCTCTTCTTAGGCTGTGTTTGATTGGTTCTAAGTTCTGAAAGTGCCAAACGTGGTAGATTCGGAAGTCGTTTTTGATTAACTGTGAAAGTCTCAAAAATGGTAGCTTAGGGTTGGAATACCTTCTTGAACTTCTGCTCCAAAAGAAAGAACGTTTGGTAGACTTTGGGAAGGTTCTCGTATTCATTGAGAAACCCTGGTGCTAATTCTGAAACTTGCCGTTTTCGAGAGTTTTAAGTTTCATTGGGAAGGAAATTTCCGTCTACAAGAAGGCTGTAGTTTCAGAATTTGGTGATTGGAATTACCTACCAAATAATCTCTGAAAGTGGTATCGACACAGAAAAGGAACAGAAAGTAAGGAAAGTCGCTTTTTCTTTTGTTTCACAAACGGATCTTTTATACCCTCTGCAATTTTTATGTAATTTTTTCCCGATGTCCAGAGACCGTTCTAAAGATCAACAGTTCAAAGAAATTATATTTTCTTTCAGGGATGTCATTCGCTGTACTTTCTGTTCCCAAATATGGGCCAAGTCAATTCATTAATCGTACGAACTCACAAAACAGGATACAAACTCATCGTTGGCGTTTATGCAGCAGAGAGCAATGAAACTTGGATAGATGAAAAATTGGACTCGTTTTACAAAGAATTTGGAACTGCAAATGATATGATCTTTGAGCAAGCAACATAATACCTTTTCCAGCCAAGGCCAAACTTATCTATCAAGATTTTTTCATTCACGCGGTAGCAAAAGATGCCTGGAATCATACAGCAGTTGTGTTTGAACTTACAGAAGTTCATCACCAAAATAGTGCAGGATGAAAATTAATTGCCTTTCCGCTATAATTTCTCACATAAGCTGTTGATATCAAGTTCTCCTTCACCCTGTAAGGAGTAAGTAATTTCAAACTCATTCCCTCCATTCTTTTGTCAAAGGGTCTATGGTACTACAGCCTCCAAAAAGGGAATTTTTTTTAGATTCAGGCCCCATTTGGACAGCTTTGACTCACTCAAGCCATCCGTTTAGGGCAAAATCCATTAAAAGGCCCCCACCATACTATTAGGCATCGCTATGTTCGTGTTTCTCCTCATCGTTTGACTTGTAAAAAGTCCAACCTTCCTTCCCTGTTTCTTTTCGCTTGGTAAACTCACACTTGTAACTAGTAAAACCAGTTGTCAAAATTAGGGGCTTGCAGTGAAGTGTGACTTGAAGCTAAAACAACGTTTTGTAGCCTCGTTCTTTCTTGTGTGTACTTTATATGGTATTGAACACAGAAAGAAACTTGAGATTACCATTTCATAACAAGCATTTTGTTACATAACCTTTTGTAAATATCGAAAAAAGAGATTCAGTTCAGTTGAGGTTTTAAAACCTTGTACAATTGTAAATACCAGATGTCCTTTCATAGAATTGGTCGTTTTTCTGCTTTCTGCGTCAACCAGCCATCCTTAATTCACACTTTAATAATGGTATATTCATTTTACTGAAGTTTCCAGGAGAAATGTGCGTTTCTTTAGTGAAACAATTTTCAGAATTCTATCATTTATTTGTCATCAGGTATGCTCCAAACGATTTAAAATGAGAAACACGAAATAAAAATCATTTGAAATTAACCAATCACACATCCTTTATACAGTTTTCTGTCTGGTATCACCATGCACCAGTTTTGCTACCAAAGAGTCAATAAAGATTCATTAGTTTAAGACATAAGAAATAAAAAACGAGACATTTTATATCATGATAGAATAATCATAGAAGTTCTATCGCTTTCTGTTCATCATAAAGATTTGCTAAATTATGCAAAACTTCAAAGTTTTCATTAATTTCATCTTGCTCCATCCCTGAAAGTTCCATTGACACAAATCTAGATCTTTTCAATTTCCTGGCTGATGTCAGAACATCATGTAGAAAATCAAAAGTTCCACTTGATGTGAATAAACTTGTCATCACTGGGGTATCATTCACACAAGTCTTCTTTTCTTCAAATTCAGTCAAAAATCCATGGTTGTCTACGTTTGAACTGAAATATTGCGGATAAGGAGGTACACTTTTCAAAGCTTCTTCACAAAAAACTGTCCCTGATATGACAGATCTGTAATTGTTAAAGACATAACTTTCAAACAAATCTTTGTTTGAAACAATCTTTGGGAAATCTTTCTTCTCTGATTTTATGGCTTGATGTGTGGGAATTCCTCTCAAAGAAATATTCTGTGAGAAGATTGTTTGCTTTTGTTGATAACATGAAGGCATAAGGGAGCATAAGAGTCCATCATTATAGAGACAAGATGTATGAAACAAATTTTCCAGCGATTTTGATTTGGTTGCAAGTGGTAATGATATGCTTAGAGTAACAATCTTATGTCCTGTTCTTGTCAAACTATTGCAAAAGTCTCCAAGTGAAGAGTCTCCAATTCTGTATGGTAATGATGTGGTATCTAATGCTGATGCAATAATTGCACTGGTGTGGTAATGAGAAGTTGCCTGAAAAGAAGAAAATGTGTTCACTAATGGAGAATACTCCCTTAATCAAGGGTGTTAGGACACCCATGTTGAAAACATTCATCTGCAAAGTGCACTAGATGAATAGGAGAGATTCAAACAACAAACTTCCATCAATGACACAGTTGATAGAAAACATAAGAAGACAACTACCACGATCAAGACAAGGTAAATAAAGATTTCATTAAAATAGTATGGGTGTTATAAGACCCATCCACTTTTGCATGGTAAGGATTCCAGGTTTTACTTTGAAAATCTGTTAAAAAATTTCCTGCAAGAGTTGTCCAATATCACAGATGGTGAGAATATCACAGATTGTTATACCTAAATTTTTGGACAGCCAAATTCATCTGTTTGATAAAGTGTTGCAAAAATTTACTGTCTTTCACATGGCCAAAGGAACCTTATGGTAAGAAGAGAAGTCTTGAAAATTTTTAACAATTCTTGTCATGTTAATGTGCGTAAGACCTGTACTTTACAAGACTTGCCCCAAGTCTATTTTGTCATCTGTAATATGTCTTCCAATTTTTTGCTGTAATACACTTGGGGCAAGTCTATAGCCTGTGTCTGGAACACAGGCTACATGTCTAGTGCTTTACTTACGTTGTATGATAAGTTTGGGAGCACCCTTGACAATTCATTTTTCCCACTTATTTTTTCCTGAAGAGACATTGGTGCAAATATGGTGCTATCTTGTGTCAAATAACCAACAGCAAGTACAGAATTTATTATCTGTATGTTTTGATCAATGTACTCATTGGGTGTGCCAGGCCAGAATCCAAATGCACCAATTGTTTTTGGACCATATGAATCTTGTAAGTTCTGAAGTACCCTTGTTGATAAGCCACCAAATCCGTTATCTACATCTGCAAGAACCTATTGCGAAAATGTAAAAAAGTATTGAACAGTTCATATAGCATTCTGATTGAAAGTGCTTTAAATGTTGCAACAAACATTTCTTATAAGAAAATAAGAATTCTGCCCAATAAAGAAAATTTCTGAAATTATCTGATTCTGAGTAGGCCTCAAAGTTTCTCAGAGTTTTCAGAGTCGAGTTTCTTAGAAAAAATCCATGTATCTGAATGCAGAGATGGTACTGTACCTATGGGGGTGGGGTTTGGGATAATGCCCCTATAATTCACTCAAAGGAGGGCTTTCCATTTTGTTAAACTAAGGAGGGCTTTCCATTTTGTTAAAGCCTTTAATGTTTGATGTTAAAGACATTACTTGGGTACCTTATGAGTATTATGAAACAGGAAATATGTGAAAATAAAATGAAGGTAAAGGGTTTCCTTTATCAAAATGAATTGCTTCTTAAAACAGATTTTCCCGGGATTGGAGTTCCTTGATCTTTAGCTATCTGAGAGTAGCATTATCTTATAAAAAACGGGTACTTGAAGTTTGAATGAGTAGTGTTAGCCCCTCCATCACTTTTGTATATTCAACAAACTTCCAGATATATTAAAGATATTGCCCAATGCAGCTTCTCTTTGGAATAGCAGAGTAGTAACATGGGATCAGGGAGTTATATGAGGGGAAGGGGTGTAACCTGAGGGGTGAGGGTGTGGAAATGAAAATCTTTGCTAATGTTGAACCACTTCCTTGAAGTATGATAGCAGTGAAACAATTCTTATACCTGAAAGCCCTGTAATGTGTCACATTCTTCAACAAAGAAATGCATTTTATCTTCCCAAGAATCCCAAAACTTATCATTACTGTTCATTGAATACCCATGTCCAAATGAACTGAATGAACTTGAATCTGAACTATGCGAATAATTATCAAGTAAAAGAACTGAATTATGATGATAATTATTCCCAAGATAATCAGACCAAACTTCAACCACATCATTCAAATCATAAACATTCCTATCTTTTGGGAAGAATTGTTTGTCTGTCTGCTGCTGAGGTATGCTACTTGATGTTTGACTCTGTCCTGCAATATTTTTTAAGAAATCATTTCTTTTATATGGTTCTGTATGATGCATTGAAACATCATTTGGGGAAAACTGATCAACACTCATTTTCTCCTCTCTTATTTGTTCCACCCCAACATTCTGGTATTTCTCTTTGACATTCTGCTCTTGTAAGATAGTTCCATCTTCTCTTAAACTCTTAAGACTTCCTTTCAAGTCAATAGTCACTAATCTTGGGGTACAATCTCCATTCTTCCCTTTCCTAAGTAGAACCTCGTGGTTTATGGACGAAGTTTTCTGGCTAGGAGGCCTAGGCCCATTTGATTTCCCTTCTTTTCTTGAAGATTGTTGAATATTCCACCAATGCGTTCCCACGAAATTTGAGTAATGACCAATTTGAAGTGTAATTATCCCGTTTGTATTGCTTGAAAATTCTTCATCCATCATTTATATTGTATTTTTACGAGATTTTATCGCTCTGTCCTCATTCCAACTTCCTAGCAAAAATATTGCTTTGATTTGTATTGATTGAATTGCATTATTAAGGTGGATGATCTATTTAAGGAGGTAAATTTCAGATATTTGATATCCGTTCATATCCAGTGTCGTGTACGTTTGATTTTGAAGTGGTCTGGAACACATGACCAAAAAAAACCCTACACGTTTTCTTTCTAGAAACTTGGATCAGGCCATAGTACTAAATGTTTCTTAATTTAATGTGAAAATTTGTCCGTTTTACTGTTGTGCGAAAGGTTTCTTAATTTGTTTCTGAAACTGAAAATTTGATATAAATTTCAAAGCCTTTGACACTTTATCATAAATCAGTTTCTTGTGAAAATGACATGCCAGTCCTTGTTTATATGCACATGACATATTTTCACCTTTTAAAGACATCTGGTTTTCCCAGACTCTGGTTTTCTTCATCATATTACTTGGAAGATGCTTGAGTTTTATCAGGTTTAGTCAATCTAGCATTGGAATGGCTTGAAACACTTCCTTTTCACAATTTTTAGGAGGGAACCGAAAGAAAACATGAAGATTGTTATAGATCCTTTAACAAGCTCGTTAGAAACTGCGAGGACTCAATATCTGAGAATTTAAGAAACTTTCAACACCAGCTCAAATTTTTAGTTTCTTCCAAAAGATGCCATGGTTCTGGCTCAAATTTGCAGTTTCTTATGAAAAGAATACGTGTAAGCTCCTACGCTTTGCGAAGAAGAAACTGTGTGTACGCTTTGTTGAATTTCCATTTGAAGGGCCTTGAAGTGACCAAAAAATTTTCGAAGAAAACAATAGACTGGTTATGATGATTATGTTAAAAGGGATTACTATCCATCTCCCTCAGTTCCCTGTTGTTTACTTTTGCTTTTGCGTCTTTTTGAAGCCACTTTTGTTTTAATGGCGGACATGTTGCTAGACAAAAGAGGCGTTGCAAAAAATCACAGCAAAGATGCGATGTCCCATGTGCAAAGCAAGAGTTAAAGATCCAGATGATTTGCAGATACATTATATGGAAAGCTGTGATGCTATTGGAGACCAGCAAAATGAAGAGTTAGGTAAGACACCAGTTTGCAAATTGGCGCCACACGGCGAACAGCAAACAGGAACGACCACTCAGTCGCCATTGCACTGGGCCTAATTTCCAATGCATTTACTTTTACAAATCGCAGGTTCCAAAATGTAAACAATACACTGCGATTGAAGTAATCCCTCGTAATCTTTCTGGTGTCTGTTAATGTCCATAGCTGTTTCCGTTTTGAAACTCCTAACAGTTTTGAATTTCTTATGACAAAGCGTTTTAGCCATCAAAGAGGCACAAGTAGAGGACCCTGTTTTGGCCAAAAAAGTGATGTTGAATTGACTGGATTTTGAACAGAAGCTTCCTAAAACCGAAGCCAAAATTCTTCTTGACTGCCAGATTGGAAAGTTTGCAGAATGCGCGGGGGATCTCTCCTGCATCCAAATTTCTTGCACGGCTGTATTTGTGTCGCTAAACAATAGTTCTATTGTTTCCTTTTGTTGTTTAACGAAAATTTCGCGGCTGGAACCGCGGCTGAAATTTAAAGTGCGCGGCAGAGAAATCGGCCGCGCAAGGCAAACTTTCCAGTCTGGCTTGACTGTAAGGAACATAGCCTTACTCAAAGGAGAAAAGAGTCTACAAAATAAGAGAGCAAAACTTGCTACACACCAGACTGGAAAGTTTGTATTTTGCGCGGGCAATCTAACATGGCCTAAGTAAAACTGTGCTAAAATTCGCGGTTGAGAACAATATATTAAAACAATAGATCCTTTGTATATTAAAACAATAGATCCTTTGTTTATTGCCAACTGCGCGGCCAAGGTTCAAAACCACGTATGTTCCCACGCATGCGATATCTTGCGCACGCTGTACAAACTTTCCAGTCTGGGCTACACATGGTTTCCCAGTTTGGAAAGTTCATTTTGCCTGGCCGATTCCTCTGCTGTGCACTTTAAATTTCAGCTGCAGTTCTAATAATGACATTTTCATATAACAAAAGAAAGCAATAAAGTGAAACAGAGCCAGCTGCGCAAACTAGTTGGATGAGTTGGATGAATTGAATGAGATATGCCCTGTGCAATCTGCAAACTTTCCAATCTTGGTGGTTTTCCAGATTTCTGGAAACTTGATATATGCTATGTTTGTTTAGATTCATTACACAAATTTTGTGAATAGAAGATATATACAGTAAGAATAATTAGAAATAACTGCTTGCATGGTCAAGAAAGGTGTTGCTCTTTGTTTCATAGACCCTTTCTTCTTCTTAACAATCAATCTACACATAGGCTACAAGCAAAGATTTTGTTATCAGAAAGGGAAGCTATGCAAAATTCTAACTGGCAGCTGTACTGTTAGCTTTACAAACTGCACAATTCTTTTTTAAGTAATAGGCTTGTCCATGGATGAAAGTTTGGGGACATCCAAAGTCCACCTGTGCCCAGTTAATGGCATTTGGCCACTGATCCTGCATGACAGAGTTACAGTTCTTAATGCCCAGGGGATAGTTATGATTTTTGCTCCTACAATATTGTCCCTGTAGTGTTTTGCAGTAGCTCATATGTAGTATGCATGCAGTAATGTAGTAGGCCTGTCCAAATGAAAATTATAACTATTCAAATACTCCATGCTAATTTTACAAAATATTTGGCTATCTTGGAAGATAAGGGCATGGCTAGGGTGTGGTCCTGACTCCTGAATCATTGAAAATCTTTGAATGATTGCAAAAATCAATCTGTGTATAGCAAATTGTCAGAAAAGGAGTCTCCCCTGTTCCAGCTGCAGTGCTATGGCCTGCCATGGTAACATAACTGAATGAAGCTTGCTTCATCAAATGATAGACATCATTTACAAAAATCCTCATGCAATTTCACCTTTTTTATAAAGCAATACAATTAAGTAGAACATACTGTAGAAATACAACAGGCTGGCTAACAATACTTATTGTTTTACATAATAATGTATGTGCCACTGCCCTTTGTCTTGCTATCTACCTACCGTCTAGGCAAGAAAATTTGATCTATTGGATCAGTAACACTATTGCCAATATTTGCTATGTCAACCTATTCAGTTTTTCTTTGATTGATCATTTGCATTCCAACCAGTCAACCAGTCATACACATTTTTTTATAAGAAACTAGGATCAGGCCATAGAACTAAAAGTTTCTTAATTTCACATGAAATTTTGTCCATTTTAGTACTAAAAGTTTGTTAATTGGTTTCTTATTATTCTGAATGCAGAATTAGCAATGTGATCGCTAACACTGCGGCAGATATGTTTCTTGACATTTGAAACATCGTAAATGAATAAACAGTGTTCTGTTATGTTGAAAACACAAATGGTTAGATAATATTGCTCAAGAATGAAGGTTCAATGATCTATTCACTATGAAATCCATGCTATTAACTTTGAAAAGTTTCTAAGTACTTCTCAGACATAGTACTAGAGTTTCTTAAAATTTTGGCCTTCTTAGTACTAGTTTCTTATAAACCAGTTTCTTATAAAAAAGGGTACTAGATGTGAATAATCAATCTATTAAACTATTCATTCAATCTGAATAATTGTATTATTCAGAATATTGGGTTGACAGGTAATAATTGTTTCATTTCACTGCTATTGGAATAGTGATCAGATAGTGGAAATAGTGATTCCACCTTCCCTGGACAGACCTTGTATGTAGCTGGTTTTTGTAAATTTTTTCATCAATTGATTGAATATGAAAACTTTTGCAGAGACAAGTGTAGGATTAAAATATAGCAAATGTTTCACACAATGGCTGGTGTAATCTGCATAACACAGGCTGCATAATGCAGGTTGCAGGTTACATTTTATGGCCAAAGGCAGTATGGCTGTGCCCAGGGGCTGTCATCCACAGAAGGCCAACATTTCTGTGTCAGGGGGATTGCAAATTGCTTTCCTGTGAAAAGAATATATGCTACAGGATTAGCAAATCAATATCATGAATTTAATTACTTGGTTCCAAGCCATTAACTGCCTCTGACTCAGATTTTGATAACTGCAAACCATTGTTATCAAATCAATGGGGAATGGATGAAGTAACATTCAATTCTTATTCAATATGCATACCTAACATGATGCAATTGTAATGGCATGGTCAGCATATTTTCATGAATATGTTATTATTGTTTGAGGGGAATTTTCTCTTAAGTATTGAATCTATTCCAGCTCCATAAGAAACTCTGACAAATGTTATATCATAGAGCATCAATTTTTGACGTCAGAGGGTAGGCATTGAGACCTGACCCCCTGAAACCAAAAATCTTAGTGTCACCAAGAAGATGGCCCTATGGTACCGCCATGCAGCCCTTGGCCATAAAACATGACCTGCAACCTGTATTATGCAAGCTGCATTATGCAGATTACACCAGCCCTTTTCCCACAATGAAAAGGAACTTTTCCAAGCTCTGTACCATTCAGTATAACTGTCAAATATATTTCCTTGAAGGAGACGAGGCTACTTCAAAGGAACAAGTTGAAGAAATGGTGGAAGTGAGTTTCAAATGGATAAATACAAAAGGAACAGTGGAGAGGTCAATTTGCTTGATTAGTTCCTTGGTAGGTTTGCCAAATTGAATCAGACTACAAAATCATTGGTGGACACTTTGCCATATTTTGGGGGCAAAGCTGTTGTTTCAGTTAAAGAAGGCATTGCTAATTTACTTCATCTCTGCACAGGTTGTTCTAGCCAACTTTAGGGTGATCCCCCTCCTTCCCCTCCTTTCAAGTGTCTGCCACTGTACAAAATATAACAGTTTGAGTGAGATCTTGGATATGCAAGTGCAAAATTTCTGTGTACAGTTGTCCACTCTTATTTAAATATATATGCACATTGGTGTCATTTGTTCTTCTAGTAATTTTAGTGGGATACATCAAGAGCTTTGTAATGTTATATGGTTCATTTCTTTTGTAACGATTCTATCCTGGAAATTCTTGGGAATTATTAAAACGCTTTGTGAACTTTTATAAATTCCTCCAAATGTTGGACGCTATGCTTCAAAAGTGCTGCTCTGTGCAGTTCAGTTTTGAAGCAGAGTAAATTTATGCATATTTTGTTTCTCAAAATTCTCACAAATTATTGGTAATTGTTATTTATTCTTGGTTTTTAGTTTCAAAATAGTCATACTTTACAGATATTAACTCTCAAGGCTGCCCCTCTCCCTTTGCAGCAGGAACAGTTTTGGCCTAAAGATACTTTGATTAGACTTTATCAAATATTATTGGCCATGTGACAATGAACAAGACCACAAAGTAGAGCATGATACTTGACAAATATTTTTAAGGAGGCTTTGCACCATATCTCCTTGTATGAAATCAATTCATTTGCTGGTAATTGTGTGATTGCTTGCCTTAATGACTTGCACTGAATGATTTTCTTGAACAAATATTTTCACAGGCTGGACAGGTTAAGCTCAAGCCAATGCTGAAAGATGATGCATACAAATCAGGAAAGATAGTTGTCCCTTGTGGTTTGCATTGTTGTCAGCTTGTTGTTGGAGAAGATTGTTATCCTGTTGTTGATCTTGATATTGATTCCTCATCTGATGTTGTTTACATTATTCTTCAAGAAGGTAACATATTGTTAATTTTATTTCAGTATTTGTGATGTTTCATTCCTTCTTATATGGATGAAATATTATGTTCATGTAAGAAGTAAATTAATATCAGAGAGAGAGCTGAAACCGGATGCAAGCAAAGTAAGGGGTCCTTTAGTCTGCCCCAGGGAACAACTTTTGGAACCATGCCTGCACCCTTTAGATCATTGGGAATCACCCATTTGAAGGATTTACCATTTGCAGAAGCATCAAATCATGATGAACCTAAGTTTTTCTTGGAAACTTTAAAAAATAGGACTTATAAATTACTTAGAAATAGATTGTTTTTTTGTTATATGAAATACTAGATCGTCATTTCTTTCAATCCTCTTTTTCATAAGCCTGCCTTTCAGCGATTTTGTCATTAAAAAGGAACCACCATTTAGTGAATCATTGGTAGGCTGAAGCCGTTTTAGTCCCCCCTCTCTTTGCTTCTGATGGGTGAGGAAAATATGAACCAGAATTAGTCATGATGAATTTTTATTGTATCAGATTTTTTGACATCCTGCATTGAAACTGAGGTTTATCTTTTATGATATCTATCTATTATGTTTATTGACATCAGACAGAAATAGTTTCAGACTAAAGTCTTCTCACAAAAAGGTTTTGGAGGCCTTCTGGAGAATCAAGCCTCGTCCACACGTATCCGGATATTTTTGAAAACGCATCTTTTTTATCCGTATAAATAAATATCCGCGTCCACACGAGGAGCGTTTTCGAAAATATCCCCGTCCACACGAAGACGCTGCTGCATTCAAACTCCGCTGTTCGAACTTTGACAAAAGAAAACAAACAATCAAAATGTCCTTGCGTGATCCCCAAAGATCCGTGCGCATGCTCTGATACGTCTTAAATCGATGCTGTGACGTCAGCATTTTCGAAAAGCTCCGTTTTCACCCGTCCACACGACAACATGAAAACGGCGTTTTCAAAAAGATCCACTCTGGAGAGCGTTTTCGAAAAGCTTCGTTTTTGTAGCCTGCGTGCAGACTCTACAGTAAGTGCGGAGGAGCGAAAAGGAGAAGAACGCTCCCTGTAGCGTTCTTCTCCTTTTCGCTCCTCCGCACTTACTGTAGAGTCTGCACGCAGGCTACGTTTTTGGTGACCGAAAATGCCGTCTCCGTGTGGACGCAAACCCAAAAACGGATAAAAAAAGATGCGTTTTCAAAAGGATCCGGATACGTGTGGACGGGGCCTCAGAAACAACTTCCATCTTTGTATTTTACTGATTGAATAAATCTTGTCTCCGAATTTTCAAAGCATGACGTCATTGCTCTTATAGATCTAGATACCGAAGAAAAAGCTGTGAAGTCAATGCCAGGTGTACCCAGCTCTGGTTTCATGTCAAGTGAATCTACACCCCCTGCCTATCCAATACATCCAAGACCTTTTATGGACAAAGGAAGGCCTTTGTTGCAGGATGAGATCGATGCTGATTATGCAAAACATATCCTACGTGAAATAGAGCGAGAGGAGCAAGAGACAGCAACTGCAGATGAAGCTGTATCAGTGCAGTCACATGACTCAAGTTGTGCGGCTCGGCAAGGAATGAGGAGTGACAGACCTGGAAGTGCCAATGCGGTGGAGCATCATGATGAAGAGCTGACGTATATGGCAAGAAATGGGGTTCATGCCGCTCAAGTTCATGTTGGTAGGGATGAGACCGACAGAAGTGAGGCTGCCAGGATTGAAGCTGCGATGGCTGAAGCTATAAGGGATGAGGTTGTGAGCGAGGAACGTGGGAAGGAGCATCAACGACATTCGTACCACAGGCAAAATGGAAATGGGGAAGCAATGCAAATAGGAACTGGAACTAGGAAAAGCAGGAAAAGAATGTTGCAGAAAGTCGCAGATTCTGCGCCTTACAGACCAAGTGGAAGTGAAAGTGAGACGATATTAGAACCTCCTCAAGGTTTCAAATCAAAAGTCCGTTCTGAAGAGAAGAGTGCCGTTACTGAACAAAGGAGAGATTCTGAAGAAAAGAGGAAATTAAATGGTTATGTTGGGGAGTCCGAAGATGGTAGGAGAGATTCAAGATCAAGTGTTGACTCACTCAGAAACCCTACAGCATTAGAAGAAAGGGCGGCAGATAGGAGGAAGATAACTGGAAGGGAGCATAAAGAAACCGGAGAAGTGCCGGAAGAAAAACCAAAATATTCATGGGGCTTTGATGAGGAGCAGAGAGATCTGAAGTTAGTTAGAGAGACAGCAGCAAAGAATGATATGCATTATGATGATGTAGATGGTCGGGAAAGTGACAGAAGTGAAAGAGAGGTTGAAAGAACTGGAGAGGAGACTCAAAGGATTATCAAAGTTAGAGCTCTTGATTATAAGGTAATATGTTGTTGATTGTACACATGAAGATTTTACTTATTACATTTGAAGTTTTTTGCAATACTTGAAAGGGAATCAACATAGTTAAAAGCTGGCCCAGAAAAACTTAAAAATATACTTTATTGTGTTTGGTAACTTTGACATGTGTATCATTGTGTAGCGTAAGAAATAATGGATGTGTGGGGTTTTTTAGCCTATGTTGATATAGTTTTGTCAATTCCCTATAATGTTTTATGTCTTGGTTAACAAAGAGATTTTCGGGTTGGTATCCGATTTAGTCTATTAGGTGGCTGTTTGCGCTTTTATGCATTCAAGGTCTGGTGCACACTAGGTAGTTTGGGTCGTTCGGGTCAGACTTGGAGCTTGAGCCTTTGTCTTTTGGGTCTTTCTGCGTGGCCCTAACGACCCAAACGACTTAGCTAGTGTTAACCAGGCTTAAAGATTTATGATTCCATACCGGATCAGTCAAACAGACCCAGCATTTGAATGCTTTTTGCTCCCTGATTATGTAAATAATGATATTCTATAATATCTGATCGAATAGCTAATATTTTCAAATATTTTTAGAATTTTCTTTGGCTGAATCCACCTTTTCAAGGTTAGAGGCGCGAAAGCGGAAGTCTTTTGTTGTTAGGGATATTGTATCTGTGAGTCCAAATTTCTGTTCTACATACAAAGGTTAGTGTAGAGGCAAATTTTCACTTTCATATCTGTCTTTGTTTCGAAATTATGGCATTATGAATAATTTGAACTCATAAGGGCTTTGACCGTGAAATCAAAGTTTGGACAAAAATTTGTCCAAACATCTGATTTCACGGTCAAAGCTCTTATCAATTCAAATTCTTTAAATCGCCATAACTTCCAAACGAAGACAGATATGAAAGTGAAAATATGCTGCCATACTAAAGTTTGTACGCAGAACAAGATTTTAGACTCATAAATGCAAAATCTCTAACAACAAAAGACTTCCGCTTTCGCACCTCTTACCTTGAAAAGGTGGATTCGACATCACCGTTCAGATTCTAAAAGGGATTTTCTAAAGAAACGCCCCGTCGAGAAACTTGTGTCATTTTTTCATGAAACGGCCTAAAATCTTCAGTGAGTAATTGTGATCAGATAAATGTCAGAATGTGTCTTATTTCTCTCAGAAAGCGAAGAGTGTGCCATATGATGCACCAAAGGAAGGAGAGCAGATCTTAGAGTTAATTGCTAAATGTACGTCATATGAAAATACTTTGGAAAAAGTGAACGAAGAAAGCAACCGTCTTAAAGAACAAGTTGCTGACCTTCAAGAGGTATGTCCTTGTGACGAGCATTGCAAAGTAACCTGTTGAATATTTCTGTCATTTTTATGAATGCTCCCGCCAACAAAGTTAACTGTCATTAAAGGTGTTAGAATTTATGTTTTATCATTAAATGGTTACTAAATGACGTGTTGAGAAACGTGATTTAAGGCATACGCTTGAAGCGGGAATGAAAATACCGGATAATCTTTATTTATTCCCTTTTCTATCCCGGGGGGCCGTACTTATTATATTTGGTGGACGGGGATGTGCTGTTTTTCAGGGTATCGTTTTCACCAATTTTTCTAGAGCTCGGTATCAAAGTAAGGATGTTTTTCTGGAGCTGGTTCCTCATGGACTTTGCAGAAATTTGCTAAGACCAATTAGAAATAGTTCTGGAACCGGATATACTTTGCAAAGATTTTTTCTAGGACAGGGTATCGTTTTCAGGGGAAAATCCTGGAGGAGGTTAAAATTCCTTTTTGTGGTGGGCACACCCTCGTATAAAAAGAAGTCAAGTGCCCCCCGGGCTTTCTATGTAGTCTCCTCTCTAATAAGTTCCGTCCTTTCCGAGCTAGAATATTAAGTAGGCCCTCACTTCAATATGCCCCCTACTCATATCAAGGGTCGGGATATGCGAAGAATTTTCAAAATATATATTTAGCCGAACAAGCTCGCATGTTGATTTTGGCACATGTTGGGAATACGAGCAAGCTAAGTTGTGAGCCTCGAACGAGGAATCCCCCAAAAAGGGCTCCAGATTGCATGCGCACTAACGACTTCAATGACTTAATATGCAAATTAATATGCTTGACCGTTGAGAAGAAGAGCGAAAGACAATAGTATTGATGCGTATGACAGTGTGAGCCCCAGCGTTGATGTTGCAATGTTGCAAAACAAAAGGTTCAGTACTTCGTCTCCGCAACAAGTACTCAGTACATAAACTTTGTTGAATTTGTTTATTGGACTCGTAAAATTCAATGTTGATTCCTCAAAATATGGGGTAAAAGAACTGACAAGCAATCATTTTAGGTCATTGTCATTTGACTTTGTAAATAACCCCCCCCCTTTCTTTTAGCACCCTGCTGGAGTTTCCAAAATTGAATAAGCCCCGTTAGGGTGTACTCCCACAGCGTTGCCTAATGCTACTAGCTGAAGTCTTGTTTGGATCTTTCCATACCTTTGAAGCCTCTAAGGCTCCGATAAACAAATCATAGTTGAGTAAGATAGAATCACTTTGATGCGAATTTGATTTCGCACGACGTTTCTATCACGGTCTGTTATCAAATCGGAGACCGTGATAACGGGCTATGCTCAAAAGATCCTGCCAAATTAAATTCGCATCAAAGTGCTTGCATGTTACTCAACTTTTCTTTGTTTGTCCCTGTGCAACTGCACTACGCGCAACCAGAAGATTTCTTCGACCTTCTAAGACCCGTTTACATAACGAATCACTTTCGATACAAAAGTGTCGCCGATCAACTTCGCGTGTACACGATCTCGGCGTGATCCTATACATTTTTAATCAAGCACCATGTAAACGCGAAGGTGATCCGTGACACTTTCATTTGTATCACTTTTGATCTGCTAGCACATTTGACCAGGGCCGCCAAGAGGTATTGGAACCTCAGGGGCAAACTGCGAAATGAGGCCCCTGCGAGCGAAGCGAGCAGATAATCATTCGATCGCGCCCGTTAGTTTAGCTTAAGATGCTTTTCAGAACATTTACTAATGTCAAAATTCAAACAGTCTTCAATTATGAGGGCCTCTAGACCCCGAGGCCCTGGGGCAAACTGCCCCCTGCCCCGCTCTCGGCGCTTCTGCATCTGGTAACTATCTATCCTTCATATCTACGTTTCATATATCTCATATTTTAAAACATATTTATACAGGGTACAAATTCAAGGAGAGTATTGTCTTACAATTTGGCCCTGTTTAAATCAAGGCACCTAATAAACTTTATATACACCTAATATACAAGTAAATTAGATGAGATATATACATCTGACTACAGTAAGTTATCCAGAAAATTAAAGATTTTCATACCCTAACTGTCTCAACATTGATTTGAATGAGTATACCGAGGGGGCTTCTTTGCCTTTATGGAGTTTGCTAAAAATCAGACAGTTTTACAATAACCCAATGATTAAACCCTCTAGCCATGTTTTCGACCTTGTGATCTTTACTTTTTCACTTCTGCATAGAAATCAAGAAAGGATATAGAAGAATTACTCTTGAAAGAAGAAAAGATCGATGAACTGCAAGCGCGATGTAATTCATATGAAACTGAAATGGAAAAATTTATGGCAGAAAATAATGACTTGATGAATCAACTTTCTAAAATTCAAGAGGTAAGGCATTTTTCATAAAGAGTGGAACAAAGGGGGGGGGCGGAAGGGATTTCAAACTTTGTCATGAAATTATGCAACCCAATGCAAGAAGCAGAAACTGTTTACGTTGCCCCTAAACATATGCGAAATTTATTTGATGACTCCATGGCTTCAACATGAATCTGTGGCTTAGAAGCTTCTTCAAAACAATTTTCCTGCTCTTCCATGTATCATGCTCTCGATACCATATTTGTAGGATCTGATATGACGTTTTAATAAGGCAGGGAGGACTTACAGATACTACTGTCTTAGAAAATAGGATGGAGAACAATATCAATGATCGAGAGAACAGCAAATATGTCGTTCAGTAATAGTAAAATATTTAAAACATCAGTATTTAAAACATTTGTAACATATTGAAGCTAATCCGGAAACAAATAGCTGCATTGCCCATATTTATCACCAGGGCTGGAAAAGATTTTTTGGTGCCTCCGACTCGGAAAAATGCGTTGACGGAGGGCCTCCAGATACTTTTCTACGATTTTCTGGAAGGCCAGTGGCATGATTTAAGTATTTAGCCGTCTAAGCCATAAAATATCGATACTGAATGCAAAATAACAGAAATCTTGAACCAAAGTGAAATATTGGTTTGAAAAAAAATTGAAGTTCGAGACTTCTAGAAATCTAAAACTTCCTGTTTGAGGTGCACATAGTGACAGAGATTTGCCAACGTCGATTTTCCTGGCATTTGTTTTAAAGTGGCAGTGAACTCCCTTGTCTAGATGCACACTATAATCTACAAATTTGTAGCAGTTTTCAAACCTTTTGACATAGCTAGTTGAAACGGTTGAATGATGATACATGAATGGGATAGAAAACTGATATCAAATCGTAATATGAAGACCAGCAATCTATCGCTTAAAATATTGCTTCCCATACTCTCACCGGCTATTTGAACGACAGAAAAAAATTTCTATTTCAGAAGTCAGTTCATCTAATTTTTCAAACGTTTTAAGCTGTTGTGACTCACCAGGTATAACGATAAGTATTGCTGAACGGATTATAATGATTGAAAATGCGAAAAAGTCAGTTTCAACAGTTTCTTCCAATACTCGAGAACTTGTTAAAGAAATACGTTCCAGTCTTAGGGAAAAGTCTTTCCTCAAGTTATTTCAAATGTCTATTGGTTCTTTGCTGTCTTGGCAAAAACGAAAAGAATATCTGTGGATACGATTTTGGACAGTTAGTACGATGTCGTTATACGATACATTTCTCCTCCAACGGAATCTCATATATTAAAAGCCAAAAATTTTGGGCTAATAAATTTCTGACAAGATATTTTCGGACAGCGAATTCTCAATCTTTCTCACCGAATTTCGGACGTTTTTACAGAAAGTTCGGCCGACTAAAAACTACATTTTCTGTTTATTGGTACTTCTTTCATACTAGAATTATCCTACATTTATAGGCCGTTCTTCATTTTAGAGGTGCTTGGTCAGAAATTTCCACGAATGACTGTTGTTGATGATGACGAAAATGATTGTTAACATGGATTTAATTCGCGAAAATATAGTATTTTTTGATACTCAACACTCTCACCACATTCCATTCAATACAAAGCTTGTCTTGAGTTTTTCAGTAATATAAAATGTCCAAAAATATTAACGCCCGAAATTTCTGATGTTTACTGCATGATACATTCTATTGAGATAATTAAGAGTGCGAGATATCTGGTAAAAAATCCTTCCAGCAAAGTTTGAAAAGTGCCTCCATTGTCTTCTCAGATTTTAGAGCATGCCTCCGACCGGCGGTCGCGCGGTCGGGCACTTTTTCCAGCCCTTCTTATCACTTGAAATAGTTTGTTAGCCTAACGTATTCCATCCAATAGTTTTGATGAACCTGTCAAGTCCCTTTCGCCCCCTCCTCTGTTTCATACTTTATGACAGCTCCCTAAACTACAACCTTTTTTTCTTTCAGAACCAAGAACCGAAAAGAGCTTCTTGACTCTTACTTTGATAGAAGTTTTTGATAGAATTTTCAAGTAGGGTATCTATTTTTAAAGGCAGTCTGTCACATCTGATTGTCTGCAACGAAGTCGAGCTCAACACAACGGATTTCTTTGAGAATCTGCGCAATTGGAACAGAGGAAGGTTTCTACGGTCGTAGAAAGTCAGCAGGAATAGCTTCCATTCAAATTTCCGATTCCTAGCATCGTCATTATAAACACACGCCTCACTCAAATGCGTGACAGAGTGCCTTTAGTCTAATTTTACAGCTACACGCAAACGTTATATTCTAATCAACAAGATAAAAGGACATTCTTTGATCTGTGACACATAAATATACTGGACTCTTTGTGACTCACCCGAAGCAAGGATGAATTTTATAAAACAAACGTTGTAGTTCTGTTTCAGACAAAGCGATTTGACGGCGTTAAGAATAGATTTTACATCTTCAACGCAGCTGATCATTTTGCTTTCGGTATGGTTTTTCAATCGAGTGAGATAAGATTTCGGATTGGTGAACTCAGACGCCTAACCTCGCAACTCACCTTGCCTTCCTCCAGGATGCTAAACTATATTCCCATGCCTCAATATGGCATGCATAGTGGATCTAAATTAGCTTTAAGTAGCTAGAATTCCTGACAAACCCACTCAAAACGATTTGCTACTACTGTGAAATCTAATTTTCAGAGGGCAAGTCGCTTTATCTTTTTGGAAACTTGTACCTTTTTTTACAAAATTTACCCTTCTTCTTTTCACTCAATACATTTGCTGCAAAGTGCTTTCGTTTTTTAATCAGTACTATAATTGCCATGTTTCTTTCAATTTCAAGATTTCGTAATAATTCATCATTTTTAGGAAAATGCTGAAAAGGACAGGAGTGACATGGAAAGGTTGAAAGAAAGACTCGAAGACGTCCTTCGTGAAAATAAAGATCTGAAGGAGGAAAATGAAAGTTTGCAAACAGCACACAATTTACAGCAAGAAGACATGGATAGAATTAATAAAGGAATGCAGGATGAGGTACTTGCATTTTATTTGAATTTATAAGACAGATTACAACTTCATTAGCTTGTATGTGCTTTGTCCCTTCGTATGCAACCGAACGCTCTCAGCGGATTGTTTGCCTTAACTCGTCCTTAGCTGTCGATTCGATTGTGTTTGCATGAACAGATTTTTGACAACATTGCTGAAACTGGAAGACGAAACTTTAATTAATTTGGAGCAGGCTTGTTTCACTTTGTTACAACACAACTTCTTCAAGAAAAGCAACTTTTAGGCCACTTGGGATGCCAATAGATGTTCTCACTGCAAATAGTGAAATTCTACACAGGTGGATCTCAAAAAGGCCTTTTACGTATTCAACAAAAAAGTGTGAATCGAAAGAAATGTTATACAATTTGTTAAATTTTTCGCATCTGCCCAGCAAGCTGTAATGTTATTTAATGGAACAGTTTGCAACGAAGTGTACAAAACATTGCTTAATTCAAACCCTTTTCAGAAAAGCTGAAAGGTCTATTGATTCTAGCAACTTGATAGACTTATTATATGGTCGTAGTTATCGCTATTGAAAGACTGCTGGACACGGATAGCGATTGTTGGGACTCATCGTAATCAATCTAGGACTTGACGTAAAAACATGATCGAAAGTCAAACAACTTGAAATTGTGTCCGCCCTCGCAGTCATTATTGCTAACATTATTTCACTGTGATGATGGTATGCTGCAACAAGAGCTTTTATAAAATAATATTTTTCCTGTTATTCTATTGTGGTGTCGATTGTTTTTAGATGGAGGCATTGCAAGACAAACTCAACAGTGTCAAAGTGGGGAACCGGTCATTCCAGTATTCAGAGATCCAAAAAGTGAACACTTTAAAGGAACAAGTAACCGACTTAACCGCGGAGAACCGCAAACTGAAATCTAAATTATCAAATATACAAAAGGAGTTGAGTGTAACCCAAACTGAAGCATCCGATAATGACAAGGACCACGTGAGATCACCAGGAGAATACGAGGCTCATGATGAGATCGAGGCTTATAACCATGAGCCATATCGTACGGCAAGAGATACCTACACAAGATCACGTGATCGAATCTCATCACGTGACCATGACCAGCTACTTGATACGGCTTATTCCGATATTCAAGTCTCATCTTCGAGAGAACCGCTGTTTGCAACAGCAACGACAGTGCGAGATAGCCAAACGTATGGAAGTCGGCGCCAAACGACCACGGGGAGGAACCATAGAAGCTACGATAGATCCGCTCTCGATTCAAAATATGACACTAATCATAATTACTTGCTGAGCTCAGATTTATCAACGACACGTTTCAGAACATTACAGAACAGAAAATCAGATGGTGGTGGACCGTTGAGAACGACCACAGCTAACCCGGTCAAGGCATCGCATTTTGATTATATGGGAGGTTATGAGCGAGAGTCTACTTCAAGATATGGTGTAGAGAACTCAGATCATGTGGATAGTACAGGAGCGGGACGTGTTGTAAGAAGAGAGAGAAAACCAAGAAGGGAAAGACCTCACTCCTTCCATGGAAGTAAGTTAAAGAGTCTATTTCGGCCATAATGCCTGGCGCTTGTCATTTCTTTGCTGTCACCATTTTCATAGCCGTTAACCACCTGCTGACATTGTAAGGTCAAATATCATATATCTTCTCTTTCACAGGGTCATCAGATGCCTCTCACAACGATCCATTTTCAGCAAATGAAAGTGATTCCAGAGAAATAAGCCGACGTCTTTCTCCCTTGCAACACGAAGATCCTGGTTCATACAATTACAGACTTACAAATAGAACAGATGATTATCAAAGTGACTACTTGAATTCATATGATTATACTTCCACCGCTGCAGGTTTGCTTTTCCAGCCTTTATGATTTTCGCTGAGTTTTAGATACAACATTTTAAACATTTCAGAAAATTCATAGTGTGCCAAAAAATTATGTCCCATTTGTATGGATGCTGTGGAGGAGGTATAGCTATAATTGTCTATATTTTCACAGGTGCATATGCCAGGATTCAGCTTGGGGTTTTGAGAAACAAGGACAGATTTTGTAAGACAATAGCATCAGTTGCTTTTATTGACACCTAAATTAAAAGAGATTTGCGATTGCAGACAAAGGAAATTCCCTCAAGCGGAAATTCAACAACAAACGAGGGCGCAAAGTTTCTGTGAAACCCAGGTAACTATCTCACTTGTTGTGCATTCCAGAAATGTTTTTTAGAGCAAACATGGGCATATATTGAAAGAAGAAGGATATATCTAGATATCTACCACGGGCATTACACTTGTTTGGTATAGGAACCGATTTGGAGGCGATTCAATTCTCGTATTTTTGGGTGCAATCAAAGCACTTACTTCTCAGCTTCTGAACAGCAAAAATAAACTGCCCAGCGGTAGATGTTTAGATATATCTTCCTTCTTTCAATATGCGCTCATGTTAGCTCTTAAAAACCATTTCTGGAATGCACAATAAGCGAGATAGCTACCTGGGTTTCAGAGAAACTTTGCGTCTTTGTTTGTTTTGAATTTCCGCTTGAGGGAATTTCCTTTGTCTGCAATCGCAAATCTCTTTGAATTTAGGTGTCAGTAAAAGGAACTGCTGCTATTGTCTTACAAAATCTGTCCTTGTTGTTTTGAGACCTTGTTTGAGTCGATCTAGCAAGCGGCTGCTGATTTATGGCAGAGGAAAGGCAGAATAAGTGATTGCTTCATAAACAGCACCCTGTCGTTATCCAGCAATGTCAATATTATGTAAATTTTTCAAAGAAAGGATTCTGGTGTTGTATTTGGAAGTTTTCTGAATATTTAGATGAGTTAATAATACTAGTTTTGTTGTCTGTAGGAAAACACTGTCAACCCTTTTACAAATATAGAGAAAATTTGAGTGTGGCATTTGAATTTTAAGCAAAAGTTTTCTTTTTAAATTGCTGGAGGCGAGGCATTGATTGTTTTTCTAAGATCTTTAAAACAGGGAAACATTTCTGGGGAAAGCCGGTATTTCGAACCATATTTCTTAGGACAGTCGACACTTTGAACCATACATTTGGAACTCTCAGTATTTTAAAAGCATATTTTTGAGACATCCGGTTTACGGTTACCTTTATTTCGTTTTTAGATCTCTCTCCAAGGGGTTTAAAGCCATTTGCTCCTACTTCAATTGATGAAATAAAGACTGGAATGAGAGTGCTGGTCACACGAAGTTCAGGGCGTATTGGAAAGGGCACTGTGAAATGGAAGGGGAAGCTTGATGGGCACTCTGAGCATTTTATTGGAATAGAACTGGAAACACCAAGTGAGTGCAATTTTATACAATTTCCTTACTTATTGAAATCATATTGACAGCTGTCCCAACCCATACGCTCTCTGCTTGATAATTGATGTAAAGCTCCTCCAAATATACACGGTGTATCAAAAGAACTGTGACCTATTTGTGTGGTTGCTGTGGAGGAGTTCAGCTATAATTTTCTCTACTCTTACACAACTGCATAGTTCAGGCTTCAGCTTAAGTTTTTAAGGTAACTCTGCTTTCGGCTTCAGTGAGCAGCAAGTTTCCGTTTTGCAAAACCAGTCTCCTACGAAACCAACTAACTTCTCTAATACTATTTGGTCGATCGAAAAGCGGTAAAGGACGTTTTTCTACATAGTCTTGGCAGTCGAAAGATGCATAAATCGCTATATTTCCATTGAGGCTGGCTTTGCAAGTTATTCTTCAAAATTTTTTGTTGATTTCAGAAAAGTAGATTTTTCTCTGAAAGTACTCGAAAAAGTTTTAATTTTTTCACTATTTCTTTAGCTAAGTTGTTGATCTACAACTTTGCCAAATCTTATTGAAAAAGCCAGGCTAGATTTCTCGCAATCAAATTTTATATTTCTGTTTTTTTCGACAGCGAACGGTAGAAACCTTGGTCAACAGATAACCATGTTATGAATCATGCTTTCAAACATTCAACCTTAGAATATCTTTTCGAAATGTTTCCATTGGCAAAGAATGCACGTGATCTGTTAGGAACGCAAGATTCAAGTCTCATTAGGCATCCTTGGAGCGCTTGTGAAAGTATCATTTCTTGAATGTTACCAGCAATTTCAGAACCTTCGTTTTCATTTCCTTTGAGAATTTCATGAGCATTCACAAAATATCATTTTTCTCGAAGAATTTACAATGAACAGAGATTTTAAGCCAGACTTTTTACAAAAGCATTCAACTATTCCTTATGTGCTAATCATTAGACCAAGATTTCTACCTTTGTTGAATACGAGAAATCTAGCCTAGCTTTTTTCAATCAGACTTGGTAAAGTTGTAGATCAACAACCAGGCTAAAGATATAGCGAAAGAAAACCAGCATTTTTTCGAGTAGTTTTGGAGATAAATCCACTTTTCTGAAATCAACAAAAAGTTTCAAAGAATAATTCCGAAGCCACCTTTATCGAAAGCATTGCAATTCATACATCTTTCGATTGCCAGAACTATGTAGAAAAACGTCATTTTTACCTCTTTTCAATAGACCAAGTAGTATTGAAGAAATTAACTGTTTTCATAGGAGACTGGTTTTGCAATACGGCAACTCGCTGCTCACTAGAGCGGAAAGCAGAGTTACCTTAAGACCTAATTTGAGCCAATCTGAAAAATAGTTTATGGCAGATGAAAGGCAAAGTAAGTAGTTGTTTCAAAATCAACACTTCTGTTGTTCTCCAGCAATGTTCTCCACCCTTCCCTTGATTCTCAGTAATCATCAATCCCTCTGGCACTGTTCTGGTTTGTTTCTCTGCATTTTTTTCTACCTGTATTACTGGCTTTACCAGTTTCCCAGTTGTTTCATCCTTTGCCACACAGCTTTGTCTTTACTTACATGGCATTTCGCCCTTTTATGAATTATTCCCAATTCCCATTAATGTGTTTCTTCATTTACTACTTCATCGTAATTCCACCCAGCCAACTTTCGGAGGATGGAGGAAGGTTTGAAGCGTACTATTAATTAGATATGGCTTTGCCACTCGTCTTATATGACATGGACGTTTCAATTACATGATTTATCATGAATAATTATTGAACCTGATTGAAAGTGAATGAATATGATGCTTTTGTCGTCATCCTTGCTTTACGATTTCTCATTAAGCTGTGATTCCCAAATGATGTTCCAATGATTGTTGTTCCCCAGCAATTTCTATCAGTTACATTACTGCAGTACCGATCCAAATTTTCTGCTTTGGCCAAAGTTGATTTCCGGACAGCCTGACATTTCAGCGTTCCCGCAAAGGAGCCTGGGTAACAATGGCTCTTTGAACGAAAGTTTGTTTTCTTGAGCTGCAGATTGGTAAATTCGCTTATTCTATGTTCGATATGTCGATGATTTGCTTTACAAAAGATGCGATAATTCTTTATTTACAGATGGAAAACACAATGGGGTGTTCGAGGGATACAGATACTTCCGTTGGTAAGCTCTGCTCTTTCATTTTGTCATCTGTGTCTTTTGTAGACTCACGCAATCAGGGATGGAAAAAATGTTTCAATTTCTGGGACCAAGCAAGTCTCAAAAAAATTTCTGTGAGAATCGCTTCAAAAAGTGCCCACTCTTGACAGCTAACGATATGTAACAAGTACGACAGAACTGAGGACAGATTAGCAGCCTTAGTACAATCGTCAATGATATTTGTCGTGCAAATTTTGTTGATCATCTTGAGCTGAACGCTTCAAGACTTGTGAGCAACATCTTTTTTATAAAATTCCCAGGTCTGGTGACAATCTAAATCTACTTAATAACGGCTATCAATTGAGACAGCCTTTACGATCTTCACAAAAAATTGACTTTCCATTTTTTCATTTCTCTCAATTTATCCTTTTCCTTTCTCCTATTTATTCTTTCTGGAGACCTGAAAAAATTTCTGGGACCATTAGTGCCATGGTCCGCTATTTTTTCCAGCCCTGCACGCAATTGCTCAAGTTATCGCAACAGAACAATAACAAAAGCAACAACAATATTTTTATATTTGCTCAATCTGGACGTATAGACCTTGATATAAAAATTTGAGTGAGACGGAAGCTACTCCGTTAAGTGAACTAAATCCTAATCCTAACCCTGAAAACCTAATGTGAAACTGACCCTTATCCTTGCTGTATCACATACAGCGACTCGACATTCGAATGCCTTGACCACTAAACTGTACCCTAGCCCTATAACCAGGTGAAAATGATAAAAAATTAGGGAGTGATCCGTCTCTTTCTATGGCAACATTTGATTATGAATTTATATGTTCAATTGACATTTCAGTAAGAAAGATCATGGAATCTTCGCAAAGTTCTCTAAAGTTGTCATGGTCTGGGGATCAATATAACAATGCAGTCTACATTCAGAGATGTTATTTGGTAAAGTTCCGCATGAATTTTCTGCATCATAGAAGATCTATGTAAGTGAGGTTTTCCATATTTTGTAAGACCTAACATTGAGGCTAGTTTTAGTTTGATAAAGATTTTGGATAGACTTGTTTGACTTTGTTCAAAGATTGCCGCTCGCAAGGAGTGATGCTTTCAATATGATTTTGTGAAAGAATGTAAAAATTGAAACCTATTGTTGATTGTTTAGAGCTATCATGGTATCGTATTGGGGATGAATTTGTCTGATTTATGCTAAATTTTACCGATAGAATATCGATTGCAGCATCAATTCGACTTATTCAGCTTATGTTATGTAACTTGTCGCATGAGGTCAAATTCCGGATGGGTGATGTACCATTGCCTGATCAAACAACTTACTTAGCCGTTCTTCGAAAGGGACGTCAAACTAGGAGTTCCATGCCTGGATGCGTAAGCTTAAGTTAGCCGTAATAGAGCCAGAAATTTTTCAAGTATACTTAAAACAAAGTGATGAAAAAAGGTGGGGTAACACCACCAATCAGTAAAGCCGAGAATGATTCAACAATTCTAGATCAAACCAGTTTATAGCATTCATAAGTTGATTTGGTAAGTTTCGTAGGCCCTCGGCGAGAAAGACTCTCGGTGAAGCTTGTGCAGCTGTTTTAGTATAACAACCTTGACTGCAATATTCTTCGCTGGAGTTGAACGCGAATTCCAGGAGAATAGTTGCTATTTAAGCTCTTACCTAGTGAATGAAATCGTCTTCGTTTTAAGCAAAATGTATCTCATTCTTGTACATAATATCAACCTTTAGCTTGCACAAAGTATGTTAAAACACTTCAGATTTCTGGAGCTGGGAATGATTTAAAATGCAACTGATCTTCTTGCTCAACCTGATATCTGTTCACTTTTCTTCCTCTTAACTTCAAGATACTTATGCAACTCTCTTACTGCTTCTTGGCTAAAATGCCCTTGCATCATGCCTGAGCCTTTGAGAGCCAGTCATCTCACCAGACTTCTCCAACGCAAATAATTTGTTTTCTCTCCAGGAACTCGAGCCATCTCTTATTCTAACACACTCATTCCAACAACCTCAGTTCTCTGATCACTTCAAAGTCATTTTACAAACCATTTTAGATATGGTAGAAAAAGCATAGTTGATGTAAATATTATAGAATTAACTGTTGTTGGATATATTTTGGTAAGCCGTAGATATTGTAGTCAGCATCCTATGTGTTGTTTTATTGTTGTAGATTATAGGAAAAGAAAACTTTGTTGGTAAAGCCCCGGTCAAACAGATCAAACAGTTCACCTAACATTTCAAAAACAAATGTTTGATGAAATTTTGGGCTTGTTTGACCACCTTGTTTGGTCTCATAACATTTGTTTGGCAGTGTTGGGCAAAGTTTGATCCAGGTCAAAAACAAATTTTGTTTTTCGTTGTTGTGTGAAATGTTTGATATGTTTGACCACTCCAACAAACATTTCGCCAAACATTCTCTTTTGTTTTCATCAATATGCCTTTGTGGATGCTCCGCAGTGTCTCGTTGACTGCACAGGCACCTTCTGATCACAGGTTTCAAACTAAATGTTAGGTGACATGTTAGCTCTGTTTGACCACCAACCCACAATATGAAGCAAAATCAAAATATAAAATTTGATAAATGTTTTGTGAAATGTTTGATCAGTTTGACCGCGGCTTAACATTCATGCGGTGATTACATAGCCTTTTAATTTGTATTTTATGTAAAAAAGAAGATGTATTGGGTTGATTTAGTATGAGTTCCGCAGTAGATATGCAGTGTTTGGAGATGACGATTTTCATAATCATAATGTTTGTTTTTATTCCTTTGTTTTTATCACTTATGTCGAAGATGATGTAAACAAGCGTTTGCCGATTTTATCTATTCAGTCTATTCCGAAATGTTTTGAAACTTTGCGGCAGAAACCTAATTTAGTTGAACTTGCATTATACATTACCCAACCTGTCGACATTTCATATAGATTTACCACAGGGAAACCAGATTAAATATTAACAGTTGCATTTATTGTTTGATGATCTATATTACTTTTCATTAACTTTGTTATTTGGTAATTTCTTCTATTTTCTATGTAGCTCCATTTCTTATTCATTTTCCGTGACCTCTAATGTGCCACCCTTGCTGTAAAGTTAGCTGCGTGGCACATTAGAGGTCACGGAAAATGAATAAGAGATGGGGCTACATAGAAAATAGAAGAAATTACTAAATAGCAAAGTTAATGAAAAATAATATAGATTATCAAACAATAAATGCAACGGTTAATATTTAATCTGGTTTCCCTGTGGATTTACTCATAGTTAATTGAGCAAGGAGAGAATTCATTAGCCAGAAAATAGATCGAGAAGACGAAGAGAATCTTTTTGAATTGGCACCAGGAAATTATTGGACTAAATCAAACTTAGAATAGCAATTTTTAGTCATTGATCTTCAGATTCCTGATATGTTTGCTTCCGAACCAGTTTCTGCTTTTGCATTATGAGTGAGCTTAAAACTAGCCAAAACCCTCTTCCATTCTGGTAAAGATCTGCGCGAATTAACTTGAAGTTATGTATGGGGAGGATACTGATTATAGCTGACTGCCACAGGAGTGCTAAAAACTTTTTAGACGTTTGAAACTCTGTAGCTTTAAAACAATTTATCAGATTCGTATAAAGATGATGGTTTGTGTTGCTAAAATGTCAACTTAGATGCTAAAATTTCATTTATCAAACTCTGTTCAATCTATCTCAAGCTATAAAGCAATTACTTAAGATTGTTTCATGCCAAACCTTTCATAGTGGCTAAAAGTCATTGATCAGATGTTAACAATTTAACTCCAAGGCTGTCAAATCAAGTTCTGTTTGTCTATATTATTGCTCAGAAATCCTTTTGACTAAGTAAAGAGCCCTCCGGATAATTTCATGCACTTGGAATTCTTAAGTAGCCGCTTCTCCTATCATCGCAAGGCTGGGTTACTCTCAAAGCTTGATCAAAGATTTAGGGCTGTTTCAAGGATGTAACATGAGGAATTTTATAAAGTTGCTCATAACTTGTGACTAGTTTAACTAATTTTGACTAGCTTAAATCTTGTTTTTATATTCATATGTTAGCTTCAAAACTATTACCAATTTCATTCAGAAATTGATGTAGTCAAGTTGATCTAAAGCTCGATTGGAATGAATATTCGTTTCTCATCTCATTTTTCACAGAGTGCACTTGAACAAGAATCGCTCATTTTGACAGAGCTCAAATTTGGAAGGACTTTCTTCCAATGTCTACTTTAAATAAGTACAATAAAGGATTGCGTCATGGAGCAAATACGCTGAAGGGTTTTTTGAGAAATCAAATTCATGCTAAACAGAGATAATGATTAATTTGATTAAATAGGCGGGGTTAGATCAAAATTTTGGGTTTGACACCCAATTCAAGGAAGCTATACGCCTTGCAGTCAAATACAGTCGAATTTCATTGGCAAATTATGGCGGATCATTGTTTAGATTTTAGTGTATGCGAGAGGTTTTTGAATGAGAGTTCCTTGAATGCGTCAGTCATCTACCACATCCGTTTAACTCGTGTTACATCATTTTTTGATTGCTCAATTCTTTCCTAATTTCGAGGATTTTCTTTCAAGTTGCATCTCAATCAACTGATGACAAATGATCTCCTTGACATTGCTTAGATATTAGTGCTTGATTTATCGTGATGACCTATCATCTCTCTTTAGTAGTAATCGAGGAAGTTGGTAGATTTTTCAAGATTCTATTTCCAATTTTTTTTAGCTACGGTAACCTTATCGGTCCATTGCTCTTCCGAGGGCGTGACGTGGTACTGATCATCAACCAAGGAGAAAAGTTGCAAGACAACCTTATACTGGGAAATCCAAGTTCAGGCAATTCTTTGTGTATAGTAACTATTCATAGCTGTTCAGAGGAAACCGTATGGTCTGGATTTGAATAGCTTCTCCTTTATTTCCATCAAAAGCGTAGCAAGAGAATGGACTGGGGCAAAATTTCCACCCCAGTTTTCTCAAGACGATTTTTATTCATAAGCAAAACTGATTTTAAAAGGTTTGGCATGTCTTTCAAAAGTTAGTTTTATACCGGGTGAATAAGAAAAAAGTTACTTGTTTGGTGGGCTATAGAATAAAAAGTATGAGACTGTTATTCAAAAACTGAAATGTTTATCTATCAGTCAAAGGCTAACTTAGATGAGAAAATTTTGTTTGCTAAAATCACACATCTGCTATAAGTAGAAGAATTCCTGTAAGAGGTTTGTGTGGGAATCAAGAATTCCACCTTCCATTTTCGTCTATGATTTATGTGGCACTGTCAGTCTCAGAAATAGAAATTTGATTTCAATAGGAAGGAATCATGGACCAAAATGGAATGTAGAATCCTCATTCCTTAACATGCCCCTTACCAGCATTTTTCTATTTTTTGTGGTCTTATTAATAAGTGATTTCACCATGCAAAATTTTGTCATTAAAGTTATCCTTTGACTAAAAGATTAACATTTCAGTTTTGAATATAGGCCTCATACGTTTCATATCACAACCCGCCAAACTCATATCCTTGTTTTTAATCATCTAGTATTTAGTCTACCCCACTTGTTCAGGGCTGGTGATGCGCCTAGCTGCCATCACATTGTAAGTTTATTTCCCCGTATTCTTTGCTAAAAGATATTTCTTCTTTGATCCCTTGATTGCTTTCTTTCTATTTTGAAGGGATTTGCAAGTTTCAAAGATTTTCAAGGGCATTTCTGATAGAAATAAACAAAGGATCAGCCAATGTACCCAGTGAGTATAAGAATAATCCCAGTTTCAAAGACGATACCAAACGATAATGCATTGACGAATACGTTTTTTAGACTAAACTCACACGATGCCGGCACATTTTAAAAACGGTAAAAAATGTGACGGATAGGCCGGCCGTTCACACGAAAACGGCACATTTTTGCTAGCAGACTTTGAAAACGGTAGATTTTGAAAATTAAAGTCTGTCCAGCATATTTTGGAAACGGCATCGTGTAAGCACCTGAAAATGAGATAAACAGAACATTTTTCGACGCTTTTGGAACTAGCATGATCGGTTCTTAGGGTGTAGGCACATTTCCTTGGCATCAAAGTCTTGCTACGAATTTTCCACATTTAAATATCTTACCGTTTTCAATCGAAATCGGGCACTCTATTCTGAAATTATGGGGGATTTTCTAGAGATTAAAACCGGCTGAATTACCGTCCCCATTTGAATGCATCGGTATGGTGCTCTTTAAATTTTCCACCAGTGGGGCAGATAGTGAAAGGGCCCGAAATTTTTTATGGTATGACTTTACCACAAAGACAAAAGTTAATTGCTTTTTATTGACCGGGTCAGGTCACTACTTTCAAACTGCATCATCAAAAAATGTTTTGATTTACATCAAGTTACATAAAAGCAAACCTTTACCTTAAAACACGTAATTTTCTACCTTGGTAAGTGTGAATACAGCCAGAAGAAATGAAAAAGGGCCCCATTTTGATTTAGGACACCGGGAAATAAGAAAACTTTCAATAATAATGCGTTGATATTTAGGGAGCAGCATTTTTTTTAAACGACGGACGTTTTTTAAACTCGCGCACTCACTCAGTATAATCAGGAAATTAATTTTGGCCATTTTTCTACAAACAAGACATTTATTATGACCAGATTTATTATACATACTTAGAAAAATGTTAAGAATTATAAATGAATTTCTTTCAACCTCAAATAAGCAAAATGCTGCTAAGCCTTTCTCCTTTGAATACAAATAAGCGAAATCTTTGAAAATCTTTTTCTCCTTTAAACACAAATAAACCATATCCCTCGAGAATCCTCAATACTTGTGAACCCGATTCCCTGCAATAGGAACGTCGTTCATTAGACAAACATTGAATCAAAATTGAATCTAATTGGAGTGCACCTGTTTTCATTGTTTGTAATAAATCTAATTCATTGAGAAGCACTCAGCCATTTAGCTGCTCACCTTATATTTACTTGGTTTGTTTGCATTGTCTATCTTTCTTTCCTATCCGGATATTTGGATAGTCTACATCTGGTGCACACCGCACATACGATATAAATCGTCCTCTTGCAGCTTTCTCATTCTAGTTAAATCATTCTTCCGTGATCACTGTGCATGGTGCTTCCAAGTAGCAGAACATTGGATTTGCAATGGATTTTAGCATACTGCTGTCTTTCTTACTCCTTAATGGTAAGTATAATACCTTTATTGTTTCTTGTTACTTCAAGGATAATTTGATATGTTTGATGACTATATTGGTTTTGTTTCTTGTATTTTCTTGTGACTTTGGACTATACTCCAAAGCCAGATAACTCGTACAAGAAGACAATCCTCACATTTTCAACGCCATTTCAAGACGTTGCAAATATGTCCAGGATTTAAGTACTTGATCCGTGACATCAGTCCACATGAAGAAATTTCACGATTGGAAAGATCGGCCCGTTTGTAACATTAATTTGTTCTTCTTATGAACCCAACTGACAAATGTGCGACGAAAGGCGTTAACAACAATAGCGATGATTGTTTCCGAATTTTAGTAGCGTTAGGTCTTCCTTCCATTTCAAGCTTTAGAAGCGACGCTAAAAAGCTTTGAGATCCCTCCCTCTTTCGTCACAAAGTGGTTGTTTTTACCTTGCAATTGTTTTGAGTTGGCACCAAAGGCTTTGATAATTGGCTGTTGTTGATTGGCAGTTATAAATGTCCATTGTCCTAAAGAAGGTACTCCCATTTGAAAAATCACCAGAATTCAACTTTTAAGAACTATCAATAAATTGTCATTTTGATTTCTTTCGTAGTTGATTCAAATATTTCTCAGGGCAATAAAATGTTTGTTTTCAAGCTGCAAAATATTTCGAAAGAATAAGGAAGCTGCGGCCATCTCTCTTTCGGTTTAAGGAAATGTGGCCATCCTGATAAGCTTTTCTTACCAACATTGTAAATCTTGGCAGAGAGCTATCATTTTGAGATTTGTCAGTATCGAAAATTCACCAGAATTCAACTTTAAGAACTAATAAATTGTCATTTTGATTTCTTTCCTCGATGTTTCAAATATTTCTCAGGGCAATAAAATGTTTGTTTTCAGGCTGCAAAATATTTCGAAAGAATCAGGAAGTTGTGGCAGCTCTCTTTCGATTTATGGAAATGTGGCCATCCTGATAAGCTATTTTTACCAACATTTTAAATCTTGCCAGAGAGTTATAATTGAGTTTGCGTTTCTTTCTGAAATGTACGATTAAAGTGAAAGCTTGATATTCAAGAAAAAATTAATTTGGTAATTATGAGCCCTTTTTGTAGTATTCTTACTCGGGGGGGGGGGGTAACTTAGTACTTTTCATGGTACGGGGACGTGCCATTTTTTGGGGGTACTTTTTTCAAACCGTTACGGAATTATGAGTATCTTTTTCACAATTTTTAGACATTTAACGGAAATATGGGTGTCCTCTTCAGGGGATTTTTAATAATTTCTGGAATTATGGCCCATCTTTTCATTCGATTTACGGAGTTATGACCCTAAAATCCACCAGAATTTACGGAATTATGGGTGCCAATTTTTCGGGCAAAATGGCACGTCCCCGTCAGATGATAGGTTGAGATACCCCCCCCCCCGAGTATGCTTCAAAACCTGGCAGCTGTGAAAGAGCTAAAGTTGCTGGTCCTAGAACAGATTACAAGATCAGCTATACCTGAACAAATCATGTAGTCTTTGATTGACCTTCCAAAGATATATTTCAAGATTGGCCGTTCAATTAGTGATTTTCAAAAAGGAGTACTTTTTCGGACACCCGGGATGTTGGAATTTGGTGATTTTCGCAAGGTTTCATTTTTTGGGGGTCACCTGTTATGGGTTTCAATTCCAAGCAAGTAAACACTGCTTTTGATTGATTCCATGGTTTACTGGGTTTTTATTCGTTGATCTTTCTCATTAGTATTTTTCTGTTGTTGGTTGTATTAAAGATTGATTGATGAAGTCGCATTGCACCATGGTTTAAGTGTTAATTGATGAACATTAAAGAGCCGTTGTCACCCAGAATCCTTTGCGGGCACACTGCAATTCAGACTGTCCGAAAATCAAGTTTCATCCACAGAACTGGCCGGTTGGATTAGGAAGTCTTTAACTCAGCTATTAAGTCACACAACCACGATGATTTTATTTCTTTTCTTTTTTCTAGTAGTTTTGTGTAGCATTATGTTCTTTTCGTTCTTTTGTTTTATGTTTTATGTTAATTGCCATAGAGGTAGACATAGTTGTTCGCTCCTAATGGTATTGTCTTAGTAGTAGGGTATTCTATCATGTAAGTAGTGTAGTTAGTAATATAACTTTTTAAGGGAATGTAAAAAAGGAAATAAAGTTTGGCCAAAATAAGCGGTAACAGGGCCTCCGACGACGGGGGGCCGGGGGGGCCATGGCCCCTCCACTTTTCAGGTTTCGTCGGAGGCCTTGGGTAAATGCTGGTCAACATCGCAGTATTTAAGCTGATCGCAAAGTCTGGCTTCGGTTGACTTGCCTGTTAGTTTAACTACTGCATCGTCGGTAAACATTTCTTCCGCTTGGGTCAAATGCAACTATTGTCTGAAACTCAAATTAGGCCCAAGCAAGCGAATGATATTGATCAACATTACAAAGTTTGCTACATGTTGATCAACATTGCTAGCAAAGTTTCACTGTGGTTGTTAGCTTAAATGTTTGTTTTTATCTCCTGCCATGTTGATCCATGTTTTCTGGTGGGGCCAAATTTTTGATTTTAGACTGTCCGAGATTGTACCATACTCGCAAACGACCTTTGTTATGGAACGTCGCCATAGCTCCATAACTCTTGGCTCAAAATTACATTTCTTCCTGTGCTGTCTTAATGTTTCATTCATATCTCTTTTTTAGCTTTCATCCAGTTTAATGAATGTACACTTATCACGTGCGAAAGAACATACCAAAATGAGGGTTGCTTTAAAGGCATAGCGTCATTTACAACAGAACTGGTGAATTATCGAGCCTCGAATAAGATATCATGGAATAACTTTGCAGCCTCATTACATAGGTATGTTTCTGTAATTTTGTCACTCCATATTACCTGCTCCTTTCACCTCGCTGGCTTAAACTTTCAAATATGCCCCCTTTCACACTGACACAGGTACCGTAAAAGCTCTATTAAGCCAGTGGGGGATTATTTAATTTGGGACCCTCCAGAAGGGGGGCTTATTCACAAAATCTAGTGACAGGAATATATTTGATAGCTTTTCTGTTCTTTTATCCCATATTTTGCGGAATCAACATACACCTTGAAGAATGGACTTAATTATGGAATCAGTTACCAAGAATCTCGTTCAGGCTGTCTCCAGAAAACCTACAATCCTAGCCATAAGTGTTGAGAATGTTTGGAAAATCTCGAATTTTTTCATTTAGCTACCCCCCGCTCCCCCATTTCAATGTTGTTTGTGAAAATATCCTAAAAGCTGATAACTGCCATATCTTCTGAAGACAAAAAAAACAACGTTGAGATGGGGGACGGGGGGAAGTGAACATTTTGACGGTATGTTGGTAGTGAGGTCTAAAAAACAGGGGAAAGTTGATTTTTTCTCAACACCTTATGGCCAGGATTGTAGGTTCTTTTACGCTGATATCTACTGAATTCTATCAGATATTACCATGGGTGAGAGGAAACAAATTGTTTATTCTTTAATAAATTGTATAAACGAATCACACCTTTGTCCTTATCTTTGCTTCTGTCGGCCTTTCCTTCTTACAGTCTCAGTTCGATTCAAATCATGGCAAAACATGTCCTAAGTGTAGGTCTCGGTCAAAGCGAGGTTATCCTCGTCTCCTGTGTTTTGCCATGATATGAATCGAACTCAGACTGTAAGTAGGAAAGGCAGACAGAAGCGCAGATAAAGACACAGGTGTGATTTGTTTGTAAAATTTATCGAAGAAGAAACACCTTGTTTCCTCTCACCAATGATATTACAGATATTGTTGCTTGTATATTTAAGGAGCAGGAACCTTTCTAGACTCACGACATAGTCCCAGATATCGCAACAACAACAATACCAATAATAACAACAACAGCAACCACATTTTTATTTTTGCTCTTGTTTGAGCGTCCATCAGTCTATCAATAGCGATAACTACGAATACGCAATCAAAGGATGAGGCAAGCGACGACAATCATTGTTTTCTTCATTTCATCGACATTCAAGCAAATCAAGCATAAAACATTTTACACGCTAATGACGATGAATGTCGATGAAATGAAGAAATCAATGATTGTCGTCGCTTGCCTCATCCTCCGTTTCATAATCAAACTGCGATTTCCAACGAATTGTCGAATATGCAATCAGTTTAGAACCTTTCAAAACGTGAATGCTTCTTCAGACTCAGTTGGTTGTTGAATGGAATATGTATAGTATTATCTTATTTGAATAAAGAAGGAAAAGTTGCCTCCTTGATGGCAACATCTATCTTTCGAGGAAATCGCAGGTACATGGAGCTAATGGTGTATAAGCAGGGCTACCGAGAGGAGGGACAGGACGGGCAAATTTGCCACAGGGCCTCAAGGTCTAAGGGGCCTCGTAACTGAAGGTTTTTAACATTTTGACTGTAAGAAATGATCTGAATGCTCGCAAGGGGCCTCATTTCCAAGTTTCGCCCATGGGCCTCCTAAAGCTCTCGGTGGCCCCCATGGAATACCGTTTGCACAAAAATAACATAAACATAGTGTATGTCATTCTTGTGCAAACGGCGTTCCATAGGCCCTGCATATAAGTCCTTTACAGTAGAGTCCTTAGGTACATCAATTACTGTTGTTTGCCTAAGAATTACAATGATTCTTGAATATTCTTGTTCAAACATTCTTGAGATCCTTCATACCGCTCTTGTAGCCTCTGATCTATATTTTAAACTTCGCAAGGCCATATCATGGGGCTTATTCGATCCAGTACTTTTCAGAGGACTTAGTGGAATCTGCATCTGAATTACTTTGATTTTCCTTTTTTAGCCTGGCTTGCGAATGCTCAACCGAAGCCAAAAAGAAAAGCTGGAGGTATTTTGGAATTCATCGTTATGGAGTGTGTTTCGGAGGAGCAGAGTTTAGTCCGACAACCGCTGAGAGGGCCACTAATTGTTTTGATCCGACCTTTAGCCCATGCTCAAATGATTCACCAGAATGTACTGGCACTGGAAGCTCGATCTTTGTTTTTAATACAGGTAATTCAACTTCGGGTAGGGGTGTGTTGCCCACAGTCTTAAAATGGCACCGTTGGCTAGACCAATTTTTGTGAAAATGATACCCTTGGCTAGACTGATTTCTACATCAAAATGCCATGAGTTCGCATTTTCTAGACCAACTTTCCGAATTTTTGCATTGTCATTTCATTTCATTTTTGTTTATTTAGGCACGGTAGCCCCGTCAGTCCACGAGAACTGCTTTTCAGGGGGCCGTTGTCGTCTAGACCAAAACAAAAGAATTTGGGTTTCTTTACAGGAACTACCGAAATTTGACATTTCTTTGGCCAAAATGGTCAAAAAGCATACCCTTGCCCAGACTAAATGGAATGAAATTGGCAAAATTATACCCTTGGCTAGACTAGAAGTCCGAAAAAGCATATCCTTGCTGGCGGCACATCCCCAAGTACCTTTGCTATGGGAGAACCCCCCTTGTGGATACGGGTAAATAAAACTAGAAACTCCCGCCGCCTGAAGGATACTTCTCCCTAGCTATCAAAGCAACTATTTTCTTTGCAATATTCTCCGGGGCCCGGGGGGGGGCAATATCCAACATGTTAGCAACAATATCCAAAAAACATCAATAGCCAACATGTTAGATTATTTTCAGGAGTTTTCATGGGCGAAATCGGTCACTCCGTTCACATTTTACAACGGATTTTCTTGTAAAAACCGATGTCCGGGACTGATGGACGGTTTCATAAATTTTAAGACAATTTTGCTACCAGAAATGCCTTACGCAATTCGCAATACCCTAAAAATTCCTTCGTAACATCTCAAAGCAAGTAATAACATAATTTGCACTTAAAACAATGTCAAAACACATATCAGTGCGACAGTATCTCGACTTTTTTGTTCAAGTATGGTAGGTTAGTAAGGTTTCAAAAAATCATGCTCACCGTTTCTTATAAGCTGTTTTTTATAAAGGAATAAGTGTATCTTTGACAGACATTAATTTGCTTTCCTCGCAATATCATGCCAAAATGTTGCTCCCCCGCAGGACAAGAGATTGCCCCGACTGCACCACCAGGCATTTGTGGCAAAAAGCTGGACATCATTATTGCTCTGGATTCGTCATCAAGTCTGTATTACTCTGATTGGGAAAATGAGAAAGAATTCGTCAAGTCATTCGTAAACTCGACGCTGATTGGTCCGTTGAATGTCAAATTGTCAATCATATCATTTAGCACAACTGCTCAAGTTGAAATCAAATTCAATGATTATTCGAATGCAATGGAATTAAAGAAGAAAGTCACTCAGATTTATTATCGTGGAGGTATGAATGTTTTGATCAAACTAAATTTTCTTTAGTTTTGGTCCTTTTTTGTCTGGGCCTCTGATCTAATAGTAGATCATGCAGTTGGGTACTCTGCTGTCAGTCATAAACATTCTCTTTCTCTCCCTAATTCTCGCACTGTATCATGTTCTAATGTCTTGTTCAATTCCTCCCCTGACCAACCCCTTGGGACTCCCCCAGGAAGTTAATTATGAGTTGATTATTGATAATAATTATAAGGTTGTTGCTCATAGAAATTCCCTGCACCCAAGCATGCCCCTCTGGGCATTGACAGACGATACAGGGTGCTACTGCTTATAAGTTACTGGGAATATGGCATGTTCTCAGTGCCCGGCCTGGACATTCGCATAAAATTCACTCGGTGTTTGTGCAATAAATTTTTATTGACCCCCAAGGGGATATAGTCGCGTTGGGAATTGAACGAGCCATAACATCTTGTTCCTCGAAGTTCTATCTGTTGGAACAACCTACCTGGCTCAGTCCCTTCCCCATGTTACAACTTACACGCTCTTCGAATGACAGGTGTTGACACATTTCCTGAAGACAAAACACTAACAATATTTAAAGACGTATTTATCACCATTCGAATTGCCGATACTATCGATCTATCGACCTATGCCGAGGCGATGTCGATCTATGCCGATACTATCGATCGATCTATCGATCGATCGATCTGTCGATCGATCTAAGAAAAAGTATTTTCTTATCGTGGAGCAAAATTATGGAATGAGCTGAATAAGGAAACTAAATTGGCACCGTCCCTGGCTACCTTCAAAAAATCCATATGAGAGGTACATTTTACTTTCATCTTTAGTTTTATTATGCTCTTTTGTATATTATATTATAATTATCTTTAATTTAGGCTTTTCTGTTTATGCACAGGTCGATTTGTAAAACAGTTATGTAGTACTGAAATTTGTAACCAGTTTAAATATTTAAAAATGGAAATGAAGAAAATTAAATGCGAAAGTAATTGAGGCCAATTTTCAAGAGACTATCGATGTAGTGGCGTTGTAGTTCAGAAAGTTATTCCGTCTAATATCTGTAGAGAATCAGTTTTAAAATCTGGTCCATGCTCCATTATTTCTAATGAGATCCTGATGCTCAATACCCCAAGCTCTTTGATTTTGTACAACGCAAATTTTTTCCCTGAAAAGAATGGAGAAGGTTGTTTGCTTTTATCTGCTGTTAAAGTTTTAAAGAATATTGGGAGAGGCTTAATTCTTAGTTCATGGCTGAAATTCGGAGGTGTTGTGGCGCAGTGGTGTAATACTCTGACTTTGAAGCCAGAATGGTCAGGTGGAGTGGGTTCGAATCCCGGTAGGACCGCTTGGCACTGAAAAACGCACCTTCAGCTTCACCTTCAATTCGTTATCGCAACTATTTCATCCTAAACGGTTCTTCTTTTGGCGCATGCAGCTCGTAACTACAATACAGGCATTGGCACAGTAACGCATTTTTCCTGCTTAAGAATTCTTGTATAGAAAAATTACTGGCTTTCGATAAGGCTCAAGAATTCTTCTCAAAATGTAAAGATTTCTAGTAATTGTAAAGATTTGCAGCTGTACGTGAGGCATTTCGCTATTTATCGATCCTATTCTTCGTTAGGTTTCACAAGAACAGATTTGGCGTTAAAGTTGACGAAAGAGGTCATGTTTCACTCATCATTCGGGCCAAGACAAGATGCAAAGAAGATTTTAATCATTTTGACAGATGGCGAAACATTAGGTAAGAACTAGACCCTATTGGTTATATCATATATTACATTGGTTTTTGCATACAGGGTGTCCCAAAAACATTGTGCCTCGTTTGTTAGGCTGCTGCGGAGGAGCTGTCGATTCAATCGTCTCGTTGTTGACACAAATGCATGAGTCAGGCTTCAACTTATAGTTTGAGATCTCGTATGAGTCAATTTGACGCGTGGTTGCTGATTTATGGCAGAGAAAAGGCAACATGAATAGTTGCTTCAAACACAGCACTTTTATTGTTTTCCAGCTATACCAAAATAAGTAAGTTTTAAAAAAAGCAGTTCCACAGTTATATTAAATTTGTTACAAATCATTTAAAGGGTTAGCTGTATTGTCTAGTCAAAAGGGAGCACTTTTCTACCTTTAAAGAAGTAGGGAAAATTTTAATACAATGCCAGAGACCTTTCTGTGAAAACTTACTTTTTTTTACATTGCTGGAGAACAACAGAAGTGCTGTTTTTGGGGTAACCACAAATTTTCCTTTTCTTTGCTATAAATCAGCAACCATATGTCAGATTGAGTCATACGAGACCTCAAACTCCAAGTTGAATCCTGACCTATGAAGGTGTTGTGGCGCCGTGGTGTAATCCCCTGACATTGCAGCCAGAACAGTCAGGCGGAGTGGGTTCGAGTCCCGGTAGGACCCACCACTAGAGCGTCATGACAAGGGGTCGCGGACTCGATTAGGTCTGCTCTATTTCTGCGGTCCCAGCGCTTGGCGCTGAAAAACGCAACTTCACTTCAACTTCACCTATGCAATTGTGTAAAAAGTGTGATGATCGAAACTAGAGCTCCTCCGCAGCATCCACACAAACAAGGCACAATCACTTTGGGACACCCTGTAGGCTACAAATCTCTAGGGAGCGATCATTTTTAATCCTAGGTACCAGGGTGGAGGATAAGTTCTCACCATTGGAGAAAATTTCATACCCTATCTTAAACATAGAAAAAGTTTTCGTGCCCCATCATCTTTTAGGTTTTTACTCCCATCCAGAAGTTTTTGTGCATAAATCATAGATATATGTATATAAATACCAAGTTGTCCCAGGCGATTTTCATCTGTACAGGTCAAGCGATTCATCATTTCAAGATGTTTCTTAACTTTTCTTTCAATCTTTGATCGAATACTTCATCCAAACTTTTTTCAAGCAAAATAATTTTGTACCCCATGAAAATTGCTCTTTAAATTTTCGTACCCCCACAAAATAATGGAAAAATACTTTATACCCCTGCCAGAAATCCGCTGCTCCGGTAATCATGATTAAAACTGACCGAAAGCAGTATATAAAGGTGGATGTAGTACTGTAGAGCTCTACAACCCATTTCATATGATTAAATGGCTAGAAAGAACAGTTGGCTATGTATCTTTGATCCTAGCGTTTACTTTGAACCCTTAAATTGTAATGAATACCCATCAAATAGTCTTTGACAAACCCACTCAAAACAAATTGAAAAAATGGCTAACAAATTTCCAAAAATGTTTCTCTTATTGAGGTGCTTAACTATGGAATAGCCTGCCAGTCGAGTCAAAACAGGCAACCTCTCTGCATAGTTTCAAGAAAACTATTTAGAAACTGAAACTTTTTTCCTTTAACTATTGTACGTAAGTTTAAAAATTGTAAATAAGGTCCTATAGTTTGTTAATTATTAGCTTTTTCCTTTGTATATTATTGTAATTAGAGCCCATTGAAAATCAACTTGTTGGAGGGCAACCCTCCTTAAGAGAATTAAATACGAAAATATAAATATGAAATAAACGTTTGATTTCTCCAAAAATCTTGAATATATTTCGAAATTAAAACATTTCATATTTCGACTCATTTAGTATATTACGTCATCAAATTCCTAAATCGTAAACCAAAAGAGTGACAGACTGATAAGTAATAGCATGTCACACTGAGATGCAATTGAGATACAAAAAGATGTAAATAATTATGTATTTTATAGGTTACACTAAAGCGTTTGATGATATAAAACATGACGAAATATTCAAGCTTCTATCAACCTTAGCTACAAATGGAAGTGGGTGCAAACAGTTTACACGAGGGTTGGAAATCATAAGAGTGAATACACATATATCTAGAAATGGGTTACGATAGGGATGTGGGTTATCCCCGGACCTCTTTACCCTTTATAGTAAAATGATATTACCATATTATAGACATCGATAAACTATAGTCTTCTTGAGAATTATTTCTACGATAACTTTGAATGTTTCACAATTTTTGTTCAATTCTTAAAGAAGACGAAAACCTGCTTAAAGATTTGGAATGTATCCGACCATTGTCTTTGAGAGTCCACGACCTTTTACGTTACGTTTGGGATAAATCGTTTTTAAATTTCATCGTCTACTCCTCCTACAGGCAGTAATGCAACAGTGAATTGGAGGGAAGAGCTAGACACCCCTGCAAAAGAACTCAAAGGAAGTGGTGTTACAGTTTTTGCAGCTGGCATTCGGAGTGATGTTTCGCAGTCTGAACTTCAAACAATCGCAAGTTCACCGTCTAATGATTATGTGTTGAACATTGGAGATTTTAGTTCTTTGAAGGGGCTTGGTAAAAGATTTGCAGAAATGGCATGTGGAGGTAAACCACTTACTTAGCTACACTTATTTTCTATAAGAAACTACCGGGTGAGTAAAAAAGCGCCCGACGTTTGAAAGGCTACTGCTCCCTAAGTATACAAGCAATGATATTTTGCAACATTTGATTGAATAGCTAACATGTTCAACTATCTTTAGAAATTTGTTAGAAACCTTAAAAATATCTTATATTACAAACAAGAATCCCTAATGTGTTAACCTCACAACGATGACTTTCAGCATGCTTCAGTACCTGCTTTCCTTTTGACGGGTTGAAAAGTCTTCCCCCTGATTTGAATAACTTATTCAGGGGGATTCCACTCTTTCGTGAGGACAAAATACATGAACACATCCAAGACTCATTATTACTAGGAAGGAGAACAAAGGGAAGTCTTGCTTGCTGTTTTCAATCAATTTTGCAGATTTTGAAGGGGCTTTCTGCAGAAAATCTCCTATGTCGACGGGAAGGAATGGTCAATTGAAGCCGGGTAAATTACTGAGCCTAATTTGACATATCAAGGATAAAATAAGACATTTTTTAATATCATTGCTTCGATATTCAGGGAACTGGATTTGCTCAAATGCCGGGCGTTTTTATTGACTCACCCGGTTGTTATGAAAATCTCATATCTCAGATCACGGAAAAAATTGAGGAACTCCAGTTCTGCGAAAAAATTATTTAAGCAACTATATATTTTAGTCAAGGAAATTCTAAGCATGGTTCGACTTTTGCCCTGTTTGGTCTTCTGCCATTTACTGCCATTTGTTGCAGCTATTTTCTCTCTTTCAACGTTTCAGGCAAATTCGCTTTGTCACTTGTATCATTTAACAATTTTCTTTAAAAACTGATTTTACGAGGAGTCTGTTATTCTAGGCTATTTTCAAATTCTTTATGGCAATTCGTTTTTTTAAACCCAAGTTTGCCTATGCCTAGTGTACTCCCTTCATACACCTTTTCAACCAAGCGGCCTCGTTCTGAAATTTTCCAAGATTTCTTTAGCTTGCATTGTATGAAAATTCTGTCCTCAGATTCACATTCAGCGCCCTAATTTGAGCCTTACTGCAAATTTTCATGATCTTATGGTTAGCAAATCTAATGTTATGAGGATAACAAATTTAAGAGTTATAAGGGACTTGACCGTGACTAAGGTATATAAAGTCACACCCGAAACGATTTCGCAGTCCAATCCCATATAAATTCTCATTTTCTTATTCTTTTTTTTCATTTTAAAGATGTTTACCCTTGGATACAATTCTGTTTAAAGGTACATTAAGTAAGTGCTTTCCAATTGTCCCAGGAGGCAGCAAAGAAACAAAAAAAACTAATGAGAAATAAACCTATTTACAATAATTTCTAATCACATGGCTACAAACCTGAAAAGGAAAATAAAGGTGATTCTTTCGATACAAATTCATTCAAATTTACGGTCGCCATAAAATCGAAATCGCAGACTCTAGGAATATGAAGATTTGCAATCACACAAAGCTTGGGGTGCTGAATCCGTGGTCAGAAATTTCGTATGAAGAAATTTTAAAAAATTTCTAAAACAAGGCCGTTAGTTGAAAATGTGTAATAACCAATTGCTCTCATATTATTCTTGAAAAAGTTCAGAGTCTGGGTTTCTACAGGCATCTGTCCAACACATTCTTCTTTCCAGGTAAATTTGATAACGTGGCAATACGAAAGCCAGCTGTTCAATCCTCCACGCCCAGCTCTTACTTTGGAGCAAGTTCACATGCTGTGGATGGTAATTCGAATAACCAATATTATGGCTTGTCATGCACAAGAACGAATGAGGAACAGAACCCATGGTGGAGGGTTGATTTAGAGCAAGAGACCGAAGTTTTCGAGGTGAACGTTGTCAACAGGGGAGATTGCTGTGGATCTAGATTATATGGATTCGAAATTAGAGTTGGTATGTTTGACTTTTTTCTTGCTTTTTCTTCGAGTAAAGGATGTTCCAAAAGTTTTGATCTTTTCGAAAAATCACTAAATAACATTTTCATACGTTTGAATGAAAAAACAGCAAGATATTGTCAATTCTCCATAGGCAACAGGAATAAATTCAAAAGAAACTACAGCAAAGATGAGATATCATATTATTTTTAAATTCTATTTCTGACGATTGGATTGAAGTTATATGTCAATGGCAAGTAAATGACGAGTCAGAGTCAAACGAAGGATTCTCGTTCCCATACCTTTGTTTTGAATATTGGCCACGACAGCCAGCCAGCCAGCCACGTACAGCCATCCTACAGCCAGCCAGGCATTTTAACTTTTACTTTCTAGGTATGATCCTACTTGAATTAAATGCGTAAGTCTTCTGGAAGCTATAAGCCCGGCTATAAGCAATGCAAATTAATAGCTTCTTTCTTGTGCCAGTGGTTGTTCAGACTTGGCTTCAGCTTCAGCAATAAACACTAGTCTAAGCATTTGATATCATAACACCAAAGAGTTTCATGTTCTTTGCTGACAGGCAACAGTTTAGTGAACAATGGAAACAACAATGCAATCTGTGCTGACCAGTTACCAATATATACTGGACAAACAAAGACCTTTGTCTGTAAGCAGCCAATCAAGGGCCGCTATGTGAATATTCATCTCCCAGGATATCATAGAACTCTGACTCTTTGTGAAGTTGAGGTTATTGCAAAAGGTACGAAATCTCTTTTAAATCTGTTGTTTCATTGTTTGGAATTCTTAGAAATTCAAATTTTAGGCCTAATCTTCTTGTTTATGCAAATCTTGTAAACAAAACGCAAAGCCTTAAATTTGCTTTTCGATTTATTTCATTTCTTGTGTTTTGATTTGTTTAGATGTTAAAAATCTACGGAGCCTAAAATAAAGGACTGCCCTGGCTTCGATCCTACCTGTCAAAATGTGCTGCAAGGTTAATGGCAAGCTCTCCAAATTTGTTAAAGTCACATATTGTTTTCCACAGGAGTCCTGGTCGGAGCCACTCCTTTTTATCGCATACAGAAACGATCTACCTTTGTTCCTATGGTAGATTTTTGCACGTTGTAGCACGCACAGTGAATCATATGAAATGTTATCATCTGTGTCTTACTGGAGACGCCTGCAATTTATAAACTGTCTGAAAATAAATTTGCAAGTACAGTATTTAAACTGATAAAAGATTCTGAGCTTAAAGATAAATAAGTTGATGAATGTGAGTTTAAGTCAAGTTCAATCATTTCAAGTATTGGACCTATTTCATTGCGCATCCATCATTCCTGTTTAGGCCAAATTTGATTTCCATACTGAGTGAAATTGCAGCATGCTTGCAAAGGATGCTGGGAGGCAATAGCCCCTAAAAATCGTGGTTAAAATTTGGGCAATATATTAGATTCTTGCAATAGGATTTTCGGGATAAAACTGAACAAAATTGTTATGTTATTAGGAAGGATAAATACCTGATTCTCTTTAGCTTTCTTTCTATCTGGATGTGTGACTACAGTCTTCAATCGTTTCTTTATAGTAAAGCAAATAGACTGACAAGGCTCTTTGATGAAACAGAAGAAGAAATCATTCGTAACAGCATTTGACGTAGAAGATTTGCGATGACCTAGTGACATCCGTAAACAGCAAAGCAAACTAGATAAGTATTCGATCCTGTTTATTTAGCTTTAATTTCATTAGCTCATTTGAATTATGGTAATACGTTACAAAACAATGGCTAGATTATTCTATGTCATCTGAAAATCAAATAACTTAAGGAGTAATCTCAAAATCTGATGCTTTATGCTCATAGTCTACTCGCATGTCGTTAATGTCGTTGCCCTTAAAGAGACGTTGCATTGTCATTCAGGGCGAGTCCTTTACATGGTTAAACTGACAGAAAAGTCGTCTAAAGTCACTTCTCTATGATTTGAACCACCACAATGTCGATCCTTTTCCTCCTTATGCTAAAGTTCATTTTCAGACAGTCTCGAATTGCAGTGTGCCTGCAAAGGACTCTGGGTAACAATGGCTTTGAATAAGAGATGCATGGCATGGATATCGAACGCACGGTTGCAGGAAAGTCTGCTTTCATAAGATCCTGCCGTAAAATCTTCAGACTATACGAAGAGGTCAAGCAAACGTAGCATATATACAGCTATATCTCCTGTACAATTCATATCCATTTTTTATTCAACGAAACATATTATGAAGGTCAATAAAGGACTTGATTGTTCCTGTTGCTTTATGAAGGCCAGTAAAGGAGTTCTTGTTGCTTTATGCCCAATTTATAATCTTCTTTAATATTGGGTTAGAACTGCATGCACTATTTCATTAATGCTTTGGGCATAAGGGTTGTCGGCATATGTCATTACTTTTTTGGTACCAACGATAATGACATTTGGAGAAACCATGTTCCAGCAACTCTTGCCAGCAAGTATAGCTTATTGCGTCCTTTCTGAGTAGAGAAATGTCTACCCTTGGTACCAGAGCCTCAAAATTTAAATGAAAGGAATTGGTATTTTTGGCTCTGGTACCCAGGGTAAGAAATGTGTTGCATGCTGTACTGTGATGAAACTTTCCAGAATTTTGAGTCTGTTTTGCGGTTGCCTGTGTTGCAAAATTTTCAGTGACTTGGTGAAGGTGAGGTGAAGTTGCGGTTTTAGCGCCAAGCGCTAGGATCGCAGACTTAGCGTAGCGCTAATCAAGTCCACGACCCCCTGGTGGGGCCTACCGGGTATCAAACCCACTCCGCCGGATTGTTCTAGGTGCACAGTCAGAGGATTACACCACTGCACCACAACACCTTCAGAATTTAGAAGAATGGTCGCTGAGGACTTGTACCAAGATGGTAACCTTATTTCTAGAAGTAATAGTGTTTAGGATATTATGATCCCCTGGATATCGTCTTAGTAGTGTAGTTAAATGTATTGTAAGTAGTGTCTTAAGTAATTCGTCGTTGTAACAAATTTTTAAATTGAGTATAAAAACAAACGTTTGAACTTTAAAAAGCTCTTCATGTCCCAAAATGTTAATACCAAAGTCCCTTCATGGTTAGTGGAAGGGCCTGCTTAGGATGGTTTCTCTTCAGTTCTTGTGCCTCGTATGGATTGTCTCCTGCGCAGCTCAAGATTGGCTTGGAGGCTGCAAGCCGTTGTAAATAATTTACAACATAGATGCGACAATTTGGGGCGTTTCAATTCATTGTTAATAATCTTTTTTGATTCCTTGGTGTTGTCTTTTGCGCTTATTCTTTGATTAATATGGTGGCCATATTGTGATAAGAGATGATGCACTTAATTGATTTATGTGAATCTAAGAGCTACAGGTAGCAGGACACCAACATCTCAACTGTATTATAGTTCTGATCTATTTAATAATCTCACACGACCCTAAGAGTTACAGGCTGCAAAACAACACTGCCGCAGCATTCACATTCACGTGTTAGTCAAAGCAAACTAATTAAAAGGGTTTTTCAGACCTTTACAAATTTGTCCAGCCTGTTTGTGAGTGTGGCAAGGGTTTGTCAATTTCTATATTAAACAAGGGCTTTTAGCGCAAATGCTGCCTATTTACAAATGAGCGGCTATTCTGTTCAGTTCACTGCAGTTCATTCAGTGATGTCATGTTGCACTATTTTCTTAATGATATGCATTCGTGTCATATCTTTCCACGATTAGGCCTTTCCTGTAAGAAGCTGTCATTGCAGTCCATTTTCAATATGATGTTGTATCATGTCCGAGAATTACCCCGTAAATAGCTGTCATTTTGCAGCAGACCATAATGCAAGGTTTCATGGGGTTCATGTGTTCACATGGTGGGAACCCTCTGTTCAAAGCTTAAAATTCCATTGCTTTGAAATCGCTGAAAATGAAGGTGAAATTAACGAGTCTGCTTCAAGCATATTTATTTCGCTTTGTTGTGTATGCGTATTTCTTGGAACAACTTGTCACGCTAAGACTCAATAATACATCTATCAAGTTTTCTTTGATCTCGTCTTCACTTTTCCTAAATTAAATTCTGTATACTTAATACTTTCTCGCCCATCTTTTTTCTTTCGTTCGTGCCCATCTTCACTACTCTTTACCATTTGTTCTTCCATTAGAAATCCCTCTCCGTTAGGATTTCCATATATTCTAAATGATTTTGTATCTTGAGGTTTCTCCCCATGCGAACATTTTTTTGAATCATAGTGTTCTTTATTTCCAGATCGCCTGTTCCCTTTGTTTCTTCCTCTCGACTTGAATTCCCCTTCGGAGCGTTGCTCCATCCTCTGCTAGATAATGATCACTTGTTTTTGCACGGCTCTGAATAAAAGCTCGTCTTGTATCGCTTTAAAGATGCCCACCCATCACAACTTCCAGCTTCAACATGTGGGTTGATTTGGCATGGAAAATTGTCTTTTCTTTATACCCAAGAATCTTTATATTTTAGCTACAACTGAAATTTATATCTATGTTGTCATTACAAAAAACTTCTTCCTGTGTTGTCGCAACGCGAAGACTTCTCTCCCTTTTTCCATCTACTCGACAGTTTCTGAATACATCGTTACACTTAAAACTGTTATTCGTGCAACTTCGTAGCTTCAAGATTTGACGGCATTTGCCAACATAAATTATCTTTTCCGCTCTCTCAAGAATTTCCAAATTTGTTACATTTGAAACTAATACTCAAGCAAATTCTCAGCTGCAAGATCTGTGTGCATTAGCCATCATGAAATTATCTTTCTTTTGTTTACTAAAGGATCCCAGAAACAGTCACATTTGAAACCAATACCCGTGCAGATTCTCAGCTTCAAGTTCTGTGCACATTTGCTGTCATAAGATTATCTCTTCTGTCTACTCAAGGATCTCTAAATTTGTTGCACTTGAAACCACTACTCAAGCAACTTCTTAACTTCAAATTATACATGTGCATTTGCCACCACGAAATCCTTCTGCCAGTAGTGTCACAAACCAAGATTTCTTTCTATTTTTCGCCTTCTTCATAATACTTTCATAACCATAAGCAAAGAGATACAGTTATTGATCACTTACAAATTTAGGCCAATAATTTAAAGAAACTATAGCTTTGTCGTTTAAATCTGTCAAAGAAATCAAACCGTAATTTCAAACAAACTTGTTGATAAAGCTCTTATCCACTATCCGTCACAGTCCTAATGAAGTTGCCACATACTTATTACGCAGTTTCATCAATTCCTTTAATTTTGCCAAAATATCACCTGCCCTTGTGAAATTTGACCATTTTATCTTGAAAAATACTTCATTTTCAAGGCCTCCTGCGGTACGTAAGCAAAACATTGAAGTATGTTTATACGTTCTAGAATCTCCTATTGCTGGTGAATTTGACCACAAGAAATGTTTCGATTGTAAATCCCAGAGTACTAACATCATTCCTCAATCAAAAAAGCAGTTTATCACTCCAGCCCACGAGAGCAGCGCAGTTTTCGTAGCGAGCTTCTTCAGAATAACATCACTACATAGGAAGACTGCCACGAATGATTTAAGCTGAAAAGAAATGTGTGGAGCCATCAGGTCAAGTCATGTGATTCGGGTCTCCGTATTGTACATACGCTGTTAGTTCTTTTTATCGCTTACTCCTGTGAAGGAGCTTTTTTCAGAGTCCATATTTTAAGGAAGTTTGGTAACTTTTATTAGAAACCAGCGGGACTCTTGTTTACTTTGGCAACAGCAATTGCTTTACAGACGTGTGCAGCTTGAAAAATCTGGTCATTTTGACTTGTTAAAATGCAGCAGGATAAAGTAGAGGAATTGATATCCAGAGGAAAATTTAATTATCCTGAACTCTGTTATTCATGTTATTACCACGTGCTTGGTTGTCTTTGTTAACTATGCGATTGTTTTCCCCAGAATCCGTTGTGTCCAGCACGTAAACGATTGGAATCTGGAAAAAGCCATGATTTTGCTTACTTGCAATCCAAACTATACCATGTGACTAGACTTGTGTCTTTTTGTCTATCGTTTCCCTGCGTTCTTTGATTGGCTGATATCACTTGGTCAAAAGGGACTCATAATATTACTCTTAAAAAGTGGGCCAATTTCGGCCCGCGTAGAGAGATTCCGTATTCACCAATCAAATTGCTAGAATTTGATTTTTAACCAACCAGGAGGCGCTATTTAGACAGTTGTTGTCTAAAAGACGGTTGATGGGGCCTAGAGTTCTCGCAGCTGCGATGGATATGTGTTCTGGTTGATGATTTTGAAATTTGATGACGTCACAGCCTCAAAATCAATAATTGCCGCCATTTTGAGAGTAATTAAGGTATCAAAAAACTGTCACGGCAAATTTACAGCAAATAGACCTTTTAGCTATCCTACGAAAGAGCCTGGATCGAGCGATATTTTTATACAATTTTATACGCGAGGTTCGATAAAGTGGCATTAGAGCTTCGATTGCAATTGTGTACATTCGAAAATTCTACAAATTGTAATGAAATATCGTTCGACCCACATTCGTTTTCAGAATAGCTAAAAGGTTTATTATCCAAAGTTCCTTTCAAGCACCGTAATTCAAAGAATAATGTGGTAGAATGTCACAGGCACCTTTTTAAAGATCTCAGCTCTACGCTAGCCGGTAGTGTAAATCGTTTACAAAGAATGTCTTTGAGAGGCCTAAGTACATCCTCAGGTTGGCAAGACACCATACAGATTTTAAGAATATTCAGAGGTCACAAAACTCGAAGGCAAACCAAGCGTAAAACAAAGTCCAAATAGAAATGACTCTATTTTGGCCTAGAAAGATTGAAAAACATTGACTTCATGTGATAAATATCCAATCCAATTATATCAGTCTTCTATAATTTTATTTCTTAAACTGCATGGATTCATTTTGATGAATAAACTCAGTATAAAGAACACTTCTTCTGTGATATTTCTCTTTTCCTTTTTCATTTCGTTTTTTGATCTTCTTATCTTCAACAGGTTTAAGCATCCGCGCTTCGATCAGGAATCCTTCTCCAAATGGATTCCCATAAATTCGATACGAAATCGTCTCATAATTCTTGTTATAGAATGATAAACTTTCAGATCGTTGTCCTTCTTTACTCGCCGAAACCTTCTTACCCTTCTTTCTAGTTTGCATACCCCGTCTTTGACTGCTTATCCTCCTTATCGTCGTGTTTATATCTTTGCGCCTCATTTCCGCCACATAATCATTTTCTTGCATTGACAGACTCGACAGTCTCTTTGTCAGAAGTTTTACTTCTGAAAATTTAGACCCCATCGCTTCTTTTGTCTCCATAATCCCTTTCCTTCCCCTTGTTTCAAGAAAAACTGACTTCAAACCTCAACCAAGGTTCCTGTAAATAGCAACGATCGATTTAGCTTTCAAAGAAGGTAATTTTCACTTGCCTACACTCCTTCTTGCTTAGATTGTTTCAAAACGAATCTCTAAAATTTCTACATCAAAGACGTTGAATTTCAGACTTTTTTGAATACGCTGGCTTCTTACTTTTCACTTCTTAAAATAGTTCCTCCAAACTCTCTTCAAGGTTCTACCCCCAATTATATTTCCATAAATAGTAACGCGCTCAAAACCCAAATTCACGTCAATGATTGCATTTGTTCTTCTTTCGAAGTTTTTCTCTTGACTTACCAAACTCCCCTTCTTTCGAATCTCGAAATACTTATCTTTTCGCCATTCATGAATGATGAATTACAGTTCACATCGAAGACCCCCAGCTATATTTTTGAATGATCTTCTCCCTTCGAAGTTCTCTTCTTCATTTGCTAAATACACTCCTACTTTCACAGATATTTCAAAATCGTCTCTGATTCACACACCCATTAATGCTGTCTTACATGCACTTCAACTGTCCCTGGAATAGTTTTATTTGCAAAAATCTTGCCCGAAGCTCTTTTCTTCATTTGTGAAATATCAGTAACAATTTCATCCTTGTTTACATTCCTTAAGAAATATTTGCCCACCCATCTCTTGTTCAAGAAAAACACATCAGCATAAAACTTCCAAACTCAGTGATCCTTGAATCAATGCTAGATCACAGCCCATATTTGTACAGCAGAGATTCTATCCCTTCGTATATTCCTCTGCTGGCTTGCTTATTTCTTCGATCTTATCATCTGAATTGTTCCGCAACAATGTCATGTTTGTTTACATTCGGTAAGAAATACTTGTTCTGCCAGCAAGATTGCATCATCTTCTTTGTTTCTTTAGCAGTAACTGTGAAATTCTCACACTGGGTTGCAGGTGAACAACATTTCTATTCTTTAAGCAAAGGCAGCTGAACGCCTCATGTTGTCAAGGAATTTACAGAAAACAGCGGTTAAAAACTAGGAATGCGCTGAAAACTGCGCTTCACGGACTCTATCCTTCGAAGATTACAATTTCTACACGTTATCACGGAATTCCAGTGCGTTTTTCAAAAACCAGGAATTTACAGAAAAACTGCGTTTCACAGACTCTTATCTCTCGAAGATTATAAATTTTTGCATGTTGTCACGGAATTCAAAGCAAAACTGCATCTCTGAAACTGAATTCAAAGCAAAAATGTTCGTCGCTGATTATATCTTGCCACAGGTGTAAATCTTCAACATTTCGCAAGGATATCTTTTTGATTCTTCTTGCAGTCATAGGAATATCGAGGAATTATTACCAAAACTGCGATTCAAGCATCTCTTTCTGCGCAAACATATCGCTTCAAAGCTTGTCGCGGAATTTACAGCAAAGCTGCATCTTGAGAAATGTCTCCTTCCTTAAAATGGACTTTCAACGATTGTCAGTTTATTGAAGGTTAAAAGTAGTTTTCCAGGAAGAATGTCTTTTCAAAAACACGATAACCTTTTGCTACATTTTCAAAGAATTTAACGCAACATCTAAAGAGCCGTTGTCCACCAACCATCTATTGATCTGCTTTGCTTTGCGAGCTGTTTTCCTTCTGCAGGACGATTCAACTCTATCATTTATGGCTGAAAACACGACTTTAGTTGATAACGTGGGAAGTAGACCAGCTTGCACTCAGCACCTATCGCCAAAAGACTGATATTTTCCAGCGATCCAACTCCATAAATATTCTGCAGCTATTTCAGTAAGATGACTACAAAATCGTTCGCATCTGCATTGAATCGGCTGTAATTTGAAGTTAATTCAATGATTGAGACTCTAGGCTTTGTATCTGACCTGCGCCTTTCAATCTATTTACTCTTCCTGCATTCAGTTTGACATTTTTGCATGGAGGCTGTTTGCTTTATGTTCAATCATTCTCTCTAACCTCCCTTTATCCTCCTTGCATTTGCTGTGATATTTGCAACACTAACCGCTCCTTGAAGTCCCGGAATTATGCATTGTCCTCATAATCAGCAAGAACAAAACTCATCCATGGTTTACTGAAGGCTTCTTGTACATATTCCGATTGTGCGAGCAGTAATTAATCCTCGTTATGTATGTTCCAAAGACAGTACTTTTCAGGCCTTTACACCAAAAATCTGTTAGTAAACCACATTTAATCAATTACCTTTTTATTATCTTCTTGAAGGATAGTTTTCATTTCTGTCGCGTAATTGTTTGCTCTACAAACAGTTCTGCTATTTTCAAATCACTCTCTGTAGCAGTACCACATACTCCTTCCAATCGAGACAACTGCAGGAAGATTTTGAATCTCTCCTTAAAATGAATTAGAAGTAGTCATATCGTTCTTTCCTTCGTCTGTCTTTTCTCTTCTTGTTCTGGTATCACCTTCAGAGCTAAAGTATTCAATAACAATGCTTAGTCAAAACAACCGTTGCCTTTCCCTTGTTGTAAATTATTTGAGTTAGTTTAGGAGTACGATCAAAACAGCTCCCTCGTGTCGAAATCTTTCCTTGATTGGATTGAAGAAGCGGCCACTTCTGTGCAATATTCTCTCTGATACCTCCGTAAATCGAGTTCTTGAAAGGAAAGATAGCGTCACCATCTGCTGATCCCTTAAATTCGTTTGTTTTGTCTACATTTATTTCTACTCCTTTCTACAACCAAAACTCTGACCACTAAATAATCACTTGATATCAGCAGTTGATCTCTCCTCTGCGAAATTTTCATGATGTCTTTATAAACTGAGTTGCTGAAAGCCAAACCTACGCCACCATCTGCCCGCATCTTAAACTCTTGTGTTGGTTTTCACGAATTTGTACAGCACGTTCCAACCAAACTCCAAATCTGTTAATTCCAAGACCTCATCTCTGCTCTGCAAAATATTCACAATGTCTTCATATGAACTGAAGTTCAATTTACCATTTGCCTACCTTGAAGGCATTCTGTCAAGCCGCTCATTCGCTTAGAAAAACACTATAGTATGTTTCATTTGCGGTTTGAAACAAAGCAATGACAATACTCTTTGTTTGCCTTCAGTCTACATCATGCTTCATCCATTTGATCTAGAATTGGAACCATTTAGGCACCCTGCTTGCTGCTTTTTTTATTTCAGAAATTTAGCACTTCCCAAGAAAATCTTGTAATAAACTGAATTCTTCACACCCAACTTCACTCTTTCATTTGACAATCTCTTAAAGTCATAATCCTTCGCCTACCATTATTTTCCCTAAACATGTTATGCAATTCACAATGATTTGATTTCAAATTCTGGCCAATTCCACTCATCAAACTGCCACATTAACTAAATAATTTATTTTAAGTAAAGCTGATAACGCGTTTTTTAACTTTAAGCTTCTCCAGTGTTTCTCTCCCTCCCTCCTACGTTCTTTCACAAAGGGGATAACAATAAGCAACCACGGCCCTTGGTTAACAACTGATGTCAAATCCCCTCGCCAGTCGAGAAGATTTTCACAAGATTTAACCTTGATATGTTGCGTTGTGTTGAGGATAGAATAAATTAACAGGTCTATGTGAGGTATTTTGTAACCTCTGATTCGACTTGTCACAGTTTGGGTCATTCTCTACTCATGGCCCATATCATAATTTCAAGGTCAACAGTAAGTTAACGGTGATGTGTTTTCAGGAAAGCAGGATCATCCGAAGAGAGCTTTTATGGTTATTCAGGAAATTAATTTCTTTGTTGTTTTATTTGCCATGAAAATTTCCAAGAAAGAACTATCTTTGATAAACAACGTATGTCAAATCTCTTGGTCCATGATGAGGAAGATTCAATTTCAGTATGCGCATTGTCTTTAGGATAGAATAAATCAGCATTTCTATGATCATGTACGTTTACAAATCTTTCGCACCCCTTTCGCATTACTGTCTCAGCTTTGGTCATTTATCAGTGGGGGCCTGATGTCATTCTTGCAAGGTTAAACAGTCCTATAAAAGGGTAATCTTTAATGACAAGATATACAGGTATCAAGTCCTTAGGCTGTTCATGAGGATTCTAGCAAGAAGATTATTATTGGTGCAGACTTACAAGTATTGGTGTAGACTTATAACCCAGAGCACCTTCTTTACCTGTGCTCCTTTGACTTGATTATGGCACTTCAGTCACCAGAGACTGAAAACATTACTGAAAACCTGACCCTGTTTTGGTCCAAACTCTGAGCTTCCTAGAGTACCAATAAGATTGCAAGATTTGTGAATTACTATTGTCACAGCAAATGTGACAGTAGTTTCCATTCGATTGAAGAACTGATAAAAATTCCAACAGGATTCGAGATTTGAGGCAGTGATTCCATCATACTTCCATTAATGATTGCAGAAAACAAAGCTAACTTTTTCACTGTTTCATTTTGGGTCCCTGTTAAGCAAGGTTTGCCGCAGCAATACAAGGCACTCATCGTCATAAGTCAAATATTGGTGTTGTGTTCTCGATATATCAATTCCCTTGCGTGATTTCAAATTTTAAAGAGCTTCACTTTCCGTTAGGTTACCTTTGGTTTCTTGTTCAACATGGTTTTCACAATTAATGCTTATCAAATCACTTTACCTAAAGTAAGATTTATTTTATATCATAAATACATCAGTTTAAAAAATCACTACTTACTATTCCAAATGCTACGAAATACAATGAACTGAATTGATCAACTACGAATATCAACTGTTACTGGAATTGTCAATTCGAGGCCATCCATATCTTCTGTAACTTCAATTTGACATCCTAATCTCGACCTAGAAAATGTGAATAAAGTAATGCTTACTTGCCAGGTTGTGTATTGCAATTGCTGCTCTTTGTGACAGAGACAGAAATCTAAGTGCACATGTGAGAAAGACTGCTACTTCGATCTTCCCATGATATCCATTCTCAAAGCATCAAAATATTTCATGTCATCTTCCTCATGCCTTGAACTCTCTATTTATCACTTTGAGCAAGCACTTATCAGATTGCAATATGTTGGAAAATGATCTTTATATTTTTGAGGATACTGAAAACTGCCCCTTTTGATACCAGAATATTGCTACAGTATGCTGGGGGAGCCTAAACCAATTAAAAGCTGGCGGGACAGAGAACTTGTTGCTATATCTGAGACTTCCAGTTGCTGCTAACTTAGTATATAACGGCTTGAACAGTCATACAAATTAGGCCATCCTGCACACAAGAATGGGTCGTGTATTGCTGATAACCATTTCCTCAAATGATTTGTATCCCCAAAGAGAGCCAAAGATTAAAAATGCAAGGGACCAAACTTGTAGAGCTGGAAAGTGCCCAGCTAGGCTCCTTATTCAGCAAAACATTATACTTGGTTGGTCTAAAGATTCAAATGATGTTTGATCAACATTAACGGGTCTTTTTGGATACCATAGATATCCACTCCAGTCTGTTTTAGCAACTCCTTTTTGCAAGCTTATTGATCTGAACATCATCAGTGTTACACCCACTATGAACCTTACTGATTATTTCAATATATACTGTAGGTAGAACAGAATTATTTTCACAAGTGAGAAGATCTATGTGAGAAGAAATCTTGTTGATCACAGAGAACTTACGTGTCAGTTAGTCCATAAGCAAGGTCCAACATGTCAAGTTCTTCCTCTGAAGGTGGATCTAAGCCAAGCTTTTCATATTGATCTGGTCTGAATACAAGATGACATGTTGAACATGCCAGCGTTCCTTCACATGCTCCTGTAATATAAACACAAAAATATTCATGTACAAATTTTGTGAAGTAATTGAAAGAGTTTTTAAATGATTCCTAGGTACATAATTGGCCTTGCACACATTGACATGATTTCCTATGTAAGAATTCTGGTTTGGAAGTATTTGCAGTCTTTTTATTTGACACAAGAATTTATCATGCTTCATTACCTGACTAAAGTCTCAAAAACACGGCAATACAACAGCCCCACTACTGCCATTGGACAATGGCAAATTTCCTGTGGTGTTTGAGTAGCCTTGCATAATATGAGATAAGGATGATGCATTTTTGCTGCCACAACATTGCTTTAGGCCTATGAGATTTCCAACATGACAGAGTCAAATTTGAGGCAATCAGGTAGTAAAACTCATACTAACAGGTTTTGTAGCTGTAAAAAAAATATAACGTTCTCACTCTCAATGCACAGACCTCACAACCTCTGTCTGTACTTTTAAAGCTTTGGACCTTACATTTCCTACACAACACAAAATCAGTTAATGAGAGCATAGTAAAAAACTTCTAGTTGCGTCCTCAATATTTGTCATTCCAGGACCAATTACAGTATCTATTCAAATTAACAAGTGAGTAATGTGGCCAACTTTTGGGAAGTTTCAGTATTATGTTACTGCAATCAAAATCTTAAATAGTTCACCTTCCAATCTTTGGTTTTCTGCAAAATTGCATTTTAACCCCTGACTCTCATCACAAGTGGGACAGTCCTCATCAGATAGTTGTCATGGATATTTTACAAGCTTTAGACTTATTCCATCAACTTCTTATGGCTTTAGGTCAATTGGAATGTATTATACAATGTGGCTGTGCTTTGTTGCATACTCATTGAGAAAGAATTAAGACATTATAATCTCAATTTAAATGAAAGTTTAACAACAAGAGCTGTTGGTAAGACTTTTGTGTCCAACAGGTACTGTACAAAATTTCCAGAGCTTGGCAACACTCTAGTAACAGTGTATTTGCTTTGCACATTGTTGCCCAATGAAGAATTCTTCTACAATTTTTGCACCTTTGAAGAATTCTTGTTCAAATCTCAACAATTCTAACCATTTATCTGACAAAGTACAAAGCTTGTATTGTACTGCACTGTTTGAAAACTATTATATAATAGCAAGACATCATTGATATCTTGGTAGTAGTATCATGAGAGTCAGAAGATTGTATCCACTGTTTGAAAATCTGCACAGAGAAATCTATGAAACCAACTTATCAAACTTCAATGTCAACATCTTACTGAGGTGTCACATTAATTTTTCCCATATGCTTTAATTTCATTCTGAAATCAGGATAGCCAAAGCTTCGATTTCACAGTTTGTCAGAGGAAAGCACCAAAAATGATTTATTCACATAAATAACATAAATTTTGAATCATTGATGCTATGCATTGATCAGAAAGCATGGTTATGTTTCTACAGTTTCTGCATCACTGTGTAAAAGGCAATGACCAAGCTTGAGTTGAATTGAGCTCTTCCACAAACTGAATCGTACTATGTACTGTTTTAGCAATGGAAGCTTTCGGTTGAGGAGCTTTTCATTTGAGATCAAGATCATGCACTGTAAATCATCAAATCATCAAATCATCATCATCATCATCATCATCATCATTATCATCATCATCATCATCATCATCATCATCATCATCATCATCATCATCATCATCATCATCATTATCATCACAACATACCTTCTACATCAACATCATTGTCTTTTGCAACATCAAGTAGTGTGTCTCCAACATTGGCCTGCACTTTTATTTTATCACCATCTCTGTCTATAAATGTTATACTTACCCTAGAGCAGAATAATAGAAGAACACATAAGGAAAAATAAATGCTAAAATATACCATACTATACCATAACTACAGTAGATACTTTAACATCCCTTTTGAAAGACGGCAAAAGTGAGTTGCGAGGTCAGGCCAGGCAGATGACATCTAACATAACTGAACTTCAGTCAAATGATGGAAACAGCCACTTTATTGTCATTTGCTTTGTGGATCAAATATCAAGAACAATCCAGCCAGGGTCCTGGACTGCAGTTTGCAGCAAAAGGTGTTGTGGTGTAATCTCTGATTTTGTGGCCAAATGGGGGCAAGCATAGGCAACTGCCCCAGCGACAGCGTTGGCACCCCTTTGGCATAATCATATATGCACCTCCGCTCATACTTATTGGATCCCAAATGTGACATTGCAAAAAAGTTTCTCAACTTTCTGATTATTACACTCATGCAACGAGAGCATGAGGTCTTTTTGTACTTAACTGACACAGCGTAGCATGATAACTGTATTTGTCTTCTATTATAGGCCTTCCTTAGGCCCAAAAAACTATTCTTCATTATACAATTTTGGGCTAGTCTGCACTTTAGCGGACCAGCTTTATAAAAATCGGCAAACTATGTGTCATGGTCTAAGGGTCAGGGTTAGAGTTGGGTTTTGGAAATGGGGCTTCAGGGTAAGTTAGGGTTAGTTAGGGTTAGTTAGGGTTAGTTTAGGGTTAGATAGGGTTACTTAGGATCAGTTAGGGTAAGTTAGGGTTAAATTAGGATTGGTAGGGTTAGGTTAGGGTTAGTTCCTGAGAGACATGACATAAAGCTGGTCCGCTAAAGTGCAGTCGTCCCCAATTTTGCAATACTCACGTCTTCTTAGCCGCGATCGCAGATGTTTTAAATCCACTTTCTGCAGTTTTCACAACGCCAAAACATTTTCTTGACTTTACCAGTTCATTATGTTGATACAAAGTCCTTACAACTCTTTGATTCGCTTCTGTATTCGCCAATATCCTTGGTGCTATTCTCAAAATTCGCTTCCCAATCGCCGCCATTTTCTAAAGGTGTTCTTTCTGCCTCTCTTTCATTCGATTACGTAACATTGAGAAGAATGCGAAATTTCGAAATCAGCACGTCCCACGCCCATATAATCTCCCTATGACGTCATTCCTTACAAAAATGTCTTTCTCCTTTTCGAATGAAAATAGAAAATTAGAATAAGATGATTCTGATAATTTTTTCCAAACCAATCAATCCACTTGAGTGTCGTGGCAAGGGGTCGAGAACTTGTTATGCGCTGCTTGGCTGTTTTTGTGATGTCAGTGTTCGGTCCAAAACAATCGCAACTTCATCTCTCCACCAACTCTCAGAGATTAATTTAAGAATCCGCCATCACACGTATTTTCTTCATAAGAAACTAAGAATTTGGGCCATTACTGAAAGTTTCTTGAAATTAGCAGATTTTGAGTACTCGGAGTTTCTTACGAGTTCGTAAAAGTTTCTTAACAATTTTCATGTTTCCGTGCCCTCATGAACCTTTCAAAACAATGAGGTGTTTTGAAGCCTTTCCAAGTTTTAGACATTACTCAAGTACCCTTCCTAGTAATAGATATAGGAAACAAGTAAAAATAAAGTAAAAGTATGTCGTTAATTACCCTCAATTACTATCAAATAATTACTATCAAAATAAATAGTTTCATAGTTTCCTGCAGCAAATCAGGAAAGGCATTAGTTTGTCCTTTTCATTTCTTTTCAGTTTATTTCATTTGATTTTCAGAAAAGTTGTGGAAAATCATTGAGTGAATATGATTTATCCCCATCTATATCTATTGATATGGGACTGCCATTATGTAAAATTTCTCGTGGATCATAAAGACTTTTTCATTTGTCTTTGAAAATTTTGAAACCATGGTAAATTGTATAACTTGTGATTTTCTCATTATCAAACGTTGATAGTGGTCCTTGTCCTTCTCATCCTTCGTGCGGAGTAAATCGTCTCTTTGCTTGTTGATTTTGAAATCAATTATTCACGTTACATGAAAACGATCACCATTCTGCTAAGTTCTCGCTTCAAGAAAAGGAAACCGACCCCTCACTGTCATCAAAGAATATGAACATCCATTGAGGCAGTTCCTGACAACAAGACATTTCATTTTGTTTACTTTCGCCATGGCAACAGGTCAGGGGGTCACTGCAGAAGTAATATCCTGATATCCTGCTCTGGCTTCAAAGAGATGGAATGCGGGCAGAATTAATGAAGTTGTCCTCAGGGAACCAGAAAAGGGGCATGGAGGCAGAGCAGTGGTAAAGTGTTAGCTAGAGTTGGTTGTGTGTGTGTGTTCCTTTAGTTTCGTGTGTAGTTTTTATTTGTTTCGTTCATTGCATCATTTTTATCTTTGTCTTCCTGATGATTTGCTCTATGTGGGTGTCCTGTCCACATACAAATCAACCTCACTAACAACATATTGCAACACAACAATCTCATGATACACATCATCTCAGTTCGAAACTAATTTATTTTAAAAGCAGGAAATAAGAAGAAACATGCATCAAACATGCAAGATGATCGCCAAATGTATCACGAATATTCTCCGGGGGGTTCTAGAAACTGTCTTTTCTTTAGGAGTTTCTTTGACAAGAAGGATGCAGGATACATCGATGACGTGACGGCAAAAAAGTGAAAGGAGGAAATTTGAGCCTGTCTTGTGAAAGTTTCTCAGAATCATTAGATATTTAGAACGAAGTATTTCATAACAATCTTCTTGTTCACTGCCTGCGCCCTCTTGAACATTTCAAAACAACGTTTTTGAAGTCCTTTCCAACATCAATACTTCATTCAGACTCTGCTTCATTCAAGTACCTTTAGAGTAACATAACACTAAGACATCTCATTGCAGCTAAGGATTTCCTTTATCAAAATGAATGCATTCGTACGCACTGACCACTGACCAGCAACCGAGAAACACATATTCGATCACTTCAAATTTTGATTTTATTGGTAAACATTTCTTTCATTCGAATGGTTTCTGAAGTTATGCTCCTGTTACTGCAGTTTCTTCCTTTTTAGCGATCTGTCTGATAGCAAGAATTATGGGCTGGATGACTGGATAATACCCAAAACAAAATAGCGATCACAGATTCTAGTTTCTTAGGGGTTTCTTATAAGCTGTTTCTTTCTTATACATGTATCTGCATCAGTTTTAGAAACTATAGTTATGCAACGAATGAATATGAAGCAAATTAAGACAATTTCAGCTCTTTAAATCCTGAAATGCAAAGGTTTTCATGTTGCATAATGAAACTTTTTGTCTTGCGCAATGGCCTTATCCATTATCTAAGTTTCTTCTAAAATTGTTAGATCTCAAGACAAGTAATAACATGATTCACGCTAAAAAAAACCGTGTCAGAATTGTGTTGTACCTGTTTACTTTTTGAGTCCAATGCAGAAGTTTCTTTGCTTTTTATGTAGTTAGAGTAGTTGCTACCATAGGTACCGTGTATGAGGCTTTTCTGAGATCACAATATTTTAGCGTCTGGTCTCTCTGGTATCGATGGTAGGAGGGTAGTTTCGAAAAATTGGCCCTATCATTACCCTGTGTAAGCTGCTTCTTCTGAAAAATCCTGCTTATTTTAGATTAAACTTATGCGTGTGAAGTTACATAAACCTTTAAAAATTGTATCAGTTAATTAATTAGCGGGCCGCAGCAAATATGTTCTCTTTTGATGAGGTCGTTTGGGACCTGGGACCGGCAATCAAAAATTGAATGTACTTACCCCCGGTTGAGCAACAACAACAATGCTGATTGTGACTAAACAAGGAAGATGCTTCAGAAACGATAAGAACACAAGGATGTATACATGGCAGCACATTTCGAACGATCATGGTGGAAGGAGAGAGGCGATCGCAGAGATGAAATGATCACTGATGTCTATGGGTGAAGATTATTCGATGTAAATATTAGTTAAAGGTGAGGTAGCATTATTTATTTACTTGTTTAAAGACCTGATTTGTTTACGATTGAGTTCGCACTTCACACATGGGAATTTGGAAAGTAAATAGAGAAGATAGGGAAAGATTTGATAAAGAGTCTTATAAAGCAGTGTTACTTGCACTGCGTGCGAGAAATAACGCACTGACCAGCAACCGAGTAACAGATATTCGATCTCTTCAAATTTTGATTTTATTCCTAAACATTTCTTAAATCCAGCCATCAAAAATTAAATTTAGAAGATTATTCTCTATTTGCCATTTTCGCTCAGCTCAGTCCACCATGCGGGAAATTTAGTATAGTAGTTTGCTTGCAAAACAAATTTTAGGCAAGCATGGCTCACTTTGGTCATTTAAAGCATTATTTAAAGCAATAGAAAACATCAAAAGGAAAACGAATGTAAAATCAAGTTCCGATATTGTGAATGGTGTATATAAACGATTTTCCGTTGTTTTCTAGGCCTAATAATCAGGTGTTTAAACAAACTTATCTGAGTTCACTTGTGATGAATGGAATCAGTTCAAGTGATCTTCAAATATCAAACATATGAAAGAATTTTATAGCATTCATTTCTCTTTATTGGAAATTGACTGTATGATAACTTTCACACTTTGTACATTTTATGAGAAACTTTTTATGTGAGCCCTTGAACAGGACCAAAATATGAAGAGACTTCAGTACTGGCAAAAATTACATAGGCCAAGTTTTAAGAAACTGTTCTCTTATTCGGAAACTTTTAAACTTACCTGAAAACATACCACTCCAATTGTTTACTTCAACATGTGCAAGGCCTTGACTAATGCAAAAGCAGGCGCGCAACTAGGATATTTCAAGGGCAGGGGTTTTGTGGTAGAAATTGGCCATAAGATGTAGGATTTCCAATTGAGAAATTCAGGGCAGTCGCATGATATGTGTACATTTTCGTGTGTTTTCAAGGGAGTCAAACAATAATCTAGGGGTAAACTACCTGCTGATGGGCTAGTTTTCTGAGGATAATGATAACAGAATTAACTTTAAGTGAACAAATTCAGTCAGCAGCTAACGTAAAAAGTCATCTATCTGGTTTAAGTCTGTACTGACATTGACTATTCAAACAAAACGTTCAACAATCTAATCGACTGGCCTGACGAGAACAGGGCAAAATTTACTTTTTTGCCAAAAAGGGCAGGGGTTGTAACCCCCACAACCCCTCCCTTAGATGCGCCCCTACTAATGTATGAAAAGGGGTGTGGTTTCATAAAATTGGTGATAAAATATTCGCAAAGTCACAGAGATCCCAAACCAACAGTATAGAACCTGTATTTGAGGATAACCCTGAGGGTATATTAATATTCAATCACATTTGTATCAAGTACTGCCCTTGAAACAGGAACCAGTCAAACTTTTTGGAACATTTGAAGTGACTTTAGATTCATCCTCAAGACGCAAATATTATATAGTTTCTTGCCACTTAGGTAATGGCAAACAAATTTCCAAGACTGTCATCAAAGCATTCAGAAATTGAGCCACTTTATGATGTCATAGTGGTTGGTTCTGGTTATGGAGCATCCATCGGTGCAAGTCGTTGTGCTCGTGCAGGACAAAAAGTGTGCGTCTTAGAAAGGGGCAAAGAATGGCTACCCGGTGAATTTCCAGAATCTATGCTGGATACGAGAGAGCATTTTCAAATCACATATCAAGGAAAAGCAGATGTCATAGGTAAGCAAAGCTACCCTCACCTTGGGGCTACAATGGCATGGCCAGGGGAGGGTAGGGGGCAATTGCCCTCACTTTCAGAAAAGTGGCAACAATAAATTTGAAAAAATGCAATAAAAATGGCTGGGTATACCTTTTGCTCCCCAATCTGAAAATTTTTTAGTTTTACCCCCCATTAAGTTTTATCTGGCCCAACCACTGGGTACTTAACCAAGAGGAGGTATAATTACCCCCCCCCCACAATGTTGGTTAGAACAAAGATTGTTTGTTTGAAAATGTTAAAAAGGAAGAATCCTTTTAACTGAAACAATTGTTTCACCAACCATCTGTTGGGAAAGTGCGCACAGCAAGTTATGGACCAAAAATTTCAAGGGTACTTCAGATACTGAAGAACAAGTTTGGGTGTGACAGTTTGGGACAGTTGTTACAAATTCTTTTTCAATTGTACACTATCTTTTCAGTGATCTTTTTTGACGCTCAGGCTAAAACCACATGTGGTATGGTTTTATCGTGAGGTTTGGTCTCCAGGAACTGAAAAATGTTCAGTCTTGGCAACATCTTAGCAACACATATTACTATTCCAAAGTGAATGTAAACATCAGTTAGAAGCTCAAAATTGGCAATGAGTGACAGTGAATTAAAACAAAGGACTTTTTGTCTCTCTTTACTCTAGAGCTTATGCATGATGAAAAATTAAGAGAGAAATTTAGGACAAGGATCCTTTTCTTTGCAATCACTGAGCAATGATTCAGTCATATTATTCTCCACTGTGTGGAGGTTTAGTCAGGGAATGCTGTAGGAAAAATGAAAACTTTTGTGAATGTTTTCATTGAACACTGGTCACAGCAGTCTCCAGATAAAATCCAAAAGAGAAAAACAAAGGGTAGGTACAGTACCCCAATAAATCGAGTGAGTCAGAGAGCCCAATAAAGCTTTTTTATGGTAAATTGAATGAAAAATTTGATACTGTCTTTGTTGTTTTATTCTTGTGCCTTTTCTTTTAGATCTATCTGACAATTTGCTTATGACCAGTGTCAAAAACCTGCAGCAAGTGACTGAGTTACATGACCCAGGGAGATAATTTGGTTAGATCTTTGACCAGGATGCTCAACTGAGCTATTTTACTTTGGCCCAAAAATTAAGATTGAAAATTCCCATATGAAAGAAGCAGCAATTTGGTATACACCAACAAATAGTGATCACTTTTTCTCAAATCACCATTCATGATAATGCTAAAAGCTAGTTTCAGGAACGCTAAACGCTAAAAGCTGTTCAGGAACCCAAACATTCAACGTAATGCAGAATTTTAAGCCCAAGAAGTTAGCAAGAGCACCCTTGTCTGATTTTAGCATGATTTTAGAACTGCCCGCAGGGCACCCAACTAGAATTTTTATATTCTGTGCCATACAAAGACTTCTGAAATAGTCGATTCTACTTTTCTCTGTTTCAGGTGATCCAACAGATCTCTATGAAGCCGTAGTCAGCAAAGACATAACAGTCGTGCAGGGCTGTGGTTTAGGGGGAACCTCCCTTATCAATGCCAACGTAGCCCTTGATGCCGATCCAAGGGTATTTGAAAACCCAATATGGCCGAAAGAAATAAGAGAAGATATGAAAAATATGATGGAAATTGATCGAGAAAGAGTTCATAAAATGTTACGCCCTACTGTTTACCCCGATGAATACCCAAAGCCATTGAAACTGGCAGCAATGGAAAAAGCGGCGAAGGGGCTTGGAGTTGTCGATATTGAAGAAATCGACAAAGTTTTCAAGAAGACACCTTTGTAAGATTTGTTTTTATTCCTTAGCACTGCATTCTCCATAGCCGTCGGGAATTTTCGTCTCATAGGCCTATTCATCTTATCATACCAAAACTGACACCAGAAGGGCAAGGGTGAGTTTTTTAAAACAAAAGGATTTAGGTTTCCGACGAGGCAATGCGATTTATCGTTCAGAAGAATAGATTTGACACCTCTGGAGGCTCTCAATCAAATTAGAATAAACTTTGAAAGCAAAAAAATTTGATTGGCTGGGTAGAAAGCATGAAATCTATTTTGAGGGTCCTGAATTGTTTTGTGTTTAACTTAATCTTTTGTCCTATAAGAATTCACCCTTGTTCACCAGTAGCGTTTTGCCTGAAGCTTACCAAATATAGCCTGCGTGCAGACAGTATACGAAATATAGCTCGGAGTTTATTCACACGCGATTTATTTGCAAGCAATGGCAATGGACGATTGCGGAAAGATGATAATTGACATCGAGGGGCATTTATCGACGCTGCAACGCTCTTTATCGACGATTTTTATAGAATCTCTGTTTATTCCTTGGTCAAATGCCTCTTAATCCATCTTTTCCCGTTACGGTGCATAACCCCTTCCAGCGTGACTTCGGCTCACAATGAGCGATGTTGTTGTTGTTGGTAACGACCGCTTTCGACAGTACTTGTGTTCGTTTCACCCACGCCAACAATATTTTTCTGCAAGAACCTTTTGATTGGACCCTAGAGTTAACCAAGAAAAGAGCTAATCAGAACGAAACGGGATCCACCCAACGACCGATCGCGCACCCGAAACCACGAGACAAACAAAGAGATTGATAAGACATGTTCCCACCCAGCCCAAACCTGAAAAAGAAATGGCTACATTTTTCCAAGCTACAGAATGTGACTCTGAGTGTCGCCAAGGGGTTGGATCGTGTAGATAAAAGAACCTTAACTGCTAAAGATCTTATTACGGGGTGGAGACATGAGACTGAATCAAAGTTTAGTTTTTAGCTGAAAAGCCAGCCCATTTTTGATCGAGTTTTGTTCTTCTGTTCGGAGCATTGGAAACTGGACTTGCACAACTCGTCTTGATGACTTGGGCAAGGTCGGCAAGAGCGAGTGTATCAATCAGAAATTGAACAATATGATACTTTTGTAAAAATCAACTTTTAAGCCCCGAGGGCAGTGGAATGTATTTATTGGTTGTTGTTAGATTAATTATCCTTTTTCACATATATTGAACTGAAAGAAACTTTCATGAATCAATTTTCAAAAAGAGCCAAATCAAAATGGAGAAATACTTTATAATTCTCAGTAAAATGAAAGGATAGCAACAAAAGTACGTCAGACTTTTGGTTATCAATCAAACTTTGATTCATTTGTAACCAAAGCGTTTACCGCATTTCAGATTTGCAAACAATTAACATCCTTTTGGTTCCGGCCCACTGGTAAAGCCAGGGGAGGGTAAGAGGGGGTAAATACCATAGAAATACACCCCATACTCTAAAATGTGGCCAAAATCATAACTGAAATATGGAATTGAAAGTCTGGGTATATCTTTTAACTCTCCCCCCACCGTTGGAAAATTTTTGACTTTTACCCCTTCACTTTCTTTGGTCTGGCTCTGCCACTGGTACATCATGTAGCCGTTCCAAAAATTTGGTCACTGTACAGAAAGAGATGTCAACATTGTTAAATTTGGATAAACCTGATACCGTCTTTGAATAGCTAACATACAATTTTATAGTGCTTTTTATTTTCCATCTTCTGTAAAACACCCAAGATCTCAAAATTCTTTATAATCAATTTCCATATTTTTACAGATTTGTAAATTTTGAAGAATCAAAAACAAAAGAAACACAGTTTCGATTTGACCAACCAGCTTGCAATGGTTGTGGAAATTGTTGTAGTGGATGTAACACTGGAGCTAAAAATACTCTAAATATGACTTATTTACCTGACGCTAAAGTCCATGGGGCTAAGATCTTCACAGAGGTAAGAATACACAAATATTCTCATTAATCATGACTCTGCTAACAAGATCTGGAACAATTTGAAGACGGCATGAAATTGTTACTGATATTGCTTCCGTTCGCACGAAATAACGGCAAGTTCTTTGCCTGGGACATTGGAATTCTCTGTCGTTTTCAAATTTTGCAGGTATGGTGCGAACACTTGCTAAACTGTTGCTGCTGCCACATCGCTAGCCTTTTTCAAAATGTGAGGCATCGTTTGATCTGTCTTTTTATCAAATAATACATAAATGCATACAACAAATGCAACTACTGTTTCACTCATAGAAAAGGACAGAAGTCTGCGGGTTCCACAATGAGTGACACTTACAATTATCTAAGGAATTAATCGTTTGATCTTACTCTGAGAAATGAAGCATTTATTTTCTTTCAGCTTACAAAAAAAGCCACGTTGAAATTTCTCTGCCGACCTTTATTCGAAATGTATTTATAGGAACACATTTGAGTAAAATACAACAAGTTAAAAAGTTTGCTGACGCTGAAATTCAAGCAACTACTAAAATCAAAGCTGCCAGAAGTTAAGGTGAACTGAATATAAGTAACTTTGTTGGGGAGATGAAATATGCTTTATCCGAGGAAAGTTATGTGTCCCCCGTGCAGCAGGGTATAGCTCATGCGCAGTAGCGTTTTGGGGTTGAACTTCTGACGGGCGCATGAGCTTTAACCAACTGTACGGGGGGACACATTAATTTCCTCGGACAAAGCGAATCACGTCTCCCCAACAAGACTTAGTTTTAGGCACGCGTCCATTCTTTTCTGCAGTTTGCTGTGTGCCATAAAGTAACCGTTAAATAACCACTTGCATCCAAGTAATCGTAAAAGCTAAACAAAGACAGATTTTGTAAGACAATAGCATTAGTTGCTCAAATTGACACCTCAATTCAAAGCGATTAGTTACTGAAGACGAGACCTAAGAAATTCTCTCAACCAGTAAATCAAAACAATACGACCGCGAAGCTACCCTGAAGTTAAAAGGGCAACCCCCCCCCCCGCCTTGTGCAAGCGAAAGGTGGCTTTTAAGAGAAGTTGCGTGCTTATAGTGGAAGAAGAAGGATAAATCTAGAGTTCTACCTCGTGGATTTTGTTTACTTGATTTAGAAACCGGGCAGAAGGCATCACAACTCTCGAGTATTTGGGCTTAGATGAAACAGTTACCACACAGTTCCTGAATCAAGTAAACATAATCCGCGAGACAAAACTTTAGATCTACCTTCCTTCGTTCTTTCGTTATAAGCACAGAACTTCTCTTAAAAAGTATCTGTCGCTTGAACAAGGCGACAGTTTGCCCTACTGGTTTCTGGGCAACTGTGCGGCAGTGTTTCTTTTGATTTACTGGTTGAGAGAATCACCTTTTTTGCAGTCGCTAATCACTTCGAATTGAGGTGTCCATGAAAGCAGCTGTTGCTATTGTATTACACAATCTGTTCTTGTTGAAAAGATATGAAGACTTGGTTTGTTCCTTTGTGAAGCACAATGATTTATCTTCAAAATAACGTTTCCGTTTTGAAAATGAAGATAAAAAGTCTTTGCGACACTGTTTTTACAAAAATTCTAAAATCCCCGTTTTGACAAAAAATTTGGAGCCAAAGACTTTCACTCCAATCCAATTCAGTCCAATTCAATTCGCTCCAATCCAATTCATTCAGATCAATTTTCTTCTTATTTTTCTCTTTCAGGTTTCAGTAATATCCGTTCAACGAGACCCATATGCCTCGTTATGGAAAGTACACTACTTGCGACACGTTGATCATGAAGGACTAAAACAAGAAGAACAAGTGGTTCGAGCGCATCACGTGATTTTAGGAGCCGGGGCGATCGGATCGACGAAAATCCTACTCAAATCAAAAGAACGTGGACTCGAAATATCAGACAAAATTGGATCGAAATTCACCGGAAATGGGGATGCTCTTGGATTCAGTTACCATGGTGACGATAAAGTCAATTCTGTGGGCCTGGATACTGGTAAATATGACAAGGTCCACAAAGATGTCCCTGGTCCGTGTATTACATCGGTCATTGATTTACGTGCATTACCAGGAATGCCATATGAGGAAGGAATGGTGATTGAAGATGGTACACCCCCGGGGGCATCAGAGTTAGTCTTGAAACTTGCGATGGCATTTGCTAGCAGAACACTTGGAGTTAAAACATTTCCTTCTTCGAAAAGGATGAATAAATTTTTAGAGGTATGTCATCCTTTATCAATGTTTCTGAAGTCTTCTTTCCATCTATCGGGTATACTCGAACGAAACAAGAAGACTCATGTTTGAAAAATTTGTTATGCCAGGGAGTATTTCATAGATCTGCAGACTCATGCTCGACAGTGAAAAACATGTGTGATCGTAGGCTGTGGTGTTTTTAAACATATGAATATGTCGCAGTTTATAATTACTCTTTAAGAACAAAAGGGAACTCTTCAAACAAAGCATGGTATATACATCATTGAAAGCTGTAGGAATTTGCAACGGTAAGCAGAAATGAAAGATCATATTGTAGCTTTGTGAATGTAAAACTGATTGAAGCGGTTTCATTCAAAGATATTAATTGCGGTATCTTCTCTTTCAATCAAGCTTTGTTCGATATTTCGAATGCTTGAGTCAGTGGACGGTGTTTCTATGTATACAAATGCAACAAGTTAAAATGAAACTTTGCTCGACTTTGCAAATGTCTTAGGCCGTAGGCAGTCGTGAAAATGAATGTTAATTCTACACGAATGTTACAAATATGCTAATTATTTTGCCACTGTTTTCTTACCTAATCTCTCGACTGTTGTTCGAGTAACAATTTCAAGATTCTTTGTTCTCTTTGAAGCTGTTGATATCATAAATGCTGCTTACAGAATTCTCACGGGGGTTATCGGAATACTTACGTGATCACGGGACTCAAAGAAGTGTAAAAGCTTGATTTAAATAGTGAAACTGTTTATTGAATATTTCTTCTCGACATGAGATCTAAAGGAAGGGAAAAAATTGAGGAAGTTGGTAAGTTCTTGAAATCTTCGTATTTTTCCAAGTTTTGTAATTCTAAAATTGAAGAAGGGACTTTGTAATTGGCTAATTTATAGTTACTGCACAAAGCTCTGTCCTTTCTTGTCTTTCCAACCTTATTCAACAATTACTTGCAATTAAGGTCTGCAAAAATGATTCAGAAAATGGTCTATGATTCAATATACAAGGTGTCCCCAAAAAAATTGTTCGACGTTTGATTAGATGTTAAAAATATTGATAGTAAGAATGGGCTCCTCTTAGATAGCTCTGTTCCTGAGATCTGAAGTCAATTTTCAACACCAGAATGTTGCAAATCCACCAAAAATTCACGGAGGGAATTGATGAATCCAGAACATTTTTGAGACATAGGCATCATTCGACATTTAGTATTTATAAAACAAGAACAAATCTTGTAAACAAAAGATTCAGGTTTCCGAAAAGACAAAGCTGTTTGCCTCTCTGAAGAATAGATTTCATATTTCTTAGTGCACTTAATCAAATCAAAATACAGAGAAAGCAAAACTATTGTCGGCTGCGTTGAAGGTTTGAAATTAATTCTTAGACTCCGAAGTCACTTTGCCTGAAAGAAATGCATCCTTTTTTCACAAAATTAAACCTTGCTTATTTGTAATTCATTTTCAATTTTTAGAGGCTAAAAGCAGAAGAAATAGACAAAACTCTTGCATTCCTCTGTATGAGCCATGACGATTCAGCAGGCAAAATTTGTTTAGATCCGAAGACAAGTGGAGCATATATTGAATGGAAAGATGTTGGACATCAAAAGATATTCGACAAAATCAGCGAGCGACTTCTTCAAATCACGAGAGAGTTGGGTGGAACCTATGTGGTCAATCCTGTGTGGTCCAAAGGGATGGATAAACAACTTGTAACAGTCCATCCATTAGGAGGTTGTCCAATGGCTGAAGATGGTGATGATGGAGTAGTTAACCATAGAGGACAAGTCTTTATAGGTAGGCCATATTTCTTCCTTTTGTTTATTTTATTCACAAGCCGAGCTGAAAGCATTGAAATTCTCCTATGTTAAGAGCTTTTTTAGAACAATTGCTACTCTGCCTCTGAATCCAATTAAGCAAAATCTGCTACGCAGATCCTAGACTTGTCTTTCATTTCTCGTGCACGAGGTGACAATTTGCCCTACTAATTTCATAGTAACCGTTGCAACTTTGTTCTGAATATCTGGTTGAGAGAATTTCCTTTGTCTGCAATAGACGATTGCGCTAAAGATGGTGGCGAGGAATTTTTTACCGAGATGCACTGCGTTCTTTAATCGAATTCCTATAGAATCGTTGTAGATTCATAATTCGAACGCAGTGCATCTCGGTAAAAAATTCCTCACCGCCATCTTTAGCGCAATCCTCTGTTGCTAATCGCTATGAATTATGGTGTCAGTCAAAAGCAACTGATGCTATTGTGTTACAAATCTGTCCTTCTTTGACACGTGCAAATGCCGACATCTAATTGGAGGCAGAACTTATCGGAGGCTATCGTCTCAAGATAAAAGTACGTCACATAAGAAAAATCTTGCTCGGGAGCAATGTAAACGCTCCTGAATCGTTAAAACTTTGTAGCATATCAAAACTGTTCTGGTACAGTGTAAACATGGTCTTATATGACTGCTCATCACCGAACAGTAGCTGGATGCCTTTCTTCGTTTCATAGCTTCATAACATAAACATACTTGCATTTCTATTTGTCATATTTCTGCAGGTGATTCAGATGATGTGCATCCTGGTCTCTATGTAATGGATGGTGCAATTATCCCTACATCAGTTGGTGTCAATCCAGTGATGACAATTTCTACACTTGCTGAACGATGTTGTAGATTGCTAATTCAAGATTGTGGATGGAAAATTGATTATGATTTACATCGAGATTTCAGTATGTATTTCTTAGAATTTGATCCTTTGTTGCTTTAGGTTCACTGACAAGGCATGCATTCTTCATTCATACATTCATTCATTCATTCATTCATTCATTACTTTTGTTATTTACTTTTTTTAAAGTAGACTGAAAAATTTCTAGCTACCAAAGGCTAATTTCACGCCTGCTAAGCATGCCACATTCAGGCATGGACCCCTCCGACCCCTAGCTTTGCGTCCTTTCCGATGGACAATGATGAAGTGAGTTCACTGGCCAGGTATCTGGAAGGTCACTTATATCCTGATGTTGACCCCCACACTACAAAGCTTAGCTTCAATCACCTCTCGAAAATCGTAGAAGTCGCGTCAGCTTTCACCCTTAAACTCAGCAAGAAGTGTACTTTTTGTGACGACGGCAGGCATCTGTAAGGAAGGAACGTTAAACAGGTGTCCCATGCCTGGATGCGGCATGCACAGTAGGTAGGCCTAAATTAGCTTTCAGTAGCTAGAAATCCCGAAATCCTGACAAGCCCACTCAAAACAAATTGAAAGACAAAAACAAACAAAAAGGAAGCTGCTAGTTTGCGTCGTTGGACGGCCACCACTCATCATAACAGTTTTTTGTTTGCTTCTTGTAGAAAATTCGCTTCTTGTAGACTTAGTGAGAAAATTCCCAATAAAGCCAATCCACTCTTGTCTGGTGAATACCCATTTGAAACTCCTCCATTAAGTTTCTCTTTTTCAGCCATCATGACAGATAAATTATCATCAACCTTGAATAAGATGAAGACATCACATGGTTCAGGTCACGATGGCATTGCGAGCTTTTATTTGAAGATTGCTTTGCCAGTTGTCGGCAGGTCCTTGTGTGATCTCTTCAATAAATCATTGTTTGCAGGAAAATTCCCGGAGGACTGGAAAATAGCGCGTATTGCACCCATCTTCAAGAGTGGCGCAAAGGATGACAGGTCTAACTATAGGCCAATATCAGTTCTTCCTTTCATATCTAGGCTATTTGAGAAATTAATTTTCAATCAGTTTTATGAATACCTGGATGCAAATAAATCACTATATGAGCATCAGTCTGGTTTTCGACTTTTACACTCGGTAGCCACAGCCCTTATGGCTAGCACCAATGATTGGTACCTGAATATAGACAAAGGAAAATACACTGGTCTAATCTTTATTGACTTGAAGAAGGCTTTCGACACGGTTGATCATGAAATCCTACTGAAAAAACTGAAAATGTATGGAGTGACTGGCCTGGAACATGACTGGTTTACATCATATTTGGATAACCGTAAACAATTCTGCAGGGTGGATGGCACCTCCTCCGATGTGAAGGGAATAAATTGTGGAGTTCCTCAAGGCTCTTGTCTTGGTCCACTCTTGTTCCTGATTTACATCAATGATTTGCCTTCTTCCTTGCAGAAATCCCATGTCAGCATGTATGCTGATGATACGGCCATTTCCCTCTCTTCAAAAAGTATTGATGACCTGCAAAATGACCTAAACTTAGATCTTTTGAAGCTACAGGATTGGTTGCATGCAAACAAACTTTCTCTGAATGTTGTGAAAACGCAATCACTTATTATAGGCTCTGGTCCAAACATCCGTAAGATCGAAAGCCAGCCTGATGCTCCACCATCTTTTTCTATAGGTGATCAGGACATTGAAATGATTACCAACACAAGATACTTAGGTGTTCAGATAGACAGTAAACTCAACTGGGACAAGCATATCGATACCATCAAGACCAAGGCTAATCGAGCCCTTGGACTTATTAAGTATTCTAAGAAATATCTTCCATCTGACGTACTCATCAAAATGTATAGAGGGATTGTTGAGCCCCATTTGAGCTACTGTTGTTCCGTTTGGGGCTGCTGTAGTGAATCAAAGCTTGATGTCTTGCAAAAAATCCAAAATAGAGCTGCCAGAATTGTAACTGGCAGCCCATACGATGCGTCTGCTGCTCCGATAATTCAGAATCTTGGATGGTCAACTATCAGTAATCTTGTAAGAAAGGAGACAGCCACGCTAACTTACAAGTCTTTAAATTCGCTTGCACCAGACTACTTGAGAAAATTATTCGCAAAATGTTCGGATGATAGAGAACGGTTTCTGCGTTCATCAGAAACTGATCTTAAGATACCGCTGCTAAAAACGATCAATGGCCAAAAGGCCTTTTCTTATCGAGGTGCAAAACTGTGGAACAGTCTAGAAAGAGGTACTAAATTGGCCCCCTCCCTGAAAATCTTCAAAGATCATCTATAGTCGGGGACAACTCTTATTTTATCTTTACGTTCTCTTTTTTAGCCTTAGTTATATAAATTGTAAATTGTGAATTAGGTTAGGTTAGTAAATTGTAAATTAGGTTAGGTTAGTAAATTTCCTTTGTTATTAGTATTAGTGCTTATTTTTATCTTTTAAAACAGGTCAGGTTGAAAAACATATATATGTATGAACCTTTAACCTGTATAAATATTATAAAATGAAATGAAAAATGAAAAATGACAAAGGTATGATACACCATTCTTGTTGGGGAGACGAAGTACTGACCCTTTTGTTTTGCAGCATTGTGTTTCAACTTTGTTGATAGCAAATCAACGCTGGGGCTCTCAGTGTCATGCGCATCAATACTATTGTGTTTTGCTCTTGTTCTCAGCGGTCAAGCTAATTTGCATATTACGTCATTGAAGTACATCGTTAGTGCACATGCGACCTGGAGCCCTTTTTGGGGGATTCCGCAAGGCTCACAACTTAGCCTGTTCGTATAAATTCATAGCGGTATTATTTTGTATTTCATCATCAATCATACCAACCCTAGACTTATCCTTTAAAGCCTTCATAACTTTCATTTCTTTTGCAGAAAACATGGCTCGCATAGAGCGAAAACCCGGCATACGTTTCAGTGAAAGAATGCATGGACAGGTTACAATGACCCAAGATGGCGATTTGTCAAATTGTGAATTCGTTGTTACTGTCGAATCCCAAGATGTTGAAAATATGCTGACGGATTCAAATCATGCAGGAACAGTTACTGGCACTGTCACTTGTCCTGGCCTATCTCCTGAACCACTTACCATCTCATCAGGTGAGGTGACTATGTTCGAAGTTCTTTGATGGAAATGAAAAATCAACCCAAGAGCTGCATATGCATGATTAAAATTAGCCTGAATGCCAATCCCCCAATGTTGCAAAAATGTCCAGAGATCGACCATATTTGGGCAAGAAATCGTCCTCAAGTTAAGCTGAACTTTTCCACAATGGATATTTTATTTCATTTTACATTTTCATATCCTTTTAGCTACTATTTAATCCAACAAATAGAATATATGATTCAGTTTATATATAATACAAATATAGTACAAGTAATACAAATAATATGATACAGTTTTTAGTGATGAATCTGCAAGCAAAAAGTAATTACAGCTAATGTCAGATGCTGCTCTTCCAGGGAGTCGTCGTCTCATTGGCTTTCAACTCATCAAAATATGTTTCCGTTGCTTTTCGAATTGGCACAAGGAAGGAAGCTCCCCGGTACCAACAGGGGTTTCATTCAAGACCTTTATAGCTGAATAGGAAAATTCTTTTTTGGCTTGCTCCTGTTTAACTTGGAACCCAGTAATTGTTAAAGATGTATCATCAATATTCAATCTAAAAATAGTTGTCTTTTCTTTCACTTCGTTTTTTGAGTTCCTGCCTCCGAAAATTTTACTTCTCTTTGCTGCAAGCATATTCAAGCAAGATCTGGCGCACAGCCGGCCAATCGTTTTGTGTGTTATTTTCTCAAACTTTTCATTCACAGGGGAATTCAACTTATTTGTGGCCAGCACAGAAATAGTTGATGCCAAAGAAATGTTATACAAATTCAAATTAACATCAGCAGAGAACAAAACTTATCGATTTGATGGCAAGAAAATAATAAAAGCTGATAAAGTTGGAGAAACGGGCCTAACCGATACAACCACTTTATTTGTTGACATCTATGATGGAGACGAGGCCAACCTCGTTTCATTGGCTACTGGCGTGCTTAAAATTGCGTTCAGGGACTTTTCTAAACAACTAGATACTATGGAAATTATTAACACGGAGAGTCAGACGGAGAAAATCAAATGGAAAGCAAAATTTGGGAAATTTTTTGCCTCGACGCTTTGGCATACATACAGTGGATTTTCTGAATGTACTTATTTAGATCCAAATGCCCCGCCGAGAAAGAAAAGACCGCTTCGACTGGGCAATGTCGTTCCCGTTATGTACAAAGTTTTCACAAAAGATAATGTGAGCATCTTAACTTTCTTGTTTGTTTTTGTTTTGAATATAATTGATGTCCGTTCAAGAGCCTCCGTTTCCAAATTTCTATCGAAGCGTTGATTTGGTGGTTTTTGACAGACAATACCACTGACTTTTCATCTGTTTTTTAAAACTGAAAGCATCATTTTGAAGATAAATTTTTGTACTTGACAGTACCAACCAAACATTCACATTGTTTTTTATTGCTCGGATATAAATGGATTTTAATGGTGATTTTTTGGTGGCTTGGGTGAACAACCAAGGTTGTTAGGACACGGATGTTTGATTTATTATTCATTGACCTTGTTTTGATCCTTGTGTCGTGTTTTGTTGAATGTTTTCTGTTCTGTTTCGTATTCAACTGATGTGTAAAACCGAGCGTGGTTAGGCCTAACCGCTCTCAAGTTGTTCGAATATAGCTCCCTTATATTTCTGTGTCCTAGTGCACCTTCGCGTAAGAGCGGTTTCAGACCGCAGTGCACTGTAAATGAGCTACAAGCTGGTCAACTAACGCATATAATCAGGCCCTATGAATTCAATTTTGATGATGATATAGGCCACATCAACGGTGCATTATTGTCCTTTGGCCCATATTAACTCATTACGTTGAGTCATAGTAATCGCTACCACCCACTCACCCTACTTGCTCATGCCAGCATGAGCGAGGGATGGTTGGGTGGTATCGATTTCTAGGACTCAAAATAATATGTCTAGGGCTCACATGACATGATATCGTTTCTTACAGGTTCAGCTTCAAATAACACGCTACAAAGGTGGTGGCAAAGGACCTCTGCTTGCGTGTCATGGTATGGGCACCAACACAATTCTGTTCCATTTGGACACCATTCCAACCAACTTCCTCGAGTATTTTCTTGAAAGAGGCTATGACATATGGCTCTTTGATACGAGGCTGTCTACAAATTGCCCATGGATCTCCTCGCTGCATCATTTTTCAATTGATGATATGATAAATTTTGATATGCCGGCTGGGGTGGACAAAGTACTTGAAATTACGAAGGAGGTATGACATTATGCGCATACTAACTGGCTTTGTGTTTTACTGGAGAATATAAAGCCCAGGTCTAAAAAGTAAACATCGAACTTAGAATATGATTAGCCCTTTATAAACTGTAGAAAAAGTCCTTTTATATTACATTGTGTCCCTACAAGAATGTGCCCCTTTTGCGTAGATTCCGCGGGCGAATTGTACCTTTGGTTGTCTCGATCTGAACATTGTCGTATAGGGCAGACTGCAGTTTACAATTTGAGACCTTGTTTTAGTCAATCTCAAGTAGTTGCTAATTTGTGGCATAGAAATGGTCAAAGATTTGGTTGCTTCAAAGAACAGCTCTTCGGTTGTTCACCAGCTATGCCAACATTAGTTCTTCAATTTGTTCTGCATTATTTAAAGTTCTGATAATACTTTTTATCTGCAGGAAAACACTATCAGTCTTTTAAAATACAGAAAAATTTGATAACGACTAATTCCATCCTTGCAAGCATTGCTTGACTCTGACATTGCTGGAGAGAATAATTGATTTGCTATTTTTGAAGCAACTACGTATTTTGCCCTTCTTGCCCATCGTGTGCCATAAATCAGCTAATTTAACCCCACCCCTAATTTAACGTCCCTTCCGAGGACAGTGAAGTTAGCTGCTAAGTCAAGCCTCCGAGCGGTCACCTATCTAGACTGATGACGATGAGTCTCTCGTTGCCCTGTGCTCTTTGACTTGATGATGGCGCTTTGGGCAATAGAGACTCATAGTATTACTCTGAAAAACTTGGCCCTATTTAGGCCCAAGCTTCGCAATTCCTCCAGTACCAATCAGATTGCGAGATTTGTGAATTACTTATGTTAAGGTGAGAATGTGGTAGAATTTTCGATTCGATTGAAGAATTGAAAACACTCCCACGAGATGGAGATTTGAAGCCGTCATTCTTTCATAATTCCATTGATGATTGAAGAAAATAGGGCCAAGTTTTTCACTGTTCATTATGAGTCCCTCTTGAGCAAGGTTTACCGCAGGGATACAAGGGACTCATCGTCATCAGTCTACACCTATCCCTATTTTGACCTCACTCGAGCGAGGTTAACGTAAGTCAACTAACGGAAACTAAGCTGCTCGGCCACTCACACCATTGTAACCTATTATATAATTTGTAAAACTTTGTTGGAGATTCAGCAATGTGTTCTTTTACAAACATGCAAACACTACGTTGCGTCACCTGGATATTATGATTTTGCTCTCTCTCGTAGAAAAATGTTCAAATCTTGGTTCATTGCGTATCAGCTGTTGCATTTTGGGGGTCATTGCTGGCCGGTAAATTGAAAGGGAAGATTCGAACAGCAATTATAAGTCAATCAGTTCCGATCCCAGAGGGATCATACATGAATCAATTGAAGTCAAAGGTTCATCTGAGCAATTTTCTCGACAAGATGGGAGTCAAGACTGTTACTGCATATACAGATGAGAAAAATAAGTCAGCTTTCATGAACTGCTTTGCGAGGAAAATCACAAATTTATCGACAGCCAAAAATGAGCATTGTTCTAGTGATGTCTGTCACCGGTATGTTGTTTTGAAGGTCTGTCATCGGTATGTTGTTTTGAAGGGTTTGACTCTGATGCAGACTGTATTTTGCTGAAGAGACGTTTATCCGTATTCTCAAGTTCGAGAAACCTGATTGGGAAAGTGGTATCGGGGAATCCCCATTTCTGACCCTCACTGAAGAGCTTTTCACAAGTTTCAGGCCAGAAAACCCCCTTAGTTTCAGTTTTTATTTGATACCTCTCTAATCTCGTCTTTGATCATTTGTATGACTTCGCTATCCTTTGGATATTTTTAAAGTTATAGCTTGGAGTTCATCGAAAAAGAATCGAGGAAATGGCATTTTAAACCCCCTCCTCCAACCATCAATGACTCTTGTTAAAAACCATTTCTTTCCTCTTAACGGAATTGCGTTCTATTGTGGCTTGATCTACGAGCACCTGACTGATTTAACTGACACTCACTCCCAACATTCATCCTCCTTCCCCCAAGTGTATTCATTAAATCCCCCCCTAATTGACGGCTATTGACCGTTATCAAGCAGCATAATTTCAATGTTGCAACTAATGACATATTACAAGCATTACTTAGCATTTCAGGTAGGTAGGTAGGTATTTATATTTAACGTGGCTAGCCCGCGAAAGTCTGAGAGACTTATTTCCAGCAGGGGCCACGGATGTTTTACCATCAGTCCGCCGCAGCTACCCGCCACAGCTACCAGATTTCCCTCACATGGCTCTGGTCGACCCGGGCTAGTGTTACAGACAGCGACCAAACTGTCCAGCGTGGGATTTGAACCTACGGCCGTTCTGACCTTTGGCTTACGAGTCAGACGCCTTAACCACTCGGCCACACGCTCACATATTGCCCTCCTGCCTATTGCCCTCCTTCCCCCCAAATTCATGCATTACTACCCCCCAAACAACACGGCCATTGGTACCCATACATTTCTTTCTATGGGGTAACAAGAATTTTAAATGTTACAAATCATGATTTTAATGTTTCAATTCATGTTAAGCGAACGAATTAGTGATCACTCGCTCTCAGTTACCTCCCCCCCCCCCAGCCAATTCACTCTGAAAGACATCGGTTAACAGCCATCTGTTTGCTCTCTTCAAAATCACATTCTAATATGGCTTGATTTACAAGAACCAGAATTTCAAGTCATGATATACGAAATGGATCAATGCTCTCCCCCTCTCAGCTCCCTTCCCACTCCCCAACCCATCCCTTAAGACCCCCAAAGACATCCGTTAATAACTATCTACTTGTTCTCTATAGCATAACATTTTATTATGGCTTGATCTACGAGCACCAGAATTTCAATGTTGCAACACACGATACTTTACACGAATTATTCGGAACTGCTGCAGCAGGATATTTTCACCATTTGTCAAGATGCTTCAGACAACAAAGACTCGTAGATAAAGATGGAAATGATATCTATTTGCCTTGCTTAGACAAAGATGGAGTTTGTCAACATCACAATCCTTCCGAATTGGACTGGGTTCGAAATGTTGATGTACCAATTTATATGTTTTCTGGTAAGATTTCTCGTTAACCCTCTACGCCCTGAAGAACGTTTGTGAATTAGTCTAGAATTTATCCCTCAATCGCACTGTTTGTTATCCCTACGAATAACTGAATAACCTACACATTGGTGCATGTTAACCTCCTCCCCCCGGGGGAAGGACTACTTGGTTGTCAATTTGAAGAGGGTGTGCACTCTAAGAAACAATTTTTTCACCCGGCTTTGGAATCTTTCCCTCGAAATGACCACCGGCTTTAAAAGAAACATCGGCTAAAATTATTTTCCAAAACGTTGACAATCCACGAGAAGACAATGAAATGACGCTTTTGACAACTGGCTTTAGAAAAATTGCCTTCTTTTTTCGATACCCCGCGTAAGAAAAAAAGAGGGGGAAACGTTCCCCGGGATAACATGCACATCGGGTCAGCAAAATATACTAGATACCTCATCCGGGATGTTAATCCTCTAGTGACATGATATTATCCTTGCGCCTTACTGTGTGCTATCCATCCGAATAACGATATAGCCTTCACCTTACTGATGTTACCCCTCCAATGACACGATATATGATCCCCACATCACATTGAACAACCTCAACTTTACAAAATAACCTGCAGACAACTCTATGGAAGTTCTATGTGGTGTCTCCCGGATGGGTAAGAAAGGCGCCTGTCATTGGAAAAATACTGCTCCCTGAATATCAAACAGTAATTTCAAACACTATCTTCTTGTATTGCATTGTAGTCAGTCGTTCCTTCCCGTGAGTATGGGAGTTTTTCTGCAGAGCTGCCCTTTCAAAGTCTTCAAAGAAAAGTGAAAACTTCATATGCTAGGAGATATGCAGGAATATGCAGAAAGCAATGGACACGGACTTAAAAATAAGAAATATAGATTTTACTGGCTTGCTTATGGTTAAAGCATAGATAATATCAAGGGTTTGCACATTTGCTTCTTTGAAGACTACACGAATATTTGATGATAAAGCGCAAAAAGCCTTGAATCAAGGGTGGTAGGATACTGCTATATTTACTTCCACCAAGATTTCATAAAGAATTGCTTCGACGTATTCACTTAAACTTATAATATTATGTATTTCCCCTTCTCCATGTTTGTTGTCATTGTGACAAGTTACCCTCCATGTGTTTGCGGCCATCTTGCATTGAGTGGCTCTGTGCCTCCTGATCTGATGACGTGGAACTTGTCACGACTGAAATGCCACAAAGTAAAAAAGAGAAATAGAATACACAAGAGAGAAATAGAATACACAACATTGAAGCAATTCTTTTTCACATTTTAGTGGAGGCGAGCACAGCAGTCTCCTGCCACCTAACTTGAATATTACAGTAAGATATTTCGGGCATAACCCTTCGTCAGTAATAACGAAGAGGAGTACAGTCAGGTTAACCATAGATAATAGAAACAGTCACTGTTCTATTATCTATGGGTTAACTCACCTAGGTATGGTTATCTCGCTCCGCCTCTTTCTTGCCACCAGTTTCTGATACCTTCTTTGATTAACAAGCCTCGATCTGACTTTGTAGGGACTGAAAACGAGTCATTCACAACGGCAAGTGTGAGGCGAATGTACCAAGCTCTGAAATGTGTCAATCCAAATCAGGACTATGTTTTTGAAGCAATCCCTGGATACGGTCACGTGGACCATTTCATTGGCAAGAATGCATGCTTTGATGTATGGCCTAGCATCCTAAGGTTTTTGGACAAATATGCAGAAAATAATGTTGCAAAGAGTCGGAAGGTTATGAAGCATTTAAAGAAAGTTGTAGATGTTGTCAAAGTTGTGTCGCCTAGCAGACCAGGTTTGTCTTTTATTTTAGTAATTTGAGTATCATCATCATCACAAACGTTATTCAACGTTATTTTCAGTTGCAGTTTCCAATGCATCCTGGTCATGTGTCTTTAAGCTGCTAGCAATTATGATGTTGATGTTATGACAATGAACAGGGATTTGGCGGTGAAACTTTGACACCCTGAATCATTTTCACGGTCAAATCCTTATCAAATTTTACATCGCCATAACATTAACGCGGCGACCGCTAGCAACATGAAAACTTGTCGTTTAGTCTAAAGTTTGGATGCTGAATCCTAATTTGGCCTCGAAAACTTCATATGAAAAGAAGTTTGAATAATTTTCCAAAATGAGGCTGTTAATTGAAGTTGTGTGCACAAAACGCACGAAGACGTCGTTTCACGCAATTCCTGTTGTCTGACAACATAACTTCCATCTTTCTCCTTCCCACAGGCACAGGGTCAAGCAATGGAAGGAAGTTAGAATACGGTAAACTAACCACTGAGAAGGAGATATTGTGCACTGCAGTGCCACCAATTGATTCAGATGATGAAAATGATGGTGGCGATTCAGATTCAGACTCGGAACTTGAAGATGCCTCCGCAGAGGAAGTTCCTGCATTAAGGAAAGAATTGGACGATATATTAAAGGATCAGAAAAGTATGACGTGGACGCGAAAGAAAATATTCAAAAGTTCATACCATAAACAGCCTGAGTACGTTATTAAAACTCTTCTTTGTCTGTTTGTATTTTGTTGATGATTTCAAGAAGTTGAGTTCTTCAAGCAATTGTAGATTGAAAATTACAGCACCTTTCTTACTTTTGAGTGAAGACATTTTTAGTCGTTTGAATCCATTCTCCAGAGTCTACTTAGTGTTGCAAACAAGTACAAGCGTTTGACCAGTTCCTGTTACGCATTTAAAAATTTTTTGTTTCCAGTTGATGGTATAGACGAGATATTAACTTAGATTTTGGGACCTTGCATCTTCAGATCGAATATGTAGCGGGTGTCCCAAAAAATCACAACAGATTTAAAAAATTCCAACACAAGCTGTTTCATACTAAAAATTTAATAATTGTTTTTATCGAAATTTACAATAATTAGATAAAGTTTTGAGATATTTTTCAGAATTTTAGGTGACTTGGTTGCAGATTTATAAATCGACAAACTCAAAATTTGCTGTCATTGCAAAACCGGACCTCCCATAACCGGTGCAAAACATCATGCGAAATTACGAGCGTGACATTATCTGCGGCTTTACAGGATTACAGACAAGTACATAATTTGACTAAGAGACTGTGACAAAAGAGATCCCTTAATGATTCATGAGTTATCTAGTTTCGAAGGAGCTCTCAGTGTTCATTTCCAATTGAAAGCATAACTGTAAGAATGGTATAGTCATATTAGAAAAAGCAACTTCGTCATGACCGAAATCTTCATACAAGTATCTGTTCAATGTTCAATTAAGTTTTGTGTTTGAGTGCTTGTCAGCAATCCTCGGTAATTGCTGAGACTGTCATTTTTCATAATTTGACAATTTATTGAACTATTGCTAATGCTGGTTTTGACCTGGAAGCAATTTTGAACTTTTCTGATTTTTAACTTTTACAACCAAGTCACCAAAAATACTGGAAAATATATCAAACTTTATTCTAATAGTTGCAGATTTCAATAAAAATAATTGTTTGTTAACAAGTATGAAACAGCTTCCATTAGAATTATTCGAATCTGTTGCATTTTTTCTGGGGCACCCGGTACTGACAGATTACTTCATTTAAACACGCAAAATTTCTTAAGGAGCCTAAGACAGATGGTTATTGAATTCTGCGACCACCATCACTCCTGAATTTGAAGAAAATATCTAGTCAGCTCAGTCAGCCACTAAAAGTTCAATTGTTAAAAATTTCCTGATCACTTAAACTATTCTATTGATTTGGGAAATGTTAAGAAAAGATGAATTTACACTTCAACAATTCACAGCGCAACTTTCTAGAAATGGCGGCGGAAGAGAAGCTGGTTTAGCTTGCCAGTTCGAATGGGGTGTAAGTGAATTCCTCTGCGAATACAAACCCGCTTTGGAACTGCAACGTCTTAAAATCTAATTTGAGGTCTCATCTTTACTATGAACTGAGAAAAGAAATTTTTGAAGCCAAGTTTTCTTCGCGGGAACTGTTCAAACGCTTATGCTTTTTGGGACACCCAGTATGATAAATGAAATATAAAAGAGTTATTCTTTATCTAAATTGTTTTTGATCCTCAGGTATCAACCACCAACATGTGCTCCGGACTCATACGAAAGTACTATCGTAGAAAAAGTCTTCATGAGAGATGATACAGAGAAAAGAGAAATTTTCGTCATGAGTGATATGCATTTAGGGGGTGAATGGGCCAAAGAGACTATACCCAAGTTAGAAAAATTCGCCAAAATATTAGCAAGAATCGCTGAACAATTTGTTCATACCATTGTGCTGTTGGGGGACATTTTTGAGATGTGGATGACACCTATTACCCTTGGGCCCCCTTCAAAGGAAGAGATGATCAAGAATTGGAAAGAACAGGAGGTGCGTTTTGAATGAAATTATATTGTTTGTATCGTATCCTTCAAGGAGCTCGTCCTATTCTCCTCATTCTTTCTGAATTAAAAAGTCTGTTTCGACCAACATTGATGACACGTGTTACGTTATTGTTAGGTTTTGTTAGGTTGTTACGTTATTGTTAGGTTGTTAGGTTGTTACGTTATTGTTAGGTTGTTACGTTATCGTCCCATGAAAACAAGGAGATGACAAATGTAAAGCATGCTGGTTGAAGCACACCCTTTAAGCCTGGTGCAACCTGTGTCTCTTTTAGACTCTCATGACTATACATATCACCGTTATTTCTCTCCAAGAGTCAAAGTAGAATTTGAATATGAATACTGGTTTTTATTTAACAAATGGTTACTGCAAAAATTCTTTTAACTCTTCTTTTTATTAAGCCCCCCTCTCTAATAAGCCTCCTCTGGAGTCTAAAATTGAATAAATCCCAGGGGCTTAATAGAGCTTACGGTACATATACTAAATATAGATCTTTCGCCATCTTTTCTTTTCTATATATATTATATTTTCAACAGCTAGCGAGCAACCAGGATTTCTCCTTTTTCGGTGCAAACGGAAACATTTTTAAAAATTCTCAGGAAAAATCGAGAAAATTAAAATGCGCCACAGCCGGGACTCGAACCACGGATCTCCTGCTTTCCGGGCAAGTGTCTTAACCGTTAGACTACCGTGGCACACCTTAATTCTCTCGATTTTTAGCACCTTGTAGGTTGCTTTCGGCTTTCGCCTTTTTCAAGCAGCGCATTTTATAAATTTTCAGCATATATATATATATATATATATATATATATTTGGCTAGAGGAGGTGAGGTAGAAGTGGCTAGCTCAATGATAGAGCGAATTCAATTGAGCATCATACACATTTTCAATGAAAGTGAAGTAAGTAATAAGAATAACAATCCAGACATTCCCAAAGTCCGTCCCATTCTTGGTATCACTTGAGATATGCGTTAACGCTAATCACTTCTATTGTGTTATTCGCGGGCATTTGCTGATGACATCTACATTAAGTCAGACAATAGATCTGTGCATTTTGTTAGGCCACTTTCATTGATGTTTACAACTATTTATATTCAACATCATCATTGGTTTGTTGGTGTATTGTTCACACGCTTTCAGGCATTAGTCAACAGTTGTTGGTGTGTTACTCCAGTGTTTTTGTCAGTTGTTCACGTTTTTGACCATTCCATCATGTTTTCGTGCTAACTTGCTGTTTATCGGTTCTTTGCTGTCTGTATTTCACAAAATTTGATTGTATGAATTTGATATGGCAGTGAATGTTTTTAGTAAGAGGTTGTTTCTATGTTGCTCACGTGTTGCTCACTTGTTGCTCAAATGCTGACCATCCATCCTTCATAAATTCAACTTTAGGAGATGAATATGGTAATGAAAGCTTTTGAAAAAAGGTTTTGTCAGTGTTGCTCACATGTCGTTCCTGTGTTGTCCATGTGTTGCTCAGTTGTTGGTTAAATGCTACCACTCTTATGTCAAAAAAATTTATTTTAGGAACTAAGCATGGTGTTGAAAGCATTCAAAAAGATGGCTGAGGAGGATGAGGTCAGAATTTATTACATCAGAGGAAATCATGACGTAGCCATAGATGCGGAAGTAATCAAGGAGCTATTCGGAGAAAAAGTCAGATTTATTCCCGGAAAACTGATCTATTTAATCAACACAGGGAGTCAAGAATATAGAATTCGCTTTGAACATGGTCACGATTACGATTTGTTCAACTGCATGGACCTTGCGCCAGTCGACAGCCCTCTGCGGGGCATGCCTATTGGGTATTATATATCAAGATGTGCTCATTCATCAAAAGAAAAGTATTTCAGTGATACAGAAATGGTGAGACATTTTGAAACCTTTGATGTTATGTGCCCTGTGTTAACTGGTCAAGTGGTAGGGTAGATAGTGGTAGGTCAAGTGGTGCAGCAGCACAATGTTAAAAAGTGACGCATCTTTATACTTGTTTATTCCCTACTTTTTGCAGATTCTCTCGAAAACAGATCTGCAAAAACTATACCTCAAAATAGAAGCAATGGAGAGTTGGGCTTGATCATCACTACATCATTTTCGTCAGACCTTTCATTCCAGAGAAATGTGAATTTTTCGACCAATAGCCTTCTTTGTTAAACCCTGCATATTAGTATATTTTCTGAAGATCATGTTCGACGGGGGGATGTGCCATTTTTCATGGTATCATTTTCGCCTTTTTTCCTAAAACGGAGTATCAAAAGAAGGCAATTTTTCTGGAGCCAGTTGTCAAAACATGTCAAATGGGGAAATTTGGTTAGATCGGATTATTACATAGCCCAATTTTTTTTGCTGTGGACTATACTTTTCACCGATTTTTTCCAGGATCAAGTATCATGTGAAGGCAAAAATTCTGGAGCCGGGCAAAAAAATTTTTTCGTGGGCACACCCTCGTAGAAGTTTAGGTCAAGTAACAACCCCCTCCCCCCCTGGTCAGTTTTTGAGATATTCTGAAGTTGCAAAGTATATGTTATGAAATATTTATTCTTAACGTATTGTTTTCTTTGTAATTTCCCTTTTAAAATCATCTCAATTTGACTTTTGGAAGTTTCATTTCAGGTGATTCAGAATGGCTTACGTTCATTCCTGTCAATATTGCCCAACAAAATATTTGGCTCTGCGATTGCTGAAATTTTAAGCAAGAGTTTTTTCCAGAAAAAATTGCTGACAAATATGTTTGAAAGTGCACTGGATTTAGAAGTCAACAGAGATACATGTATTTTATTGAATGATGGAGAATGGGTTCGAATTGAAGAACTCATCAAATTCCCACTTATCAAATTAGCCCTTGAAAAGGTATTGATTTCCTTCAGCTCCTTTAGGGCCCATCGATATTTGATGTTCATATTTTTAGAGGCACTTTGCCGCTAAGAAGGCACTTGGCCGCTAAGAAGGCACTTGCTAAGAAGGAGAAGAGGCTTTGTGATAGACAGCTAAGAGGAAGGAGGGACCTCCGAAGCAAACGTTTTACTTTAGACATAGTTTTGATCCTCGTTTATCATAATACTGAAGTATTTAAAGGTCATAACTTTATCGTTCTCGCGATCCAGAAGGCATATCTTCCTCAATTTAAATACATAGACCCAGTGAGACTTTGCAGAGTGCAAGATTTAGGACATGACAGTCCCCCTCGGCTTGATACCGAGACCCTTCTTTCTCCTCACCCATGAGTGGGGAGGGAGGAATCTCAATATCCTGCCAGGGCCAAATGCCATCAGAGATATCAAAACTGAATTTCAACAGCTTCTTGCAGCATTTAGTTTCTTTCTCAGCTTCGATTGTCTGTATTTAAAAAAATAAAATATTATTGTCTGTATTTGTTTGTATTATTTACGGTATTTGTTTGTATTTTTTATAAATCTGATATAAAGGACAGGATTCTTTGTCACAGGATTATTGCATGGATTTTTGTGAGCTCCCTGGGCTCTGAAGTCCTGGGGAAGCTTGCCCCCCTCTTGAAGGCCCTAGATCAGCACAATGTGGCTGGAATTTGAACTTGATTTGCTTTTTATTTTCAGTTTGGATCTTCACGCACGTTCAGCCTGCTGGAAGGAGCTCTTGGCAATTACGAAGATTTTCTGTCAGAAATGAGTGAAGATGTCGTCGTACTCGGGCATACTCATACTTTTAGAAATACAAAGTTCGTTGGAAAATGTGACAACCATTATTACGTCAATAGTGGAACATGGATTGACCTCGCGGATCATGTAAGTTCAGATTTATTTGATGGCCAGTTATGAAATTATTGGCCATGAAGATCTTCAAAGACCAGTCCTCATGGACTTGATTGGCGTTGAAAAAGATGATGAATTTGTGCTTAGAAATTTCTTATTGGTTTAAAAGAGTATTGATTATTGGAAATATAGACGAAAAGAAAATCAAATAATTTCTGTTTATTAAGTTTCTCATAGCTCGAGGAACAGCAAATGCAAAAGTTTACAAATATTCTTCGATTCTACCGGGTGAGTCAATAAAAACGCCCGGCGTTTGAAAAAACCATGATCCTTCAATATCAAAGCAATGCTGTTGAAAACTGTCTTGTTTTATCCCCGATATGTCAAATTAGGCCCAGTAATTTACCCGGCTTTAATTGGCCATTCCTTCCCGCTGAAATAGGAGAGTTTCTGCAGAAAGCTCCTTTCGAAAACCTGCAAAAACGAGCGAAAACAGCAAGCAAAATTCTCTTTCGTTCTCCTTCCGAGCAATAATGACTCTTGGGTTTGCTCATGTATTTTGTCCTCATGGGAGAATGGAATCCCCCTGAATAAGTTATTCACACTAGGGGGAAGACTTGTCAACCCGCCAAAACGAAAGCACGTGCTAAAGCGTGTTGAAAGTTATCGCTGTGAGCATGGGCGGTAGGAGACTACTGTATTAGCCTAAAAGTGCTTAAATCGCCTCATAAAGAAATATATTCATTCAAACTCACGATGCTGTGGTTGTCTCTTTCTTCTTCTTTGTCTCCTGCCAAATATTTCCACCAATACAGTATGCACACCACAACTGAGGCCTAGTGGGCGCCAGCGCCATATTGCATTGATTCAACACTGTGCCTCGATATGAGGTTCTGGTTATTCTGGGAAGGGAAGTCCCCAAACGCGAAAACGAGAAGGGATTGGGAATTCGCCCCAGCACTACATGCGCATGCGTAGAATCAATGCAACATGGTCCTGGTGCCCACATGGCCACAGTTGTGGTGTGCATACTGTATTGGTGGAAATATTTGGCAGAAGACAATGAAGAAGAAAAGAGACCACTACAGCATCGTAAGTTTGAATGAATGATTTTCTTTATCAGGCGATCAGCACTTTTAGGCTAACACAGTAGTCTCCTACCGCCCATGCTGTGAGGTAAACACATTAGGGACTTTTGCTCGTAATTTTAGCACGTTGTTTAAGGTTTCTCAACGGGACTCATTTTGGAAACTTGCCTACAGAATCTGAACGGAGGGACCGATTTTAGCCAGGAAAATTTCTAAAAATGATTGAACATGTTAGCTATTCAATCAAATGTTGCAAAATATCATTGCTTATATATTCAAGGAGCATTAGCCTTTCAAACACCGGGCGTTTTTTTTACTCACCCGGTACTTCTAGATTGTTGCTAAAAGTTCAGTCATAAGCAGTCAAAACCTGTTCAGTGTGCAATTTATCGTGACTTGTCCAAGTGGGAACACGAAATAAGCCTGAACAGTGTTCTGGAACATTTAAGAAACTCGTAAGAAATTCTGAGAGCTTAAAATCTGAGAGTTTTAAGACACTTTCTGTACTGGTCTAAATTCTTTGTTTCTAATAAAAAAGATTCGTGTATTGCATTGGTTGTTTTTAAATGAATTTATTCTTGATCATTGGTTTCATTCTTTTCCAGTTTTCATATGTGAGGATGGTTCCCCCAAAGAAAACAGAAGATGGTGTTATTGAAGTAGAGTATAATTCAAATGACGGAGAACCTGAAGAGTTGGCTGCGATTTCATAAAACAGCGAGAAGTATCTCCACCTCAATACTTATGCTATATGATGGATGTCAGAAATCCTCATTGGTTAACAGTTAGCCAGCGTCGCAGACCTGGTCGCAGACCATATAACAGAGAAGGGTTACATGGTCTTTGCATTCAGATTCCTAAGTCCAGGTTTACAGAACTTTCCTGCGACATTCACTTGTAACCCTGCATAAACAGTAAGTAACGAGTTTGTAGACAAAATGATGCAGGTTTCTCATAAGATAAAATGATTTGCCTTTCTGAAGAACAGATTTCACACTTCAGAGTGCACTCTATAAAATCAAAATAGACTGAGAAAACAAATATTGCGGTTGTCTGTGCTGATTGTGTGAGAAATCTGTATTTGAGGCTGTCAAAATCTCTTTGTCTATTTTACCAAACAAAGCTATTCGCCATTCTGAAGAATAGATGTCGCACTTCTGAATGCATTCATTTAGATCAAAATAAACAAAGAAAGCAGATCATTGCGGTTGGCTGCGTTGAAGGTGTGTAATCTATCCTTGAGGCAGTTAATAGCCTGAGATCAGGCTCGCTCAGGCTAGGCAGTTACTCTCTTTTTATTTAACAGAACTGATCCCCAGTGTTATAAAATCCACCATTGCCCGCATAAACAACAGAGCGAACAAAGAGATGAAATGACAGACGTTTTTTCAACGCAGCTACCTTTCTACCTTGCAATCTGGAGTGTTTCCATATGTGGTTTACTATTACTTTTTTGGCATTGCAAACACATTTCATGACAACAAAAGTTAGTCCATCATGCAGGTGTTATGGTCTTTGATGCAGACCAGCTGTTAATAGATCTGGCACCCACTGGACCTTTTAGCTATTCTGAAGAATCAGATTCGAACGATATTCTGCTACATTTTGTAGACTTTTCGAATGTGGATAAAAGTCATAGAAGCTCTAATGCCACTCGATCGAACTCGCATATTAAAGCGTATAAAAATAACGCTCGATCCAGGCTCTTTTGCAGAATAGATAAAAGGTTTATTGTGGTGATATAGACCGACTTAATTGTTGTAAAGGAAAAGACTATAAGATGCGAAAGTTTTATGCTTTTAAGATGGAGTCGGTTATTTTAGTGCCTTTTGATATAAGGGTCATGTCAGGTAAGGTCAGGTCAGGTCAGATCCAAGGAAAGAAATGGTTTTCCTTCTCTCCAGAAGCTGTAGCAAAATCCAGTTAAGACCCCAGTCCTTAATTGTGAACTACCACCTTAACTGATTTCATATATGCTGTTTGCAATATGAATAGAAGTTGTTAATGAGCTAAATTTTGCTGAGGTAATTCTCTCCTTACTTTGTCTATTTTTCTCCTGTTTATGAACAGTTGAGAGACGAAGCAAACGGGATCATTACTAATTATGGATGGCTTGACCTGGCCGTACTGTGTAATCATCAGCCTGATATTTATTTAGAGCATAGGGTGCGGGATGCGGGGTTGGGGGGCTTTATGGGGTGCTAGGTATATTGCGGTAGTGCGTAGTTATTTGATAGATCATTTGATAATGCACATTCTTCCACAGTTTCTTTCGTTTTTCCGTGAAGCAGTTGCAGGGATATATCCCCGAGGGGGGTAACCCCTGTAGGGGGTCTGGTATGTATGTGTCTTTGTGAAGTCAGAGCAAGGACCCATTTATCAGGGCAAAATTTTGAAAAAATTCCCCATAACTATGGCAAAATTTTGAAATATGACCCCATAAATAGGGCAGAATTTTCCACAGGTATCGTGAAAAGACTATGATTTGTATCATTTGTGGAGTTAAATTCCTTTTCACGAAAGCCTTTTGTTATAATAGTTGAAAATAGCAATAAATTGCTAACATTTACCCATAAGTAAGGCAAATCTCTTTAAAGCAGGCGTATAAACAGGGCAAAATTCACAAAACATGACCCATAGCCAGGGCAAAATATCGCAAATTTACCCATAACCCAGGCAGGCACATGCATACCAATCCCCCTATAGAAGTTACCCCTCTCGTATATCCCGCACAGATATGATTCAATCACCAATCACATGTCAATCAATCAAGCTGATTTGATCGCTATTTATAAGTTATTATTTATGTAGATAATGATGTATGATTTAATCGCACGTTGATCAAAGAAGATGATCTTGGTCGATCTTGGTTGCAAAATGAATTGTAAAATTATTTCATCTATCTCCATGTTGCGAAAAGTGCTTATGTGCTCAGAAGAAGGGTAGAAATTGTGTGCAAGGGTTATCAATTGCTAGAACTAGTACATAAGTCTCAGTTTCGCTCATTGAATTGGATATTATGATAAGAATATCGGAATGAAATATCGAACGAATGCGATAAGAGATGTTTTGGTAAGAATGGGAAGGAAATCATGGGTTGGAACATATTTTTTCAGTTTGTTCTATTAAGATAATCGTGACTAGAGAGATAAGTCTACACTCCCTCTCTACTTCTTTAAATAGTTATCAGCTTCAAAATAATCGAAGAAGATAGAAGATGTTCATGGAACTCTTTACTTTGAGCCGTAAACCCTTTTTGCAGTGCTGAGTAGGAGATGCTTTGCAAGCACCTTTTGTAGAATCATTGGGAAATATTTAACTGCGTTATTTCGATGGATTTTGTACATTGTTAAATGTCTTTCTTCTAAGATCTTATTCACTTCTCTTATTTAATTGATTGTGTTCAACGAATATTTGAATATCGATAATAAACGTAAGAGGAAAAATGTGTAAGTTTTTATTCTTTGGTAGTATCATGCAATTTTTACGTACTACTGCGAAGGAGAATCAATAAGGACTTCCCAAGTTCCTCTTTGGGCTTCCTTCGCAGTGAAAAAAGGTAAATTCTGCAGGTGTGATAATTTTTGGAGTCATTGCTATCTGATGAGGGTGCTGTAGGGTATTTTGTGAAACTTAATTTGCCATATTTTTAGGCCATATTTTTAGGCCATATTTTCTTCTCCTGAAACGTGAAAAGCCAGTATTCATTCTCGTGAAACGTGAAAGTGATTTATTTCTTTAACGTGAAAGGTGAAATTTTAACATTTTATTTCAGTGATTCGTGGTCTGGAGTCCCCCTTTACCCCTACCCCCTTTGATAGGATACCAACTGAAGGGGCAAAAGGGGATCTGTTGGCCTTTGGAATGTACAGAAAATGAGTTACACTAGATGGTAATCCCCTAGTAGATTGCATTTCTTTCCCTGGTAGACTTCTTGTCTCCCCCTAGATTCAAATTTCTTCCTCTACCGGGAGATATTAGAATCTTAAAGACTGGAGGAAGAAATTGCAATCTACTGGGGAGGAAGATACGTAGTCCTCTACTCGACTGCATTGCTTACTCTGGTAAACTACTTGTCTTCATCCTCGAAGATCGCAATTTCTTCCACTGTTAGATTCCAATTTCTTCCTCTACCAGGACAAGAAATTAGAATCTTCTGTCAGAGGAAGAACTTGGGATCTATCGGAGGAAGGTAAGCAGCCAGGGAACACACGCAGTCTTCCAGAGGAAAACAAGAAGTTTACCAGTGGAAGGAGATTGGAATCTACCAGGGAAGAAGTTGGAGGAACCTTACCCTGGGTACCAGAGCCTCAAAAAAAAAGAAAAAGAAGAAGGAAAAGATCCTTCTTCTTTTTCTTTTTTTTTTTGAGGCTCTGGTACCCAGGGTAGAGGAACCTACGAGAGTTTGACAAGAAATCTACCAGGGGGGGGGGCAAGCAGACGAAGAACTTAGGATCTACTGGAGGAAGAAATTTGCGGAAATTTGGAGGCAAAACAACTGTTTAACAGAGGAAGAAATGGAATCTACCAGAGAAAGATATCTTAATCTAGCAGGGGGAGGGAAGCGAAATTCACTAAATATAGGGAGCAGCCATCCGGGGGAAAGACAAGCAGTCAACCAGAGGAAGAAAAGGAATGCCACTGTTTTTTTTCTTGTTCCGGCTTCAGATTCGTTGTTTTACTGTAAACCTGTTCTGACGCAATAGGAAAAGGAATCAATGACCAAATGGGAGTGACAAGATTACCAAAAAGTTACATGAATTTGCTTCAGTTTCTTTCACTTTTGAGTCATTCAGCTTTTTTGATGTACTGACGTCAATTTTTGAACTTTCAGATTACAACTTATTGTTTAGTTAACCAATCACGTCATGAAAGTAACCTCTTTGTCTCGCTGCCTTTCTATCGTTTGTTGAGCCTCTTATTGTTCATTTTAATTCTCTCTAGCGGATTGTTCTTGCAAGTAGCTTATTGTTCAAAGTCAGGCTCTTTGTTTGAAGCTATGGCTTTGTATTGTTGAAATGGTTTCCTATTGTTTACATAACTTCCTGCGTGAGCATTGATAGCTGCCATTGAAATGCAAAATACAGACTGGAATGAGGAACGTGATTAGGAATGAATCTGAACGGAAATTTTCTTAAATCATCAGACTTTGAGTGCTCCGAGTTTCTTGCAAGTTTCGTGTGAAGGTTCATCTTTACTACCAAGTTATTATTCGTGAAAATTTAAAATAGACATTTTTGATGCATTTCGAATTTCCTGATCCCAATCAAGTACCATTGGATGAACATACTACAAGAAACTGAAGTACGACACAATAGCCATGCTTTCCTGCCATTACCTTCACCGATAACTGTACAGCAATACAGAAAGCAATCATTACCTTTATCATGAACCCATTTCTTTAGCTCTTGAAAGTTTCTTGCTGTCTCCCAAGCATTGCACTGGTCTTTAAATGCGAGAAATTTGGTTCCTCTTTCCTAACTCCATTCCTATTCCTAATCCCGTTCCATATTTCACATTCGTACCTTGATCCACCTCACTTTCCTTCCCTTCTTCTGTTTATGATTCACATTTCAAGCAGTTGAGTTCAGCCGCCGAATTGTAATGAAGATTTTATTCATAGCAAAGTATCATTAGGCCATTAATTATAAAGAAGCAAACAGCTTGAAATCAATACTTCATCATGCCACTTGCTAATAACGCTGATCCATGGCAGAAACTTCGTGTTGCTACTGAAGCTGAGGTGAGTTACAGCGGCAACCTGCCCTTAGGCCCAATTTTGACTCATTGCTGGTTGAATTACATACATGCCTCCCATTTACATCCTCCATTGCTCGCTATCCACCCTATATCTCTCTGTATCTAACACTGAATGAACGATTTGTTGATCTATCATATCCCCAAGAGTATTCAATTATAAGTTTGTTTGTTTTTGTTGCAGTTTATCGGCTCGCAAGAAGATTTGACAGCTGAGGTAGGCCATTTCATGCTTGAGTTTAAATTGTGACTCCCTGTACTGTACACTCGGAGTAACTCCAAGTTAATTATCCTTCCTCAGAACTTTTGTGTTTATAAACACGCAGACAGTGGCCAGACGGATTTGAAATATAATCCATGGATCGTTTTAAGCAGCCTCTTGGCCCACTGCTTTCACATTTCATGTTTCGCAATTCCATACCGAGGAGAGTTCTTTGTCCATAACTTTGATTGCATTTTTTTGCCCAGCAGATAGATTTTATTGCATGAGGCAAAGCTTGCAAGCAGAGCAAATTTATTCACGTCACCAGATAATACCAGTTCATTGTTTTCATTACTCATTGCTGGTAAAACCAAACTACATTACATGTTAATATTACAGCATTATCCCCATTTACATAGATAGCTTCAGGAAGTTTGGCATTGATTATTCCTGGATTTTTCTTAACCCTTACACAAATAGTGAGGATAGAATATCTTGATGAATATGAAGTTGGAAAAGGTTGTTTGAAGGACCTGTTTAATTAACTAGTTTACAGACCTGCAAAACAATGCACCAGCACATGCACATTTTCAGATGTAAGACGTAACAAACAGTTCTTTCCAAAATCTTTGATTGTAAGATTATATATCAGCCAAAATTTACCTGTGCATGCAAAGACAATTGAGCAGGTGTATTGTGTGTAGGTGTGCATGAATTTGAAGCACATCTCTGGCTCCCATCAACAGCAGGTTTCCTGCATGCTGCACATGTTTACCATTCCCCTGCCATGATAATGCCAAATTCTCTTTTTTGATTTAGCAGTCTAAAGGGTGGTCTGTATTTCATTTATTAGATCAAAACTTTTGTAAATTGAATTTTGTGATTTTATACAATCATCTTCTTATTTTCTGCATGTGAGAGAAGATGTGTGATATCACATGAAATCACTTATTATTTGCTTGAAATACCACAGAAGAAGAAAGCTCAAGGAATTCTATGATATCCTGGTGTCAAAATTGGTCCACCAAAACTTTTGAGCGAAACATTGCACACAGCAAGAAAAGTGACTTGACACAAGAAAAACAAACTCTTTCTGTTTCCAAAAGGAAATTTGCATCCAAAGGCATTGCTTGCAGAGAGAAAATTTTTTCCACTGAAGTTTCATCAGCAATGTATTAAATTTACATGCATTTTATTCCCAGGTTTTGTTCTTTATCAGGTCTAATCTGACAATTGATGAAGCCAGTGCCCCATTAAGATGTTTATCAAATGATCCTTTTCATGCTTAAAGGGTCAGTTTAATCCAGCATTCCTTGCAGGTGGAGTCTAATTGTTGGCCTTTGTTGTGGCCATTTTTGTGGGGCATGAAAATAGCAACAACAAAGGCAAACCAAGAGACTGCATGTGCAAGGCATGCTGGATGAAACAGACCCTTTAATGAAAATTTCAGATACTAGAGGGAAAATTTTTTGCAGGCATTAAAGATATCACATTAATTTTGAAGGCTTTCTAAAACTTGCTTCTTGTGCATTGAGTTAAAGTTGCAGAAACTATTTTTGTGAATTGCTTAAATCTTTTGTAAGAAACAAAGTTCTAGGGCTGGCTGCTAGATAGTTTCTGAAATTTTATGGCTTTGTTGCAAAAAATTTCCTGCAAGTTTCTTACATTTGCAATGCCATAGACATTGAATTGATTATTTTTGTTAAAGGGGCTTCAAAATTACCACAAAATAATTACATAATTCACATGCAAAACAGTGTCAAAACATTTTGCCATTACTGTGCAGTGTTGTAACATTTTAGAGTGGCCTGGGAAAGTCAAAGCTGCATATAGAATAGCTTTATAACTCCAGGTGTTGAGGCAACGGTTTCTCATGAGCTGTTTGTTATATCAACAAATCATTATTTCATCAGTCCTCAAAGTTTGTTGTGTATGCACAGTAACTGAAAATGACATCATTGAACAAGCTAAGATAAGGAAGGATTTGGATAGATAAACTTTTTGAATATCAAGTATTGCCAAATTTTGTGATCTGTTGCAGGGAGCTGGGGGCACTCCAACCTATGATCTTTTGCACATATGTACACAGTTTCTGCTCTGTTGTGTGTGTAAAGAAATTCGTAGCTTCCTGTTTCATCTGTGGAGATTATCTGTGGAGATCAAATCTGTTAGATTTATTTGAACTGAATTAACTACATAAGAAAGAGCCAGATTCTTGTTATTAGTTAGTTGTAATTTATCCTGTTGCACATCATGGAATGAACAGTGACACACATGAAGAAAGCGTGAACCCACCCTAGGAGGGGTGGATCTCAAAGTTAATCTTTATGTTTTCAGGGAAAATTCTTGGTTTTCAAAAATTTGATCAATTCATGTTAATAACAATACATGGTAAACCGCAAACTATCTGCATAACCATCATATGATTAAGAATCAGATAAGAAACAAAGTTTTTTTGAATAGTGGTCATGAAGTTGTTTGCACATCATAGTTTCAATTTAAAAATAATTGCCTAGAAAGAGCAATGTGAAGCTGCTGTGTTTGCTACTTTATAAGCCATGCATGCATCAACATGGTTTCTTGTCAAGGAATTCTTGTAAAAAAAAATTGGAAAGTCTCTCATATTGGTGCAAAGTTCTTTACAATTCTTCCACCATATGAAATACTGCAAATGTTAAACAACGATTCTTGTTCTGTGTGCAGGTTGTAGTAAAATAATGCTACAGATAGCTTCTTTCCAATAATTGTTGCAAGTACTAAAGTTCTTTTGAATTTTTGAGAATCTATTGAGATGTTAAATTCCAAATAAACTGTGTTGTCATCAGCTTGGGGCATGCCTCCTATCCTGAATCAAAAATGGCAAAAAATGATTGTATGAAGTCAAAGTTCAACATTGTCTTCCTGCAAGGCAAGCAGGTGGAAGCAGCATTTCCTGCAAGGCACTGTTCATTCTTCTGTGTCAATGATTTTTCTGTGCTGTGTTACTGTAAATGTTTTGACCAAAATTCTCTGCCAGATGAATTTGATCTTGGGATATTGTTGTGGATTTTCCTTCAAGTGCTGCTTGCATGCTCACATAGTTATAATTTTTCTACCCCTGCACAAAGTTTCCTGAATTCTATGGATCAAAAAGTGTCAACTTCTTTGTTTTCAAGTAGCAAATTCAGTTTATCCAAATGGTATGATGTTTGCTGTCCTTCTATTTTAAACTTTGTATAGGGTGCCCCAAAATAATTGTGGCCTGTTTGTGTGGTTGCAGTGGAGGAGCTGTAGGTTCATCTCAGTTTTACACAGCTGCATAGGTCAGGCTTCAACTTATAGTTTGAGACCTTGTTTGAGTCAATCTGACATGTGGTTGCCGATTTATTGTGGAGAAAAGGCAAAATTACTGGTTGCTTCAAATACAGCACTTCTGTTGTCCTTCAGCAATTCATAATAAGGTAAGCGTTCAAAGAAAGGGTTCTAGCAGCGTATTAAAATTTTTACGGAGTCTTTTAAAGGAGTAGCAGTGTTGTCTTCTCACAAGAGAATATTTTCTACCTTTATAAGGATGTGAAATTTTAATACAGTGGCAGAACCCTTTCTTTCAATAGTCACTTTGTTTTGTCATTGCTGGTAGAAATGCTGTTTTTGAAGTGACCACTAATTTTACCTTTTCTCTGCCATAAATCAGCACACATGTAAGATTGCCTTCAACAAGGTCTTAAAACTCTAAGTTGAAGCTCAACTTAATGCAGGTGTGTAAGAACTGAGATGATTTAACCTACACCTCCTCCACAGTGGCCATACAAATAGAGCACAATTTCTTTGGGACACCCTGTACATTGACATATTTTTGTTTTTTAGGCACCAGAGCAGCAAGAACATGAAATTGAATTAGAAAATGAGATTAAGAAAACCAAAGTTGTCAAGGCAACACCATCTCATTTTGAGCTGTTGAAGGTGTTGGGGCAAGGATCCTTTGGCAAGGTAAATGTTGAAGCTTGGAGGAGCTTGAATAATTGAAAGTTTGTTCACAGTTTGAGTTTGGATTTATAACCTAAAGCAGTGCTTCAAAGCCATAGTGCATTCCAATGTTTCTCTCTGCTGGATGTTCCACCAGGGATGTAGGCAGAGCAGGATTTGGCGTGAGAGTAAATTTGGTGATGTTCATGGGAGTGATAAAAAGAACAGAGGGAGATCAGAGATTTGGGTGACAAGTCCAAAAACAGAAAGAACAAACGGTGAAGAAATCCATTGCCTCCATTCCATCATATTTACTAAATTCATGGTCATATGCACCACACCAACTGCCTGCCAGACCACAACAAAAGAAATTTTGTCACCAAAAGCATTGGCTTGAGAAAATCAAAAGATGGCTCTCCGCCGGATTTCTATGGTGGGAGGGCCTCGGAATGCATCCAGGCTTGAAAGCACAAGGCAAGACCGGCATGACTTCTCACAAGAAGGCTCAATTTAAGGAATTTGGCTTCTATATGATACGTGATATGGTATGATACATGATATGTGATATATGATATATGATATGGCCGATATGTGTCACTGAGAAAATGAGGAGGAAGGGAAATCAAGGAGAGGAAAGTAAGGGAAGGGAAGACAAGGGAAAAAGAGAAAGGAGTTTGCACAGCAACATTCTGCACATTGTAGCATGGTTTGCCTGCCTAAGAATTCTTGTCTTGAAATTTGTAATGTCTTATGTTTTGAGAATGCTTTTCGTAATGCCAAGAGTTCTTGATGTTTATGTGCTCAAGGCCTTTACTGTGACATAAGCTGGGAAAGGATTGTCATTGAACTGAAGTCAGATAAGAGGGGAAGGGAGACAACTACTTCCACATCCACACCAGCAACCTATGGTTGGTAAGAGATTTTTGAACATCAACACAAATTCACAGGAAGCTTGAGTTCTCTCCAGCAGATCCAAATTATGCCCAAACCAAAATCCCCAAACAGATGCAAATCAGCCAAAATTTGCAACATATTTCAGTAAATCATCAAATCAGATGTAAGGTTTTTAGAGCTTTGAAAAGAATGAGAGTTTGAATGTGGTTAAGAAAAATAGCAAAGCACTAAGGAAAGTGCATTGTGGTTGACTAGCCAGTACAAAAGAGGATTTACAGCAATGTGCAACAAGCCTGGTGAATCTTTTTTGTGCAAGTTTTTTTAGTGTAACAGCTGTTTTCAGGAAAAGTTCTTCTGTGTCTGGTTATATCGAAGTTCTTGCACATCTTCAATTCTTCACTTTCCTAATTAAGCAATTGATATCAAACTTTAAGCACATTTTTTTGGGAGTTCCTTTGAATTTCTTGTGCAGCTGTTATGTAAGCATTGATCATGAACATTTCTTTGCAAAATGGAACCATCGTACTAATGTTTATCAAACGTTCTTCTTCATTCCATCCTTTAAAATTCTCATCAAATTTCTCACTCCATGAAAAATAGTGAAAGTTAAGAATTGAGCTATAAGCAGATGTCAGATTTAGAATGTATTGATGAAGAATTATATACTGTATATATACTGTATCAATTTTCTACAGCAAAAAATTCATAATACTTAGATCAATGATAGCTTTATATTTGTCCAAGTCACTTCATAGAAAGTCATTTTATGTCTTTGTGAACAGATAACTTGATATTTGGTGATGATTATTTCCTGGAAACCATTAAACTGATTTGTGTTTGTTTTAGGTTTTCATGGTGAGAAAGGTTGTTGGTCCAGATGCTGGCACTATTTATGCAATGAAAGTTTTAAAGAAGGCAACTTTGAAAGGTATGTCAATTACTCTGCTTATATATTACAATAATATATCTTGTTTTCTTCAAAGGCAAAATCTCATTAACCCTTTGAGCCCTGCAGTCGCAAATCTGCGACAACAATGCACCCACGCGTAGGCCTGCAGTCGCAGATTTGCGACGAGTGTAGTTCCTCGCGTTCTAGCGCGTTTTCAACCCAGTAAAGCAGCAATTTTGGTTCATACGGGACTTCTTTGGATAGGTTACATAATAAGCTTCAGAATGATGTGAAATACGGGTGGTGGTTCCAGTGAAATTTTCGGAGCTACGACGAGTTGAAAGTTTTGAGAATTCCACGTTGTTTTTGCTTGCGAATCAGCTGATTCAAAATATGGAGACGTTTGTATTGAATGGAGAGCAGTACAGAGAGATGTTTGGTAATTCAGACAGCAATGTTGAAGGGTTTTATGGCTTATCATATGTCGAAGAGGCCTCGAGATTCGAGCAATGCCGAAGGAGAAAGCCATATAGGCCTAAACTCTGAAAACATCAAAGCAGAAGACGACGCGATGTCAAGTAGATACAGCAACTGGAGCATATCGTTACCACGGCTGGCTGCAAAACTTTACGGAAGAAACTGGCCTCAAGCTGGATCCTTCCTAGATGGAGATATGCCGAGGAGGCCGATGTACAATTTGAGAGACAAAACTGACTAAAACTGACCGAGAGATTATTTTTTACTGCTGCCGTTAACAGCAACTGTTAATGTTAACCTGATGCTGGGGAAACGAACGGACAACTATATAAGACTTTATTTTCACTGCTATTACTTATTAGTTACGAGCAACTGTAAGGTAAAATATGGAGGAATCTTGATACATATTACGAATGTCACAAGTAGGGAGTTTTATCTTGAAATTTATTCTTGAAAGAATGATCCTGCTTGAGATATACATAGCTTGAAATGGGCATAAAACTACAACAAATGTACATAATTCAAAGTTAGTTAATATTTTCACTGAATTGTGCTGTTTGGTAGGGGGTTTTCGGGATTTTTACTCGAGAAATGCGTCGGAATAACAACGGAACATTTTGAGATCAAAGGTCAACTTCTTTCAAATGTATTCTCTGTGTCATACATCTGAAGCAGATTTGATGAAGAGAGAAGAGACCAGAGAGGCAAAAACATGTTTATTTCTTTCACAAAGCAGGGCTTATGACATTTAAAACTATAAATCGGAAGTTGGCAGGGAACACGATGGCCTACTGCAACTTTTCGCTTTGGTTTGAGATCGTCTTCACCCTCAAATCTCGTCATTTTTGGTGATCTTGCGAAGCTGCAACCTAAAATGCCGAGGAAATCATCTGCAACTTGAAGAAAGATACTTAAAGTAAGGTTTTGTGTTAATAAACAAAAATTTCAGACAATTTTGAACAAGTTTGTAATACTTCATTTTGTGTTTTGATAAAGTTTTCGCGCCGAATTTTTCATTTCAAAATTACAGGTCTGTTTTGATGATGTGTCGCAAAACAATCCAGGTGGGCAGCGAACGCGTGCGAAAACAATGCAGGGCTCAAAGGGTTAAGCAGTTGCACATATTGAGGATCAGTCAGTAGCCAGTGAACATTTATACATGAAATGTGATATGATTTATGATTTATGAATTTATAAAAGTTTTTTAGATTTAGCAGTCAGTCAGCTGTCTTTGATTTGTGATGTACTCCTTTGTCAGATGTCAAGAACTTGTTAAAGCAATATGGAATCTATCCAATTCATAGGCAGTGAATTTTTTGGACATTTTTTATTAGCCAATCTTGTATTGCCATTCTCAGAACACTTAAATGATTGAACTTGTTGTGACTGAGTAATTCTTTCTGTTGCTTGTTTCTTTCAATCCTTTGCAACATCTGAAGATGCAGCTGCTAGCAGTTTGCCACTTTGTCAATGATATCAGCAACTTGAGTTCTTTATCAAATCTTATTTTTGGTATTGCTCCTATATCTACTTATCATCCAGTTTATTTGCGTGAGTTTTAACCTCAAGTCAAAACAATCTCACCATAACATCATAAATGCACAAGGTGTTTTTAGAAGATTGAAATGTAATCTTTACTGTAAGAAACGTAATTTTGTGCAGTGCCCACTTCATAGAGATAAACAACAATATTTTTGTGTAAACATAGTAATCAAATTTATCATGAAAATGATTTGTATAGAAAGGCCCGTAACCTTAAAGATTAGGTAGGATGGCTGAAGATATTTTTTTGCATTTTTGCTAAATTTCAAAATAATGGTATCTTGGTAAGTTTGAAAGACTTACTGTAGTTCTTGCAGAATAGCAAGATGGCCAAACATGCACAGTGAAGCCTTTCAGATATTTCAGATCCACTTGAAGTCAGTGTTGACAAAAGATATACAGTGATAAGAAAGCAGTATATTGTATTATATATAACAACGCTATTAATTTCAGATTAAATTCTGCAATCCTTTTTTTAAAAATTTTCTTAATTTTGACATTGATGGAAAACAATATAAGTATATACTGTTTTTGAAGCAAGCACTTATTTTGCCTTTCCTGTGCCATAAATCAGCAACCAGTTGTTGGATTGACTCAAGCAAGGTCTCTAATCCCAAGCTGAAGCCTATATGATGCAGCTTGATAAAAAACAGCAGAAAGGAACTTTGGTCTCCATCAATGGGGTGCAATTTTTGGAGACACCTGACTGTCCTCAGTCTTTCTATTTGTAAAAAGTGTATTATAGCCTCTGATCACATAGAAATAACCGTTTGTTGAAATTTTTCATCTTTAGTTCGTGACAAGGTGAGAACAAAAATGGAAAGAGATATTTTGGCTGATGTTGAGCATCCATTCATTGTGCAACTTCATTATGGTAAGTACATCATCAGAAAATAATTTTGCCATGAGAAGCAACACCACTTCAACATATGCATTGTGTTAAACCTTGGGGAATCTTTTTAAACTGGCGACAAAGAGTGCAAATACCAGCACAGCTGGGATTCTTCATGCTTTTTTTATGCAGATATGTGTACAAATCAATTCCATGCATTGCTGAGAGGAATACACTCTTAAAAGAAAAGGCATACGAATGCTGTATTTCAAAAGAAGTAAAACAATTTTTTGAAGTTATATTAGCTGTTGTCATACTTTGACTGTATGTATATTCTTCATTGAGGTAGCTGCTGCTCGTTTGAAAATCATGCCCATAAAGTTTAGTTATATACATCTTGTTATGATTTGTAGCTTTTCAGACAGAAGGCAAACTATACCTTGTCCTTGGTTTCTTGAGAGGTGGCGATCTGTTTACAAGACTATCAAAAGAGGTAAAATTGTGTCTTTTCCATGCTTGATGAATCTTGATTAATTTATTAGTGAGGTCCCTTAGCAAAATATTTAGTATGTTTGCAGCATATTTCAAGCTTGATGCTAACTTGTTTTGAGAATGATTTGGGTATGTTTGATAGCTTGATTCAAGTAAGAATTTTGCGACTCTTGCACTAGCTTGCAGCAAATATCTTTGGAAATGGAAGGCAAACTTGATTAAGCTTGATTGAAGTATGTTTGAGAATGGCTTCAGCATGTGATTATTGTCAAGCTTGATCAAAGTTTAATCATTCATGCAAACTGGCCACAATTGTGTCAACATATTCATTTCAAGCTCCTTCAAGCCAAAATCATGTTCATTTCAAGTTTGTGCAAGCTTGTTGCAAGCTGAACTTTTTCTGATGGGGTACAGAGTAGAAGACACTAATGTATAAACTAACTAACAGCAAGCAATGTTGTTTTAGCAATTTCTTGCAATCAAGATTTGCAGCTACACCTCCATTGATACAGTTTTAATGAATTTTTATACCTGTACCTATTTTATCAAATAAAAGGTTTTTGCTTTTCCTATATATGACTAAAATTCAAGTTTTCCCTCCATTGATCATCTCTGCAGCATTGTATGATATATATAAAATATTTTTGTAGGTGATGTTCACAGAAGAAGACGTTAAATTCTACTTGGCAGAATTAGCAATGGCCTTGGATCACCTTCACAAACTGGGCATTATCTACAGAGATCTCAAACCAGAGAAGTATATGAAAATAATTTGTTTCATTACCGCAATGCATCATATAACCTTTTTGTCCCGTTATTTCACTGAGTTGCTTTAGGATGCTCTAATTTGAAACATAAACTGCTCTAAATGAATAAAACAGTGAGACAAACCTTCTTTGAAGGAAAATATTGTTGTAGAGCTGCAAGGAGAGAGCTTAAGTATTAGAATGAAAAAAGTTTCTCAAGAGAGTTTGTTAATGCAGTTGTTATTTTAATCATTAAAAAGTATATGACAAATGAATAATGCTGTGCCAGTAATGTCCCTTGCATTTCACTGCAAATCATTTTGCTCTGGAACTAAACAAACAGATGAGCAGAACATTCTTTTGTAGTCATTGCCTTACCTCACATATCATTTTCATCTTTTTCATGCAGCATTCTCTTGGGTTACGATGGTCATATCAAATTGACAGGTAAACTCAAATAGATTTTTCGAGCTATCCATAACAATACTAAGAAGCCGTCCTTACGTCATTTGATACGTTACAAAAGCTCCAAATGTTTCTTGAGACTTTTTAACGTAACTGTTCCCATGCTATGCCCACAAGGTCAGCTATAGGAATATGCAACTATCACTTGGTAAAGCTTTAAGTTCTAATTTTACATCCCTTGACTGTTAATCACTATTCTGTGCACAGTTCTTTCCATTTGTAAAAAATAATCACGAGTTTTAAATCAGATAACAGAACAGTTATCACCAGTTTTTGATGTATTTAACGAATTAATTTATAGCAGTACTTTCACGCTAGAACCCCTTGACATGTGTATCTTTAGTACGCATTGAGCAACTTCTTCACTCCAAAGTAATGAGGAATATTTACGTCTTTCATTGGACAGATTTTGGTCTGAGCAAAGAATCGATTTATGATGAAAAGAAGGCATTCTCATTTTGTGGCACTGTTGAGTACATGGCACCAGAGGTAAATTCTTTTCTTAATTTTGATAATTTGCGTATATTTCTTTCATGGCGTATTTATGTTTATCCTCAAATGTAGAACTTTGACAGAAAACTGAACTCGTGATATGATAAATATAATGAAGGTGGTGTAAAATAAATGGAACTGAGTGAAACAGTATTAAATCAGGTACTGCCCGAGCCCTACGAACTTAACCACTGGGACAAGGCAAGAGATTGGGACAAAGGACAAAGATTCATGTGTAAAGTCTAGAACTTCGGTTAATTTGAGATCTGGGCAACGAGGCTCGAGTGTATACTTTTGTATAAACCATATCTTAATTAGGAAGTGAAGTGCGTGTCTAGATATGCTAGGAATGAATGCATATGTGCTTCTGCTAGGTAGCAAGATAATTCATTTCTAAAACCTGTTTTGTAGGTTGTCAACAGACGTGGACATGGTACGGCAGCTGATTGGTGGTCTTATGGTGTTTTGATGGTAGGCTTTAAATTTGGAACTACCTAATCATAGGCTCCAAATCTGGGAATCTGCTTTAAACGGTGGCTGTAAAATTCTATAATTGAATTGAATTGAATTACTTTGAATTGAATGACTTTAAAAGGACTTTGGCCACTTATCTTTAATCCTACCGCCGGACTCCTCAGAAATTTTCAATGTTTTTCCAAACTAATGCATGTTTGAAATATTAACTCATTTGATGTTATGACATCATCAAATTTCTAAATCATAAACCAGAAGAATGAAACTGCTTTGCTTAATTCCATATTGCAAACATTTATAAACTATGGTTTTCTTGAGAGTTATTAGATCTTTCGTCAAAAGGGTTAGAAATTACGACAGTTTTAAGTTTTTTTTCCGAAACTTTCCATGAATTCTTGAAAAGAAAGCAAAACACTGTAATTTTGAAAATGTCAGGATTTCAAGAAGTCCAATGGCAGAGTTGCAATAAAATAGCCAAAGTTTTTTTGAAGCCATTAAGTTCAGAGATATAGGCCATAGAATTTTATACCGTTCCTTTTAATGATTTGAAACCTCTGCCTTATTTTCTATATAGCTGCACTTGTATTTAACATTGATTTGCAACTTAAATTCTGGACTCTATTTTGACTTTCCAATGCATGTTTTGTTGAATCAAATGACGGAGATGTCATTTTTGAATGTTTGTAGGTTGAAGTTTACTTACCAGGTACCTATATTCCAAAGTTTAGACTCAAATGGTCAGATAATTTTAGATTTTAGAGTGTTATCTTTTATGAAGGAAAGCATTTGTTATTGTTATCTTCAACTGTCACCCAACTATCATATCAAGGTTTTCTGCCAGTTACAAGGTTTTTGTGAGACTTGATCAAGGTTACGTTTCTCTTTCTAGTTTGAGATGTTGACAGGATCGCTGCCATTCCAGGGAGCTAATAGGAAAGAAACGATCAACATGATTTTAAAGTATGTATCAGTTTGTTTGGGGTATTTTTTGATATGGTGTTGATTTAGTTATCTGATTTTTAATATCATGTATCGTTAACTGCATGCAGATGTAAGGTCAGTCGAGTTTAGTGTGCAGACAAGTGTTATTTTCACAAGAAACATCATCCACTGTTGTGATTACAAGCATCCAGTTGATCAAATGTTCAAGCAGAAAACCATCCGCTTGCTTGGGTCAAGCCTTTGAGGGACAGAAGTGCTTTTTCAGTACCTTACGCACCCAAAAACATGTGAATCTGGTGTGACAAAATGTAAAATACGATTTTCTGCAAAGCTGATACTTTAACTGCAAGCACAGTACTTTTATATCTTTCATACTGTAAGAAACAGTACGTCATTGTTGCTGAAAAAATGTGAATAAATCACAAGTAATTATTATGAATATAGAATTACACGCAATTGACAACAAATAAGGAATAGATCACCTCAAAATTACACAAACACAGCGAATTTTTCTTAATTCTACGACCTCTTTTGCAGTGGCAGAGGCCGGGGGAAGGGACAAGGGAGTGCAACCATCATCCAATGTTGGTTAGAACAAATTCATTTGTTTAAAACAATAGAAATAAACAATATTCTTTAAATGAAACAATAGCTTGTCCCCCCTCCTATATGTGACAAAGTGTCTTCCACTCATTTTTCTGCAATCTGCTACATAGTATATTTTTACAAAGAAATGAAATGAGAATTACTTTTTGGCGAAAGAGACGTAAGAGAGCAATACAGATAATGACATCACAATTTGTTGTCATTGATGTCTCTTATTTTCCTCTAGAGCAAAACTAGGCATGCCACAATTCATTAGTCCTGACGCGCAGTTACTTCTTCGATCTCTCTTCAAGAGGAACCCTGCTAATAGGCTAGGTAAGTCTTTATCTCTTTTTTTGTTGATATCGAGTCCCGGGCATGAAAAGATATTTTTCTTCATGGGACCAGACAAAACTCACACTTCAGTTTCCTGCATGAGGAAACTGAAAGTATGCTCCTACCATTGGAATTTGGCTACTCCCTGCACTCTTTGCCTTCCGAAACATTTAGCCATTAATATACTTACAGATGCAGAGAGACTTAGTTTTTCCTAGAAATTACGACATGGTCAGAACGTTTTGACTCTAGCTAGGGTCATCCTAACAAAAGAAGGATGACTTTAGCAAGAGGGCCTTTTAAACTGAAACGAAGCAAGGCATGGGGGAGGGGAGACGTACTTAATAAAGTAACGTAAACATCAAAACAAAGAAAAAAGCAAGTCATTGAGTATTTGGAAGTAGATTGTAACATCATTGGTTCTCACTACAGGTGCAAATCGTGGTTTAGATGAAATAAAGATGCAGCCATTTTTCAAATCGATTGACTTTGATGTAAGTAATTGATAGTTCGTATGAACGTCTTCACTGCCCTTCTTTTTACCTTCAACGGTAAGATCTTGCTGAAATTGTTGAAGTATTATGATTATTTGTATGAAATTTAGGCCCCACAAGGAAAGAACACTTCATTTAATTGAATTGAATCAGCATTAAAACGAGACTAAAGCACTGTTTAGTTGGATAGAATGGAAAGGAGGCGATTCCAAGAGAGCTAAGTAAAAACACCAATCGGTGAAATAACGTGAGATTGTGAGTCAAGAAAAGGGACAAAGTATACATGTAATCGTCGTTTGATTTTATTAGAATGTTTCCAGTGGATAGCAGGATTATTTGTGTGTGGCTTTTGCCAACAGTAGCAACGCAAAGTTCCTTGAACGTGCCAGCAGGCACCACAAATTACTAATCTTGTAAACGATATTGTGACGCAGTGTTTACTATGCCAGGTGGGCCAGAAAAAATTTCCCACTTTTGAAGATTCATAGCACCAAAAGTACTTCACAGATCGGAATGATTCAAATTCTAGTTAAAAACCGAAAGATGGAAATATTGTTGTGATTTTTCTCGCTGTCTTGCCAATACTAGAAGTATAGGTAAATTCAACTTTATGAAAATTTCATGGTTGCAAAATGACTGAGAAAGGCCTAAATAATTGACCAAATCGTTTGGACTCTTCTCGCAGAGAACAAAATGCAATGGGCCTTTCATCTCTCTCAAGAGTTTTAAAATATAGATGTTCAAACAGATACTAAAGATTTCTCAATCGCATGGCAGTAAATATGCAGAAGATTTTTCTCACCCATTAGAAGTAGCATTTTCTTAATTGTTCCGTGCGAGGAGTCTTGTATGATTTGATCAGTGTTCTTGGCACTTTTTCAGTCATTTTGATATGAATCTGTGAAGTACTCTCGATGCTATGAATTTTTAAAATTGGAAACTTTCTTCTGGCTCACCTGGTATGGTGATCCAAAGCGTTGTAACTTGAACAGACTTTAAGTTTAACTAATATTTGGAACAGGAATATAGTCGAATTGACTTTAAGTTTCATTCACAGAATTGGTCGGTTTTGACTAAGATCTTTTGAACCTTCAGTTGCGTACAAAGCAATAACCACGTCCCATAGCGTATATATTGCTTTTCTTTGTAAATTCTATTTTACATTAAATGTCAGGTACATCTCTCACTACAAAACAACGTGAAGAGTTGCGTGCGTCACATTGAAATTCATCGCATCCTCACTTGACATCTAATGTCAAACAGAATATTGTATAGTATCTATTAGTTTATAATGTTTCTTTGTGTAATTGTAAGTAGTTTCACTTTGTTTGTCTTTGTGTATAGGTTATGGGGTAGTCATTGTCTTTCGTTTCCCTTGGAATTGTCCATCTAGTGTAGTAGACTGATGGATGGGACATATTATAATTTTTATGTGAATATAGGAAACTGTTCTTAAAGCTTTTCTTTAGCCATTCCACAATCGAGCACGAGACACTGCTTGCGGTGCATCTTGGGATCCCATAGCGTTTCAAAATCCAATTAGAATCGAAAGTCGAAGTTGTTGAAGTCAGTACAATGAAATGTGAATAATTTCTTTATGATTTTTTTCTTACCTCTCAGAAACTGGTGAAGAAGGAATTAGCCCCACCGTTTCAACCAGCTGTAACAAAGTCAGACGATACGTACTATTTTGATAAAGAATACACATCCAGAACACCCAAAGGTAACTTTCCTTTATCTTCAAGTTTAATTCAGAATAGACTGTGCTTGATGGCAACGTCATGCTTGTGCTGGTGGCCTAGATATTCTTATTGGGAAAGGAGTAATTCTTTGTGTTAATTTTCAGTCGAGCTACTTGGCATGAATATTTGATAAACAAATCAAACAGGAATTGGCTGATCTTTTTCAACAGTTTAAGGGAGGATCTTTTTCAACAGTTCAAGAGCAAAGCCGGGCGTAGAATTTTGTTAATGTCAATTTTAGAGGGGGTAAATAATTTTACATGTGGGTTGCCAAAGGTGAATGTAAACAGTGATTACTCTTTTTTCTATTTCAGACTCGCCTGCGGTGCCACCAAGTGCAGGTTCAAATCAACTTTTCAGAGGATTTAGTTACGTTGCGCCAACCGTTTATGAAGTATGATTATTTCTGTTCTCATTTTGTTGTTATTATCTGTTTCTAAGTTTATCTAGCATACCAGGCAAGGGACAGTTCTCTTTATATTGATCAGTTACAACCTTATCAATAGCTTTCCTTTTCTTTGGTAGAATACATTAACTGCGAGCGTTTAGCTGAGGATGAGACAAGCTGTCTCGAAACGTCCCGAAAAGTCACGGCATGGTCTATTTCGTATTTATGACCTATTTTTCTTATCGATTATTGGAACGTCGATGTTACTCTGATTTGTCTCTGCTGAAATGACCTCAAAATGTTTGTCTTGGTACTGATACTTATCTAAGAGTGTATCTCATTTTTCGATTGAATATATTGTCCTTTTAACAACTTACTTTGTCAATCATTTATGTCCGTCATGTTTAGGATGAGCTTACCACTTTGATGATCTTCATGATTTCTTCTTTCAGGAGAACGAAAATGACATGGAAGTTGATGTTCCACATACTGAGGTGTGTATTTTCGTTGTATTTCTGCAAATTCATCTGTGTCATTTTTCAAGCCTCTATCCTATCTGATTTCAGTGTTTAATGGGCGTAATTGGCCTAAATTAGTTCCCGTTTTGAAGCTGTCTTGTCACGAGTCTCAGTTTGAAGCCATAAACATCTTCCAATTCAATGTGAAAAACGTAGACTCATGTAATCAATCTAACGTGACCAGCCCTTTAACTGGGGCTGATTGTCTTATAGGAAAGAAATGATCAACGATTATTTGCTTTAACCCTTGAATTTCATTTGCTTTCTAGGATCCAGATGCAAACGATGGCAAATCAATTTATGATGAATATGATGTGAGAGAGGTTAGTTAGCCTCTTAGTTATTTTCTTATTTGATAGCTTTTATTTATTCATTTATCTAGATGCTCTTTCTTGCACCATCAATCAAGCCCGATTTATTAAGCCCGCAGAAAGTTTTTTTTAATTTTGATGAATCCAGAGGAGTGCTGAAAAGAGAGAGAGCTTATTAGAAAAGGGTGCTTGTTCACAAACTCAGATGATGACAAGGATACAGATGGTAGTTTTCAGTTATTTTTACCACATATTTTGCAAAGCCCTTTTTCCCCAAGCCATATCAAACTTAACATGCAGACTTGTGTAGCTAAATGAAGGGAAATCTGTGGTTACCTCTTGCTTTTGATAGAAATGAGGCGAAGCTTAACAAAGAGAGTGTGACGTGTTTAGAATTTTTGCTAAGCAGAGACGGATTTATTGGAGAGGGGGCTTAATAGAAAGGGGGCTTGATAGAAAGGGGGCTTGATAGAAAGGGGGCTTGATAGAAAGGGGGCTTGATAGAAAAGGGGCTTGATAGAAAGGGGGCTTGATAGAAAGGAGGCTTGATAGAAAGGGGGCTTGATAGAAAAGGGGCTTGATAGAAAGGGGGCTTGATAGAAAGGGGGCTTGATAGAAAGGGGGCCTTGATAGAAAAGGGGCTTGATAGAAAGGGGGCTTGATAGAAAGGGGGCTTAATAGAAAGGGGGCTTGATAGAAAAGGGGCTTGATAGAAAGGGGGCTTGATAGAAAGGGGGCTTGATAGAAAGGGGGCTTGATAGAAAGGAGGCTTGATAGAAAGGGGGCTTGATAGAAAGGGGGCTTGATAGAAAGGGGGCTTGATAGAAAGGGGGCCTTGATAGAAAAGGGGCTTGATAGAAAGGGGGCTTGATAGAAAGGGGGCTTGATAGAAAGGGGGCTTAATAGAAAGGGGGCTTGATAGAAAAGGGGCTTGATAGAAAGGGGGCTTGATAGAAAGGGGGCTTGATAGAAAGGGGGCTTGATAGAAAAGGGGCTTGATAGAAAGGGGGCTTGATAGAAAAGGGGCTTGATAGAAAGGGGGCTTGATAGAAAGGGGGCTTGATAGAAAGGGGGCTTAATAGAAAGGGGGCTTGATAGAAAGGGGGCTTGATAGAAAGGGGGCTTGATAGAAAGGGGGCTCAATAGAAAGGGGGCTTGATAGAAAAGGGGCTTGATAGAAAGGGGGCTTGATAGAAAGGGGGCTTGATAGAAAGGGGGCCTTGATAGAAAAGGGGCTTGATAGAAAGGGGGCTTGATAGAAAGGGGGCTTGATAGAAAGGGGGCTTGATAGAAAGGGGGCTTAATAGAAAGGGGGCTTGATAGAAAAGGGGCTTGATAGAAAGGGGGCTTGATAGAAAGGGGGCTTGATAGAAAGGGGGCTTGATAGAAAAGGGGCTTGATAGAAAGGGGGCTTGATAGAAAAGGGGCTTGATAGAAAGGGGGCTTGATAGAAAGGGGGCTTGATAGAAAGGGGCTTGATAGAAAGGGGGCTTGATAGAAAGGGGGTTTGATAGAGCTTTTTATGGTCTATCATTCTGAAATCTTCATTGAAACCAAGGTTGCTTCTTTAAATGTAAATTTTCACTGCAGGATATTGGAGTTGGTGCATTTTCAGTTTGCAAGAAATGTATTCACAAAGCCAGTGGGCATGAATACGCTGTCAAGGTAAGGTGTCGTCAAGGATCTGTTTCAACCAGCATGTTTTCCATGTGCCATCGCTTGGTTGGCCTTTGTTGTCACCATTTTAGTAAAGCTGAAAGTTATCCAGGATGAATCGTTTATTTACATTTGCTTCTGTTTTAATTACTGCTTATAACAAACTGTTAGTCTTTAAGGGAAAATCAATCCGTCCGTGTGAAATATATTTAGTCCACCGTGATAAATCAGATCACATTGTTAATGACGATGTTTCAAGGTGTACCGTTGTTGTCACCCTCCCCCCAACCAGCGGGTGCACAAGAAAGTCATTTTTGACTTGCCATGATAAATTGTATACCAGACCGATCTAGACAATTTATGACTTGATATTTTATTAAAATCGAGAATGAGATTCTTAGAATTTTCGCAAATGTTTCATTATTCTTTTTCTTGAGCTATGAGCGAGTTTCTTAAACTTTCCATTCTCAAACACATTGAAAGCGATAGAAATTGTCAGAAAAATTGATTTAGTTATTAGGGTAAGGAGTTTATTCATAAAATCACTTCAGGTGATTCTTAGCTTGTTTGATATATCTGTTCTAAATTCTAAACTTGTTTTTTTAGATTATTGACAAGAGCAAGCGTGATCCATCAGAGGAAGTGGAGGTGAGCATGCCTTTTTTAGTTATCAGAACTGCAATGTTTCTGTCCTTTGACTTTCAGTACCTGTTTTACCAGTCGTTCTCTAATTTTTCTACTTGTCATCTTTTTTCTCTCTTGCAGATTCTGCTGAGGTATGGAAGCTGGCCAAACATAATCTCGATTCGAGACGTGAGTTGACAAGACAAATTCCCTCCTTTGTGTATCTTTTGCTTTATTCTTCATCACGAATTTCTTATCAACAAGTGAACTGTCTTCAGCAGCTTGCCTTGGAATTCCCTCAGAACATCTCTGAATCTCTGAGGCTCTGGCATGATTTATGACAAATATGTTAAGTTTTCGTTATTAGAGCTTTTAGCTATTCTATAAAAGAGTCCTGAATTGAGCAATATTTTTACAGATTCTTGCACGAGACGTTTGATTAAAGTGAATGACCTGAGATATATAGCGCTTGTCCATAAATAAAACAAAGAAACACCTAATCCCTCCATTGTTTTCGTTGGCTCAGCTTTCTTTCGCCAGGAGCTGGATTATCAAATACAATAGGATATTTATAAACTTTTTTATAAACTATTTATGAACTTCTCATCTTTTAACTCAGGTTATTCACTTTAAAACAAAAAAGAAAAGGCCACGATATAAACGTCGCTCGTCGGATCTGCAGATGCTTGCGATGATGGATAAGAAATGAAACTGTAGGTGGAAACACCGCAACACGACGAAAAGCAACAGCAAATGAGTCGGTTTAACGCGTGTATAGTTGACTATATATATATATATATATGTTTTGCCAGACATATCTATATTCAAATATACACGCATTAAATCGACTCATTTGCTGTTGTGTTTCGTCGTGTTGCGGTGTTTCCACCTACAATTCTATTCACTTTAAGTCGCGTAAGAGCTTTCATCATTATGGTGCACATTCAAAAATGTATAGCATGAGGCTCAAATCTTTCGAATCTTTAAAAGGGTCGGTGTAAAATTGTCGCAAAAGTTTCTGTGAATTGACTGACTTGAAAGAAGCTTTGGGTAATTTGCTGTAAATCTGCCGTGGCAATTTTTTTGACATCTTGATTATTTTGCAAAATGGCGGAATTTTGATAATTTGCGTAAAGATACGAAAACAATTTTGAAAAAATTAAAGTGGTTTCAAACCTTAAATTATTGGAGAAAAATTGATGCAATCTTCAAGAAAACCGTAGCTTAAAAAGGTCTGCAAAATAATGGAAAACAGAAATCTGTAGCTCTTCGGATTAAGGATTTAGAGATTTGATGACATAACAGCCTCAAAATTAATGGTTGCCACCAATTTGAAACTAACGAAGACATCAAAAAATTACCACCACAGATTTACAGCAAAGTACCTAAAGTTCCTTTCAAGCACTTTAATTTAGAGAAAAATTAAATAGAATGTGCTGAGATGTATAGAAAACATCGTTCGATTAAGATCCTTTTTCAGAATAACTAAGTGGTCTAATCCTGCTTTGTTTGTTTTGTTTTCAATTTGTTTTGAGTGGGCTTGTCAGGATTTCTAGCTACTGAAAGCTAATTTAGGCCCACTGTGCATGCCGCATCTAGGCATGGGACCCCTAGTTTAACGTCCCTTCCGAAGGACGGATAGGTGAGTTGCGAGGTCAGGCCTCCGAGATCACCCATCCGAAATCTGACCTCACTCGAGCGAGCTTAACTTCAGTCACCTGACAAAGACTGTATAAGCCACTCGGCCACTCACCCCGCAATTCTCTGCTTTTACTCAGCATTTAGATTTGAGTGAGTTTGTCTCATTCTTTTCAGGTTTTTGATGACGCAAAATACAAATATTTGGTTATGGAATTAATGAAAGGAGGAGAGTTATTGGATCGAATTCAGAAACAAAAATATTTATCTGAAAGGGAAGCAGCCATGATTACTGAGACGATTGCGAAAACTGTTGACTTCCTTCATCAAAAAGGAGTAAGTCCCAAATCTATTTTAAAGGACAAGTCCAGGGTTTGTATAATTTATGCAAGAAAATAAACTTAGCAACTGCTGCCATGAACGATCAACTCCTTTCTACATTATGCAGTTCATATCAGCTGAACATCTGCATCCAGATAGGGTTCGATCCAGTCTCTTTTGCAGAATAGCGAAAGTCTTTTCCTCGTTTCTTGCATCAATTCTTCCTTTTTTAAGAATCTTTACAAGTTGCTGAATGAAATGGATTTTCATTAGCCTGTTCTCCATTGTGTGGTTTACGGTACTGTGTGTCAGAATTTGAGATCAGTCAGCATTTTGAACTGTCAATAGATACTCGTAAGGATTAAGGGTATTTTCAGAAAGAATTTCCTGAAATGCAAATAGAATAAAATTCATTTTTATCTCCTCTGAAGTCAACGTTATCTTCACTTTTCTTTTGAAGGAGAAATATTCTCAGTGGTCGAAATTTTCGTTTCTTTTTCAGGTTGTTCATAGAGACTTACAACCAAGCAATATTTTATATGCTGTTGAAGGAGGTGGCCCTGAAACTTTGCGAATTTGTGATTTTGGATTTGCAAAGCAAATCAGAGCTGAAAATGGATTATTAATGACACCGTGTTATACTGCTACTTATGTAGCTCCTGAGGTTAGTATGGTATTGATTACTCTCTCACTTTCTGAATATAGTTAAACCTTTCCCTTAAGGTACTTCATATTGGTATATCAAATATCAGTCATTCGTTTGTACGTGCGACTGTATTAAGCAGTACATCCACAGTGTATTTATTTACTGTTGTTCAAAGCCATCCAACCTCACAAACGTCAGTTTCAAATGATCGAGAGAAAGGCCACTTGACAGGAATATGATTTTAAGTGTGCGGTTCTATTTTGATCGTACGATAGGCTTCTTCTCCTAACCGCAAGATGGCTCCAGATCTCAAAACTTACAAAACTGGCTTAAATACAGGTTGCGAAATCTCCATCGTTAAAGTGTCATCAAATCTAAAAAACTGCAGGCTCGAATGAAATTAAAAAAGACAATCACTGCAGTGGATTTACTACACAGACTAGGGTAGAGGGTGACTGCAATCTCCTTCTAATAAAGCAACCACGGTTTTGCTGGAACCAGCATTTTCTTCTATCAATTTAGAAGACAACAGTAACTAACGATAGATTGCCTTTGTTGTTCTGCAATGCCAAGTTTAGGAGACTTTCCAACGGACCGTTGTTAACTGAATGAACTGTAGCTAAACAAGTATTAGCAAGTGTTTACTTTGTATTCTAAACAAGTATTTTAGAATCTTTTTTTCTTCGTGTTTCATCTTTTAGATTAAGGCCTTTTTGCAGTCATTTATCAAAGTTTTTTTCCTTATTCTTGTTTAGGTGTTGAAGAAACAAGGTTATGACGAAGCTTGTGATGTTTGGAGTTTGGGAGTGTTACTTTACATTATGTTATCTGGGTGAGTAAGATGGATTTTGGTTTTTTATACATTTAAGCATTTCTTTGATGCCAGAAGCAATCACAAGCGTTACCCCGACCAAAGAAGGAAATTCTACCTTTTCGATAGCAAAAACCTTCCTCATGAGAATTAGTTACCACCTATATTTTTTAACGAGTGGGTAAAAATCATTCTCATATCGTGGTTTACATCAGTGCAACAGTCTTGAACCCGAGGTTAAGCTAGCGCCCTCTGTACGATTTCAAAGCCTGATCGTGGGTGGCGCGATGCAGTTGGATTGGGCTGGGGTCAGGGGGATTTTTTGCCTGATTTAGGTGCAGAAATGAAGTGTATAATTTCAGGGAATGCGTGGGGTCTGATTTCTTCTGGTCCGGTCTGATTTGCTTGTGTCCTGCCACTCACAGCATGATCATTATCTATTGATTTTATTTTCACTTTAGCTTTGTAATTTGATTTTTTATTTTCGCTCGCAATTCGTTTACTTGTAAATTTTAGATTGTAAATTTTTGTCACGGCCCCCTGAAAAGCGGCCTTTTCCCGCAGGGTTATCATAAATAAAGAATGTAAAGTGAAACGAAATATTTCCCTATCTTTTGGACGGGTTGAGAATATCCTGCATGCTATTTCCCGCGGGATAAATATGCCCTCGCGGGATGAATATTCACCCCTTTTTCCCGGCATCGGAGTTAATATTGTGTTCTTTTTGCCGAAAAATTTAACAGAGTTGAATAATTCAGTCCGTATTATTTCAGAATATTTTGAGGCTGTAAGTGAAAGTTGCAACAAGTACTAAGCAATGATTTTATAGTGTGATTTGTATCTGATTGATAGATTTTCTCGTTTTCATGACATCAAATTGAAGGAACATGTTGCCCACTTTCATTAATTACGCCAAGTTTCATGTACCAGTACTTGTTTCATGTGTCCATTCGCAGAACTGATTCTGAGAACAAAAAGATAACTTCTCACAGGAAACTTTTTGTTTGTTTCAAGGTCTATAAGGACTCATCGCTTACCATAATCCTTTGTACGGCGAAAGAAAAGCAAAACAGGCAAGAGCTATGCCAGAAAGACTTCATATCATCCCAAGTTAAGTGTGATGCCCCCAAAAGATCATTGCTCACTATGGGTGTTAAAAGATGCACAATTTGCCAGTCTCACTTTTCACAGGTCCTCATTCCAATCTGATAGTAATCTATGATTAATGTTTCTACCAACAGGCGAACTCCATATGCAACAGGCCCTGATGATGATCCCAACAAAATATTGACAAGAATTGAAGATGGCAATGTTCAGTTAGCTGGTGGTTCGTGGGATGGAGTTACTGATTTAGCGAAGGTAAGGAACTTTCTCTAATTCAAAGACAAAATCTATAGACTGATCAAGACCATGGAAAGTTTTGATGAGAAGCAAGCATCCACAAATCCCGGCAATTCGGAAACTTGATTTGCAGACACTTTCTTGAAAGGAGTCATTTCCTTCATGCAGGTATTGTGGGAGTAAGATTTGTATCACTTGCTATCGTGGGAGTAAGATTTGTATCACTTGCTATCGTGGGAGTAAGATTTGTATCACTTGCTATCGTGGGAGTAAGATTTGTATCACTTGCTATCGTGGGAGTAAGATTTGTATCACTTGCTATCGTGGGAGTAAGATTTGTATCACTTGCTATCGTGGGAGTAAGATTTGTATCACTTGCTATCGTGGGAGTAAGATTTGTATCACTTGCTATCGTGGGAGTAAGATTTGTATCACTTGCTATCGTGGGAGTAAGATTTGTATCACTTGCTATCGTGGGAGTAAGATTTGTATCACTTGCTATCGTGGGAGTAAGATTTGTATCACTTGCTATCGTGGGAGTAAGATTTGTATCACTTGCTATCTTGGGAGTAAGATTTGTATCACTTGCTATCGTGGGAGTAAGATTTGTATCACTTGCTATCGTGGGAGTAAGATTTGTATCACTTGCTATCGTGGGAGTAAGATTTGTATCACTTGCTATCGTGGGAGTAAGATTTGTATCACTTGCTATCGTGGGAGTAAGATTTGTATCACTTGCTATCGTGGGAGTAAGATTTGTATCACTTGCTATCGTGGGAGTAAGATTTGTATCACTTGCTATCGTGGGAGTAAGATTTGTATCACTTGCTATCGGGCTCAGCTTGAAACGTATCAATTTATTACACTTTGTTTTCATCTTTCATTGTTTAGATTTGTGAAACATTGCAATACACGCAGACAAAAAGATTATTCTTGCGTTATAAGAGTGTTTTTACTTCTCTTTGATTTCTTTCCGATACACAAGGTAGTTTTATTCACGTCGGAAAAGAGAGTGATCAATCTTTCTGTGCCGTACAATCTGCTTCGAGAGATAAAAGCACAACTTACACTTCTCTGTTCAGCATCTTCGTAAATTTGAGCAAATTATTACTCCATTGTTTCTTTGAATTTTCTTTACGGTAGTTCATTATTCTCTCATCCGTTCAAATTTATTTATTCGATTCGGTTGCAATAGAAAATGAGAATCCTGTGTGGATGAGAATATTAGATTGATCATCTTTTAACCATCTTCCTTCCCAGAGCGTAATCTTTGATGGCAAAGTCTTGACAGATTAAATAAAATTTTCTTTACTTTGAAAGGATTTGGTGAGGAGAATGTTGCATATTGATCCAGGGCAAAGAATCAACACTTCTCAGGTGAGTCGTCGATCCAAAGTGAAAGGAAAACAATAAAATGTAATTCCACTTAGATCACGTTGTTGTTTCCTTTTCACTCTAAATTTGATCTCAGCTATTAAGAAGAAATGGAAATTTGGAGATCTCATTCTTTGCAAATTTTATTCAGCTGTCTCTGTGTATCTGGTTTGTTTAGGAAACCGTAAATAATGGATCTTTCATGTAAAGAAAGAGCTTCAAACAAACGACAGGCTGCGATGTGTCTAACAAACAGTAGATCAACTAAAGTGAAAGGCTTATTTAATTTCAGGACTCCTGAAGGAGCTTACAAGAGGGGGTTCATTAAAGAATGCGCTTATGCACAAAGCTAGATGACAAGAATATATGATAGAATTATACCGAGGAGAAGCCACGATAGCAGGCTGTGCGTCGGATACATTACGGAAATTCCACAATATTTCGTGGAAAAAAATAAAGCAGATTTTCTACGTAGACTTACGAAAATCGTCGTAGTTTCGCTCTTTGATAGGCTGACAATCGCTACAACAATCGCTACAACTACAACTACCCGATGAAGCGTAGTGGCGGCATCCAATTCAATGAAAGAAGCGGAAACTGGGACTGAAGTAGTTAGTCTATTTTCTACGTGCATGGGTTGAAGACCATTGTAACATGGATATGGAGGCAGCAAAAAAGTTGATTTTGAATAACAACTGTAGGCCTGGAACTAAGTTAGAGCAAATGTACCATAATGTACCATATCTGGGCATTTTCAACAATATTCTGAATATCCAATATAGCACAAGAAAGACAAAAAATCAGAAGCTGGTTGATTCACGAGTGAAAGGAAACGAAATAATTTAGTAAAATGCATACGCAAATTATACCTGCATTTTTATTGTGGTTTCTTCCTGCCTTTCATGGCTTTCCTCTGCGTCATTTCCTCAGCTCAAATCGTTGATTCAGGTTTGAAATGGCCTAATTCATTTTTTCTGTCAAAGCAAGGCTGTCCTCATTTGCGGTTTTGTGATCCAACGAAGGGAAAATCCGGGGATACAAACCCGTCCCGCAAAATAGATCTTTTGCAAAATCTGGCATTTAATATCAATAGGGAGCTTAAGAGAGAGGGGCTCATTCAAATTTTTGGCTTGAAAGGGAGGAACCTATTAGAGACAGGGGCTTAATACAGACAGAGGCTGAATGGAGCTTTTACGGGATTTTAAAGCGTGCATTTCTCTTATTGCTACACTCTTCATTGTTTTCCGTTTGCAATCAAGACACATTTGGGAAAAGATATGTGAAACCAATCCAAGGTAGAATATCATTTAAACCTAAAATTAAAACAATCTGAAAACATGCAAATCTTTTTCAAAGTCTGAAATCATTTCATCTGGTGGTCTTCATCTTATATCAGAGTAATATTCGAAAGTGATAGTCAACAAATTGCAAAGATTTTTGATAAACATGTATATTATTATATCTTCATTGACAAGCGAACTTTTAATCCTAGGTTCTGAAACATGCTTGGATCAGAGGAAGGCATTCGTTGCCAGATAAGAAAATTCAATTTATGGAAACAGCTTCTAGAATCAAGGTTGGTTTCCTTCACTTTATACCTCTTATATGCTTCTCATTGTAGTTTTTCATCTTACTTTGCGGCTGGCCCTTTTATTTTTCATCAACCGTTTGCCTCTCAAATTCCAACTGTTGCGTTATTGTTTTATGTCCTCCCCAAATTCCTGTCCTGTTGATCTTGGTACTTCTGACATTTTAGCTGGATGCATACGCCAAAGTTTCTTTTTAAGGCAGTACGTGGGCTTATTGGCTCTGCTTCTCACTCAAAGTGGGGAAAAATAAATTGATGGCGGATGTTTTGTTGAACACAGGATTATATTAGATGAGCTATCATGGCTCATTTATGTATCCAAAGTATAACAGTGATTTCGGTTGAGAATAAACATTAATCAGCGTTCAGACAAACCTTAGCTCAACAGAAAATGCTTCACCCTTCCTCTCGTTATCATGAACGTACTATGTTTTCACCCTCTAGATTCACGATTTTTAGATTAGTTTCTTTACATATCCCGGGTTTCGAATAGGAACCCCATGAAGCTAATCCATGGTGTTTCTTTTAAATCCAGGAGGCAGTGAAAGCAACATTTACAGCTATTCAAAAATCACCAAACACGAAGCCATTAGAGCCTTTAAATGCGTCACACCTTTATCAACGAAGGGTAGGCAAATCAAAGTTTATGAATTGGGGAAAGAAATGAACGGGTAAACAATAGATTAGAACATTTTTGTACCTTTAGGACTGGATATACTCATGTACGTCACCTTTGTACATATGTTTTGTGGAGAGATGTCCTTGTAGGCTTTTGTAACCTTTGTATCGCAGACAGACATATGAACTAGAAAATAGTTGTGTTGGATAAATGCTCGTATTGTTTATCCTTCGTACAAACCATGACAAAGAACCTTTCTTTTAATCTACTGCAGCTTTTGTATTTCATAATCATTCGCATAGAAATTAACATTCTTTTGTATTCAGTAGATAAGGGAGGGTTAATATTCCTTTTTAGAATTTTCCTTGGTACTGCTGGTTGAACGTTTCATGTAGCTTAAAGGGGCAAGGTGCCGTAATGTAAACAAACTTCTTTCGAAACGACGACTTTGCGATATTTTTGATAGGCTATATCAAAGTGATTTTCCACTACTTTTCTAAAAATGAATGTGTTAGTTTGAAGAGAGACTCATGTACTTCGTAGAGAAACAAACGAAACACTCATATGTTGTACGATTGCAGATATACTGGTAGATTTTTAGAAGTGATTTCAGTGTGGATTCACCCCATCCACCAAAATCCGTGCAGAACACAATGGTTACGTGTGGGCAAAAATATTAATTATAAAGATAACAGGTCTGTTTACGGTTACGTGACCCTGCGCCTTTAACATTGAACATGTTAATCCACTTTTAAAGACCAAACATAGTAGGCTACAATTCAGCTTAATAGTAAACGTATGGTAGGCCACAATTCTATTCAGTAATGATATCAGCCACAATTTTATCCATCGCTACCTCCTAAAAGTGTATCTTCGCTGTTCGTTACCAGTAAGCCATGTTGCCTTTCAATGGGTGAAGGGATGTGTCTATTTCCAAAATCTTCTTATATTTCTCTCTTCTCTAAACATCTACTTTCCACTGACTTCTTCATGAAACAAAGCAAACAACACTTAGGCCAAAAACGATTTTCATATTTTACAAAGTCAACTTTTAGGCCGAAAAGGATGATGGATTTCTTTAGTTCTTTTAAAGCATTGAGTCACGCTGAATAGTTTACGTATAGGTATAGACCGATTCAAACATTAATATTAAGGTCCCGTTTACACGGGATTGGATCCAAATGGGATCGGATCCTTCGAGTCCCGTGTAAACGCAAGGCCTATCCGTTACACTTTGGGTACGGATCCATTTGGGTACGGATCGGATCCATCCGATCCCGTGTAAACGGGGCCTAAGACGATAGAAGTGATGAATTTTTATTTCTTTTTTCCCCACATTTTGAGAAAAAACGTATGATTTTATGCGGCAAACTCGACAATTTCGACACAGTTTTTATCCCAAACCATTTCAAAATTATCATACAAACTAGCTAAATGAATGGAACATCTTTTCTACCCTCCTGCATTTGATATAAGTTTGGGGGCACTTTATAGAGATGGGGCTTATTCAGAATTTTAGCTTAAAAGGGAAGAGCGTAATATTGAAATTTTACGGTAGATGTTTGAGAGATCAAGAAAGCTGTTTCAATATGATAGAAATTATTGCCGTTTATTTTGTGAATGTTGTGTTGCGTAATGTTTATTTTGCATTATTGGAGAGCAGTGTAGTGATACTTTCTACGCATTTTCGTCTTTTTCGATCAGATGATGTCACAGTAAACGAGAAGAATAAAGCCGACTTTTTGTTCTGTCATATACTGTCCGCAATGCTCTCAGATGACCAGACTGCAATTAGTTTTCCAAAGTAGTGCGTCTGTTGTTTCCAAACTTTACCGGGTATGGTTATCCCCCTAAAGGTACCTCTGGTTCAAAATCACCAACTTTGATCAGTGTCATAGCGAAGTCATTATTTCAAGATTGAAATACAGTTATTCAAAACAAACTGCTTAAAGAATCTCAACTGTCAGATCGCCAGAACATTGAGAAACTCCAGTGATGGGAATAACTTTAGAAACTATTATTGTAACGAACAAAGTAAATTCATCGCATACTTTATTTTCACACGTTTTTATCTTGGTCATGAATGTCATGCAGTTATGTTGCTTTGTAGTTTGGCTGTGTTTTGTTACGTTTGCTGAAGGATTACCCAACTTCTTTTGTTACAAATACACACATAACTTCTCTTAAAACCCATCTTCGCTTGCACAAGGCCAGAGTTTGCCATTTGGTTTCAAGGCAACTTTTGCGGCCGTGTTTGTTTTGATTTACCGGTTGAGAGAATTTCCTTTGTCTGCAGTCGCTAATTGCTTTGAAATGATGCATGTGAAGCTTCTGATTTTGGTCACAAATGGTAGAAAGACACGCAAATTCATTTTGGATGTAAGGAATTTCTGATTCCGTGCTTGCAAAGGAAGATCCAAATTGTGACTGGAATAAAGTAATTGTTTGAATCATTCTTTTTGCAAGTGGATTGACTTCTCTGATGCTCTTCTCTTCTCCGAATGATCAGCGTTTCTCTGTTCGCTTGTCCGACCTTCTATTGGAACTGTTTTGATGTCTGACTCTCTTCTCATTTCTGACGGCAGATCAAATGTGACTGCGATTCTGTGATTACGCACATTAACGACTGTGGAATTCATCATCGTAGTGCCAGCAGCATCGACATCATCTTTATCTTTCGATAGCAGAATCCAAACTTTAGTCCCAAACAACCCAACCAAATTTATCGCTGCATTGATGAAACAAACACAGCATAATATCAATGTACGATACCTCCCTTCTGCGTCATTCACAAAAAAGAATATAGGGAGAAATAGTGCCAAAACAAGACAAGTTGCATACATTGTAAGCCCAATGTATTTAGCCTCGTTATAATTCTTGGGGAAATTGCGTGTTTTGAAAGCAAACCATGTTGTGGCAATCATGAGCATTGAACTGAATAATAAATTTAACATCATTGTTTCACCTTTGATCTTGCAGTATCTAACTATGAACTGCCTGTGACTTGGATACGCTGTTTGTATGTCTGATGATCGTCCCACTATAGACACCACTCCAATTAAGATCCCTATGCCCGTTAATGCCGCTGACATAACAATTTGAGATCGTGGGCTTATCATCACTGGTCTTGTGACTGTAGTTTTCGCGCTTCGAAAAATTCGAAAGATTCTGTTTGTTCGTAACAGAAGTGGCGCGTAACAAGCCGTAAAACTGATGCCGATAATGAGTCGTTGAACAGTGCAAACAGTGTAACTAGGTCGTAATATGAATATAATTGGAGAAGCGAAAACAAGAGCAATCCCAAATAAGAGATTTAGGCAAAGTTCTCTACTTGAAGCCTTGACAATGCGTCTGTTAATGTTCTTCACAAACAGAACAACAACAGCAACAGTTAGCACAATTCCTACTAAAGATGCACTTAGAATCGTTGCTGTTACATTAGCATACATTCCTATGTATTTGATTGGCAGAGCTTTGCACCTTTGGCGGACACTGTCCGGAACATGATCTAGATTACACGGGCGACATGTATTGTTCGTTGTGACGTCATTTTGTTTGCATTTGATACATGTCCAACAACACATTGTTTGTTGACTTCGAACATAGCCGAAGTCACATGGGTTGCTGCAAACAGAAATCGGCGCCCTTGATTGGTTCTTCCATACAATGCGATTGATATCGATTTGAAGCCTCCATGATTCAGGTTCGAGTGGTTTGCTGTCAGCCAATCTTGTGTTGATCGTCAAGGTAGTTTTGTTGTGGATGTTGTTCCAAGTTCCAATTTTTCTCATAACAGGCGCAGTGCCATCATTTGGGAAATGATAATTCAAGATTTCATAATTATCATCGTGGTCCCCTGTGGACGTGAAAATAAATGTGCGATTTCTGAATGGTTCTTTAAATTCTGTCCGTTTAATATTATACAATACTGATTTGTAACTGGTAATTCGTTGCAACATTTTGTCAACTTTTGTGCAATTTTCTACCGTTTTATTATGCTGGATACATTCCAGCGAAATAGTTTCTCGGAATGCATAAGCATATGCATATACAGCATTGATGACTGACAAAACAGGTGTGTTACTGTAATACCCCTGCCCCTCTTTTAATTGCTCCTTTCCGGTGCACAGTTTCCACCCATTGGAACTGTTCTTGAATGTACAGTTGAATGTGTGACTCCAGAAACTCTTAAACCAAATGTTTCTTGTGTTTGTTTCCGGTTTCAGGTTTAAAAAGTAATCCCTGAATTCTTTCACTTCCTCGGTTTCAACTTGGAATGTTATTGAACCATTTGCAACGGTCTTATCCGGTGCAATATACGCCCGGCTACCCCATCCATCACTGATAACGAACTGCAAAGCTCCGGTTTGGTTTTTCATATTTCCTGCTGTCTTGAAGAATTGTATCAAATCATTTTCAGTCAGCAATAAGTACACAACTTTGATCGATCCGATTTTCAAAATCTTATTTATCGCAAATGTATGATCATCGCCGTTTGAATGTTCCGGGATGATCACATCGACCGGTATGCAGATCTTTTGTGCTTTTGCTGCATGCCGGAAGAGATCAGAAGACCGCTCACCATAATTGCCATGAGAGCTTATCATGGCAATATATTGCCATTTGAATTTCAATGCTATGCTCAAGAGTAACCGGACAGCATTTCGATCAGACGGAACTGTCCGATAGAAATAACCAAAGCGTTCTCGGTTCTCTAAGTCTGGACTTGTAGCAGAATAACTGACTGTGTTTTTTCCGAAGATGGTCATAACCGTAGCAGCCGTTTTTGCGTCATCTGAATACTGCGGGCCTATAACTCCTTGGGATTGCCAATCTGCGATTCTTGCGAGTGCATTGCGTAGTGGCTGTTTATCCCCACATGTGTTGTGGATCAGTGCACGCATCTTCAAACCGTAAAGCGTTGTGTTATCGTTGTTAATTCTATCGATCGCAAACAACATTGCTTCAACGAACATTATCCCATACTGAGGGTCGATATCTCCACAGTTCTTCCAAAATCCTGTCCGATAATTCCCTTTCATGTAGACATTGAATATTCCTGCTAGTCTGACCTCGCCGTCTTTCGTGTCGATGAAGTAACCTACGTGTTAAATTCGGTGTTTATTTCGATGAAAGTTAGCAAGCTTGACAGTCAGAGGTAGTTCGCAGTGCGCGATGAAATTTCATTGCATTTGAAAAATTCGTGATCAGGAAAGCGAAGAAATTCATTACGCATTGAGAACCATTCGTAGGGAAGACATATCAATATGTTTACATTAATAGAAGATATTGAATAGATTGTCACCATTCTTAGCTAACTAATAACGTTGATACAGGATTAGTAAACAGAATATTCAAACATTTGGTTGACTGTGGTAGAGCAAGTACATGGGAGATGTTCAAAACCACCTTATTTTTTTCAATCAAAATCTAAAAAGTTAAAGCGCGAGAAATCGTTACTTCATACTGTGCCATCCAAAGCAGGACTTGACACAAGTTCCTACTTTGAATGGCACTCACAATTCTACAACTTTAGGGAAAAGAAAAAGGTAGAGTCCAGGGTAGCTTCGTTCTTTTCACTAAGTTTTAAATCCAGCAGTTACAGGCTAACTTAGATGCGAAAATTTTGTTTTAGTCCCAGAAATAAGGAAAATGTTCGGAACGGGTTTGTGTGGGTGGGAACGAGAAGTCAACATTCGATTTTTGTCTTTTGAGTTATGAATTTAAATTTCGATGGCAAGTGAATCGGGTATCTGAATCGAGCATGGAATTTTCTTTCCCTTGCAAACCCCTTCCCGCATTCTCCTGATTTACGGGTCTAGGGAATGGGTGCAGTCATTGGACGGGATTTTAACACCTTAATTAGCCTTTGACTAATAGATTAACACTTTATTTTTGAAAATGAGCCTTGTGCTCTTTATTTGACAGCCCGCCAAACTTGTTAACTTTTTTCGTTGCTCATCCGGCAGTCCAAACATGTGAAACAATTGATAAGAAAGTAGAATCCCATTTGAATTTATACATACCTTTAGTCATTTTGAAAAAAGTAACCAGCATCAAAAGTTTGAAAATCATTGCAACTTCCAGATAATGCTTATCCATTACATTATTGTTCAATCTTTTTAGTCAGGAAAAAATATCTGTGGAAACAAATGTTAGAATGTGTCGCCCTTGCACTCGCCAGAACTTTGCAAGAAGTCCTCCAAATGTCGATGATATATCACAAAATGTTATATATATTGTTGCGTGGTCTCTTTGAAATTCATGCAGTCTCTTGTCTCATGGTTACTTCGAGTCTTCGATAAGATCCTTTTTGCATTTTTGCGAATTGCAAACATGTTGCAAATGCACCTCTATGAATCTGTTCTTAAATCTTGACTCGATGCTTTTAACAATCCAGTACAAACACCGAAAATTGCAGTGATTGGTTGCTTTCAACAATAGATCAATACTGGCCAATAATAAATTTACATTGTAATTCTTTCTGTCAACAATATATCCCTTTTTCCTCTCTTTACTTTACTAACGGATTTGCAATAGTTGCTACAGCCGTTTCTGTTTGTCGTCTTCTATTTACCCTTCATGAAATATACAAGTAGAACTGAGCACCAATATCAAACATGTACTTGCTCCTCAAATCCTTCAGTTGACAATACATCGAAGACAAAACTAAAATCCGTTCCTTTGACAAATTTCTTCCCAGCTTATTTATTGCTTTATTGTACATACGAACGAATGAAATTAACATCAATGTTACACATGACTGACTTCTGAAATCTTTCAGTTGACAGTGCAGCAAAGACAACACTAAAACTCACTCCTTGTGCAGATTTCTTCCCTTTACGTTATTTCTTTATTGAACATATGAACGAATCAAAGTTGCATTTCTCCACAACTTCAGCTCGCTGTACAACAAAAATACTTAGCTTGTTTCTTCTTTCGTTCTTCGTTGCACATCGAATCAAATTAACACCATTGTCACGGATGCTCGAAGCAATTGTCAACAACTACTTTCTTCACTAGTTTCTTCCTATCTTCTTTACTTTTCTATCTTAAATACAAACGAATAAAACTAAAACCAATGTCGCCGATGCTCTAACTCTTCAAATCTTTCAGTTGGCACTACGAAATAAATGAACGCCAACGACTATTTCCCCCTCTAATTTCTTCGAACTTCTTTATTTTTTCATCGTACATACATACGAATGAAGCGAAAACCATGGTCAAATATGCTCCCACCCTTCCGATCTGTAGCTTACACCACAAAATAAATGAGGACCAGTAGGTATCTCTTCCACCCTGTTTAACTTCTTTATTTCGTATCGTGAATAAGTACAAGTAAAATTTAAACGAATGCCACACCTATCTTCACTCCGCCATCCTTCCGGTGTTGCAAACACGAAGGTCGAAATTCACTTTTACAGTACTCGTCAGTAAAGCTTCTGAGTTTCGTACTTTCCACTTTAACACCTGTAAAAACAATTTCTTGATTCCTTTGTCGAATATTTGAAAAGCTTGTCTTTTAACAAACAACGTGTCTTGCTTTTGCAAGATAGCTTTATTTATTGGTCAAACACTTTAAATTTTTTGTATCCTCGCAGCACTTTGATCTAATTATCAAATCTTTGTTGACATTTGCAAGATTGATCAACGGTTTTGCAATCAAACACCTGCATGTTTATCTGTTTTTTTAAATTGGTTTTCTTTTTCATTTGAAATAAACAAATTCCTCAAATTTATCAATTTGTTTTCCATCATCTCAGGACTCCAGCAATACAGCAGTGTCCCGCGTATAAGAAACAGGAATTTAAGAAACACAGATCCTGATTTTCCAGATAATACCCCCATTTTATAAGAAACTGATACAGGTGTGAAAACCTTGTGTCTTTTCTAAACATTATGGATTAATATCTATGAATTTTTCAGCTCACTAGCAGAATTTAATTGTACTCATTCAAATGAAGGCAAGAATTTTGTGTGGAAATTACGCATTCTGAGCAAAAAGCACTTTCCTGGAATATTTGTAGCATTTCCTGGAAGTGAAAATCACAAATACAAGTCAAAGTGATATGAATTGTATCATAGTCATAGATGTCATGCCTGAGAGTTGATTGACTGACAATACATTGTTTTTCTACTTAGAATCTTTACCTTCATTTAAATTTTATCCCACTTACAAGAAATGCGCCAGACCTAAAATTGAAAATGTTGTTTCTTATATGAGGAACACTACTGAATGACTTCGTAATTTATATGCACTTCTTAGCTGATTTCTTTCAAGTTTCGCAAATTTACCAGTTCTAAAACTTTGCTACCCTTGGTCTCTTTGTTGAAGAAAGGATATAACATTTGCGTATCTCAAGAACAAAACCACACATTTAAGATACAGCAGTGCTTGTTCCGTCCCAAGTAACTCCTGAAATTTATCAACTCTTGGAAGCTTTCTGCACAGAAACACAAACTGATTTCGCAACGATAAATTTCTTATATCAAAGCCAAGAACAAGCAAGATCTACCATAGACGTCATAAATTTTCATAAGATTAATATGCATGTGATTGATATACGAATTCTAAAGCTACTATGCAGAATAATATGCATGAATTATTTCTTTCTAAGCAATCAGATGATGATTATTCCAGCATAAATTTTAAGTTGAACCTGAAGAAGAAAAAGTATTGATTTCATTCTGATTGGGCCTGTCGATCAACCATAATCTTATACGTTTTTTCTTTATAAGAAACTAGGATCAGGCCAGAGAACTAAAAGTTTCATAATCTAACATGAAATTTTGTTCATTTTAGAACTAAAACTTTCTGAATTGGTTTCTTAATTTGTGAATGCAGAATTATCAATGTGGTCCCTAACACTGCTGCAGATATGTTTCTTGGCATTTAAAACATCATGTAGGAAAAAACAGTATTGTATTATGCTGAAAACACAATGGTTAGTAAATATTGCTCAAGAATAAAGGTTCAACGATATATTTGCTATAATATCCATGCTTTTGACTTTTAATAGTTTCTTAATGCTTCTCAGATATAGTGCTACAGTTTCTTAAAAGTTTGGCCTTCTTAGTACTGTTTCTTATCAACCAGATTCTTATAAAAAACGTGTATTCGATTGATCGTATGCAAAATTGGGCATTTATCGCTCGACCGAAGGATTGTATGTTATGTTTACGTCATAGACAGGAACAAACAAGGGCAGATGCAGAAAAGCGTTCCAGTAATAGAGGGTCCATAGTGTTCCAGTAATATGTAGAGGATAATAGAGGTTCCAGTAATAGAGGAATTAATTGGCTAAGTCAAACTGTAATTAATTATTCGGAACTCATCGATCAATCAATGGTTCGCGGAAGGCCTAAATCCAACTCAAACTGAAGTGTCGGTTGATTTGATAATTGTCAAAACAAACCAAAAATTTTTTTGGAATTAAAATTGATAAAAGATTAAAAGTAATTTTGGTATAAGTCATCATCATCATCATTATCATCATCATCATCATCATCATCATCATCATCATCATCATCATCATCATCATCATCATCATCATCATCATCATCATCATCATCATCATCATCATCATCATCATCATCATCATCATTTTCAGCACCGACCTTTATTCCTCAGTTCTTTTTTATATCAATTACGTAAACTGAATCTTTTTCCTACTGCATTCTCTGATTTATAAACCATTTTGTCACAGTTGTCTTGTCTTCTCCCCGTATTGGATCGCTTCAAACTTGAGAAGTTTCTGATTCCGTTTGCTTCTGCAATGGCCTATCGAATGTAGTTGCAATTATGTGATTCTGCATATCAATACATGAAGAACTCGTCATCTTTGTAGAATTATTATCAATGACATCTTTTTCTTCCCTTAGCAGAATCCAAACTTTAGTCCCAAACAACCCAACCAAATTTATCGCAGCATTGATGAAACAAACACAACATAATATCAGTGTACGATACCTCCCTTCTGCATCATTCACGAAATAGAATATAGGCAGAAACAGTGCCAAAACAAGACAAGTTGCATACATTGTAAGCCCAATGTATTTAGCCTCGTTGTAATTCTTGGGGAAATTGCGTGTTTTGAAAGCAAACCATGTTGTGGCAATCATGAGCATTGAACTGAATAATAAATTTAACATCATTGTTTCACCTTTGATCTTGCAGTATCTAACTATGAACTGCCTGTGACTTGGATACGCTGTTTGTATGTCTGATGATCGTCCCACTATAGACACTACTCCAATTAAGATCCCTATGCCCGTTAATGCCGCTGACATAACAATTTGAGATCGTGGGCTTATCATCACTGGTCTTGTGACTGTAGTTTTCGCGCTTCGAAAAATTCGAAAGATTCTGTTTGTTCGTAACAGAAGTGGCGCGTAACAAGCCGTAAAACTGATGCCGATAATGAGTCGTTGAACAGTGCAAACAGTGTAACTAGGTCGTAATATGAATATAATTGGAGAAGCGAAAACAAGGGCAATCCCAAATAAGAGATTTAGGCAAAGTTCTCTGCTTGAAGCCTTGACAATGCGTCTGTTAATGTTCTTCACAAACAGAACAACAACAGCAACAGTTAGCACAATTCCTACTAAAGATGCACTTAGAATCGTTGCTGTTACATTTGCATACATTCCTATGTATTTGATTTGCAGGGCCTTGCACGTTTGGCGGACACTGTCTGGAACATGATCTAGATTACACGGGCGACATGTATTGTTCGTTGTGACGTCATTTTGTTTGCATTTGACACATGTCCAACAACACATTGTTTGCTTACTTCGAACGTAGCCAAAGTCACATGGGTTGCTACAAACAGAAAACGGCGCACTTGATTGGTTCTTCCATACAATGCGATTGATGTCGATTTGAAGTCTCCATGATTCAGGTTTCAGTGGTTTGCTAATAACAGCCAATCTTTTGTCTGTCACGGTGGTTGTTTTGTTATGGATGTTGTTCCAAGTTCCAATTTTTCTCATAACAGGCTCACTCCCATCATTTGGAAAATGATAATTCAATATTTCATAATTCTCATCATGGTCTCCGACAGTGTTGAATCTAAATGTGCGGTTTCTGAATGGTTCTCTAAACTTTATTCGTTCAAGATAAAATGGTATTACCCACTCACTTTGCCTTCCTTGCAATATTTTGTCATGTTCTGTGCAATTTTCTACCGTTTTATTAAGCCTGAGACATTGCCACCAAATAGTTTCTCGGAATGCATAAGCATATGCATATACAGCATTGATGACTGACAAAACAGGTGTGTTACTGTAGTACCCCTGCCCCTCTTTTAATTGCTCCTTTCCGGTACACATTGTACTCCCTTTTGAATCGTTTTTGAATGTACAATTGAATGTCTGACCCCAGAAGCTCTTAAACCAAATGTTTCTTGTGTTTGTTTCCGGTTTCAGGTTTAAGAAGTAATCCCTGAATTCTTTCACTTCCTCGGTTTCAACTTGAAATGTTATTGAACCATTTGCAACTGTCTTATCCGGTGCAATATACGCCCGGCTTCCCCATCCATCACTGACAACGAATTGCAAGTTTCCGGTTTGGTTTTTCATATTTTCTGCTGTCTCCAAGAACTTTGTCAAATCATTTTCAGTTAGAAATAAGTACACAACTTTTATTGAAGCCACCTTCAAAATCTTATTTAACGCAAACTGATAATCATCCGTTTTTGAATGTTCCGGGATGATCACATCGACCGGTATGCAGATCTCTTGTGCCTTTGCTGCTTGTCGGAAGAGATCAGAACATGCATCATAATTACTGTGAGAGCTTATCATTGCAATATATTGCCATTTGAATCTCAATGCAATGCTCAAGAGCATCCGGACAGCATTCCGATCAGACGGAACTGTCCGATACAAATAACCAAAGCGTTCCCGGTTCTCTAAGTCTGAACTTGAAGCGAAATAACTGACTGTATTTTTTCCAAAGATGTTCATAACCATGGCGGCCGTTTTCGCATCATCTGAATAAAGTGGGCCTATAACACCTTGGGACTGCCAATCTGCGATTCGTGCAAGTGCATTTCTTAATAATAATTTATCCCCACATGTGTTGTGGATCAGTGCACGCATCTTCAAACCGTGAAGCGTTGTGTTATCGTTGTTAATTTTATCGATCGCAAACAACATAGCTTCAACGAACATTATACCGTACTGGGGATCGATTTTCCCACAATTTTTCCAATATCTGTGAAGATTGAATTGGTGGCCATTCCCTTTCGTGCGGACATTGAATAGTCCTGCTACTCTAATCACTCCGTCTGTCGTATGGATGTAGTAACCTAAAACATGTTACATTTAGTTAGTGTTTAAGACGTAGAATTACCATTGCATTGTAAAATACTGCACGCTAGGCCTAAAACCAGGGCCGCCGAGTCCCGAGAGCCTTTCGAGGCCCATGGACAAAACTGCGAAATGAGGCGCCCTTGCGAGCGAAGAAAGGCCCTTAAACCCTGAGGCCCTGGGGCAAACTGCCCCTCCTGCCCCCTTCTGCTACCCAAATCGTGAAAATTGATACCGTTCCCCATAGCAAAATCTTGCAAACTAACAATACGCCTCTCGATAACACGGTGGAGCAAAATGTACACGAGAATTATATCTGTTTTATGTCTGTGCTTTCGCACCGCAGACTATCTCCGCTTCTGAATGGAATTAGGCAGAAAAGAATGTCAGAAACGTAGCAAGCTTATCCCACCTGCTTGACGGAAATTAGAGACGGAAATCTGTATTTCGTCAAACGGCGTGACTTTGATCAATGTTTGACATTTTTCTTCATAATTCCGATAAGAAAGTGAGAAATTTAACAGAAAATTCTGTATGAGGGTATTGTAAATCAGATGTACAGAGTAAGAAGAAAATTGAAAGGCTTGACAGCATGTAACTTCCTACTTTTTTGTAAGATTCCTGAAAGGTGCATTCTTTGCACTAGAACCCAGGAGTTGGCGAATTTCTAATTTTGATGGACTGAGCAAGCATTGATTTGTTTTGAACCAAGAAATCGCTTGAGACATAGCTTCATGGTTTGAAGCCACGCTTTCGAAAGTTTTATCACAAAAAATGACATTATCATTATCAGCAAAACTGCTCGAGCCTCCGAATACTCTAGGATGTTGATAAGATTGTTGAGGCAACAGAGGGCATTACCATTGCCCTAGTAAAGAGCACTGGGGGATATCAATTCTTGTTTGTAACCAATCACTATCTAATGAGACAAAATTTACTCTGTGCTTTCTATTTGAGAGGTAATTTGTTATTATTTTCTAATTCGTCTAACTCAATCGAAAATAACTTTATTTACATATCAACACTACTTTATAACTAACGCTAAGATACAGACAACAATAGATATCTTATAGTATAGTATGGTCAGTCTAGTGATTCTCAGCCAAATGTTGAGCTTGCAAACAAGTGCTCTTCAAGTATCATCCAATATCAAGATTCTGAAGGAAGGGAGGGTGGGGTGGGGTTGTACGTCTTGATACAGAATCACTATCGACGTGTGATAACTTAGACCTCATCCTTTGCTTATATACCTAGTATTCCCTTTGGCCCTCTTCTATGCAGTACTGCGCTTACTTATCCCAAGGGAACCTACCCGCTTGAGTATCTCATGGGATAAGTAAGTTCATTTGACTTCAGGCACTGCAGACCAAAGTCATGCGCTTTTGATTAGCAAGAAGAGGGGAAAAAGTAAGATTGGTAACAGGTCAACTTTATAACAAAATATAGTCGATATGAATAGATTGTGCTGTTTCCCAGTTATGAGCGATTTTTTAAAATGCTTTAATCTCAGATTCCTTCAAAGCTGGCCTACAATCATTGATCAAATTCGCTGACAATTCAACAAGACTGTGGTGCTAACCATCAGAAAAATTATTGAGATAAATTTTCAAGTGAAAAGAATAATACGGCTGACCATTTACATGCGCAACTTATTGCCTATAGACATACAGTATAGAGTGTAGCTTCAATTTCAACTGAAAGTTCCTTCATTTAGGCAAGGCTTGCGACACTAAGATTTCTGGCTTGCAACACTGGAACTATGAAATTCTGATTGCCCTTCCGCATTACCACTTCCTTATCAAACAATTTGTGTATGGTCCAAACTTTCCAACTGTTTGAATAAAATGAAAATAGAATTTAAACTTGAGCCTACCTTCAGCCACTTCAAAGACGGAAGCCAATATCAGAAGCTTAAATATCATTGCAACATTCACATTGAATTTGTCCATTGCAATGTCCCTCGGTCGTTTCCAGTAAAAGATCAAGATGGTTGCTGAAATATTGGCTGGAATATTACAATGGATCGCTCTTTTTTGTACATCCCAGAACTCTAGAAAAGTCTTTGAAATATCAGTTATATGTTTATTGCAGAAGATAATCTCACGGGGGTCCATAACATGTTGAGGATACAGGTATGTTCCGCCCATATTGGTGGGTTTTTGGGACCAATATTCTCTTAGTAAGGATCCTTTTTAGCAGATCTTCCTTAAAAGTGGATGGGTTTGGGTGAATTTGCAAAAAACAGTTAAAAACAGGTAGTTTTTCGCCATAATTAATCATAAAAGTGGTTATGAAAGCAAGTCTCTGTAATTAGAAGAGAAGAGGGTTCCAGTCTGAAAGTCAGGCAGCAGACCCTGTCCATCCAAAGGTCATGTAACCCCCACCCCGGGAGGAAAATCTGGTTTTTGTCTTTAAAAGTTATGAATTCTCAAGTTCTGGATAACATCTGTTAGTTCTATGCACGTTGAAGCGCTTGATTCTCTGGATAGCAGAAAATCTTCCGGTGAGGATCAAATACCTGGGGGGATGTACATGACTTGCGGATGAATGGGGGTCTGCCGCCCGGTTTTTAGAAAGGTACCCTCTTCTAATTACCAAAACTTGCTGTCATATCCACTTTCATGATGAACTTTGGCGAAAATCGGCCCATTTTTGGCTATTTTTCGCCAATTTCTGGATAACGCACCCATGTTTATGGAAAATCTGCCAAAAAAGGGACCATTGTTTAGAGAATTTTGGCCCAAAAACCCACCCATGTGGGCGGCACATACCCGTACCCCTCCCCCGGGATCAAATACGAAGGATGCATCTCTCCCTTCGAACGAACTTACTGTTGCACTAACCATGGCAATGAAATGTAGCAGTCGCAATTCTAGATTCCCAGGGAAGCAAAAAAGGCTGCTGCCTGTCCTTTATATAAGGCAGAAAACAAATCACACAGTGGAAAGGAATTTCTTAATCCGCAAAATACCTGAAAAGTTTTGATATTCTTGATAAAGCAATGGAATGGCCCAGAATGTGAATGTAGTGCCTGCAGTATAGTTTTAATTTTTCGACAGTGAATTGCACCTGCAGACATATATATTTCAATTTCATTCATTTAGAGTAGTTAGCTTTATTTACACTTTAAATAGTGCTAGCTATGATTAACAACAACAACAATGATGCTGTTTGTAAGATGCATTAGAAAATCCTGACACAAAAAACTGATTCAACACTTCCATTCTTATTGCAGCCTAACCCTATAGCATGGGTAGCATGGGTATTGTGGACGCAATTTGTGTCGATTGTGTCCACGATACCTGGCCTAAGCGTTCCTTAATGGATCAATGTACTTCGTTACCTTGCTTGTCTTCAATTCATTGCTTTTCTTATCTTTCTCGTTTTGATGCCGACTCTCTTGCTTTTCACGGTTTGACATGGGCCTAAATTTCGAAACCTACCGTGCTCTCAAAGTTATGACCTGAGGACTGAAGTTTCCAGTGCGAATTTAGGCCCATGTGAAAACGTCAAGCAATAAAGAGAAGATAAGCAATGAATCGAAGAGAAGCAAGGCAACGAAAGTTCCGAAAAGGAGAGGGATCTGGGACACAGGCTACATTACAATACCCACGAATAGACATGCTTACTTATACAGTCATCGTGAGGAAACCTCTGTTTGAACAATTCCAGAAAGGCAGTTATTGTCTCATTTTCGGCGGATTCATATGATTTCCTGGCTGAGAGTGAAATAAAAATTTTCCTGCATTACCTTTCTCACAAATGGTTTCAGTGGTCTCTTTTCGTATCCCCATCAAAAATAGAGATATTTCGTTGCGCTGAAATTCTTATCCCTTTAAAATTCTAAAAGAGTTTTTCCTGAACGTCTTTCAAGGTCACGTGGCATCATTCGCGGAGCTACTTTTAAGGGCTGTCACCCCCATGTTGCGACAGCCTCTGTTTGGGAGATTGGCGTATGGAACGAAATCGAGATCGGCCCTGCGATCATTCTTTCCGAATAAACCAAGATGGTGAGTAAAGCAAGCTCGTTTTCCCTAACACATAAATCAAAGAATATCTTATTCATCCTTCGATGTTTTCCTTCACTTTTGATGTAAATTTTAGCTTGATATCTTTTCACTGAATTCTTAGCCACGAGGACCAAAGAAACACCTCAAGCGGCTCCATGCGCCAAAGCATTGGATGTTGGACAAACTAAGTGGAACCTTTGTGAGTAGGGCCTAGGCCCATTGAAACTTTCTGAATTTTGTATGCCATGACACGCCAAAACTATCTTAATTGTACCTTGCTTCTCTAGGTTGCAAAATTATCGTTTATAAAGTTTTTTCGTGCATGCAGTTGAGTTTTAGGCCTGATTTCTGTATATTCACGTGAGGCAAAACACTTATTAGTTAGTGCTTTTTTGTTGTGCAAGTTATGCATTTACAAACCTTTAACAGCCTATTATTCTTAATCTTGCTGCCCTTACCCTCAGAACTGAAAGTTTAAGTGACTTTGTGCGTTCTGTTGCCTGGTTTGTAGAAAGGCTTGAGAAAAACCCAGTGTGGAAAGTTTGTTTTCGTTATACCAAAAAGGTATATGCCATGCAAGGCTGTCTAAAGACAATAGATTTGGTGTCTTCCATTGTTTTTGATGTTGCTCCATGCCAAAGATATTTGGCGTAACGTACATGTTTTCCTGCTTGGAGAAAAGCCTTTCTGCACACCAAATCAAATGTACTTTATCATCAACAAATAATCTTCATCACAGTTGACAGAATTTAGTTGCTAATGGCTTGACCCCCTTTCCCTTTTTATTAATCGACCACTAAATTTGTCATTATGTTAGTGCTTACTTTGGTCGTAAATTTATTTGTGTCATGCTCTTGGGTTTGGGCCTAAGCCTACGGTGACTTCTACATCCAACTTGCAATGTCAAAATCAAGAAATGGGCCGCTGGCTTACTGCTACAATCTATTTAAATATTCACCACAAAAGTAACATTTTTATTTAATGGATTTGAGCTGGCTGGACCCACGCCCAGTTCCGTTTGATAAAAATTGTTTGGTGATGATCCCTTATCTCGCATTGTGCACCATCTTGAAAGGCATTTAAAGGAATAAATATGATTTTGTTGGTGATACTATAAATGTAGTCAAATAGGATTTCTGTCATAAGCTCTATGTGCAGCTTGTCCCAATTACATTTCAAATTTTTATTTCTATATATTTGTTTTTCAGGCTCCACGTCCATCACCAGGCCCTCACAAGCGCAGGGAATGCCTCCCTCTTATCATCTTCTTGAGGAACAGATTAAAGTATGCTTTGAATTATGATGAGGTCAAGAAGATCTTAAAGCAAAGATTGATCAAAGTGGATGGTAAAGTTCGCACTGATGTCACTTATCCTGCTGGATTTATGGGTAAGTAAAATCAAACAAAAGACCAGGTTCTTCTACACAAAACATTCCCTAACATGCCCCCCCCCCAATCCAATCTGCAGAGTATGGCAATCCTTGACAAGATCTAACAGGTGCAGGTAAAAACGTAATATGTTCACACAAGATGTTCTATTGCTATGTGTAGTAGAGAGCAAATGATCTTCAAAATTGGCATGCGTATTGAAATCTTTTGAAAAATCTTGCTTGTGCTATTGCTATGCTCTGCAGACTGGACTCGAATGTCCCTCTGAAAATTGATAGGGTTTTCCAGGCCACAGTACTGTTCTTTTCAAAATTGGTAAGGATATGATTTCTGTTTTGTTTGACGCAAAAACACATTTAGCTTCTGTTTTGCTGCCAAACTTCTTAATCACTATATATATATATATATATATATATATATATATATATATATATATATATATATATATATATATATATATATATATATATATATAATTTATAAAATGAAAAGGTTAACACACAGAAGCACAGTCAAACAAGATATATATATTAAAGGCAAATCAGATCAAGCAAAATTTTCAGAATCCCTTTGTCCTTCAACTCCGCCTCATCAGATCCATTGGATTTGCCTGAAAAAAATTTATCTGAGGGTCACTGCTAAATTTGGTAGAAATCATGAGAATATGAGACTTCACAGTTAAAAGAAATGGCATATATATACTTTTTTGTCAGTTTTTGGTCTTCCTTTTAGCGAGTGGTCTGCAAAATTCTCATCTTCTTTTGACAAGCTAATTTTCATGAAAGCTGAGCAAAAAAAAAGATGTTTTAATGTTGTAAATTCCAAAGCAAAAAATTTATGTAAGATTTTATTTCAAAGTTCTTGAAGCAAAATTTGTTCAGCAGATATTGGACGAAGTTTGTCACCTTTTCACTTTCCCATTTTGAGAACAAGGCTAAAGATAAATCTAATGTTAAGGGAGATCTGTTGTAAATATTGTATATAATAATTGAGAAAATATTCTAACATATTTCTGTGGAGAAGGGGGTATTCCTCAGTCTTAATGAGTGATAATTCTATTGCTTTTCTGCATGGTAAAATCTGATTTCCTTGCTCAAATGAGACAAAGTGTGCATTTTGCATAGTGATAGTCAGATCTTTTCAAACTCTAAAAAGTTTCAATATTTTTTTAGATGTTGTAACCATTGAGAGGACTGGGGAGCACTTCCGATTGCTATATGATGTGAAAGGTAGATTCATCTGCCACCCCATTTCACCAGATGAGGCAACATACAAGCTTGCCAAAGTCCGCAAAGTTGCAGTGGGACAGCACTCTATCCCATATTGTGTTACTCATGATGCCAGGACCATTCGTTATCCAGATCCAGCCATTCAGGCGAATGATTCTGTTGTTGTTGATTTGAAAACTGGCAAGATCACAGATTCTATTAAGTTTGACACTGGAAACACTGTCATGGTTATTGGTGGACGTAACACTGGCAGAATTGGAACCATCACCCACAGAGAGCGACATGCCAGTAAGTCTTTTTTTAAATCTCTCCAATTTTCAGAAAACTTTCACCATGATGTACTATGGTGTACTGCGGGTGAAATGGTAAAGTTTGAGGTAAAATGGGTAGGGGGGAAATTTGGATAAATTTTGTTAAAATATTTCTGCACAGTTTACATCTAACTACAAATGCCCAAACAAGCTTCCTTGACATAGTGAACATCAATTTATTAGTTGAGGGTCTACTGTTTTCCAGCAGTCAATAGTCCTCCTTGTTCCCCAGCCTACCCTTTTCACACCTGCAGACTGTAGGCCTTTTTACCTGGAATGTTGTTGGTATGAGGAATGCAGGATTAGTTTTGAAAAATCTATCAATTGATAACAGATATATTTGTATATATACATATATCTTCCTAAATTTTGTTGGAAAAGGTATGGATCAAAAACAATAACTTAGCTTACAGATGAAATAACTGGTAAAACAGTAGTTGTAGAATGGTCCCATCATCATGCACCAGTCTTCAAGCGTTGCTCTGAGTTTATTTTCATGTTTTATGAGTGGATGGATGGAAGTTAGTTATATGCTAGTGTTCAGTTGTGTTTATGTTATAGATATTTTAAAAGTCAAGTTTGTCCACCATTTCCAGCCTTTTCTCTGAAATATTTTAATTGTTTCCCATTCAGAAACTCCAGTCATCATATTTTCATACTGTGTTTGTTGTTCCACCCATGAAGTTATCTGAATTTTGCTTCTGTATTCATAAGCCAAGCACAAGACAGTGGTGGTCTTCAGGCCAAGAACCTCTTTGACATTGACAAAAACTGCAAAACTTATCCATATTCAATTAATAGATCTGCCAAAGGTTGGGCAAATTCTTTTTAAACAACAGCCTTGGTTTTTGGCAGCCTTGGAGACTTATTTTCCCATGGGGTTATGTTTTTGCAATCATCTTGGCACTGACTTTTTCATCCTTATTGACTATCAGTCTTGCTTTGTGAATTTCCAAACTCATGGTGAATTATGTGATAGTTACATTCTCTTCACACAGTCTTCCATTGCCAGTATTAAATTTTAAATTTGTGATGAATTGAAAAGATCTTTTATGGATTTTGAGCACGTTTGATAAATATATGAGAAACGCTCAGATGAAATCACACTGCCACATACAGCACTCCAAATCTTTCAGTCAAGTATATATAGTTTAGTAGGCTAGATGTAGCTTTGTTGAAGCAAATCCATTTATTTCAAGCCCTTAAACCATGGTACATAGTATGATAAAAACCAAATATTGCATATTGCCATGTGTAGTAACAGTATTGATTTGACACATCAGAATCATTTAAATCTTACCAAGTTATGCCAGCTGGTTGGGTGGTGCCTTTGTGTGTGGCCCTGCCGCTTGGTTATACATCCTTCCCTATTCACCCTGTAGTTTCTAATGTTGATTGCTTTGGGGCAGTCATAGTATATTGTGCCCTGTGGTATGATCATCCTTGTAGTGTTTTGTAGAGTAATAAGTAGGTACTGTAATCAGTAATTTGTCTTTTGAAACTTGTTGAAATATATGTAAGAAATTAGTATTGATCAAGTTTTGCAGTTGAGTAGTTTTTTTTATAGGTTTTAGCTAAAGTCACACTTCGTTTTATTTTAGGCTCCCATGATATTGTACATGTTAAGGATGCCACTGGTCATTCATTTGCCACCCGTTTGTCCAATATTTTCATTATTGGTCGTGGAACAAAATCCATGGTCTCTCTGCCACGTGGAAAGGGCATCAGGCTTACCATTGCCGAAGAAAGGGATCGCCGTTTGGCAGAAAAAGCCAAGTCTGGCTGAACAATTCAGTAGAAATGAATAAAAGATATTAAAAATGCTCTGTATTTGAAAAATGTGGGTTTTCTTTGCTTTCGTTCTTGCCTGGAGAATCAGAGTGCTTTTCTCTCTAGTATTTAGTCTTGGCAGTCACTGCATAATAGTAATTGACAATTCAGCCCTTTGAACCATGACATGTCAATGGTATGTAGATGTACCAGCAGTTATATTGTGCCATATACCATCAAGGCTCACAGAGCAGCATGAAACAATATGTGGGTATTTTCACTTGTGTTCAATATTACAATGAAGGCATCTGGCGTTGTGGTTTTGGAACTTCTTGTTGTCGCAGTTTGCTATTGATTGTGTGTGCTGGTTTCAGTTGCATATTTTAAAATCACAGCCCTATAAAATCACAATCCTATAAACAAAAGCTGAACAGATATACTTAATACAAGCGGAACGAAATTAGGATTAATATGCCAGATTATCTGAACACAACAATGTTTAAAAAATACCAAGCAAATTACATACTGAAAATATACGATCGGGACTCTGAAGTGAATTATATACCACACTACAGAAGTTGTTTGGGAGAGGAAATGGCTTCGTCCGAGGAAACTTATGTGCCACCCCCCTTCCCGCTCAGCAGGTTAGAGCTCATGCGTAGCAGCGTTTTGGAGTTGCAGTACTCAGAGCTTCAACCCAGAAACGCTACAGCGCATGCGCCATAGCCCACTGCACGAAGGGACACATAAATTATTTCGGACAAAGCCTATCGCGTCTCTTCAACAAGAAGAGGAATTTTAAGTGGGGAATTTCTTACGGAAGGAATTTCTGATAAAACTAGGTCTTCTTTAAGAAAGCCTCCTCTTTAAGATATCACCAAAACTTGTTTATTTAGCCTTCAAGGATTTTGTTCTCCAAGGATAATTTGCTTTCCGTCTTTACATCTATGACTAAAATTTGTGAATTTTAAATCAAGTCAAAGAGGCTACCTATGCTTGGAAGTAATTGATCCTGGATCTATCTACTTGCCAAAAATGTTAATTTGGCTTTATAATCAAATTTTGGTGCTTTTTTCAAGAATTTCTCTAAACAGAAAGTAGAGTAGAGTTATCAAATCAATGAACAACTAGATACATGCAAACTTCTTTCGCAACCTTTAACAGGGGAATTCTTCTTGGATTTATTATTGGCTCTTGAGAAACGAACAAAACTAAGCACTGATGATGATAATGATGATAATGATGTTAAATGGCATCTAATTGACATTAGTAAGCATATATGCTACGGACTGCTAAAACTTCTGGGTGAGAATTGTGTACGTTTGGAAGGACTTACTCTCTGCAATCGATTTCATTACATCTGCGGGACACTACTGTACCTCTGGGGAGCAGCGGTGATTGACCACGGAATAGACGTCCTTCTAACAAGTCTACCTTCTTAGCAAACAGACGACGAGACTTGATTGAACCATTCTGATGGACAATCAAATTTGATCTGCTTCAAACGTTGAAGATTTACTAAAATGAAGACTCAAATATAGTGAAGTGAAAAATCAATTCGATTGATACATTATTTAAAACTAGTCTACATTCACCAATGTGTCATACATTTGTTCGCTCTCACACAATTACAATTTCTAATGCCAGCATAAGCAGTCTCGCGCATCTGATTGGGTGATACGGACAATAAACAGGACTATGAGACGCATCTGATTGGTTGATATTGACAATGCAAAGAATAGGAGACACATCTGATTGGGTGATATAGACAATGCATAGAACATTAGAACGGATTAGCTGCTGATCCTAATGACTTTCAGACTTTCTAGGGTTATACAAAGTGAAATCAGTCTGCCTTGTGTAAGTTCTGACTATAAATCAATTTAAAGGCTCAGTCCCATTCAGTAGAATTTTTCGAGCGGACAGAGTTGTACACTATAAAATGATTGTCATTTGTAACATTCTTTTCGAATTTACAGCGATGTTTTCTCTCATAAACGATAGATTTCCAATCCGCTGGGAAAATTCGACTTCTTAGAAATGAGCCTTTGGCTTCATAGTTTGTTCCTTCCACTGTAGAAGTACGTCTTAGGAAATGTTGAGCCAAAACATGGGTCGCAGGAAACGAAGTAATAGTTAAAAATGTAAACGCAAACATACCTGTGTCTTTATTGTGGCTTCTTCGGTCTTTCTTGGCTTTTCTTTGCTTCCCTGCTCAGCTCACTTCATTGCTTCAAGTTCGTAATGGCCTTGCCTCACTTTTGCAGGGAAATTGAATTAGGCCACTACGAACTTGAAGCAATGAATTGAGCTGAGCCAGGGAAGGAAAGGAAAGCCAAGAAAGGCCGAAGAAGCCACAATAAAGACACAGGTATGTTTGCGTTTACATTTTTAACTATTACTTCGTTTCCTGCGACCCATGGTCAAACGTGGCTTGCAGTCATCATTTGTTCACGAAGCATTTTGTTTAATTTTTTTTTGCCTTCATGGCAGAAATGACAAACCATGTGAACGTAATCAAGGCTGGAATAAATGCTGCGGATTTCTCTGCCAAACTGTCCCCAAAATATTTCGTATTCGTTCTGAAGTCAGACTCAAAAAAGCTTCGAGAATCCTTTCCAGAATGGTTTATCCTGTACTCGTATGACATCATAGTCTCGTTTGCATTTTGGATGAAGCTGCGATCAGTAACACTGTAAATCCTCTTGGTTTCCTTGACGACATATTGACCATATTTGAAAGGGCTGTAAAATAATTGGTTCTTCCAATTCCATACATCAATCACCATGACAACTGCGATTAGGCCATAACAGATCCAGTTCCCAGTAATTTTTACTTGCCTGCGCATCAACTTGAAACTTAGATTTCTCTTATTGGTACCGGGTAATTTGAACTTGGTGGTTGATGAGAAGTTTGGGAATTGCCAGTCCTACAAAGAAAACAAAACTTAGGTGAAATAGACGCAGTGGTCAGGGCATGCAACCTGCAAAGGTTCGTGAACGATGTTTGAAACAAGTTCATTTTCTTGCATAATGATAAGGAGATTGCATGCAACAATGAAAGAGGCTGAAAATGAGTGGACTGACTGATTACATGTGGTAGTTTTGCTCGTTTCCTGAAGAACAACAACAACAACAACATTAATACAATGAGATGAGCGGAAGTTGAGTTTCCTTGTCAAGTGAGGCTGAAAATTGGTCTCTCGTTTGAAGAGGACAGTTTTTGTTGTTATTGTTGTTGTCGTCGTTATCGTTGTCGTTGTTGTGAACCAAAGAAAGGGTTGACTAGACTGATGACCTGGAATTGCTTGATACAGGGACTCATCAGGTGCGTCTTCTCTTACCTGCATAATGATAACGAGATCACAAACAATGATGAACGAGGCAAGGAATGATCTTGAAACTTCATTTGAAGATGGGAGATTTTTGTTCATTGAATCCCACTTTAGGAAATCTAGACAAACAGCAATGATGGAAACGACTGCAGTGGTCGTCGTAATGAGCCAAAAAACGATGATTCGAAGTTTGCCATTACGCCAGAAATATCGCAAATCTTTTACCCAACAGCGATATCTTCTTTGCTGGTGAGAGAGAACAAGATCAAACATTCGGATTTTAAGGAAAAGAGGAGATTGAAAGAGGACAGAATGACAACGATTTGATGATATCACGTCTGGAAATCCAAACTCAAAACTGAGGTCGCAGATGGCGATTCACAGATCTCTAAAGTGCTCATTTGTTGATAACAACTCTTTCCATCAAATACCATTTTAACAATTTAGCATATTCATGATTTTCGTTGTTCAACTGTCTGCACTTGACATATGTTACTGTTGTTTTTCAGACGTCTTTTCACCGTACTTTCACAAATGTTTCACGTGTTGTCATTCTATATGTAACAAAAAACGAGAGGACTTTCGTATTTGCTTGCGTAACAATGAGATGAAACTTTGATGAAACTCGTTAGAAGTTCCTAGAAGATGCGGATTTGCATTTATCAAAGTCGATTACAGTAAAGGATTTCGTTTAAAAATTCAGGATCCGGTTGTTTTTCAAAGGCTGGACTTCACCATCAGATGACGCTTCTTGCAAAACCTGAAATTTAGAATTTTGATCTTATTGATAAGTTTGCCTAACCCTTTCTGACTTGGCGCCCCTCGTACATTTTCATTGATACGTTTTCCATTTTTTGTGAATGCCTCGGAGGCTTAGCAAGTTTAACTTTCTATCATACAGCAAAAAACAATTTTGGCGTTCTATTTTTAGCCTTGTCTCCATGGTAACCAAGTTGTCATGCCACACTCAGTGAAAAACATACTTTGTATCTCTCTTAATCCTGTTTAATTGGTCCAGTTAAGTCTAAACTATTTATGTATATTTGATCTACATATTTCATTTCTTTACGTACAGTAAAGTTTAACGACCTTTTAACAAACGTTCATTTTCATGACGTCATATGACATCATAATGATAATCATGCTCTAGCAACAACAATAACATCGCTAATGGAACTACTATTTCAAACATTCATGGTTTGTGTGGTGAACAACCTTCGTGCCAAATTCGGTTGCCACATCTCAAACAACAGCAGAGATAAACAGGGGGCTGAACCTGCTTTTAAGGCCCCGTCCACACGTATACGTTTACGTTTTGTAAACGCATAGAATGTTTTCCGTCCACACTGATCCACTAATCGTTTATGGAGCGTTTTAGCCTGTCCACACGTAAACGCCAAAACAATGGGAAATGAATGATGAGCATGAAATCTATGACGTCATCGTTTACAAAAGTATGCGTTTACGACCGTCCACATGAAAACGCAAAATCAGTGGTAAAATAAGAACTGCAGATGATTGGTGAATATGAAGTCTGTAACGTCACCGTTTACGAAAGTATGCGTTTACGACCGTCCACACGGAGACGTGAAAACAGCGTTTTCAAAAGTATCCACTTTAGAAAGCGTTTTCGAATGTATGCGTTTAGGATAACTTAAAACGCCGTTTGCGCGTGGACGCAAGGTGTAAACGTATAAGAATGTATGCGTTTACAGACGTAAACGTAGACGTGTGGACGGGGCCTAATAGCTGATTTAAGATTGCAAATGCACGTGAAGAATTTTGCCTATGGTGCTTGATGATCTGGTCCCGTGATTGGATAATGTTTTGCCAGAGAAATAACAGCGTGCGTAGGCATTTTCTCTGTCCTTCTTTATCGACACTGGTAAGTTACTAGACTTATGACCTGGAGTCTCTTGTTTCCATGTGCTCTTTTACTTGATGATGGCACCTCGGTCAACAGGGTTTACTGCAGCGATACAAGGGACTCATCGTCATGAGTCTAGTAGGATACGTGAGTTAAAACAGAGTAGATTGTGCGCCATCTGATTGAACCTCGCTTTCAAAATACCATCTCATTGAGCCAATATAGAAAAATGTGGCACAGGACCATTTCAAGAGTGTTGGTACCATTTCAACCATTAGCAGTAATCATGTATTGAGCATATTTCATAATTGAAGCATTTTTGTTCCCATTCGTAACAAACTCCGATCTATCAGCCGGGCTTGTTTGGTATTGAACACAAACCTTATTTTGAAGGTTGAAAAAGGCATTCGATGAATGTTGTTCGCAGCTAAATTGAAAACCTTGCAGAAATCACAGAACAGAGCTGCTAGAATAGGTACAGGTAGCCCTTTTGACACTTATGCTGCTCCTCTATTGCAACGGCTTTGCTGACCGTTAGTTTTTACACTAGTCAATCTGTACAATGGTAGATAAATCTTTGGATGACCTCGAACCTGAATGCCCAGAAGCCCAGGTATCATTTTCTTCAACTTGTCTGATTTTCATACCATGGTTCTACGAAATACAAAATACAATCTTGTTGTACCAAGATTGCTAACAGCTTATGGTCAAAAATGATTTACGTTTCGTGGAGCCAGCGCATGGAATAAGCTCGACTCGGGAATGAAATTAGCCCCTCAGTGATTCAAAACGAAACTTAAAGCTTTGAATTGAGAACATTCAGGGAAAGCTGCTCAGCATCGAAAGTGTTATCTTTCTTTTCCCTTTTCTCGTTTTGTAGCTTTTCAGTAAGAAATTATTGTAAGTAGGTTTACATATACTAGCTTTTTTCCTTTGCTGGTACGATTTTCAAGCAGTTACTTTTTCACTGAATTGTGTGTGTCCCAGGGTAAATACGTTTAGAATGAAAGTGATAGCTTCAGAGTAATGACATTTTGTTGAGCTACTGAAAGATATCTTTGAAGCTCAAATCTTCGTCTTTTTCAATTAATTTTCCATCCAATAATGACGTACCTGTAACATGACATCTGTCACCATCCATGCTGTCAAAAAATGACCAAACCAAACCGTTGCCATGGCTCCTTTCATGAATGTCTCGTACTTTACCTGCATATTACTTGACACAACATACTCATGGTTCCCTGTGGCTTTGAGGGTCTCATTGTACACGAATGTCCACAAGAATATGAACACTATTGAAGTCAAGAACATTATTACCCATGATCCTTCACCGTCTGATGTGAATATTTTGAATCGTAGAATTTTACAGAAAAGAATTTTGTGAATAAAGATCTTGCCGAGAATGATTCCGGAAATAATTGCACTGATCCAGAAAAATACTTTCAATGCTGCAAAACCATTATTTGGGTATTTTGTGAATATGAACGAGTACGCATGCCCGAGAACATCAACTTCGCAATCTGCTGAACTATAAGCAATTGGATCTTGGGCGAACATCAACCAGCTTAGGAAAACCGAGAAATATGCTATGAGCAAACGACTGTTAGGGTGCTTGAAATAGTATTGGAAATCATTCTTAGGTTGCACGTGTTTCGAGTCGATTCTGCACATTTCTGTTGGTGTAGGTGTTGGGGTTGCTCTTGGAGTTGGTGTTGTTGTTGCTGTTGCAGTTTTATCTGAAAATCCATTCATGTTGATCGCTTCTTGAGGAGTTATGGTGTCATCTGTGTCCTGAAATGGAGAAGATGATGATTTAAAGTCCGTTTCTTTGAATAATCTTAAGATCTTGTTACTAGTAGGTCCTTCCCTTCTTCGAACTCGTTGCACCAAATTCATTCTGTGACCAGAATCTTGGAACAAACTAAGCAAGGATGGATTCTGTTGAACAAGGATACAACATTGGAATCTAATATTTGAAAATGAATAGATTTTCCCTCTTCAGTGACCAAGGAGAACTTCATAAAACGAAGAATTCGAATCAGAATAACACAAAGTAATGTTAGCAACCTCCTGAATAGATTTCTTGACGTCTGCGCCCCGGGGGGGGGGGGGGGTACTTGACTTTTTTTGTACGGGGGTGTGCCCACCACAAAAAATTTTAAACTGCTCCAGAATTTTCCCCTGAAAACGATACCCTGTCCTAGACAAAAAACATTGCAAAGTATGTCCGGTTCCAGCGCAGCGAAACATAGCAGAGGCGAATGAGTTCGAACTGTTTCTAATTGGTCTTATAAATTGCTGCAAAGTCCATGAGAAAGTTGAATAAATTCGGACAAATTAACAAAACTGTTAAAATCAAACCGAGTATTGCTGAAATGATAACCTGCTCTAGAAAAAATGTGCCTTTTTGACAACCAGCTCTAGAAAAACGTCCTTACTTTGATACCCTGCTCTAGAAAAAATTGGTGAAAACGATACGCTGAAAAACAGTACATCCCCGTCCACCAAATATACTAAGTACCCCCACCCCCGGGCGTCTGCGCAGTCAAGTCAACAATTATGTTGTACTTCAGAACCAATATTTATTTTATGGAATGTGAATGAAACATATTATTACCACGAACAACATTATTTTCTATCGTTAAGCAACGCTATGTTGCCATGAAAACACATCCTAGCAGCTTGCACTAGCAGGAAAATGTCAAGAATATTTGTAACTTACCTTATTGTCTAGATCAGTGTCAGCTATTGCAATAGTATACTGCAAAGCGGAAAAATGAAGATTAGATCATGGGTCGCAGGTAACAATGTAATTGTTAACAATGTAAACGTAAACATACCTGTGTCTTTATCGTGGCTTCTTCTGTCTTTCTTGGCTTTCCTATGCTTCCCTGCCTCGGCTCAATCCCTTGATTCATGTCTGCAAAGCAGACCATTGCAGGCTATTGCAAAGTTGAATTAATGGATGACTGAGGCAGGGAAACAAAGGAAAGCCAAGAAAGGCAGAGGAAGCCGCGATAAAGACACAGGTATGTTTGCGTTTACAATTTAACAATTACTTCGTTTCCTGCGGCCCATGATTAGATCAGAAATTCATATTTACTCTGACTCGGCGCAAAAAATGAAATAAGAATGTTATGGAGACTGCAAGGTAGACTTGCCCCAAGTCAGTTCCTTTCGTCCGTATTTTAGCTCTTGGCTCCGCCATTCCTTGACGAAATGTTGGAATGGCGGATCCAGGAACAGCAAAAAGGGGAAGGTCCGATGGACTAAGGGTTGGGAAATAGGTAGTAGAGTTGAGGAAGTCTAAGTGCTAGGCAAAAGGACATCGCTCGCAAGACATCGCGTAAGATTCATTAGGAATATTGTGCAAAGAAATTGATTAGACTTATGTTGCAAAAATGAGCAGTACCATTTCTCCATCTGTTAATGGAGTAGTTTGCGTCAAATCTATCCCAGTTGAAACCTCTTTCGGTACAATCTTCTTTTTCCTTATCTTAAATCTTCCTTCTTTCCATTTCCTGACCATCTTCTCCTCGGGGTTCTCTTCTTTTCCATATTGATAAATGAAGTAAAAAAAGAGACAGAATGCAAACATTGATGGAACGAAAGCCAGTGCTAGAAAAATATATAGAATTCTAAGTTATTATGGAGTTTTGCTTTCAGTTTACAAAATGGTTAGCAAGTCGTTCGCACATATCTAGTTGATCACCGCATGTCGTCTCTGGGACCAGAGGAAAACTGAGCCCATAAATTTCAGTAATTTGTTCATATTACATCCAACCAAAGCTTCCTCTTCAACAATCTATATCACGCTAAAAAATTCGCATATCGAGGTAAGCTTTTGAGCAGATCATGGCAGTAGGAATTTGGTAAAGCAAGGCAAGTGTTTTGATGTGTGGTTGTCTTCCGTGAAATAAACTTCGTGAATACAGTAATTATCAAAGAGAACATGGTTATGTTATTAGTGACATAATTTGGGCATTGATCGTATCCACAATGCCTGGCCTAAATGTCCCTAAATGAATAGAAGTACCTAAATGGCCTAAATGTTCCTAAATGATTGTTTTTCTTCACTTTCTAGATGGAGAGCGGGCGGCTTGCACTAGACGATTTGAGAGGGCCCTGAAGTCTGCTCTCTGAAAATTACGACCTGAGAACTAGTTCACAGGGGCCCCAGGAAGTTGTATAACCCCACTCCCCCCAATGATAAAGAGGCCTTCCTCTGAGCCTCCTTTGCTCCTTTGCGATTGCGAAGCTATGACGTCATGCTGTAAGAGAGAGATCGAAAGCGAGGCGTCGCGCACCTCGCTTTCGATCTCGCTTTCGAGCATTACGTCATAGCTTCGCAATCACAAACGAGGGTCAGAGGAGGGCCTCTTTATCATTTGGGGGGTAGGGTTATACAACTTCCTGGGGCCCCTGTGACTATTATCAAGGCTCTGGTACCCAGGGTACCCTGTGACTAGTTCCCATATCGACGCAGCCTCCTAACGACTCATCTTGGGAGGCGGCGTCGATCTGGGAACTAGTTCTCAGGTCGTTATTGTCAGACCGCTGACTTTAGGTCAATTTCAAATTTTCGAGAACAAGCGGTCGGCTCCCAATCAAGAAAATGAAGATGAACAATGAAATGAAGACTAGAAAGGTAGCGAAATACATTTACTCATTTAGGAACATTTAGGCCTGGTATTGTGGACACTATCAACGGAAGGTGTTGTGGCGCCGTGGTGTAATCCTCTGACATTGCAGCCAGAACAGTCAGGTGGAGTGGGTTCGAGTCCCGGTAGGACCCCACCACTAGAGCGTCATGACAAGGGGTCGCGGACTCGATTAGGTCTGCTCTATTTCTGCGATCCCAGCGCTTGGCGCTGAAAAACGCAACTTCACCTTCACCTATCAACACCCACACCATGTCCACAATACCCATGAAGAGAATGGTTAAAAATTAAAAACGACTGTTTGTGTACGCAAATCTTGTTTTCAAGTAAACAATGTTAGAATGATTTATGAGAAATATACGAATATGAAACGATGACGAAAATAATTGATTCAAGGTGAGACATGGAAGGAATAAATATATTTGTTAAAATTGAATGATTAAGTGAATAAATTAACATTGTTTGGCAATTTTGATGATATCTTTAAAAAAGAAACAAACCTTTAAGTCTCATTGAATAACCTTTAAATTTTGCAGTCGTTACTTGATCACGTGATCCATAAAGTGTCTTATTGGACCCTGGTATGAGATGTGACCAACGCCAATCATATGACAATGTTGTTTCGTTTGCATTCTTTATAAAAGCTCTGTCTGTTACTGTGTAAATGTGGCCTGTAAGAAGATAAAATTTGTTCTCGCTAATATCTGAAACTAATTTGTACTGAATTTGAATTTCAATAGCTTGCAAATAATAGACCAGAACTGAAATAGGATTCTCGTTCCCGCACAAACCCCTTACCAACATTTTCCTAATTTCAGGGTCTAAAAGATGAGTGATTTTACTGAAAGAAATTTCATAACTCAGTTAATCTTTGACTGACAGATTAACATTTCTGTTTGAAAATCAACCGGGTACTTTTTATACCGGGGGGTGCACTTGACCAGATTTTGGTCGGGGACGTGCCATCGAGGCTTCAAAGACATACCCGACCTTATACCAATTTTTCGTATAAAGTATACCAAAACCTTAAATCTTACACTGGAATCTTGAAAATTGGTACCGTTCCTTATACCAAAATTGTAAAAATCGATACCGTTGCTTATACCAATAGGTGGAAAATCGATACCCTTCCCAATGGCACATCCCCGTACCCAAAATATGTGTAGTGCACCCCCCCCCCGGGCTTTTTATTTGACAGCCTGCAAGATGTGTTAACTTTCTCGCCCGGTATAATAGCTCTGACATTTTTAGTGGTAATGTGTAATGATGAAGTTTGATAAACATACCCTCTGAATCAGTATATTGCCCAAAATCATATGGTGAATAATAGATTTGACATTTTTAGTGGTAATGTGTAATGATGAAGTTTGATAAACATACCCTCTGAATCAGTATATTGCCCAAAATCACATGGTGAATAATAGATTTGACATTTTTAGTGGTAATGTGTAATGATGAAGTTTGATAAACATACCCTCTGAATCAGTATATTGCCCAAAATCATATGGTGAATAATAGATTTGACATTTTTAGTGGTAATGTGTAATGATGAAGTTTGATAAACATACCCTCTGAATCAGTATATTGCCCAAAATCACATGGTGAATAATAGATTTGACATTTTTAGTGGTAATGTGTAATGATGAAGTTTGATAAACATACCCTCTGAATCAGTATATTGCCCAAAATCATATGGTGAATAATAAATTTGACTCTTCCACATATTCAAATCCAGAATCATGACGATGAATAAGATTCCATAATTGAACCATTTCCCTGAAATGTTTATTTCCATCCCTTCTTTAGATTTTCCGCAACATCTTGGGAGCGTGAATCCAATATCCCCTGTACCAACTCCTGGAAGTTTGATTTCCATGCCACCAGCGAAATGAGGGAATTCCCAATCCTGTTTAAAAGGAATCAGAAAATTGATCTCTTCTTACGTCATTTAATTCACTTTATTTGCTTCGATTTGTTCGGTCAATCCTATTTGGACCGGGTAGAAATTTCAGAATTTTGAACCAGGAATAGACGTATTGCCCCATCTGTTTTCCGAAACCATAACAGATATAACAATGAAATTTATCCTAATTGTTCTTTGAACAATGAGCTGAGCTTTACAACTGTTGCAATTGGGCCTTCTAGGCAACAAAAGCAATAGGAAAATTATCAAAATTGAACTATTGACGTAGAAAGCAAATTATTTTGTGATTCAGATTTGTTCGGTTGGGTTCATTTTGGCTCAGTTTGGTTTCAGTTCAGTCCATATTTTCACTTATTCACCAATCCTACTTTTTTTTCCTGTTTAAGAACACGATCTTAATTGCAGAGGAAAGAGATAGATAGCACGTTAAGCAGAAGGATTGGGGCTATAGATCAGAGGTGAAAGGTTCGAGCTAAAACGCTAAAGCTCATCGATCATTTGCCTGCATAATAATCAAGAAATCCAAACTAAGAGTTGAAGATGGTGGGGTAAGCTGTCTTAATGCACGGACAAGACAAAGCTAGGAAAATGCTTGATGTAATCATGGTGTCTTTAGCAGGATTCAAAGGTCAAGAATCACTGATCGAAAACCATTTGCCTGCATCACAATCAAAAGATCAAATTTTCAGTTTCAAATTTAAGGGCACATAGAGCAGAGTTCGAAGGCTAGAGGTCAAACGATAAAGGCCAAGAATCATTTACCTGCATAACGATCAAAAGATCAAACTTTCTTTCAACAGTTTCAAATTTAGGGGCATATAGCAGAGTTTGAGGGCTAGAGGTCAAATGAAAAAGGCCAGGAATCACTTACCTGCATAACAATCAAAAGATCAAAACAAAGAATCGAAGATGCAAGGCAAGCTCTTGAGAATTCATTTGTTGCAAAAAAATGTTTATTCATTTCATCCCAATTGAGAAAATTTGTTGTTATTCCTGTGATGACGACAGCAGTCATTCCCAAGGCGGTGAGCCAAAATATTATCACTCTGTTTTGCCCTTTGCACCAAAATCTTCGCAGTCTTTTCATCCAATTTACATACTTCTTTTCCTACAAGAAATTATTATAGAAGTACGGTAGCTGATGTTAAGTTCATATCTGAGACTGTTCTATGATAATGATTTTCTTCAGAAATTCTCAGATTGAAAAGGATTGGAAAGGTATCAAAAAAGGGCGGGAATTTTTTGGAATAGATCAATCAATATGAGAATTAACTAGAATTATGATGGTGAAGTTGATGAATGAATGAATGAATGAATGAATGAATGAATGAATGAATGAATGAATGCATGTATGAAGAAATGAATGAATAAAGGAATAGATAAATGAATAGGAATAGTAAAATGTTCTTTGGTCTCGTTAAGTCCATGTACTCGATACCTGATTTCTTTTTCTTTACACGACTCCATTCAAATTTGCAATACATCTTAAAAACAAATCCACTCCAGGGACCAGCTGCTTTACGTTAATACTAGGACAATACCACGGGAAGCAAACACTATGCCTACCCCTAAATCAAAAACTATGTCTGCCCTCATCATCTCTCAAGCCTTCAATGCATTGTTAGAATAATCGCTCTTCCTTTAAATCATGAAGTAGAAGCAGGTAAAAGTTGATAGGTTGGGGGTGAAAGTCAGTTTGTTAGCCTGATAGTTTGAAAATCAAAGGTGAAAGGCTAAACTTAACAGTATATGTATAAAGTTGTAAAGTATTTTCGATTTTATTCACCTGTAGCATCATATCTGTGACCATCCACGCTGTGATGAAATCTCCAAGCCAAGTACAAATAGCTGCAACCTTCATGAAACCTTGATTTGTCACATGCAAATTGTTGTCACTTTTGTAACGTGCCATGTCACTCCCTGCGGCATCAAGACATGCTTCATAAATTAAACTGAATGTGAATAATGACAAAATTGTTGTAAGAAACATTGTCATCCATGAACCCTGGCCTTCTTTTGTGAATAATTTTGCTTTGAACTTTGAACATAGAAGCCATTTGTGCATAACAAGTTTACCGAATATAAGGCCAAATTTTATTGCTGCAAGCCAAAGGATTACTTTGAGAGCTGCAAAACCATTTTCAGGATACCTACAGGGAATAAAACAAAATAACAGCAATATTAGAAAAAAGCGAATCTGGAAAGTTTTTAAAGACGGTTTAAAAGATCAAAGATTAAGAGATTTTAAAATAAAGTTTAAGAGATTAAGCTGTGAAAATAAACATCATAATCTTTAAATATATCTCGATGAATTAAGTTTTTCTCATGGTTTGAAACACCAGATACCAAATAAACTTACTTGAGGAAAACGAAGGAATAAATGTTTCCAATGACATCAACTTTGCAATCAGTAACACTGTGAGAAATAGGATCTTCAGCGAAAATATAGAAGTTGAGAATAGTAACTGTACAGGCTGTCAACAACCTCAGGTATGGATGTCTGAAATAATATCGAAACGATCGTCTCTCAAATTCTGCCTCTTCAGCCTTCAGTTTCAAAACTTCATCTTGAGCCTAACAAAATAGAGAAAATGCTGATTTCAAAGTCTTGTGAGTGGGGACGAACAATGGAACGCCATGAAGCAATTTCCTGCGTGGCCACATCGTAAACACTATTTCACCCCTAGAAGAATTAAGCAGAATTCACCAGATAATGTTTTTCGAAAGGTTCCAAAACTGGTACTCGTCACAAAAAAATGCTTCTTAAGCCGATGTTTGTTGCCTTATAACTAAAAAGTGCAAACAATTTCTTGCCAATTAAATTATTTCCAAACAGTAAAAAGCGTATTCACGAAAACAGTAGTTGTCAGAAAATCTTCACATTTTGGTAAATTTGTTTTGATAGATATTTGTGATGTTGTTTAAAAAGTTAATTGAAGTTAATGAAGCAGACAAGATCCAGCAAAATAGGTCTTCTTTTAATACTGTAAAAAGTAATTCAGTTTCTTTTCAGTTTTTTATTAATGATATTTTTTGGGTAAATCTTGATAAAATCATTTTCAGAGATTCAGTTACTAGACTGAAGCAAGCATGAAAGATTTTATTTCAGCTTGAATCTATATTAATTGACCAATCAATGGACATATTTGAATATACAAACCAGATATTTTTGGCTAAGTTCTTGAAATTTCCTCAATTCTTTTAATTGATCTATTGTGATTGGTTCAATTTGATTCATCTTGATCTTCTCTTTGCAATGTTCATTTCTTCGTTCTAGCACTGTTTCATACCACTATTACTTTTTAAGCTGTTTAATGCTTTCCTCTCTGCCTAATTTACTGCCAGAATCAACATCTATGATTTTAGCATCTGCTTTGACAGCTCCATGGTAACAAAGACTACATTTGATTCGTCTTCATGAGACAGGGGGGTCAATTCCAAACGATACAACTGATTTTGTCTGTTATTTAATTCGCAAGAAAGTCATGATAGTAGAATTTATAACTAATATACTAAAAACTGTCACGGAACTATTCATCAACAATATCGAAAAGCTGCATTTCTCTCGACTTTTGAGCAATTAATTTTTTCTTTTCTTTTGTGAAAATTTTTCTTTCAAAGACGCTTCTGGGAGACCGTTGTGGAAGCGAGGTCGCACTGACCTTTTGATGCCATCCCTATAATTTTAACTGGGGATGTTTTATATTACAACCTTTTAGATTTCTGGGGATGTTTTATATTCTTATCCTTTTTTAGATTGCTATCATATTGTACAGTTATGATTAGATTTCTTGTTTTCCTGTTCTCATGATATGTTTATTTTTTTTTACTTTATGGCAAGATTTTACATACATGTATGCCCGCATTCATACATCATGCATCAGGCTAGGCTATCAGACTTTGTCAGAGGACTTCTTACTTTGATTTGAATGGAGTTTGGTGGCACGTTTGAAGCATGGATACCTAATTTTGGCGTGAAATAGGTGTAATATACATAGCTATATTGACTAGGCGCTATACGCAGGCCAAAAAACGCCCACCCATTCATACATTGTTTCTTTAGCTACACACTAGACCTAGTGGACAAAAGTTTGTTTACCCAATTTCAAGTATGTGTCCATACTCTTTGGAAGTTTCCGTAGCATTTTGCATTCATGGCACAACTTTGCATGGCACGAGATATGTCAAGAAATCAAAGAGGTTTTAATTGATCACATGATTGATCACATGATTGATCACATGACTTGAAATGGGTGTAAACAAACCTAGGCCGATTTGGTCAATACAGCGACACGTGTCAAAGTTACCACCAAATACAATATATTTTTAACTTAGCCCGGCCAACTTTTAATCATATCCATCCCCTTAAAATATCCCACAAGTTTGATAGTAGAGAAGAACCAACCTAAATATAATCATATTTTTACCCCCGTTTTCTAGCAAAATGGTGCAGCCTCTCGTTCACAGTTTTATGGTTTCTGCATCTTCGATAACCCTAACCTCTGTTCAAAGATCTTTCTGTTTGTTAAAGAAATTGATCCCAGAAGGAGTTGGTCAGATTCATAAATAAATCATTTTATCAATAAGACGATAGTGGATTGGTTTCCCATGTGATTGTAATGTGTTTGAATTTTTATTAAATTCTGATTTGCGGTAACTCAAAATAACGCATTGATATCACTGAAATCAGTTTATAGAACTCTGAGACTTTTGCATAAATAAGTTTGTTTGATATGCGGGTCAAATTGCAGTATTTAAAGCTTTACTATTGATATAACTGCATTCCTAGCCTCGCTTTGTCAGTTGTCTTCTGATGCCATGAGAGACGGTCGTCAGATCCCTTTATTACACATTGTTGATTTTCAAGGAGCTTCAAAGGGAAACCGCGCTAATCCTCATGGCCGAACGGTACATGCGAGGCTGGCAACTGAATTATTGGCTGCCAATAATTGAGGTGCACTTTATATAGCGATAATAAAGCTTTAAGCATAAGTAGTTAGACACCAGACTCATGACAATGAGTCCCTTGTATCCCTGCGGTAAACCTTGCACAACAGGGACTCATAATGAAACAGTGAAAAACTTCTGACCCTATCTTAGGCATTCGATCGATCGAATCTTGATCGAACGACTGCCGTAGCTCTGTTAAACGGTCACTCCTCGGAAAGAAAATGCGATAGAAGCCACGTTAAACAGACGTTTAACGAAAGAAACTTGTTGTTTTTCTGAACAAGGAAGTTCACTTTATCTGATGAGTGCAAAATAAGTCTTTCAACGTTACATTTTCTATGTTTTTAACACCAAAACATACCAGAGAAATATTCAGCTACCTGCCGCAGCAACTTCGTTCAATATCTTGTCAACTACATCATTCAAATTAGAGGTTCGATAGCATTGGTCTTTGCTAAATCTCGCAATCTGATTGGTACTTTAGGAATTGCGAAGTTTGGGCCTAAATAGGGCCAGGTTTTTCAGAGCAATATTGTGAGTCCATGTTGACTGAACCGCCATCATCAAGTCAAAGAGGACAGGGAAACAAGAGACTCATCGTCATAAGTCTAGTTAGACACCGCAGTTACGATTCAAGACATATGTCCCTGCGGAGAAAAATTTTATATTCCTTTAGAGGAGGTTACGTTAGCTCTGAACAAAGGTTACGTCCGCAAAAGAACAAAGCTGTGGCAATGAAAATCAACTGCAGTGGCTAGCCACCCATGGTTTTAGTGCTGGTGTGGACCTGCGCTCCAGGGATAGCGGCCAGGGGAAACAATGTTGCTCATCAATATATGTAGGTACTGTTTGAAATATAGTACAGAAAGATGTGATGCGGCCAATTTGTAATATTTCAATTCCATCATCCTACTGACGCCCCAACTTAACTTTAGAGACTTTTTTTGCGATGTAAATTTTAAATTTTTGATGCTGAACATTGATGAAAGAGCATAATTACAATTCAGCCCATTGCAATGCATGAAAAGGCAATGATCGATCTTAGAAAACATGATTTTCAATTCTAATAGTTGAAAAATGATTAAATTGAGCGATGCCCCTTATAGTTTTAGCGAAAGCCCATAGAAGCTATTTGCCGGTAATAGACCTTTCTATTTCTTAAAAAAGAGGTTCGGATCGAGCGTCCAAATCTGTTAAATTTTTGAAGGAAAATAAAGGCATGACCCCCGTCCTTAGCATCACGATGCCTTGTTGTACCAAGAAGTTTGCTTGGGATTTCAGGACACTTTTTAGGGGGTTAATCAGCGATAACTTTACTCAAAGTGAGTTTAGGAATGATTTAGTTGATTCACAGGGAAGCTTTATTTGCCTTTTGGCTTTGTTTCTCATTATTTTCATTCAGCGTTAGTTGATTTCGTGGTGTGACACTTGCAGACTGCTAGCTTGCAAGAGTTTGATTTCGCGAGTTGCAAGTCGAAGTTTTCTGTTTTCAACCGTTATCAATCAATTGGAATAAAATTCAGCTATCATTGAATGAAAATAGTAGAGAGAAAGGCCACTTGCCTCTGTGTAAACTGGACAACTGCAAATTCGCTTTGCGCAAATTTTTCGATAAGAAATTCTCTGAAAATTGTTCTGAAATCCGAAGCAAGTTGTTGCCACTGTTCGTAATGTTTATACCGAAAGCGAGGGTCAAGCTCTGTTTTCTGCAAAAATTTGCCAGATTTGGACTCGATCCAAACCTCTTTTTTAAGAAGTAAATAGGTCTCTTCTTGCCTTGAGATTAAGACTGAGCATTGTACGTAAATCATGAGTGGATCCTCAAAAGTCAGTAAGACCCTCAGCCAGACAATGGGATTGCAATCATTCAAACTGAGTTTAAAGCTTTTGTTATGCGATTTTTCAAACAATGTATACATTTTTCTGATACACTCTATTTCGCAGTCAAAGCGGAAGAAGCGCACCCCTTAGGTTTAATATTCAAAATAAAACCGTGTCTTTATCGAATTTCGCCTTCTTTGCATGACAGAATTCTTGAATAATTCTGTTGTGTAATCCACTATGTTCTGCCATACGGAAGCAATATTCGAAGAAAACGGAAGCGAACAATAAAGCAATGTTTGTATTATCATCCAGTCATGAAAATCTATTTTCAAGTCATCCTCGAATTTACATGGTATGCCTGTTCTGCTTTGACTGTAAATTGAGTATCGTTCTTATCATTTCAGCACGACAATAAAGCTAACAGCTCTCTGAATATTTAAACAATTAATAAATAGAAACATAACATGAATAAAATTTATCTAAAGGAGATGAAAATATGTTCTGAATGTCACTTTACGAATGTTCCTAATCATATCTGCACAGCAACGAAGCCTACAGCTCTTTATCTGAATGATTAAGAGAAAGAAACATGATATGAATGAACTTTATTTAATGAAGTAATGAAATCGTGAGTGTGTAAAATAACAACATGAAGAGATTTTCTAAATATTACATTTTCCCATGTTTCTTATCTACACATATGAAAAGGTAAGGGCCCCTCGAATATTTATATGATTGAAACAATGGAACATAAAATGCATTTAGTAATTGAATAAAATTAAATTGTGCAAATGACTAGAAAAAATATGTTCTAAAGTTTATTTGACGCATGTTTCTAATCATATCCACACAAATGCAGAACTTAGAGCTCCCTGACTACTTCAATCCGACGATTAGACACCGTGGCTGTTCGTTAGTCTCAGTTTCACATCATACGCACTTAGGCCGTTTTAGGTTTTTTACATTCTGGCTTTATTCATAAGACATTTAGGACGTTGTCAACCGTCCTTCCTTTCATCGATGAGTTTATTCATTAACCATTAACTATTCGGTTTGTCTTTGAAGCGAGAAAAATCCTCCAAATTCATCATTCCCTGTGGATTGTGATGTCTAGAAACCAATCGACTTGGGAACTATTACAGTCTAGTTTAGCAGGATATGACATCTTTTAAGTTTAATACTGCATAATTCAGTGGTCGCTATCTGTTTTGAAGCAGATCATATGTAGCAAACAGTAGATGTCATGGGGCTCAATGAGAAATTGTTTTTTCCGGTTGAATTTTTCTCACGAGTTGTTGAATTATTCAAATATGGCCTGTTTCAATTTTGTGTTATTCTCCTGGCAATTATCAACGTTGTCGCCATGAAAAATGATAAATTAATTTCTTGATGGATGTAATTCCAAGGCTATTCTAGGTGCTTTTAAATATGGAGTTCGGTATCGATTTGAAATATCATTCAGACATAGGCACTCCAGTTTGTTGTTCTCGCGCCGATTATGACTGAAACATTAATTTCTTGGATGTTAAATTGTAGAACATCAATAGGCGCTTTTAAATATGGAGTTTGCTATCGTTTAAAACTATTATTCAAACATAGGCAGTTCAATTTGTGTTGTTCGCCTTATAATTATGTCTGAAAATGAAATTCTTGCATGTAATTCTAGAGCAGCCGTCAGTGATTTTGAACATGGAGTTGGAACTATTACTTTGATTAGTGCTGTTCATTTTGCAGTTGTCTGAAATGTTCAATGATAGAAGACTTATAAGCATGGAAAATTTCTCTCAAGTCATTGAGTCCGGAGAAGGACTTCATAGAATTTTACACCAGCCATTTTAAACTCTTGGAACAAAGACTGTGAAAGCATCTCATTTTAAACCTCCACCCTGGCAGATATATTTCATCGAAAGACCAGGAAATAGACAATAAGTTTAGCCTTCTGTTCTTATTACAGAACATAAGTCTATTTACATCGCTTATCAGCGTCGCTGATAACTTACTTCTAATAAGTTAAAGTTTACCAATGATTATCAAATACTTTAAGTTACAGTGATTTGTATAAGTTAGTTACAATAATATTGGAGACTCTGATTTTTGGGGCTTCAAGATGAAAGAGGAGGAGATAAGGAATGTGAACGTTTGTTCCTAATAGACATTGTACTGGATGAGTCAAAAAGCTGTATACGGTTAGAGAGCTGTTGTATTAACAGCACGAGGCTGATGCTCAAGTCTAAATATCAAGCTACCCTTAGAATCGCTCATCTGTTAGACTCAGAAATTATAGAGATGTTTGCAATGTGTCAGTATAGGAACAAGAATTCCACGTTAGATTCTGGTCCATGTTTTACATGTCATTGAGCTTCAATTTCTCTTTTTAAGCTTCAATAGGAAGCAAATTGCAGACCATAATCAAACATGGAATTCTCGTTCCATACTATCCCCTTGCCAGCACTGTGCCAATTTCTGGTAAAAGATAAATGTGTTTACTAAATAAAATTTCACATCTAATGCCCTACTCACACTGCAAGTCAAACCAGTTTAAACTAAATCAGGGTTTCGAATAAGGCCTTCTGATTGGTCAATCCAAAAACCCTGTCATTTGATTGGTTGAAATTTAAACTGGTTTAGATAAAACTGATTTAGCTGTGTCGTCGGTGTGAATGCAGTCGGTCTAATACTGCATTCACACTGACGAAAACCTGGTTTAGTTTAAGCTGGTTTAACTTGCAGTGTGAATGGAGCAGAAGTTAGCCATTGGATGATAGATAAAAGTTTTAGTTTGAACATCGATCGCGTTCCTTTTATTCCACAGCCCACGAAGTATGCTAGCTTTTTACTCAACCGATGGAAAAGCTTCCTATAAAAAGAAGGGGCTCTAAAAATCGCAAACATGACCCTTTACTCTGCATATTTCTTTTAGAAATAATCACGCTGGGTAGTTTGGAAAATAATAGAATATGTGAAGGATATCTATGGACTTACAACCGTCTTTTGCTCTTTTTAAACCATTCAGCACATGGGTTTCAGTTTGGTCCCAATGGGTTTCAGTTTGGTCCTAGTTTTGATCGGTCAGCAAAAGAATTTCATAACCTTTCTGATTTCTGTTGTCATGTCTAAAGAATACTCTAACCCAAAGGGTATTGAAGACCATTCAAAGGAGAGAAGGAAAACTCTCTCCTAGCCGTGCTCAAGAACACAATCTGCATGAATATCGCGTTAAGTCTGCTCGTTTTTCTGTGAGATAACAGTGACCATCCTCAAAATGGAACAAAAAGAAGGGGAGATTATTCCTTGCGAAGCTTTATTCTCTGATTTTTCTGAGCCCATGCATATTTTCTTCTATACCCTAATATTAAGCCTTAAGATGGAAAGGATTTGCAGATTTATCAAATTCTTTATAGATTATCCTGAAATGCCACATTGCTTATATTTCAAAATTGAAGCAATCTTAGTTTGATATCAACGCATATTCCACAAAATCATTTCAAATGAGATTCCGTTTGAAGTACAAGTGAATCGTACCGGGCATTTAGCAGGGGGTACCTCGCCTAATTTAATTTCAGTCTCGGATCCCTCTCAGATCACCTCGATGATAGCTTAGATCTCCGTGGGCAGGGCTGAGTCGGCTAAGAGTCAACTCCTAACGGATGGAAAATCATTTTGTTCGCCCTTTAGTCCCTGTTTCCACCTGTGCTGTGCAACCACATAACAACATGAGACTACTGTCAATCTTGCTACAAACTCAAACTATCCTTGAATTCCAACAAAGATTCGGCCTTGGAAAAGCAAATTTCGAATTATTGCATTCTAAAGACTCTGCGTCGCTTACGAAAGCTGTAGCAATGCAGTAAAACCCCGCGTGTAAGAACCTAATATTTGCTCGTCAGCATGACTAGGTTCTTATATGTTGGGTATTTAGTGGGAATAGAGGCCGTTCAGTTTCCTCAATTGGTTCAGGGCTTTCATGAATTCAGATTCAAAGCTGCAGGTCTACAATTTACTTTCAGTTCTCAGCGATTGAGTTCATAAGGTCATATTCACAACAAAAGTTTGTGAAAGAATCAAAAATTTTATACAATCCAATGAAAAGCTAGCGGAGCTTCTCGTTAGATCATATGAAAATTTCCAATTCTTCCTCAAACTTCTGTTGTGAATATTAGATCTCTTTAACCAAAGTGCTGTTGACATACTGTATTTCCTATAAAAAGAGACAAAACTACATCAACAAAACATAACTAATGACAGAGATTGTTTTAGACCCCGTTTACACGATGCCGGTAAAATTTGAAAACGACAGAATTTCATGCCACCTTGGAAAATAAGCTCCCGTTTACACGATGCCGGTAGAATTTGAAAACGGCATGAAAAGGTGCCGTTTTGGCTTCCCTTTTACACGATGCCGGAAGAATTTCATGCTAAGTCCATAGACAATAACAACTGACGTCAAAAATCAATCGAGATAGATAAAACAACTACGACAATAAGGATAATAGGGAAGATTAAGAATATTAGCCTCGTGACGAAAGCGACATCAAATTCTGCCGGCAAAGTGCGTTTACACGATGCCGGCAGAATTTAAAACGGCAGAATTACAAACTTTGCCGTTTTGCCAACCGAAACAAAATTCTGCCGGCAGAATTTGGAAATTCATTTGGAAATTCAGAATTTGAATTCATTGCATATGGGTATTTCGTCTCATGACACCACAAACTGTAAGCCCTCCGTAGCAGCTATAAATGTTTATTCATGAGCAAATTGAGTGCTTTACTTCCTGCTCGGATAAGGTGGACGCAATCCCACAATCCTACCAGTTTAGTATTTCCACTTGGTGATATAGTCTCACATTTTAGCTGAATTCATTGCATATGGGTATTTCCTCTCATGACATTACAAACTGCAAGCCCTCCGCAGCAGCTATGGATGTTTATTCACGAGCAAAATGAGCGCTTTTACTTCCTATTCAGATATTATGGACACTATCCCACATCATTAACTTTTTAGAAGATTCACTTGCTTGCTTTGATTTTATCTCACATTCTGGGTGAATTCATTGCATATGGGTATTTCCTTTAATGGTGTCACAAACTCTAAGCCCATTGAAGAACTGGAAAAGCAAGCGCGCGAGCAGAACTAATTCCTTTATTTTCTAAGCAGATCAAATGGATGCTATCCACATCATTACATTTTTAGAATATTTGCTGACATACTTCACTTTGATATCACCTCATGGCCTCACTGAAATCATGCTATTTTCCTATTTACTTAAGTGACATCACAAACTGTTATATACAATCAGCTTAAATACTATTTGACTATTTACATTACAGTTTCTCTCTATAGTCCTACTTACGATGCAAACTATGAAAGCAGACTAGATGGTTTTACCATTTTACGATGCCTATAAGTTATGCTGTTTATCGTCTTATCAACATAGTTAGTTGTACTAATGTTTGGATTACATATTATATCTGATGCAGGTTTACTGTTTTCTGTGTGTTGTACCACGTGAGTCAATAAAAACGCCCAGTGTTTGAAAAAATTCTGCTCCCTGAATATCAAAGCAGTGATATTGAATACTATCTTGTTTTACCCCCGATATGTCAAATTAGGTTCAGTAATTTTCCGGCTTTAATCGATCGTTACTTTCCGTCGAAATAAGACATTTTCTGCAGAAAGCCGAAAGCCCCTTTCGAAAGCCTGCAAAAACGAGTGAAAACACCAAGTAAGATTTCCCTTTGTTCACCTTCCTAGCAATAATGACTCTTGGATGTGTTCATGTATTTTATCCTCATGGGAGAATGGAATCCCCTTGAATAGGTTATTCATTGGGATTATAAATTGTATGTAGATGAATTGCAATTATATGAAACTGAAACTGAATTCACACTAGGGGGAAGGCTTTTCAACCCGCCAAAAGGAAAGCACGTGCTAAAGCGTGCTGAAAGTCATCTCCCTGAATTAAATACATTACGAATTCTTGCTTGCAATTCTAGCACGTTTTTTAAGGTTTATCAAAGGGATTCATTTTAGAAAATCGCTTACAGAGTCTGAACGGAGTGACCGATTTTAGCCGTGAAAAATTCTAAAAATATTTGAACAAGTTAGTTATTCAATCATGTATTGCAAAATATCATTGCTGATACTCAGGGAGCAGTAGCCTTTCAAACGCCGGGCGTTTTTTTTTCTCACCTGGTATTTTCTTGCACCAATACCTAACAGAATGAAAATGAAATTTGCCGGGTGTCCCAAAATGATATATCAATGCTTGGCGATTTCGCAATGAAGAGCTGTGAATCGATTGAAGTACAACTCAATAGACCTTTTAGTTATTCCACAAAAGAGTCTGGATCGAGTGTTATTTTTCATACATTTTTATACACGAAGTTCGATGGAGTGGCGTTTGGGCTTCCATCGCTATTGTGCACATTCGGCAATTCTTCAAAATGAAACAAACGTCGTTTGATTGAAGTTCTTTTTCAGAATTGCTAAAAGGTTTGTTTATAAGCCAACTTAGACATGAAGGATTGTATCATTACAGACGGTCATAACATTCAAGGTTTCAGACAATTTTGCGTGGAGATCTCTTTTGAATAGTCGTGAAACCGGCTCCTCTCCAAGCAAAATCACCGAGAAAGGTAAGACCGGATGTGATGGAATTAACTTCTGCATCTAAGTCTGCTTTTCTGTTACAAAATGAGTGTTATTTGACGTCAACCAAACAATCATTCTTGATTGTGAGATTCGGCAACCAACTATACATCAATTTGGGACACCCCTCATACTTTTGAAGTCTCTAACATCAAGATCTAACAGGCATAAATTGAAAGCTAAGCAACGATGTCTTGATACGTTTTTCTCTTTGCCTTCTGTTACAAAACCAAACGCGAACAACTTCTTTGTCTAGCTTCAAACCTTCAGCAATGCCAAACACTTCGAGCGATGATGGTTTCGGCTGCCTTTGAAAATATCGTTCCAACATTTCCTTTGCATGCAGGCCTATTGTTGTTCTTCTCTTTCGCTTTCTTTCTGAAACTGGCTTGTCATTGTTAACTACACCCATTGCCTCTGCCTTCTCTAACCATGCCTCCAAAAGTGGTTTTAATTTGCATGCGTTCTTGTAACTAAGTTGGAGGTTTTCAAACCTACAAATTGTTGTTTGACTAAAATCTGTGCCATCGCTCAACTTAGCTAGCGCTGCTCCTACATTTGTTTGCGTATAACCCAACTTGATCCTTCTCATTTTGAAGCCAGTTGCAAATCGCTCCAATTCTTGTAATTCCTTTGAGACGACGAGATGTGTTGGGTCTTTTTGAGCGCTTTCGAGATGTGTGTTTTGCAACTGCTGATTAAGCGAGGCACTGGTTGGAAGCGAGGCGTGGGGATTACGTGCATCCGAGACCATTGTTTGGTATCCTGAATGGTAATATGATGTCGGTTGACTGATGTATGATGGGTAATTTTGTAAATGGTTTGTTGTGTCATGATGGTTGAAGAAAGATCTGTACGAATTGTATGGGCTCGTAGATTGAAGACCGTATTGCATTTTTGTTTTAAGATCCTATAAAGAAAGAATATGATATATTAAATAAAGGGTGTATCCGGTGAGCCAGAAAAAAGTTTCCACTTTTGAGAAATTCATAGCATGAAGACAACTTCACGGATTTGAACGATTCAAATTCTAGTTAAAAGCCGAAAGATCAAAGTATTTTTGTGATTTTTCTCGCTGTCTTACGAGCACTAGAAATGCAGGTAAATTCAACTTTACAAACAATTTGTGGTTTCAAAATGACTTAAAAGAGCCTAAATCATTGATCAAATCGTAAAGGACTCTTTGCACAGAACAATAAAGAAAATGCATTTGTTCATGGGTGAGAGATATCTACTGCACATTCATGCTACGGAATTGAAAAATCTATATAATTTGTTGAAAACGAATGTCTCAATATTACTCTCCCCAAAGCAATTCGTCCCGTGGTAACTGTTTTTAGGCCATTTTTAGTAATTTTGCAACCGTAGAATTTTTACAAAGTTGAATTTACCAATGCTTCTAGTCCAGGAAAGACAGCGAGAAATATAGCAGAAATACTTTGATATGTCGGCTGTTAACTAAGACCTGAAGCATTTATACCTGTGAAGTGCTCCTGATGGGAAGGATTGTGAAATGTGGAAAGCTTTTTGTGGCTCACACGGTACTTTATTAATTGATAATTCCAAGCTAACCAGATTCTGAAAGCAGTCGACTTCGTAAAGACGAAAATATATTTCCCTATCAAACACAAAGATCTTGAAACAGTAGCTTTGTGATAAAAATTTTTAAATTGCCTTAAATAGCGGACTCCTCAGGTCACATGATACTTTATTTGTGTTCGGTATAAAACAGCCCAGGCATGTCATTTATCTGCTGGTCGTATGAGCCACATTGAAGAGTGTGCGATGAAACGCGTATTTGGTGTGGTGATTTCGTATGATAACGTTGTTGGTAAGTGATTACTTGAGTTTCTTCCAGGTTTAACAGTTTTCTCTCTAGTTACAGGTATATCTTATGTTTGAAGACCGTGCCTAGGTTTGAAGATATTTTTTATTGGAGGGCCTCTTGAAAATCAACTTTCGTTGAAGGTCAACCCTCCCTAATTAAATGAAAGGAATGAATAAGTGGATGAATAAATGAATAAATGAATAAATGAATAAATGAATGAATGAATAAATGAATAAATGAATAAATGAATAAATGAATAAATGAATAAATGAATGAATGAATGTAGTACCCCTGCCTTACAATAATTACTTGAGCACGTTTCAGCACTTGTTATCTTCTCTGGATGAAGAAAATCGTCGGGAAGAATGTTTTTATGTTCTTTAGGATATCAATTGCATCCTACAATTGGGATAACGCATGCTAAGGCACGTCAAATTCAGTACTGAAGGCAGAAAATTTAGTCGTGACTTAAAGCCAGCTTTAAAGGTTGTTGAAGAGGATTTCTCGAGAAAATCCTCAATACCTTCAGAACAGAGTTGCCAGTTTCATTCTGGTACTTTTTAGAATGGACTTGAGCATTTCCATCATTAAATAAAAAATTTGCCAATGTAATTGTCTTGATATCCAGAGAGCAGGTGTCTTTCAAATGAAAATTGTTTTTTTTACTCATCCGGTTGTAAGTCTCTCTTGATTAGGCCCTGATTTCATGATCGGTAAACAATTTCCAAATGAGCAATGGTCCTAGCTCTATCACCTGCCTGCTATGTTTTGCGGGTGGTGACATGAGAGATTCATAGATCAACTACATCCTATTTCATAAATGTCCTGGATTCATGGTAAGTAAACTTGAAATGTAGTATTGCGCCTACAAAGTAACCTGCACATTTGTGAATGAAATAATCGAATCATTGATTCGTGTTGTTAATAGACTTGCATAGTCATATCTAATTCCATTATAAATTCCATAAATTTTGCCACTTATAAAACTCCAGCGTTAACATTTCCAAAACCTAGAGTTAGAAAATTATGACATATAAAGTATGAATGATCAAACCTCAGTTATCGCAGATGATTTACTCCTCATCTCACATTTAGATTTCATGATGAACAACTCTCAAAATTTAGGCGTGTTGCCATTTATTTTGCAATGGTCACAAGAACCAGCTGCCTTAAGTAACAGATGTCTGTGAACGCAATTACGTGTGGCGTTTGTAACTTATGATCATTTTGTCGCTTGGACTGTTTCCTGCTTCTCCCCTCTTCTCTCCTTTCTTCCCCCTCTTTCACAAAGACATCTCACGTGGTAGCGCGCTTAATTACTAACCTGAGGGTTTGTGTTTCGCGTCCGCAACCGGCCGAACTTGCTTCTAAGAACGGGGAAAGTTGAGAACTCTCTGTGATATCCTCAAGACAGAAGGACTTGATTGAAGATTTTCCATATTATCCCAAGACATTATTCCGCTATATAAAATCAAGTAAGAGGCCTATGGAAATTCTTGAAACGTTGTTCTGTGACTAAAAGACTACCCTACACTATGAGTACTTTTTGCAATTTTTTTCAGCACGGTAGATTTCGCGAATCAGGGACTTGCAGAAAGGACAAGCCTGAAGTCCTCAAAATGTTATCAAAAACAGGGGATCGACTTACAGCCATTTCAGATCTTCAAAACAATGAGGTGAAGAATTTTCTAGCCCTTAAATGAATTTTCTACACAACTAGGGATGATATTTTCATTCGCCCAACGGCGTAAAACTTGTTGAAACGTGTTCAGATCATAACCGTAAAATTGAAATTTTAGAAAAAATTGATTGATGAATTTCGGCTGTTTTTCGGATGGACCTGTAGTCTCTCATCAAATCGGAGTGACCTATTTCAGTCGCAAACAGTTCTAAAATTATTGAGCACGTCAGCTATTGACTAAGATATGTACAGTCTATTATTGCTCCGATCAGGGGTGGATCCAGCCCAAAGTTGAAGGGGGGGGGCAATCTGCAGAGTGGGCGCCAAAAATGCAGTGCAATATAAGCGCGCTGAAGGCGCGCAGAAATTTTTGGGCCTTTCTTCAGGAAAAATTCTCTGGTTTTTTCAATTGAATAACGCCTTAATTCATATGCTTCCCAAATTCAGAACGAAACACGAAAAAGAGTGCATTTGGGTCAGGATAAGGGGCGCCCTTCTTGCCCAAAATGGGGCGCCAAGCTGAGTTTTCATCATGAAGGGGGGCAGTTGCCCCCAGCTGCACCCCCTAAATCCGCCACTGGCTCCGATATTCAGGGAACAGTAGCCTTGGAAACGGCGTGCTTCTTTCCAACTCGCCAGGCATGACATCAACAATTCATGAAATTAGCAGGAATCTTCTTTAAATGGGGCATAATTTGTTTGTTGTTGAATTATGCGAACTGTGATCAGATGGCGCGCTATAGTGCGATGCTGATTTCTTTTCACTTTGATAAAATGCCATGGATTTCAATGACGCTGTCAATCGAAATTAGATTTATCTGGATTTTAGATTGTTTAAACTTTAGAAATCAGTTTTTAAGTAGGCAAACTCGGGTTTTCAGCGACAAACAGTCTGAACATCGGCTACAAAGATACTGATCAATTTCGTTATTGTGTAACCGCCGAACAGAAATTTATCGCCACAAAGCATCATCGCATCGGAAAATAAACCAGATCTGGGCGATTCTTTGCAGATATTTAATCGAACATTCGGCACTTCATATTTTCGGCATAAAGTTAATGAAGTGCCTTATCATTCAAAAGTCGGTATTTAAACGGTTTCCTCTGCTGTTTCACCACAACTTGCTGCTATTCAAGAGATTTTGCTCTGCCGAAAGTTAACTGATCAATGACCACGGTTCGTAAAATAGCAGCTAATGGAAGTATCTCTGCATTCTCTATCGTGCAAGGAAAAAGTTGCAACTTTTGGAAAATGGCTAATGTAACCAACAAGGATTCATTTTGTAATAAAGCAACAGCCACTTTAATTGACACCCCAATTAGAAGTGATTAGCAACTGCAAACAAAGGAAATTCTCTCAACCACTTATTCAAAACAGACATGGCTGCAAAAGTTGCCCCGAAATGAGTAGGGCAGACTCTCACCTTGTGCAAGAGGCAGGTGATTTTTCCGAGAAGCTATGTGCTTATAACGAAAGAGAAGGGTAAATCAAAAGTCCTGTCTCTTGGATTTTGTCATTTCAACTCATGAGCTATGTGGTAATTGTTTCATTTAAGCCAAAATGCCCAAAAATTACAATGCCTTCTGCTCGGCATCTGAATTGATACACAAAATTCGCGAGATAGAACTTCAGATTTACCCCTCTCTTTTGTTATAAGCACATAACTTCTCGCAAAAACCTCATGTCTCTTGCACAAGGCGAGAGTTTGCCCTACTCGTTTCGGGGCAACTTTTGCAACTTTAGATTTACCTCTCTCTTTTGTTATAAGCAGAAAATGTTCACTTAAAACCACCTTTCGCATGCACAAGGTTGAAATGGTTTCGAAGCAACTTTTGCGGCCGTGTTTTTTATGATTTATTGGCTGAGAGGATTTTCTTTGTCTTCAGTCACTAGTCATGTTCAATTGATGTGTTAATCAAGAGTAACTGCTACTACTGTGTTGTATTACAAGATCTGTCCTTGTTTATGTAACCAATGTTCAGATTTTCGCTTTGTGCAATTTACAAGGACTAAGAAGATGCAGTTAGCCAACTACAAATTTTGTAAAAAAAGGATTCAGCTTTCCAAAAGACAAAGCTTTTTGCCATGCAGATGAGTAAATTTCACACCTTGGAGTGCACTCAACTCAATCAAACTAAATGAACATACAAAGCAGAAGAGTCGGTTTCATTAAAAACGTGAAATGATTGCCGAGGCTGCCAAATCGCGTTGTCTTATACAGAACGGTATCCTTTATTTTACGAAAATTTTACGAAAAGCCTTGCTTTGCTGTTAAAGAATTTTTTCTGTTTCATCTTTCTGGAAACATTGCCGAAAATTGGATGATCTTCTTTATTATGCTTGATGGAATTAATCAAAAATTTGAATTTCGGTAGCAGATGGAAACGTTTCCTTTCAAGAGAGGAGAAATAATATGTTACCTTTTGGTGAGTAGCACAACATCATTGAAACCGTTTTACTTTCAGAACTGTGTCATTTTTAATCATTTCATTTCTAGATTTCGTCAGAAGTAGAAAGACATAATTCTCGAACTTTGTAACATTTACTACAACGTTACATTTCAAAAGAGGAAAAAATAAGGTTGTATTTCATATTTTAGCAGAATCTGCCTAAAGCTCTAATTTGATCCTGAGTATGGAATCCAAGAACGTGTTTAGCTATCTATATTTTTGTTTTTCTGCCATATATTTCAAAAGAATCGCATCTATATTGTTTTAATTGTCACAGCTTTCGCCTCACTTCCGAGGCTTCATCACCATCTAAAATACGGGTCCAGGAGACCCAATGCTCAGGCAAGTCTCAGAAGTTGTCTATGTTCAAGAATAGACCTGTTAGCTATTCTACAATAGAGCCTAGATCGAGCGATATTTTTAAGCATTTTTATATGCAAAGTTCGATGGAATGGCGTAACTATTGTGCACATTCGCATTCGAAAATTCTTCAAAATGCAAACAAAGGTCGTTCGATTGCGATTCTTTTTCAGAAAAGGTAAAAGGCCTATTCAAAAGCAGAATGGGGAGTTCGAATATACCAAGAAGGAGACGTAGCAGCAACAACAACAACAACAACGGGTTTCTCGATGATTGTCACATTGAAAGTGTTCTAAATTTTATTGATTAATTATCGAGAATCAACAAACGAAAGCTAAGTTCGAACACAACCGATGTTTGGTTGTTGATGAGGCCTTTAGTGAAGCAAAAGCTTCAATAGTTAAAACAATGTAAGTGCGTTTATTTTGATTTATATGACGGGACGAGTGCAGTTTAGCAGGCGGCACTAAAATGTTATATTCCTTCTGCAAATATTGAACTCAACCCTAACCCAAAACCTAAACAAACTCCTAATCCTAACTAATCCTAACTTACCCTAACTAATCCCAACTTACCCAAAAACACTATTGCGAAACTAACCTCAACCCTTAACGTATGATGAAGAACGCCATGCCGCCCATTAAACTGCACTCTAGCCTATATGACAAACAAACGAAAACCAAAACATAGCTATGAAGATTAGGTTACTTTTGGGTAAATAGCATAACATCTTTCAAGTCGTTTGGAACTGTTTCATTTTAATCACAGTGTTCATTTATCCTTTCAATAACAGTATTAGATTCATAAGATGATGATTATGGGAGATGAGTAATGAACTATTTGATTAGAACAATCCTATTCATCGTGAAATTCAGTTTGTTCATAATTCGCTTTGCTTTGCCATTGTTTCGTCCAATCAAATATAAACTGAATAGCATTGGTCATATTGTTCGCAAATGCGAGTCTTTGTTGAAAAGTTAGATGTTACGACAGAAAGTTTTCAAACAGCAGAAAGTTTGCTCACTAGAATTTGGACGAAAAGAGCAATGAAATGATAAGATAGGATAATGAATCATATATGGACAAATGTACCATTTATCGTAGTGATTTGATAATCTATTTCCACTTAATACGGCACAAATTGGTACAGTCGATCTTTGCTGCACAATCCTTGTGGACACAAAGGAGTGAAACACAGAGAAAGTTAAGAGTGACAAACTGATGAATGTGCAGATTTAGATTTTTGCCTTTAAGATTTTGGCGCTGCCTAATTGTCGGAATGTTGTCTTACGAGTATTGTTGACACAAAACAATCGAAGAAAGAAAAACGTTTGAATCATGAATAACTAAATAATCATTGAAAATTTTTTGATTCAACAAATTTGATTAAGATGACTCTCATTAAGAAAGTCTTCCGAAGAATTATTGTAGGAGAAAACTACGAGGAGCCAAAGAAATTCTCTAAAGAAATAAAACGATATCTTTCTTTTGTTTTTTGCCTCTGATGGCGAAAAATGATGAATTTAGTTCCGAAGAATGTCAACTGTGACAAAATCTCTTCCAAGATAAAGTTTCTCAAAATGTCGATGGAGAATGGCTGAAATCAAAAGAGTAAAGTTGGCCTATCAACTTTCATCCATTCTTACGATCAAGAAAAGAAGCGTAAATGACTTGTTCTTTTGCTTTCCGTTCAAATCAAATCCCTCCTTAAAAGAACATCTCCTTAGATTTGGCGGAAATCTCATTCTTTGTTACCAAATTCCCTCAATTCTTAACTCGCAAATTCCCCCCCCCCCCAAGTCATAAGTCTTCTTGCGTTCCCGCTTTCATGTCATTCAAAAAGTTGAAAATGACGGCCCGTTCAATTTCCGTTAATCATAAGTTCAAATCTATTCAAATAATTTACTGTGAATTGAGCGATGAAAATTGAAATTCACATCGAGAAGAGAATAATGATCTTTTGACAAAAACATGTTTAAAACTCATGGGTTTTATAAACTATTACATATTGAAAATAGCAATGATTGAAAAACATAGTATTTACTTACCATTGTGAATGCACTCATATCTTTAGAGGAAACAATCTTTATCTTTGTTGGAAGTGTTGAAGGGTGACCGAGCGAGCGAGTGACCGATCCTTTCACTCTCCGTTGAATAATGAGTTAAAGCGCCTTAGTGATTTAATATGAAGGAGTTAAATGCGGTGTGTGTTTTCAGCCAAGCTTCGTCGTCACATCGCACTCTGTACTCCTTTACTCACTCAGACATTCTAAACACAGGTTCTCCTACGCTAAATGAGAATTTGGGTAGATTAGACCAAAGGCGGGCATAACGCAGTTACAAAGGTGTACTTGTTCTCTATGTCTCCTTCCGAATTGAATGACGCTCGAGAGGGGATGATTCGCGTTGGATGAGCTCGCACGGCATCCCGCTGCGTGTGACCGTTCGCGTCATTTTCAGTTTTTTCATACAGGTCGAGCAGGACTATGACCGCGCGCACACAATGAATTTTATGCCCCAGCACGTTTCACCGGCCCGCATATTTGCACCTGTGCGTGATGATTTACACTGTAAAATCACTTACAATTCAGTGAAATTTTAAACTCTTTTGTCTTGTGCTTTTTAGGCCTATTTTCATGTCCATGTGTAAACAATTATTTAAACATATTTTTGCGCTTTTAGAGTCAAATTCAGCGTTCTAAATGTATGCATTTCGTTGAAAGAACTGCGAAGTCATATTGAATTTATTCTTTAGGCCCTTATACATACCCAAGTGTTAACTATTGCTTTGAACACAATTTTGCGCATTTAAGTCAATTGACTGTTCTAATCTATGCTTGTTCCCTATGCTCTTTATGTTTTTTGTACCATATTAAATAAAAAAAGTATCATATCTGAAAAGCTGCAAAGTTTTTTCATTTGTTATTTGACACTTTACATCTTTAGGCCCTATGCCCGTCTGTCAACGATAAATCTGAACACATTTTTGCGCATTTAAGTTCAAGATCAACGTCCTGAGCACATACTTTATATTCAGAAAATCTGGCTGTGTACGAGCAGTAAGGAAAAGAGTTTACTATCTGAAATCAGGTTTAAAATCGTAAAGTTATGCATCTCTTTTCAAATGCTGAAGACGATGAATTCAGTGACTCAATGTGAACCAGCTTTGATTATTTCAGGTGACAAAATCTTTGCCCAAGTAATTCTACAACGAAAAATATTTCAATACTCGACGATAAATTAAAACTTTGATTTATTTTCTTCTCGGATTAGTGACTCCAGGGCGCAAATATTAATATTTAAAGTTTAAAGTTCACGGCCAGTTTTTCTTGAATAATGCCGACAAAAGGACTAAATTTCTCCTTATGAACACCAATAGTTAAATAAATTAAGCTTTAACTTATTTCCATATGTTCTTCATTCGATACATGGTAATTTCTCCCATTATTAGCCTCTTTTGCATGATCAAGGCTCATTTTGAAGTTTCAAATGATGAACCGAAAAACAATGAAATGCACAACGAATGGATTCATCTTCCAGGTTCCACACTATATTTCGTATCTACTTTTTTCTGCATATTCAGCTTTGCTGACCTGCCGTATTGTGAATTGCTGTGGTTTTACTGGTGTGTTAGTCAAAAGCAACAAATTCTTTTTTCCTAGATCTATGTGCGCTGTCATTGCAGTAGAGGCGTGCGTGTTTCATTAATCACAAGAGAAAGAAAAAAATATAGCCGAATGAGTTAAAAACATGTTACTACATTAGGCTGCTGTGTGATAAAAAGTATAGGCTCGAAGTTCAAAATGAAAATGTTAATCTATCAGCAAAGGCTAACTTAGATGGGAAGTTTTGTTTGGTAAAATCACTCATCTCTTTGACTCCCAAAATTAGAGTGATGTTGGCAAGGGGTTTGTACCGATGAGAATTCCACGGTCGATTCTGGTCAATGATTTCTTGCCATTAAAATCTCAATTCCTTTTCTGAAACTCACAATTGCATCGAATTTGAATTTCAATTGCAAGAAAATAATGGACCAGAATCGAATATGGAATTCTCGTTTCCATAGAAACCCCCTTCCAGCATTTTCGTGATTTCTGGGTCTCAAAGGTGATTGTATTTACCTACCCTGGGTACCAGAGTTTCAAGATTTAAAAGAAGGGAAAATTAGGGAGAGGAAAAGAGTGAAGGAAGACTTTCTTTCTTTCCTCCTTCTTTTTTTTCTTTTTATTATTCTTTGGCTCAAGTACCTAGGGTAGCCTTTACAAAAAAAATTTGTCACATCTAAGTTTGCTTTTAACGGCCCCTTTCTCTTACAGTCAGCCAACCGTGTTACCTTCGTTTTCACTCAACAAGTTATCATTGCAAATAATACGATTGTTTTTTTTGCTGTAATATTCTATCTTAGTTTGTATTTTTCCCATTTTTGTTATGTGTTTAGGCCGTACACGATGCAATATTACATTGGGTTTTCATAAAATGGAAAAGCAGCTGTTTTGTTATAGAAAACAAGGTGATGAAAAAAATTGAAGGAGAAATACAAGAATAATTTCTATGACAAGAATTATGCAATATTGGCAACAATCATTTTTGCCGAATATGTCATAGTGTGATCTTCTGTTGATAAAACAAGCTGCCGTTCCCATAGACAGCGGTAATTGCACACGAGTTTGCACAGTCAGCGGACAACGGTGGAATCCAAGAACAAGCAGCATCCTCCTTCATCGCGCTTAACCCTATCTTTGTTGGGGAGAACCGGCCTTAGTAAATTATAGATTTTTCTAGATAGCTCTGTCAGAGGAAATTTTATGGCCTTAAGACTTCTTGCCTATTTGCGACAACCAATAGTGCAGCTTCTCAGAAAGCTTCATTGAAACATTTTAACAAATGATAAGGAGTATCGACCACTAGGAAAATCGTAAATTCCGAAGTCTCAATTATCGCGAAAAAAGTAGCAATATTTCAATAATTTGCAAATTTGTTTTGCAGTTTAGTGTTATTTGATGTATTCTATCGCAATCTTCATGTTTGGCTCCAAATTGTGCTCCAAATTTAATCTTTTCACGATTTTCCCGATTTGGGCCAGTTTGCAGGTTAGCTTTTGAAATATTCAAAAATTACATGCCTGAAGCTATTAACGCAACAAATTTGGTTGCCCTATCTGTTACCAGTCAAGAGTTGGGTAAGGGGCTTTTCTGTTCCCCAACCAAAGTGGGACATATGAGATTGCCCAACCACTATGAACAACGAATATGTCCAAAGGGAGCCAATATGAATGTTACAAAATTGAAAATGTCAACTGTCTTTGAAAAGTAAACAAACATTAAGTAAGAAAACTACAAAATGAATATAAACCTGAAAATGAATTGTTTTATCTCATGAACTATCATAGCCGTGCTGCATACATGCATGAGAAATACCATTACATACAAAACGTTAAAAAAATCGTGCAAAAGAAGATCACGGAAGGCAAGCTTTTTCAGAAACGTTCTTGAATCTGATTTATTTACCGTAAAAGCTCGATTAAGCCCACGGCCGCTTATTCAATTTCGAAGACTCTAGGGGGGAGATGGGGTTCATTTGAGAGGAGGGGCTTATTCACAAAATTAAGTGACGAGGGTATGTATAATAGGCCTTTAGTTTTCATCCCATTTTTGCGATATAATAATGCAATTTTACGTGTCAAATACGATAATTTGACAAAAATTTTATTCCAGACCATATCAAGATTAACATGCAAACTTGTCTGCTGAATAAATGAGGATCGACTGTAACTTCTGATATTTGGTCTAAGCGAGGGGGGCTTAATACAGAGAGGGGGCTTGGTTTTAACTTTGAATTTGAAGGGAGAAGCTTATTGGATGGAACCCTTGATAGAGAGCGTACGAAGATAGAGCGCATGGTAATCACCAAGAAAAATATATTTGAGTTACAAAATCAGTTTGAAGAAACTCTACTGAATCAAATAGGATTGAGGCAGAATTTACAGAAGAGCTTTGCAAGGAATTTCAGGCCTAAAATGAATGCACAATTCACCATTATTTATTATAATAATCTTAACGTTTTACGCCTCCTCAAATATTTTACTTAATCATTGAAAATCTCCGCGAGAAACGTTACACCAACAGATGACTGACAGTTATACTGTTGGAAGTGAGCATTGCATGACAGTAAGGCAACAAATTTCAAGTAACATTCGCATTGAGTTTACACGGTTTATCAAAAAAATTGTGGCACGTTTGTGTGTCTGACTTGTGGGATTAGCAGCTTTGTCTCAGTTTTTACACTGTTGCGCAGGTCCGCCTTTAACTTGGAGTTTGACAGCTTGTTTGAGTCAATTTTGAGAGGTGGTTATTGTGACACAGGTTTCCCGTCAATAAAAATACATTGGAACATTTAATTGAGACTTCTCCTCCGCATATAATTGCAGAACAAGATCTTAAACTCTCAAAGTAAAGCATAATCTGTTCAACTGTATAAAAGTGGGACCATTGGAATAAAAGCGCCTTCATGGCAGCCACGCAAATGGGGCGCAGTTTCCGGACATCTTGAACGATCACATAGCCATACGTCATATGAGAGTTCTCTATTTTTTTTTTCGAAATTCTTCCCTTATACAGTCAAATATTCACACAGATACTTAAAAGGAAGAGACTTTCGCGGGAAGAAACTTTCACGAGCTCGAAAAGGCGAGATTTCGTAAGAATAAGCTTTCACGAATTAGATTTCTTATCAAATTTTTGCTTCCAATGTTTAAGATGTTCCTCGATTCTCCAATTACTCTCCCAAACAGTCCGTAGGTTTGTTTGTGGTAGCGTATTTCGACAGAGTTGATATTTAAAAAGAGAAATATCATTATTTGATCACAAAAACATTTGGTTCTATATCCTAGGAATTTCGCGTGGATAAACTTTCGCGAATTTGGCATGTTAGGAAATTTCACGGAATAAGCTTTTGCGGATTTTGGCCAAAAGAAACGCGAAAAGCGCGAAAGCTTCTTACAGCGATAAAAGTGTCTTGCCTTAAGATTTATGAAGCACTTTAAGGCATACAAGATTAGAAAAAATGAGAGAGGCTTTTAAGAAAGAGGTTTAGGCATGGAAGAATGAAAGACAATTAAACCAGTGGTAGGATCACGTTGTTAATTCGTTGTATTAGCAAGAATATCCGACTTGAACATCGTTATTGTTCAAAATGAGGTCGTTGACGGTGATTTACATGTCATATGTAAAAGAAATTAATTAAACGGTCCTACCTTACAAATACGAATGATTTCAAATGCAGCACTGCAATAAGTAGCAAAATTTCCCTATTCAATTGAACTCCCATTAATGGACACCGCTATCTATAAAACGGATACTTTCGAATAACGGACAAATGTTTTCGTCCCAAATACAGCATGAAAAAAGAGACACCTCCATACAGCGAACACTTCTCTGCAATGGAGAATTTATTGATCGCACAGATTTAGTTATAAAGCGGTTTCCCGATAGCGTTGAACTGGAATACGTTTTCTGGAAAATCATGGTTAACTAAGTGTAAAGCATATCACTATTTCTCTACTTGGTAGCTATGAAGAAACTGTTCTCTTCCTTACAATTTCCAACTTTCAAATTCTGGAGAAATTATAGTATTTCTTGCTAGGAAATGTACATTGTTATTATCAAAATTTATTCATTCCCAACTTTGGTATTCGTTTTGCACAGGGTGTCCCAAAACCGTGCCCATTATTGTGGCTACTGCGGAGGAGTTGTAGGATCCATTGTTGCATTCTTGGTATAATTGAAAGGAACAGACTTTAACTTTGATAGGCTGATAATCGCTACAATTACGACTCATAAACTAATCGAAAATTCGGCCAGAAATTAATGAGCCTCGCTTTGATGAGTACTACTACTGCACTGCTTGCAGAAACCTCCACTCTGACATCGGAAACCTGCTTTTGAAGGCCAAATTATTTTTTGGATTGCACTACAAAGATATACAGCAATACTTCCACGCTTCATCACTTTTGAAGCCTCGAGACTTAAGGGAGGTTATGGCAATGGGGCTGAAATTTTAATATCCTATTGGTTGGTTTGAACATAGTCAGCTATTATATTGTATGGAACTCTGCTATCTCATTGGTCACGCCTGTTTCATGTTGATTTTGTTGTCCGGATTTTCAAATTGTTTGATAATCTGTCCCACTTGAAGCAAAGTGCCATCATTCAATTCAATAAACAAAGCGAAAACTGGGACTGAAGTGGTTGGTCAAATATTTCTTAGCCAATCTGACCAGTGCTTACTGATCTATGCCTGGACTTGCTACAAGTCTATCTTTTGGTAATGAGAGAAGGCAAAATATAAAGAAAAAAGAAAAAAAGAGAAAAAAGGAGGTAAGAAAAGTCTTTCCTTCCCCCCTCTTTTTGCTTTTTTTCTATTTTCATTTTGATATTTTTCCTGGAGTTGAGTAGCAAGTTCAATCTATGCCATGCGTGAGACTCAAAGAAGTGATTATTTCAACAACAGCACATTCTTTGTTCTCCAAAATTTTGAAAATCAAGTATGTAAATTTGAAAGAAAGGGCTGTAGCATTGTGTTTGCATATTTTCCTACTTTTGAAAGTGGCTCAATGCTATTTTTTATCTGTAAAGAATGCAATTTACCCTTCAAAAACTGTAAATGTAATGCCAACACAGCAATCGAAGGAAAGATCCTTTCTTGCAGCAATGTACTTGACTTTGGTATTATTTGAAAGTGAAGAACATGCGGGTTTTGGAAGCAATCAATTCCTCATTTTCATGTTCCACATTTGAAGAAAATAATTCTACATGAGAGCCCTTTCTGTAAAGTGTCTGTCATGAACATCGACTGCCTGTGACTTGGATACGCTGTTTGTATGTCTGATGATCGTCCCACTATAGACACCACTCCAATTAAGATCCCTATGCCCGTTAATGCCGCTGACATAACAATTTGAGATCGTGGGCTTATCATCACTGGTCTTGTGACTGTAGTTTTCGCGCTTCGAAAAATTCGAAAGATTCTGTTTGTTCGTAACAGAAGTGGCGCGTAACAAGCCGTAAAACTGATGCCGATAATGAGTCGTTGAACAGTGCAAACAGTGTAACTAGGTCGTAATATGAATATAATTGGAGAAGCGAAAACAAGAGCAATCCCAAATAAGAGATTTAGGCAAAGTTCTCTACTTGAAGCCTTGACAATGCGTCTGTTAATGTTCTTCACAAACAGAACAACAACAGCAACAGTTAGCACAATTCCTACTAAAGATGCACTTAGAATCGTTGCTGTTACATTAGCATACATTCCTATGTATTTGATTGGCAGAGCTTTGCACCTTTGGCGGACACTGTCCGGAACATGATCTAGATTACACGGGCGACATGTATTGTTCGTTGTGACGTCATTTTGTTTGCATTTGATACATGTCCAACAACACATTGTTTGTTGACTTCGAACATAGCCGAAGTCACATGGGTTGCTGCAAACAGAAATCGGCGCCCTTGATTGGTTCTTCCATACAATGCGATTGATATCGATTTGAAGCCTCCATGATTCAGGTTCGAGTGGTTTGCTGTCAGCCAATCTTGTGTTGATCGTCAAGGTAGTTTTGTTGTGGATGTTGTTCCAAGTTCCAATTTTTCTCATAACAGGCGCAGTGCCATCATTTGGGAAATGATAATTCAAGATTTCATAATTATCATCGTGGTCCCCTGTGGACGTGAAAATAAATGTGCGATTTCTGAATGGTTCTTTAAATTCTGTCCGTTTAATATTATACAATACTGATTTGTAACTGGTAATTCGTTGCAACATTTTGTCAACTTTTGTGCAATTTTCTACCGTTTTATTATGCTGGATACATTCCAGCGAAATAGTTTCTCGGAATGCATAAGCATATGCATATACAGCATTGATGACTGACAAAACAGGTGTGTTACTGTAATACCCCTGCCCCTCTTTTAATTGCTCCTTTCCGGTGCACAGTTTCCACCCATTGGAACTGTTCTTGAATGTACAGTTGAATGTGTGACTCCAGAAACTCTTAAACCAAATGTTTCTTGTGTTTGTTTCCGGTTTCAGGTTTAAAAAGTAATCCCTGAATTCTTTCACTTCCTCGGTTTCAACTTGGAATGTTATTGAACCATTTGCAACGGTCTTATCCGGTGCAATATACGCCCGGCTACCCCATCCATCACTGATAACGAACTGCAAAGCTCCGGTTTGGTTTTTCATATTTTCTGCTGTCTTGAAGAATTGTATCAAATCATTTTCAGTCAGCAATAAGTACACAACTTTGATCGATCCGATTTTCAAAATCTTATTTATCGCAAATGTATGATCATCGCCGTTTGAATGTTCCGGGATGATCACATCGACCGGTATGCAGATCTTTTGTGCTTTTGCTGCATGCCGGAAGAGATCAGAAGACCGCTCACCATAATTGCCATGAGAGCTTATCATGGCAATATATTGCCATTTGAATTTCAATGCTATGCTCAAGAGTAACCGGACAGCATTTCGATCAGACGGAACTGTCCGATAGAAATAACCAAAGCGTTCTCGGTTCTCTAAGTCTGGACTTGTAGCAGAATAACTGACTGTGTTTTTTCCGAAGATGGTCATAACCGTAGCAGCCGTTTTTGCGTCATCTGAATACTGCGGGCCTATAACTCCTTGGGATTGCCAATCTGCGATTCTTGCGAGTGCATTGCGTAGTGGCTGTTTATCCCCACATGTGTTGTGGATCAGTGCACGCATCTTCAAACCGTAAAGCGTTGTGTTATCGTTGTTAATTCTATCGATCGCAAACAACATTGCTTCAACGAACATTATCCCATACTGAGGGTCGATATCTCCACAGTTCTTCCAAAATCCTGTCCGATAATTCCCTTTCATGTAGACATTGAATATTCCTGCTAGTCTGACCTCGCCGTCTTTCGTGTCGATGAAGTAACCTACGTGTTAAATTCGGTGTTTATTTCGATGAAATTTAGCAAGCTTGACAGTCAGAGGTAGTTCGCAGTGCGCGATGAAATTTCATTGCATTTGAAAAATTCGTGATCAGGAAAGCGAAGAAATTCATTACGCATTGAGAACCATTCGTAGGGAAGACATATCAATATGTTTACATTAATAGAAGATATTGAATAGATTGTCACCATTCTTAGCTAACTAATAACGTTGATACAGGATTAGTAAACAGAATATTCAAACATTTGGTTGACTGTGGTAGAGCAAGTACATGGGAGATGTTCAAAACCACCTTATTTTTTTCAATCAAAATCTAAAAAGTTAAAGCGCGAGAAATCGTTACTTCATACTGTGCCATCCAAAGCAGGACTTGACACAAGTTCCTACTTTGAATGGCACTCACAATTCTACAACTTTAGGGAAAAGAAAAAGGTAGAGTCCAGGGTAGCTTCGTTCTTTTCACTAAGTTTTAAATCCAGCAGTTACAGGCTAACTTAGATGCGAAAATTTTGTTTTAGTCCCAGAAATAAGGAAAATGTTCGGAACGGGTTTGTGTGGGTGGGAACGAGAAGTCAACATTCGATTTTTGTCTTTTGAGTTATGAATTTAAATTTCGATGGCAAGTGAATCGGGTATCTGAATCGAGCATGGAATTTTCTTTCCCTTGCAAACCCCTTCCCGCATTCTCCTGATTTACGGGTCTAGGGAATGGGTGCAGTCATTGGACGGGATTTTAACACCTTAATTAGCCTTTGACTAATAGATTAACACTTTATTTTTGAAAATGAGCCTTGTGCTCTTTATTTGACAGCCCGCCAAACTTGTTAACTTTTTTCGTTGCTCATCCGGCAGTCCAAACATGTGAAACAATTGATAAGAAAGTAGAATCCCATTTGAATTTATACATACCTTTAGTCATTTTGAAAAAAGTAACCAGCATCAAAAGTTTGAAAATCATTGCAACTTCCAGATAATGCTTATCCATTACATTATTGTTCAATCTTTTTAGTCAGGAAAAAATATCTGTGGAAACAAATGTTAGAATGTGTCGCCCTTGCACTCGCCAGAACTTTGCAAGAAGTCCTCCAAATGTCGATGATATATCACAAAATGTTATATATATTGTTGCGTGGTCTCTTTGAAATTCATGCAGTCTCTTGTCTCATGGTTACTTCGAGTCTTCGATAAGATCCTTTTTGCATTTTTGCGAATTGCAAACATGTTGCAAATGCACCTCTATGAATCTGTTCTTAAATCTTGACTCGATGCTTTTAACAATCCAGTACAAACACCGAAAATTGCAGTGATTGGTTGCTTTCAACAATAGATCAATACTGGCCAATAATAAATTTACATTGTAATTCTTTCTGTCAACAATATATCCCTTTTTCCTCTCTTTACTTTACTAACGGATTTGCAATAGTTGCTACAGCCGTTTCTGTTTGTCGTCTTCTATTTACCCTTCATGAAATATACAAGTAGAACTGAGCACCAATATCAAACATGTACTTGCTCCTCAAATCCTTCAGTTGACAATACATCGAAGACAAAACTAAAATCCGTTCCTTTGACAAATTTCTTCCCAGCTTATTTATTGCTTTATTGTACATACGAACGAATGAAATTAACATCAATGTTACACATGACTGACTTCTGAAATCTTTCAGTTGACAGTGCAGCAAAGACAACACTAAAACTCACTCCTTGTACAGATTTCTTCCCTTTACGTTATTTCTTTATTGAACATATGAACGAATCAAAGTTGCATTTCTCCACAACTTCAGCTCGCTGTACAACAAAAATACTTAGCTTGTTTCTTCTTTCGTTCTTCGTTGCACATCGAATCAAATTAACACCATTGTCACGGATGCTCGAAGCAATTGTCAACAACTACTTTCTTCACTAGTTTCTTCCTATCTTCTTTACTTTTCTATCTTAAATACAAACGAATAAAACTAAAACCAATGTCGCCGATGCTCTAACTCTTCAAATCTTTCAGTTGGCACTACGAAATAAATGAACGCCAACGACTATTTCCCCCTCTAATTTCTTCGAACTTCTTTATTTTTTCATCGTACATACATACGAATGAAGCGAAAACCATGGTCAAATATGCTCCCACCCTTCCGATCTGTAGCTTACACCACAAAATAAATGAGGACCAGTAGGTATCTCTTCCACCCTGTTTAACTTCTTTATTTCGTATCGTGAATAAGTACAAGTAAAATTTAAACGAATGCCACACCTATCTTCACTCCGCCATCCTTCCGGTGTTGCAAACACGAAGGTCGAAATTCACTTTTACAGTACTCGTCAGTAAAGCTTCTGAGTTTCGTACTTTCCACTTTAACACCTGTAAAAACAATTTCTTGATTCCTTTGTCGAATATTTGAAAAGCTTGTCTTTTAACAAACAACGTGTCTTGCTTTTGCAAGATAGCTTTATTTATTGGTCAAACACTTTAAATTTTTTGTATCCTCGCAGCACTTTGATCTAATTATCAAATCTTTGTTGACATTTGCAAGATTGATCAACGGTTTTGCAATCAAACACCTGCATGTTTATCTGTTTTTTTAAATTGGTTTTCTTTTTCATTTGAAATAAACAAATTCCTCAAATTTATCAATTTGTTTTCCATCATCTCAGGACTCCAGCAATACAGCAGTGTCCCGCGTATAAGAAACAGGAATTTAAGAAACACAGATCCTGATTTTCCAGATAATACCCCCATTTTATAAGAAACTGATACAGGTGTGAAAACCTTGTGTCTTTTCTAAACATTATGGATTAATATCTATGAATTTTTCAGCTCACTAGCAGAATTTAATTGTACTCATTCAAATGAAGGCAAGAATTTTGTGTGGAAATTACGCATTCTGAGCAAAAAGCACTTTCCTGGAATATTTGTAGCATTTCCTGGAAGTGAAAATCACAAATACAAGTCAAAGTGATATGAATTGTATCATAGTCATAGATGTCATGCCTGAGAGTTGATTGACTGACAATACATTGTTTTTCTACTTAGAATCTTTACCTTCATTTAAATTTTATCCCACTTACAAGAAATGCGCCAGACCTAAAATTGAAAATGTTGTTTCTTATATGAGGAACACTACTGAATGACTTCGTAATTTATATGCACTTCTTAGCTGATTTCTTTCAAGTTTCGCAAATTTACCAGTTCTAAAACTTTGCTACCCTTGGTCTCTTTGTTGAAGAAAGGATATAACATTTGCGTATCTCAAGAACAAAACCACACATTTAAGATACAGCAGTGCTTGTTCCGTCCCAAGTAACTCCTGAAATTTATCAACTCTTGGAAGCTTTCTGCACAGAAACACAAACTGATTTCGCAACGATAAATTTCTTATATCAAAGCCAAGAACAAGCAAGATCTACCATAGACGTCATAAATTTTCATAAGATTAATATGCATGTGATTGATATACGAATTCTAAAGCTACTATGCAGAATAATATGCATGAATTATTTCTTTCTAAGCAATCAGATGATGATTATTCCAGCATAAATTTTAAGTTGAACCTGAAGAAGAAAAAGTATTGATTTCATTCTGATTGGGCCTGTCGATCAACCATAATCTTATACGTTTTTTCTTTATAAGAAACTAGGATCAGGCCAGAGAACTAAAAGTTTCATAATCTAACATGAAATTTTGTTCATTTTAGAACTAAAACTTTCTGAATTGGTTTCTTAATTTGTGAATGCAGAATTATCAATGTGGTCCCTAACACTGCTGCAGATATGTTTCTTGGCATTTAAAACATCATGTAGGAAAAAACAGTATTGTATTATGCTGAAAACACAATGGTTAGTAAATATTGCTCAAGAATAAAGGTTCAACGATATATTTGCTATAATATCCATGCTTTTGACTTTTAATAGTTTCTTAATGCTTCTCAGATATAGTGCTACAGTTTCTTAAAAGTTTGGCCTTCTTAGTACTGTTTCTTATCAACCAGATTCTTATAAAAAACGTGTATTCGATTGATCGTATGCAAAATTGGGCATTTATCGCTCGACCGAAGGATTGTATGTTATGTTTACGTCATAGACAGGAACAAACAAGGGCAGATGCAGAAAAGCGTTCCAGTAATAGAGGGTCCATAGTGTTCCAGTAATATGTAGAGGATAATAGAGGTTCCAGTAATAGAGGAATTAATTGGCTAAGTCAAACTGTAATTAATTATTCGGAACTCATCGATCAATCAATGGTTCGCGGAAGGCCTAAATCCAACTCAAACTGAAGTGTCGGTTGATTTGATAATTGTCAAAACAAACCAAAAATTTTTTTGGAATTAAAATTGATAAAAGATTAAAAGTAATTTTGGTATAAGTCATCATCATCATCATTATCATCATCATCATCATCATCATCATCATCATCATCATCATCATCATCATCATCATCATCATCATCATCATCATCATCATCATCATCATCATTTTCAGCACCGACCTTTATTCCTCAGTTCTTTTTTATATCAATTACGTAAACTGGATCTTTTTCCTACTGCATTCTCTGATTTATAAACCATTTTGTCACAGTTGTCTTGTCTTCTCCCCGTATTGGATCGCTTCAAACTTGAGAAGTTTCTGATTCCGTTTGCTTCTGCAATGGCCTATCGAATGTAGTTGCAATTATGTGATTCTGCATATCAATACATGAAGAACTCGTCATCTTTGTAGAATTATTATCAATGACATCTTTTTCTTCCCTTAGCAGAATCCAAACTTTAGTCCCAAACAACCCAACCAAATTTATCGCAGCATTGATGAAACAAACACAACATAATATCAGTGTACGATACCTCCCTTCTGCATCATTCACGAAATAGAATATAGGCAGAAACAGTGCCAAAACAAGACAAGTTGCATACATTGTAAGCCCAATGTATTTAGCCTCGTTGTAATTCTTGGGGAAATTGCGTGTTTTGAAAGCAAACCATGTTGTGGCAATCATGAGCATTGAACTGAATAATAAATTTAACATCATTGTTTCACCTTTGATCTTGCAGTATCTAACTATGAACTGCCTGTGACTTGGATACGCTGTTTGTATGTCTGATGATCGTCCCACTATAGACACTACTCCAATTAAGATCCCTATGCCCGTTAATGCCGCTGACATAACAATTTGAGATCGTGGGCTTATCATCACTGGTCTTGTGACTGTAGTTTTCGCGCTTCGAAAAATTCGAAAGATTCTGTTTGTTCGTAACAGAAGTGGCGCGTAACAAGCCGTAAAACTGATGCCGATAATGAGTCGTTGAACAGTGCAAACAGTGTAACTAGGTCGTAATATGAATATAATTGGAGAAGCGAAAACAAGGGCAATCCCAAATAAGAGATTTAGGCAAAGTTCTCTGCTTGAAGCCTTGACAATGCGTCTGTTAATGTTCTTCACAAACAGAACAACAACAGCAACAGTTAGCACAATTCCTACTAAAGATGCACTTAGAATCGTTGCTGTTACATTTGCATACATTCCTATGTATTTGATTTGCAGGGCCTTGCACGTTTGGCGGACACTGTCTGGAACATGATCTAGATTACACGGGCGACATGTATTGTTCGTTGTGACGTCATTTTGTTTGCATTTGACACATGTCCAACAACACATTGTTTGCTTACTTCGAACGTAGCCAAAGTCACATGGGTTGCTACAAACAGAAAACGGCGCACTTGATTGGTTCTTCCATACAATGCGATTGATGTCGATTTGAAGTCTCCATGATTCAGGTTTCAGTGGTTTGCTAATAACAGCCAATCTTTTGTCTGTCACGGTGGTTGTTTTGTTATGGATGTTGTTCCAAGTTCCAATTTTTCTCATAACAGGCTCACTCCCATCATTTGGAAAATGATAATTCAATATTTCATAATTCTCATCATGGTCTCCGACAGTGTTGAATCTAAATGTGCGGTTTCTGAATGGTTCTCTAAACTTTATTCGTTCAAGATAAAATGGTATTACCCACTCACTTTGCCTTCCTTGCAATATTTTGTCATGTTCTGTGCAATTTTCTACCGTTTTATTAAGCCTGAGACATTGCCACCAAATAGTTTCTCGGAATGCATAAGCATATGCATATACAGCATTGATGACTGACAAAACAGGTGTGTTACTGTAGTACCCCTGCCCCTCTTTTAATTGCTCCTTTCCGGTACACATTGTACTCCCTTTTGAATCGTTTTTGAATGTACAATTGAATGTCTGACCCCAGAAGCTCTTAAACCAAATGTTTCTTGTGTTTGTTTCCGGTTTCAGGTTTAAGAAGTAATCCCTGAATTCTTTCACTTCCTCGGTTTCAACTTGAAATGTTATTGAACCATTTGCAACTGTCTTATCCGGTGCAATATACGCCCGGCTTCCCCATCCATCACTGACAACGAATTGCAAGTTTCCGGTTTGGTTTTTCATATTTTCTGCTGTCTCCAAGAACTTTGTCAAATCATTTTCAGTTAGAAATAAGTACACAACTTTTATTGAAGCCACCTTCAAAATCTTATTTAACGCAAACTGATAATCATCCGTTTTTGAATGTTCCGGGATGATCACATCGACCGGTATGCAGATCTCTTGTGCCTTTGCTGCTTGTCGGAAGAGATCAGAACATGCATCATAATTACTGTGAGAGCTTATCATTGCAATATATTGCCATTTGAATCTCAATGCAATGCTCAAGAGCATCCGGACAGCATTCCGATCAGACGGAACTGTCCGATACAAATAACCAAAGCGTTCCCGGTTCTCTAAGTCTGAACTTGAAGCGAAATAACTGACTGTATTTTTTCCAAAGATGTTCATAACCATGGCGGCCGTTTTCGCATCATCTGAATAAAGTGGGCCTATAACACCTTGGGACTGCCAATCTGCGATTCGTGCAAGTGCATTTCTTAATAATAATTTATCCCCACATGTGTTGTGGATCAGTGCACGCATCTTCAAACCGTGAAGCGTTGTGTTATCGTTGTTAATTTTATCGATCGCAAACAACATAGCTTCAACGAACATTATACCGTACTGGGGATCGATTTTCCCACAATTTTTCCAATATCTGTGAAGATTGAATTGGTGGCCATTCCCTTTCGTGCGGACATTGAATAGTCCTGCTACTCTAATCACTCCGTCTGTCGTATGGATGTAGTAACCTAAAACATGTTACATTTAGTTAGTGTTTAAGACGTAGAATTACCATTGCATTGTAAAATACTGCACGCTAGGCCTAAAACCAGGGCCGCCGAGTCCCGAGAGCCTTTCGAGGCCCATGGACAAAACTGCGAAATGAGGCGCCCTTGCGAGCGAAGAAAGGCCCTTAAACCCTGAGGCCCTGGGGCAAACTGCCCCTCCTGCCCCCTTCTGCTACCCAAATCGTGAAAATTGATACCGTTCCCCATAGCAAAATCTTGCAAACTAACAATACGCCTCTCGATAACACGGTGGAGCAAAATGTACACGAGAATTATATCTGTTTTATGTCTGTGCTTTCGCACCGCAGACTATCTCCGCTTCTGAATGGAATTAGGCAGAAAAGAATGTCAGAAACGTAGCAAGCTTATCCCACCTGCTTGACGGAAATTAGAGACGGAAATCTGTATTTCGTCAAACGGCGTGACTTTGATCAATGTTTGACATTTTTCTTCATAATTCCGATAAGAAAGTGAGAAATTTAACAGAAAATTCTGTATGAGGGTATTGTAAATCAGATGTACAGAGTAAGAAGAAAATTGAAAGGCTTGACAGCATGTAACTTCCTACTTTTTTGTAAGATTCCTGAAAGGTGCATTCTTTGCACTAGAACCCAGGAGTTGGCGAATTTCTAATTTTGATGGACTGAGCAAGCATTGATTTGTTTTGAACCAAGAAATCGCTTGAGACATAGCTTCATGGTTTGAAGCCACGCTTTCGAAAGTTTTATCACAAAAAATGACATTATCATTATCAGCAAAACTGCTCGAGCCTCCGAATACTCTAGGATGTTGATAAGATTGTTGAGGCAACAGAGGGCATTACCATTGCCCTAGTAAAGAGCACTGGGGGATATCAATTCTTGTTTGTAACCAATCACTATCTAATGAGACAAAATTTACTCTGTGCTTTCTATTTGAGAGGTAATTTGTTATTATTTTCTAATTCGTCTAACTCAATCGAAAATAACTTTATTTACATATCAACACTACTTTATAACTAACGCTAAGATACAGACAACAATAGATATCTTATAGTATAGTATGGTCAGTCTAGTGATTCTCAGCCAAATGTTGAGCTTGCAAACAAGTGCTCTTCAAGTATCATCCAATATCAAGATTCTGAAGGAAGGGAGGGTGGGGTGGGGTTGTACGTCTTGATACAGAATCACTATCGACGTGTGATAACTTAGACCTCATCCTTTGCTTATATACCTAGTATTCCCTTTGGCCCTCTTCTATGCAGTACTGCGCTTACTTATCCCAAGGGAACCTACCCGCTTGAGTATCTCATGGGATAAGTAAGTTCATTTGACTTCAGGCACTGCAGACCAAAGTCATGCGCTTTTGATTAGCAAGAAGAGGGGAAAAAGTAAGATTGGTAACAGGTCAACTTTATAACAAAATATAGTCGATATGAATAGATTGTGCTGTTTCCCAGTTATGAGCGATTTTTTAAAATGCTTTAATCTCAGATTCCTTCAAAGCTGGCCTACAATCATTGATCAAATTCGCTGACAATTCAACAAGACTGTGGTGCTAACCATCAGAAAAATTATTGAGATAAATTTTCAAGTGAAAAGAATAATACGGCTGACCATTTACATGCGCAACTTATTGCCTATAGACATACAGTATAGAGTGTAGCTTCAATTTCAACTGAAAGTTCCTTCATTTAGGCAAGGCTTGCGACACTAAGATTTCTGGCTTGCAACACTGGAACTATGAAATTCTGATTGCCCTTCCGCATTACCACTTCCTTATCAAACAATTTGTGTATGGTCCAAACTTTCCAACTGTTTGAATAAAATGAAAATAGAATTTAAACTTGAGCCTACCTTCAGCCACTTCAAAGACGGAAGCCAATATCAGAAGCTTAAATATCATTGCAACATTCACATTGAATTTGTCCATTGCAATGTCCCTCGGTCGTTTCCAGTAAAAGATCAAGATGGTTGCTGAAATATTGGCTGGAATATTACAATGGATCGCTCTTTTTTGTACATCCCAGAACTCTAGAAAAGTCTTTGAAATATCAGTTATATGTTTATTGCAGAAGATAATCTCACGGGGGTCCATAACATGTTGAGGATACAGGTATGTTCCGCCCATATTGGTGGGTTTTTGGGACCAATATTCTCTTAGTAAGGATCCTTTTTAGCAGATCTTCCTTAAAAGTGGATGGGTTTGGGTGAATTTGCAAAAAACAGTTAAAAACAGGTAGTTTTTCGCCATAATTAATCATAAAAGTGGTTATGAAAGCAAGTCTCTGTAATTAGAAGAGAAGAGGGTTCCAGTCTGAAAGTCAGGCAGCAGACCCTGTCCATCCAAAGGTCATGTAACCCCCACCCCGGGAGGAAAATCTGGTTTTTGTCTTTAAAAGTTATGAATTCTCAAGTTCTGGATAACATCTGTTAGTTCTATGCACGTTGAAGCGCTTGATTCTCTGGATAGCAGAAAATCTTCCGGTGAGGATCAAATACCTGGGGGGATGTACATGACTTGCGGATGAATGGGGGTCTGCCGCCCGGTTTTTAGAAAGGTACCCTCTTCTAATTACCAAAACTTGCTGTCATATCCACTTTCATGATGAACTTTGGCGAAAATCGGCCCATTTTTGGCTATTTTTCGCCAATTTCTGGATAACGCACCCATGTTTATGGAAAATCTGCCAAAAAAGGGACCATTGTTTAGAGAATTTTGGCCCAAAAACCCACCCATGTGGGCGGCACATACCCGTACCCCTCCCCCGGGATCAAATACGAAGGATGCATCTCTCCCTTCGAACGAACTTACTGTTGCACTAACCATGGCAATGAAATGTAGCAGTCGCAATTCTAGATTCCCAGGGAAGCAAAAAAGGCTGCTGCCTGTCCTTTATATAAGGCAGAAAACAAATCACACAGTGGAAAGGAATTTCTTAATCCGCAAAATACCTGAAAAGTTTTGATATTCTTGATAAAGCAATGGAATGGCCCAGAATGTGAATGTAGTGCCTGCAGTATAGTTTTAATTTTTCGACAGTGAATTGCACCTGCAGACATATATATTTCAATTTCATTCATTTAGAGTAGTTAGCTTTATTTACACTTTAAATAGTGCTAGCTATGATTAACAACAACAACAATGATGCTGTTTGTAAGATGCATTAGAAAATCCTGACACAAAAAACTGATTCAACACTTCCATTCTTATTGCAGCCTAACCCTATAGCATGGGTAGCATGGGTATTGTGGACGCAATTTGTGTCGATTGTGTCCACGATACCTGGCCTAAGCGTTCCTTAATGGATCAATGTACTTCGTTACCTTGCTTGTCTTCAATTCATTGCTTTTCTTATCTTTCTCGTTTTGATGCCGACTCTCTTGCTTTTCACGGTTTGACATGGGCCTAAATTTCGAAACCTACCGTGCTCTCAAAGTTATGACCTGAGGACTGAAGTTTCCAGTGCGAATTTAGGCCCATGTGAAAACGTCAAGCAATAAAGAGAAGATAAGCAATGAATCGAAGAGAAGCAAGGCAACGAAAGTTCCGAAAAGGAGAGGGATCTGGGACACAGGCTACATTACAATACCCACGAATAGACATGCTTACTTATACAGTCATCGTGAGGAAACCTCTGTTTGAACAATTCCAGAAAGGCAGTTATTGTCTCATTTTCGGCGGATTCATATGATTTCCTGGCTGAGAGTGAAATAAAAATTTTCCTGCATTACCTTTCTCACAAATGGTTTCAGTGGTCTCTTTTCGTATCCCCATCAAAAATAGAGATATTTCGTTGCGCTGAAATTCTTATCCCTTTAAAATTCTAAAAGAGTTTTTCCTGAACGTCTTTCAAGGTCACGTGGCATCATTCGCGGAGCTACTTTTAAGGGCTGTCACCCCCATGTTGCGACAGCCTCTGTTTGGGAGATTGGCGTATGGAACGAAATCGAGATCGGCCCTGCGATCATTCTTTCCGAATAAACCAAGATGGTGAGTAAAGCAAGCTCGTTTTCCCTAACACATAAATCAAAGAATATCTTATTCATCCTTCGATGTTTTCCTTCACTTTTGATGTAAATTTTAGCTTGATATCTTTTCACTGAATTCTTAGCCACGAGGACCAAAGAAACACCTCAAGCGGCTCCATGCGCCAAAGCATTGGATGTTGGACAAACTAAGTGGAACCTTTGTGAGTAGGGCCTAGGCCCATTGAAACTTTCTGAATTTTGTATGCCATGACACGCCAAAACTATCTTAATTGTACCTTGCTTCTCTAGGTTGCAAAATTATCGTTTATAAAGTTTTTTCGTGCATGCAGTTGAGTTTTAGGCCTGATTTCTGTATATTCACGTGAGGCAAAACACTTATTAGTTAGTGCTTTTTTGTTGTGCAAGTTATGCATTTACAAACCTTTAACAGCCTATTATTCTTAATCTTGCTGCCCTTACCCTCAGAACTGAAAGTTTAAGTGACTTTGTGCGTTCTGTTGCCTGGTTTGTAGAAAGGCTTGAGAAAAACCCAGTGTGGAAAGTTTGTTTTCGTTATACCAAAAAGGTATATGCCATGCAAGGCTGTCTAAAGACAATAGATTTGGTGTCTTCCATTGTTTTTGATGTTGCTCCATGCCAAAGATATTTGGCGTAACGTACATGTTTTCCTGCTTGGAGAAAAGCCTTTCTGCACACCAAATCAAATGTACTTTATCATCAACAAATAATCTTCATCACAGTTGACAGAATTTAGTTGCTAATGGCTTGACCCCCTTTCCCTTTTTATTAATCGACCACTAAATTTGTCATTATGTTAGTGCTTACTTTGGTCGTAAATTTATTTGTGTCATGCTCTTGGGTTTGGGCCTAAGCCTACGGTGACTTCTACATCCAACTTGCAATGTCAAAATCAAGAAATGGGCCGCTGGCTTACTGCTACAATCTATTTAAATATTCACCACAAAAGTAACATTTTTATTTAATGGATTTGAGCTGGCTGGACCCACGCCCAGTTCCGTTTGATAAAAATTGTTTGGTGATGATCCCTTATCTCGCATTGTGCACCATCTTGAAAGGCATTTAAAGGAATAAATATGATTTTGTTGGTGATACTATAAATGTAGTCAAATAGGATTTCTGTCATAAGCTCTATGTGCAGCTTGTCCCAATTACATTTCAAATTTTTATTTCTATATATTTGTTTTTCAGGCTCCACGTCCATCACCAGGCCCTCACAAGCTCAGGGAATGCCTCCCTCTTATCATCTTCTTGAGGAACAGATTAAAGTATGCTTTGAATTATGATGAGGTCAAGAAGATCTTAAAGCAAAGATTGATCAAAGTGGATGGTAAAGTTCGCACTGATGTCACTTATCCTGCTGGATTTATGGGTAAGTAAAATCAAACAAAAGACCAGGTTCTTCTACACAAAACATTCCCTAACATGCCCCCCCCCCAATCCAATCTGCAGAGTATGGCAATCCTTGACAAGATCTAACAGGTGCAGGTAAAAACGTAATATGTTCACACAAGATGTTCTATTGCTATGTGTAGTAGAGAGCAAATGATCTTCAAAATTGGCATGCGTATTGAAATCTTTTGAAAAATCTTGCTTGTGCTATTGCTATGCTCTGCAGACTGGACTCGAATGTCCCTCTGAAAATTGATAGGGTTTTCCAGGCCACAGTACTGTTCTTTTCAAAATTGGTAAGGATATGATTTCTGTTTTGTTTGACGCAAAAACACATTTAGCTTCTGTTTTGCTGCCAAACTTCTTAATCACTATATATATATATATATATATATATATATATATATATATATATATATAATTATAAAATGAAAAGGTTAACACACAGAAGCACAGTCAAACAAGATATATATATTAAAGGCAAATCAGATCAAGCAAAATTTTCAGAATCCCTTTGTCCTTCAACTCCGCCTCATCAGATCCATTGGATTTGCCTGAAAAAAATTTATCTGAGGGTCACTGCTAAATTTGGTAGAAATCATGAGAATATGAGACTTCACAGTTAAAAGAAATGGCATATATATACTTTTTTGTCAGTTTTTGGTCTTCCTTTTAGCGAGTGGTCTGCAAAATTCTCATCTTCTTTTGACAAGCTAATTTTCATGAAAGCTGAGCAAAAAAAAGATGTTTTAATGTTGTAAATTCCAAAGCAAAAAATTTATGTAAGATTTTATTTCAAAGTTCTTGAAGCAAAATTTGTTCAGCAGATATTGGACGAAGTTTGTCACCTTTTCACTTTCCCATTTTGAGAACAAGGCTAAAGATAAATCTAATGTTAAGGGAGATCTGTTGTAAATATTGTATATAATAATTGAGAAAATATTCTAACATATTTCTGTGGAGAAGGGGGTATTCCTCAGTCTTAATGAGTGATAATTCTATTGCTTTTCTGCATGGTAAAATCTGATTTCCTTGCTCAAATGAGACAAAGTGTGCATTTTGCATAGTGATAGTCAGATCTTTTCAAACTCTAAAAAGTTTCAATATTTTTTTAGATGTTGTAACCATTGAGAGGACTGGGGAGCACTTCCGATTGCTATATGATGTGAAAGGTAGATTCATCTGCCACCCCATTTCACCAGATGAGGCAACATACAAGCTTGCCAAAGTCCGCAAAGTTGCAGTGGGACAGCACTCTATCCCATATTGTGTTACTCATGATGCCAGGACCATTCGTTATCCAGATCCAGCCATTCAGGCGAATGATTCTGTTGTTGTTGATTTGAAAACTGGCAAGATCACAGATTCTATATATTAAGTTTGACACTGGAAACACTGTCATGGTTATTGGTGGACGTAACACTGGCAGAATTGGAACCATCACCCACAGAGAGCGACATGCCAGTAAGTCTTTTTTTAAATCTCTCCAATTTTCAGAAAACTTTCACCATGATGTACTATGGTGTACTGCGGGTGAAATGGTAAAGTTTGAGGTAAAATGGGTAGGGGGGAAATTTGGATAAATTTTGTTAAAATATTTCTGCACAGTTTACATCTAACTACAAATGCCCAAACAAGCTTCCTTGACATAGTGAACATCAATTTATTAGTTGAGGGTCTACTGTTTTCCAGCAGTCAATAGTCCTCCTTGTTCCCCAGCCTACCCTTTTCACACCTGCAGACTGTAGGCCTTTTTACCTGGAATGTTGTTGGTATGAGGAATGCAGGATTAGTTTTGAAAAATCTATCAATTGATAACAGATATATTTGTATATATACATATATCTTCCTAAATTTTGTTGGAAAAGGTATGGATCAAAAACAATAACTTAGCTTACAGATGAAATAACTGGTAAAACAGTAGTTGTAGAATGGTCCCATCATCATGCACCAGTCTTCAAGCGTTGCTCTGAGTTTATTTTCATGTTTTATGAGTGGATGGATGGAAGTTAGTTATATGCTAGTGTTCAGTTGTGTTTATGTTATAGATATTTTAAAAGTCAAGTTTGTCCACCATTTCCAGCCTTTTCTCTGAAATATTTTAATTGTTTCCCATTCAGAAACTCCAGTCATCATATTTTCATACTGTGTTTGTTGTTCCACCCATGAAGTTATCTGAATTTTGCTTCTGTATTCATAAGCCAAGCACAAGACAGTGGTGGTCTTCAGGCCAAGAACCTCTTTGACATTGACAAAAACTGCAAAACTTATCCATATTCAATTAATAGATCTGCCAAAGGTTGGGCAAATTCTTTTTAAACAACAGCCTTGGTTTTTGGCAGCCTTGGAGACTTATTTTCCCATGGGGTTATGTTTTTGCAATCATCTTGGCACTGACTTTTTCATCCTTATTGACTATCAGTCTTGCTTTGTGAATTTCCAAACTCATGGTGAATTATGTGATAGTTACATTCTCTTCACACAGTCTTCCATTGCCAGTATTAAATTTTAAATTTGTGATGAATTGAAAAGATCTTTTATGGATTTTGAGCACGTTTGATAAATATATGAGAAACGCTCAGATGAAATCACACTGCCACATACAGCACTCCAAATCTTTCAGTCAAGTATATATAGTTTAGTAGGCTAGATGTAGCTTTGTTGAAGCAAATCCATTTATTTCAAGCCCTTAAACCATGGTACATAGTATGATAAAAACCAAATATTGCATATTGCCATGTGTAGTAACAGTATTGATTTGACACATCAGAATCATTTAAATCTTACCAAGTTATGCCAGCTGGTTGGGTGGTGCCTTTGTGTGTGGCCCTGCCGCTTGGTTATACATCCTTCCCTATTCACCCTGTAGTTTCTAATGTTGATTGCTTTGGGGCAGTCATAGTATATTGTGCCCTGTGGTATGATCATCCTTGTAGTGTTTTGTAGAGTAATAAGTAGGTACTGTAATCAGTAATTTGTCTTTTGAAACTTGTTGAAATATATGTAAGAAATTAGTATTGATCAAGTTTTGCAGTTGAGTAGTTTTTTTTATAGGTTTTAGCTAAAGTCACACTTCGTTTTATTTTAGGCTCCCATGATATTGTACATGTTAAGGATGCCACTGGTCATTCATTTGCCACCCGTTTGTCCAATATTTTCATTATTGGTCGTGGAACAAAATCCATGGTCTCTCTGCCACGTGGAAAGGGCATCAGGCTTACCATTGCCGAAGAAAGGGATCGCCGTTTGGCAGAAAAAGCCAAGTCTGGCTGAACAATTCAGTAGAAATGAATAAAAGATATTAAAAATGCTCTGTATTTGAAAAATGTGGGTTTTCTTTGCTTTCGTTCTTGCCTGGAGAATCAGAGTGCTTTTCTCTCTAGTATTTAGTCTTGGCAGTCACTGCATAATAGTAATTGACAATTCAGCCCTTTGAACCATGACATGTCAATGGTATGTAGATGTACCAGCAGTTATATTGTGCCATATACCATCAAGGCTCACAGAGCAGCATGAAACAATATGTGGGTATTTTCACTTGTGTTCAATATTACAATGAAGGCATCTGGCGTTGTGGTTTTGGAACTTCTTGTTGTCGCAGTTTGCTATTGATTGTGTGTGCTGGTTTCAGTTGCATATTTTAAAATCACAGCCCTATAAAATCACAATCCTATAAACAAAAGCTGAACAGATATACTTAATACAAGCGGAACGAAATTAGGATTAATATGCCAGATTATCTGAACACAACAATGTTTAAAAAATACCAAGCAAATTACATACTGAAAATATACGATCGGGACTCTGAAGTGAATTATATACCACACTACAGAAGTTGTTTGGGAGAGGAAATGGCTTCGTCCGAGGAAACTTATGTGCCACCCCCCTTCCCGCTCAGCAGGTTAGAGCTCATGCGTAGCAGCGTTTTGGAGTTGCAGTACTCAGAGCTTCAACCCAGAAACGCTACAGCGCATGCGCCATAGCCCACTGCACGAAGGGACACATAAATTATTTCGGACAAAGCCTATCGCGTCTCTTCAACAAGAAGAGGAATTTTAAGTGGGGAATTTCTTACGGAAGGAATTTCTGATAAAACTAGGTCTTCTTTAAGAAAGCCTCCTCTTTAAGATATCACCAAAACTTGTTTATTTAGCCTTCAAGGATTTTGTTCTCCAAGGATAATTTGCTTTCCGTCTTTACATCTATGACTAAAATTTGTGAATTTTAAATCAAGTCAAAGAGGCTACCTATGCTTGGAAGTAATTGATCCTGGATCTATCTACTTGCCAAAAATGTTAATTTGGCTTTATAATCAAATTTTGGTGCTTTTTTCAAGAATTTCTCTAAACAGAAAGTAGAGTAGAGTTATCAAATCAATGAACAACTAGATACATGCAAACTTCTTTCGCAACCTTTAACAGGGGAATTCTTCTTGGATTTATTATTGGCTCTTGAGAAACGAACAAAACTAAGCACTGATGATGATAATGATGATAATGATGTTAAATGGCATCTAATTGACATTAGTAAGCATATATGCTACGGACTGCTAAAACTTCTGGGTGAGAATTGTGTACGTTTGGAAGGACTTACTCTCTGCAATCGATTTCATTACATCTGCGGGACACTACTGTACCTCTGGGGAGCAGCGGTGATTGACCACGGAATAGACGTCCTTCTAACAAGTCTACCTTCTTAGCAAACAGACGACGAGACTTGATTGAACCATTCTGATGGACAATCAAATTTGATCTGCTTCAAACGTTGAAGATTTACTAAAATGAAGACTCAAATATAGTGAAGTGAAAAATCAATTCGATTGATACATTATTTAAAACTAGTCTACATTCACCAATGTGTCATACATTTGTTCGCTCTCACACAATTACAATTTCTAATGCCAGCATAAGCAGTCTCGCGCATCTGATTGGGTGATACGGACAATAAACAGGACTATGAGACGCATCTGATTGGTTGATATTGACAATGCAAAGAATAGGAGACACATCTGATTGGGTGATATAGACAATGCATAGAACATTAGAACGGATTAGCTGCTGATCCTAATGACTTTCAGACTTTCTAGGGTTATACAAAGTGAAATCAGTCTGCCTTGTGTAAGTTCTGACTATAAATCAATTTAAAGGCTCAGTCCCATTCAGTAGAATTTTTCGAGCGGACAGAGTTGTACACTATAAAATGATTGTCATTTGTAACATTCTTTTCGAATTTACAGCGATGTTTTCTCTCATAAACGATAGATTTCCAATCCGCTGGGAAAATTCGACTTCTTAGAAATGAGCCTTTGGCTTCATAGTTTGTTCCTTCCACTGTAGAAGTACGTCTTAGGAAATGTTGAGCCAAAACATGGGTCGCAGGAAACGAAGTAATAGTTAAAAATGTAAACGCAAACATACCTGTGTCTTTATTGTGGCTTCTTCGGTCTTTCTTGGCTTTTCTTTGCTTCCCTGCTCAGCTCACTTCATTGCTTCAAGTTCGTAATGGCCTTGCCTCACTTTTGCAGGGAAATTGAATTAGGCCACTACGAACTTGAAGCAATGAATTGAGCTGAGCCAGGGAAGGAAAGGAAAGCCAAGAAAGGCCGAAGAAGCCACAATAAAGACACAGGTATGTTTGCGTTTACATTTTTAACTATTACTTCGTTTCCTGCGACCCATGGTCAAACGTGGCTTGCAGTCATCATTTGTTCACGAAGCATTTTGTTTAATTTTTTTTTGCCTTCATGGCAGAAATGACAAACCATGTGAACGTAATCAAGGCTGGAATAAATGCTGCGGATTTCTCTGCCAAACTGTCCCCAAAATATTTCGTATTCGTTCTGAAGTCAGACTCAAAAAAGCTTCGAGAATCCTTTCCAGAATGGTTTATCCTGTACTCGTATGACATCATAGTCTCGTTTGCATTTTGGATGAAGCTGCGATCAGTAACACTGTAAATCCTCTTGGTTTCCTTGACGACATATTGACCATATTTGAAAGGGCTGTAAAATAATTGGTTCTTCCAATTCCATACATCAATCACCATGACAACTGCGATTAGGCCATAACAGATCCAGTTCCCAGTAATTTTTACTTGCCTGCGCATCAACTTGAAACTTAGATTTCTCTTATTGGTACCGGGTAATTTGAACTTGGTGGTTGATGAGAAGTTTGGGAATTGCCAGTCCTACAAAGAAAACAAAACTTAGGTGAAATAGACGCAGTGGTCAGGGCATGCAACCTGCAAAGGTTCGTGAACGATGTTTGAAACAAGTTCATTTTCTTGCATAATGATAAGGAGATTGCATGCAACAATGAAAGAGGCTGAAAATGAGTGGACTGACTGATTACATGTGGTAGTTTTGCTCGTTTCCTGAAGAACAACAACAACAACAACATTAATACAATGAGATGAGCGGAAGTTGAGTTTCCTTGTCAAGTGAGGCTGAAAATTGGTCTCTCGTTTGAAGAGGACAGTTTTTGTTGTTATTGTTGTTGTCGTCGTTATCGTTGTCGTTGTTGTGAACCAAAGAAAGGGTTGACTAGACTGATGACCTGGAATTGCTTGATACAGGGACTCATCAGGTGCGTCTTCTCTTACCTGCATAATGATAACGAGATCACAAACAATGATGAACGAGGCAAGGAATGATCTTGAAACTTCATTTGAAGATGGGAGATTTTTGTTCATTGAATCCCACTTTAGGAAATCTAGACAAACAGCAATGATGGAAACGACTGCAGTGGTCGTCGTAATGAGCCAAAAAACGATGATTCGAAGTTTGCCATTACGCCAGAAATATCGCAAATCTTTTACCCAACAGCGATATCTTCTTTGCTGGTGAGAGAGAACAAGATCAAACATTCGGATTTTAAGGAAAAGAGGAGATTGAAAGAGGACAGAATGACAACGATTTGATGATATCACGTCTGGAAATCCAAACTCAAAACTGAGGTCGCAGATGGCGATTCACAGATCTCTAAAGTGCTCATTTGTTGATAACAACTCTTTCCATCAAATACCATTTTAACAATTTAGCATATTCATGATTTTCGTTGTTCAACTGTCTGCACTTGACATATGTTACTGTTGTTTTTCAGACGTCTTTTCACCGTACTTTCACAAATGTTTCACGTGTTGTCATTCTATATGTAACAAAAAACGAGAGGACTTTCGTATTTGCTTGCGTAACAATGAGATGAAACTTTGATGAAACTCGTTAGAAGTTCCTAGAAGATGCGGATTTGCATTTATCAAAGTCGATTACAGTAAAGGATTTCGTTTAAAAATTCAGGATCCGGTTGTTTTTCAAAGGCTGGACTTCACCATCAGATGACGCTTCTTGCAAAACCTGAAATTTAGAATTTTGATCTTATTGATAAGTTTGCCTAACCCTTTCTGACTTGGCGCCCCTCGTACATTTTCATTGATACGTTTTCCATTTTTTGTGAATGCCTCGGAGGCTTAGCAAGTTTAACTTTCTATCATACAGCAAAAAACAATTTTGGCGTTCTATTTTTAGCCTTGTCTCCATGGTAACCAAGTTGTCATGCCACACTCAGTGAAAAACATACTTTGTATCTCTCTTAATCCTGTTTAATTGGTCCAGTTAAGTCTAAACTATTTATGTATATTTGATCTACATATTTCATTTCTTTACGTACAGTAAAGTTTAACGACCTTTTAACAAACGTTCATTTTCATGACGTCATATGACATCATAATGATAATCATGCTCTAGCAACAACAATAACATCGCTAATGGAACTACTATTTCAAACATTCATGGTTTGTGTGGTGAACAACCTTCGTGCCAAATTCGGTTGCCACATCTCAAACAACAGCAGAGATAAACAGGGGGCTGAACCTGCTTTTAAGGCCCCGTCCACACGTATACGTTTACGTTTTGTAAACGCATAGAATGTTTTCCGTCCACACTGATCCACTAATCGTTTATGGAGCGTTTTAGCCTGTCCACACGTAAACGCCAAAACAATGGGAAATGAATGATGAGCATGAAATCTATGACGTCATCGTTTACAAAAGTATGCGTTTACGACCGTCCACATGAAAACGCAAAATCAGTGGTAAAATAAGAACTGCAGATGATTGGTGAATATGAAGTCTGTAACGTCACCGTTTACGAAAGTATGCGTTTACGACCGTCCACACGGAGACGTGAAAACAGCGTTTTCAAAAGTATCCACTTTAGAAAGCGTTTTCGAATGTATGCGTTTAGGATAACTTAAAACGCCGTTTGCGCGTGGACGCAAGGTGTAAACGTATAAGAATGTATGCGTTTACAGACGTAAACGTAGACGTGTGGACGGGGCCTAATAGCTGATTTAAGATTGCAAATGCACGTGAAGAATTTTGCCTATGGTGCTTGATGATCTGGTCCCGTGATTGGATAATGTTTTGCCAGAGAAATAACAGCGTGCGTAGGCATTTTCTCTGTCCTTCTTTATCGACACTGGTAAGTTACTAGACTTATGACCTGGAGTCTCTTGTTTCCATGTGCTCTTTTACTTGATGATGGCACCTCGGTCAACAGGGTTTACTGCAGCGATACAAGGGACTCATCGTCATGAGTCTAGTAGGATACGTGAGTTAAAACAGAGTAGATTGTGCGCCATCTGATTGAACCTCGCTTTCAAAATACCATCTCATTGAGCCAATATAGAAAAATGTGGCACAGGACCATTTCAAGAGTGTTGGTACCATTTCAACCATTAGCAGTAATCATGTATTGAGCATATTTCATAATTGAAGCATTTTTGTTCCCATTCGTAACAAACTCCGATCTATCAGCCGGGCTTGTTTGGTATTGAACACAAACCTTATTTTGAAGGTTGAAAAAGGCATTCGATGAATGTTGTTCGCAGCTAAATTGAAAACCTTGCAGAAATCACAGAACAGAGCTGCTAGAATAGGTACAGGTAGCCCTTTTGACACTTATGCTGCTCCTCTATTGCAACGGCTTTGCTGACCGTTAGTTTTTACACTAGTCAATCTGTACAATGGTAGATAAATCTTTGGATGACCTCGAACCTGAATGCCCAGAAGCCCAGGTATCATTTTCTTCAACTTGTCTGATTTTCATACCATGGTTCTACGAAATACAAAATACAATCTTGTTGTACCAAGATTGCTAACAGCTTATGGTCAAAAATGATTTACGTTTCGTGGAGCCAGCGCATGGAATAAGCTCGACTCGGGAATGAAATTAGCCCCTCAGTGATTCAAAACGAAACTTAAAGCTTTGAATTGAGAACATTCAGGGAAAGCTGCTCAGCATCGAACGTGTTATCTTTCTTTTCCCTTTTCTCGTTTTGTAGCTTTTCAGTAAGAAATTATTGTAAGTAGGTTTACATATACTAGCTTTTTTCCTTTGCTGGTACGATTTTCAAGCAGTTACTTTTTCACTGAATTGTGTGTGTCCCAGGGTAAATACGTTTAGAATGAAAGTGATAGCTTCAGAGTAATGACATTTTGTTGAGCTACTGAAAGATATCTTTGAAGCTCAAATCTTCGTCTTTTTCAATTAATTTTCCATCCAATAATGACGTACCTGTAACATGACATCTGTCACCATCCATGCTGTCAAAAAATGACCAAACCAAACCGTTGCCATGGCTCCTTTCATGAATGTCTCGTACTTTACCTGCATATTACTTGACACAACATACTCATGGTTCCCTGTGGCTTTGAGGGTCTCATTGTACACGAATGTCCACAAGAATATGAACACTATTGAAGTCAAGAACATTATTACCCATGATCCTTCACCGTCTGATGTGAATATTTTGAATCGTAGAATTTTACAGAAAAGAATTTTGTGAATAAAGATCTTGCCGAGAATGATTCCGGAAATAATTGCACTGATCCAGAAAAATACTTTCAATGCTGCAAAACCATTATTTGGGTATTTTGTGAATATGAACGAGTACGCATGCCCGAGAACATCAACTTCGCAATCTGCTGAACTATAAGCAATTGGATCTTGGGCGAACATCAACCAGCTTAGGAAAACCGAGAAATATGCTATGAGCAAACGACTGTTAGGGTGCTTGAAATAGTATTGGAAATCATTCTTAGGCTGCACGTGTTTCGAGTCGATTCTGCACATTTCTGTTGGTGTAGGTGTTGGGGTTGCTCTTGGAGTTGGTGTTGTTGTTGCTGTTGCAGTTTTATCTGAAAATCCATTCATGTTGATCGCTTCTTGAGGAGTTATGGTGTCATCTGTGTCCTGAAATGGAGAAGATGATGATTTAAAGTCCGTTTCTTTGAATAATCTTAAGATCTTGTTACTAGTAGGTCCTTCCCTTCTTCGAACTCGTTGCACCAAATTCATTCTGTGACCAGAATCTTGGAACAAACTAAGCAAGGATGGATTCTGTTGAACAAGGATACAACATTGGAATCTAATATTTGAAAATGAATAGATTTTCCCTCTTCAGTGACCAAGGAGAACTTCATAAAACGAAGAATTCGAATCAGAATAACACAAAGTAATGTTAGCAACCTCCTGAATAGATTTCTTGACGTCTGCGCCCCGGGGGGGGGGGGTACTTGACTTTTTTTGTACGGGGGTGTGCCCACCACAAAAAATTTTAAACTGCTCCAGAATTTTCCCCTGAAAACGATACCCTGTCCTAGACAAAAAACATTGCAAAGTATGTCCGGTTCCAGCGCAGCGAAACATAGCAGAGGCGAATGAGTTCGAACTGTTTCTAATTGGTCTTATAAATTGCTGCAAAGTCCATGAGAAAGTTGAATAAATTCGGACAAATTAACAAAACTGTTAAAATCAAACCGAGTATTGCTGAAATGATAACCTGCTCTAGAAAAAATGTGCCTTTTTGACAACCAGCTCTAGAAAAACGTCCTTACTTTGATACCCTGCTCTAGAAAAAATTGGTGAAAACGATACGCTGAAAAACAGTACATCCCCGTCCACCAAATATACTAAGTACCCCCACCCCCGGGCGTCTGCGCAGTCAAGTCAACAATTATGTTGTACTTCAGAACCAATATTTATTTTATGGAATGTGAATGAAACATATTATTACCACGAACAACATTATTTTCTATCGTTAAGCAACGCTATGTTGCCATGAAAACACATCCTAGCAGCTTGCACTAGCAGGAAAATGTCAAGAATATTTGTAACTTACCTTATTGTCTAGATCAGTGTCAGCTATTGCAATAGTATACTGCAAAGCGGAAAAATGAAGATTAGATCATGGGTCGCAGGTAACAATGTAATTGTTAACAATGTAAACGTAAACATACCTGTGTCTTTATCGTGGCTTCTTCTGTCTTTCTTGGCTTTCCTATGCTTCCCTGCCTCGGCTCAATCCCTTGATTCATGTCTGCAAAGCAGACCATTGCAGGCTATTGCAAAGTTGAATTAATGGATGACTGAGGCAGGGAAACAAAGGAAAGCCAAGAAAGGCAGAGGAAGCCGCGATAAAGACACAGGTATGTTTGCGTTTACAATTTAACAATTACTTCGTTTCCTGCGGCCCATGATTAGATCAGAAATTCATATTTACTCTGACTCGGCGCAAAAAATGAAATAAGAATGTTATGGAGACTGCAAGGTAGACTTGCCCCAAGTCAGTTCCTTTCGTCCGTATTTTAGCTCTTGGCTCCGCCATTCCTTGACGAAATGTTGGAATGGCGGATCCAGGAACAGCAAAAAGGGGAAGGTCCGATGGACTAAGGGTTGGGAAATAGGTAGTAGAGTTGAGGAAGTCTAAGTGCTAGGCAAAAGGACATCGCTCGCAAGACATCGCGTAAGATTCATTAGGAATATTGTGCAAAGAAATTGATTAGACTTATGTTGCAAAAATGAGCAGTACCATTTCTCCATCTGTTAATGGAGTAGTTTGCGTCAAATCTATCCCAGTTGAAACCTCTTTCGGTACAATCTTCTTTTTCCTTATCTTAAATCTTCCTTCTTTCCATTTCCTGACCATCTTCTCCTCGGGGTTCTCTTCTTTTCCATATTGATAAATGAAGTAAAAAAAGAGACAGAATGCAAACATTGATGGAACGAAAGCCAGTGCTAGAAAAATATATAGAATTCTAAGTTATTATGGAGTTTTGCTTTCAGTTTACAAAATGGTTAGCAAGTCGTTCGCACATATCTAGTTGATCACCGCATGTCGTCTCTGGGACCAGAGGAAAACTGAGCCCATAAATTTCAGTAATTTGTTCATATTACATCCAACCAAAGCTTCCTCTTCAACAATCTATATCACGCTAAAAAATTCGCATATCGAGGTAAGCTTTTGAGCAGATCATGGCAGTAGGAATTTGGTAAAGCAAGGCAAGTGTTTTGATGTGTGGTTGTCTTCCGTGAAATAAACTTCGTGAATACAGTAATTATCAAAGAGAACATGGTTATGTTATTAGTGACATAATTTGGGCATTGATCGTATCCACAATGCCTGGCCTAAATGTCCCTAAATGAATAGAAGTACCTAAATGGCCTAAATGTTCCTAAATGATTGTTTTTCTTCACTTTCTAGATGGAGAGCGGGCGGCTTGCACTAGACGATTTGAGAGGGCCCTGAAGTCTGCTCTCTGAAAATTACGACCTGAGAACTAGTTCACAGGGGCCCCAGGAAGTTGTATAACCCCACTCCCCCCAATGATAAAGAGGCCTTCCTCTGAGCCTCCTTTGCTCCTTTGCGATTGCGAAGCTATGACGTCATGCTGTAAGAGAGAGATCGAAAGCGAGGCGTCGCGCACCTCGCTTTCGATCTCGCTTTCGAGCATTACGTCATAGCTTCGCAATCACAAACGAGGGTCAGAGGAGGGCCTCTTTATCATTTGGGGGGTAGGGTTATACAACTTCCTGGGGCCCCTGTGACTATTATCAAGGCTCTGGTACCCAGGGTACCCTGTGACTAGTTCCCATATCGACGCAGCCTCCTAACGACTCATCTTGGGAGGCGGCGTCGATCTGGGAACTAGTTCTCAGGTCGTTATTGTCAGACCGCTGACTTTAGGTCAATTTCAAATTTTCGAGAACAAGCGGTCGGCTCCCAATCAAGAAAATGAAGATGAACAATGAAATGAAGACTAGAAAGGTAGCGAAATACATTTACTCATTTAGGAACATTTAGGCCTGGTATTGTGGACACTATCAACGGAAGGTGTTGTGGCGCCGTGGTGTAATCCTCTGACATTGCAGCCAGAACAGTCAGGTGGAGTGGGTTCGAGTCCCGGTAGGACCCCACCACTAGAGCGTCATGACAAGGGGTCGCGGACTCGATTAGGTCTGCTCTATTTCTGCGATCCCAGCGCTTGGCGCTGAAAAACGCAACTTCACCTTCACCTATCAACACCCACACCATGTCCACAATACCCATGAAGAGAATGGTTAAAAATTAAAAACGACTGTTTGTGTACGCAAATCTTGTTTTCAAGTAAACAATGTTAGAATGATTTATGAGAAATATACGAATATGAAACGATGACGAAAATAATTGATTCAAGGTGAGACATGGAAGGAATAAATATATTTGTTAAAATTGAATGATTAAGTGAATAAATTAACATTGTTTGGCAATTTTGATGATATCTTTAAAAAAGAAACAAACCTTTAAGTCTCATTGAATAACCTTTAAATTTTGCAGTCGTTACTTGATCACGTGATCCATAAAGTGTCTTATTGGACCCTGGTATGAGATGTGACCAACGCCAATCATATGACAATGTTGTTTCGTTTGCATTCTTTATAAAAGCTCTGTCTGTTACTGTGTAAATGTGGCCTGTAAGAAGATAAAATTTGTTCTCGCTAATATCTGAAACTAATTTGTACTGAATTTGAATTTCAATAGCTTGCAAATAATAGACCAGAACTGAAATAGGATTCTCGTTCCCGCACAAACCCCTTACCAACATTTTCCTAATTTCAGGGTCTAAAAGATGAGTGATTTTACTGAAAGAAATTTCATAACTCAGTTAATCTTTGACTGACAGATTAACATTTCTGTTTGAAAATCAACCGGGTACTTTTTATACCGGGGGGTGCACTTGACCAGATTTTGGTCGGGGACGTGCCATCGAGGCTTCAAAGACATACCCGACCTTATACCAATTTTTCGTATAAAGTATACCAAAACCTTAAATCTTACACTGGAATCTTGAAAATTGGTACCGTTCCTTATACCAAAATTGTAAAAATCGATACCGTTGCTTATACCAATAGGTGGAAAATCGATACCCTTCCCAATGGCACATCCCCGTACCCAAAATATGTGTAGTGCACCCCCCCCCCGGGCTTTTTATTTGACAGCCTGCAAGATGTGTTAACTTTCTCGCCCGGTATAATAGCTCTGACATTTTTAGTGGTAATGTGTAATGATGAAGTTTGATAAACATACCCTCTGAATCAGTATATTGCCCAAAATCATATGGTGAATAATAGATTTGACATTTTTAGTGGTAATGTGTAATGATGAAGTTTGATAAACATACCCTCTGAATCAGTATATTGCCCAAAATCACATGGTGAATAATAGATTTGACATTTTTAGTGGTAATGTGTAATGATGAAGTTTGATAAACATACCCTCTGAATCAGTATATTGCCCAAAATCATATGGTGAATAATAGATTTGACATTTTTAGTGGTAATGTGTAATGATGAAGTTTGATAAACATACCCTCTGAATCAGTATATTGCCCAAAATCACATGGTGAATAATAGATTTGACATTTTTAGTGGTAATGTGTAATGATGAAGTTTGATAAACATACCCTCTGAATCAGTATATTGCCCAAAATCATATGGTGAATAATAAATTTGACTCTTCCACATATTCAAATCCAGAATCATGACGATGAATAAGATTCCATAATTGAACCATTTCCCTGAAATGTTTATTTCCATCCCTTCTTTAGATTTTCCGCAACATCTTGGGAGCGTGAATCCAATATCCCCTGTACCAACTCCTGGAAGTTTGATTTCCATGCCACCAGCGAAATGAGGGAATTCCCAATCCTGTTTAAAAGGAATCAGAAAATTGATCTCTTCTTACGTCATTTAATTCACTTTATTTGCTTCGATTTGTTCGGTCAATCCTATTTGGACCGGGTAGAAATTTCAGAATTTTGAACCAGGAATAGACGTATTGCCCCATCTGTTTTCCGAAACCATAACAGATATAACAATGAAATTTATCCTAATTGTTCTTTGAACAATGAGCTGAGCTTTACAACTGTTGCAATTGGGCCTTCTAGGCAACAAAAGCAATAGGAAAATTATCAAAATTGAACTATTGACGTAGAAAGCAAATTATTTTGTGATTCAGATTTGTTCGGTTGGGTTCATTTTGGCTCAGTTTGGTTTCAGTTCAGTCCATATTTTCACTTATTCACCAATCCTACTTTTTTTTCCTGTTTAAGAACACGATCTTAATTGCAGAGGAAAGAGATAGATAGCACGTTAAGCAGAAGGATTGGGGCTATAGATCAGAGGTGAAAGGTTCGAGCTAAAACGCTAAAGCTCATCGATCATTTGCCTGCATAATAATCAAGAAATCCAAACTAAGAGTTGAAGATGGTGGGGTAAGCTGTCTTAATGCACGGACAAGACAAAGCTAGGAAAATGCTTGATGTAATCATGGTGTCTTTAGCAGGATTCAAAGGTCAAGAATCACTGATCGAAAACCATTTGCCTGCATCACAATCAAAAGATCAAATTTTCAGTTTCAAATTTAAGGGCACATAGAGCAGAGTTCGAAGGCTAGAGGTCAAACGATAAAGGCCAAGAATCATTTACCTGCATAACGATCAAAAGATCAAACTTTCTTTCAACAGTTTCAAATTTAGGGGCATATAGCAGAGTTTGAGGGCTAGAGGTCAAATGAAAAAGGCCAGGAATCACTTACCTGCATAACAATCAAAAGATCAAAACAAAGAATCGAAGATGCAAGGCAAGCTCTTGAGAATTCATTTGTTGCAAAAAAATGTTTATTCATTTCATCCCAATTGAGAAAATTTGTTGTTATTCCTGTGATGACGACAGCAGTCATTCCCAAGGCGGTGAGCCAAAATATTATCACTCTGTTTTGCCCTTTGCACCAAAATCTTCGCAGTCTTTTCATCCAATTTACATACTTCTTTTCCTACAAGAAATTATTATAGAAGTACGGTAGCTGATGTTAAGTTCATATCTGAGACTGTTCTATGATAATGATTTTCTTCAGAAATTCTCAGATTGAAAAGGATTGGAAAGGTATCAAAAAAGGGCGGGAATTTTTTGGAATAGATCAATCAATATGAGAATTAACTAGAATTATGATGGTGAAGTTGATGAATGAATGAATGAATGAATGAATGAATGAATGAATGAATGAATGAATGCATGTATGAAGAAATGAATGAATAAAGGAATAGATAAATGAATAGGAATAGTAAAATGTTCTTTGGTCTCGTTAAGTCCATGTACTCGATACCTGATTTCTTTTTCTTTACACGACTCCATTCAAATTTGCAATACATCTTAAAAACAAATCCACTCCAGGGACCAGCTGCTTTACGTTAATACTAGGACAATACCACGGGAAGCAAACACTATGCCTACCCCTAAATCAAAAACTATGTCTGCCCTCATCATCTCTCAAGCCTTCAATGCATTGTTAGAATAATCGCTCTTCCTTTAAATCATGAAGTAGAAGCAGGTAAAAGTTGATAGGTTGGGGGTGAAAGTCAGTTTGTTAGCCTGATAGTTTGAAAATCAAAGGTGAAAGGCTAAACTTAACAGTATATGTATAAAGTTGTAAAGTATTTTCGATTTTATTCACCTGTAGCATCATATCTGTGACCATCCACGCTGTGATGAAATCTCCAAGCCAAGTACAAATAGCTGCAACCTTCATGAAACCTTGATTTGTCACATGCAAATTGTTGTCACTTTTGTAACGTGCCATGTCACTCCCTGCGGCATCAAGACATGCTTCATAAATTAAACTGAATGTGAATAATGACAAAATTGTTGTAAGAAACATTGTCATCCATGAACCCTGGCCTTCTTTTGTGAATAATTTTGCTTTGAACTTTGAACATAGAAGCCATTTGTGCATAACAAGTTTACCGAATATAAGGCCAAATTTTATTGCTGCAAGCCAAAGGATTACTTTGAGAGCTGCAAAACCATTTTCAGGATACCTACAGGGAATAAAACAAAATAACAGCAATATTAGAAAAAAGCGAATCTGGAAAGTTTTTAAAGACGGTTTAAAAGATCAAAGATTAAGAGATTTTAAAATAAAGTTTAAGAGATTAAGCTGTGAAAATAAACATCATAATCTTTAAATATATCTCGATGAATTAAGTTTTTCTCATGGTTTGAAACACCAGATACCAAATAAACTTACTTGAGGAAAACGAAGGAATAAATGTTTCCAATGACATCAACTTTGCAATCAGTAACACTGTGAGAAATAGGATCTTCAGCGAAAATATAGAAGTTGAGAATAGTAACTGTACAGGCTGTCAACAACCTCAGGTATGGATGTCTGAAATAATATCGAAACGATCGTCTCTCAAATTCTGCCTCTTCAGCCTTCAGTTTCAAAACTTCATCTTGAGCCTAACAAAATAGAGAAAATGCTGATTTCAAAGTCTTGTGAGTGGGGACGAACAATGGAACGCCATGAAGCAATTTCCTGCGTGGCCACATCGTAAACACTATTTCACCCCTAGAAGAATTAAGCAGAATTCACCAGATAATGTTTTTCGAAAGGTTCCAAAACTGGTACTCGTCACAAAAAAATGCTTCTTAAGCCGATGTTTGTTGCCTTATAACTAAAAAGTGCAAACAATTTCTTGCCAATTAAATTATTTCCAAACAGTAAAAAGCGTATTCACGAAAACAGTAGTTGTCAGAAAATCTTCACATTTTGGTAAATTTGTTTTGATAGATATTTGTGATGTTGTTTAAAAAGTTAATTGAAGTTAATGAAGCAGACAAGATCCAGCAAAATAGGTCTTCTTTTAATACTGTAAAAAGTAATTCAGTTTCTTTTCAGTTTTTTATTAATGATATTTTTTGGGTAAATCTTGATAAAATCATTTTCAGAGATTCAGTTACTAGACTGAAGCAAGCATGAAAGATTTTATTTCAGCTTGAATCTATATTAATTGACCAATCAATGGACATATTTGAATATACAAACCAGATATTTTTGGCTAAGTTCTTGAAATTTCCTCAATTCTTTTAATTGATCTATTGTGATTGGTTCAATTTGATTCATCTTGATCTTCTCTTTGCAATGTTCATTTCTTCGTTCTAGCACTGTTTCATACCACTATTACTTTTTAAGCTGTTTAATGCTTTCCTCTCTGCCTAATTTACTGCCAGAATCAACATCTATGATTTTAGCATCTGCTTTGACAGCTCCATGGTAACAAAGACTACATTTGATTCGTCTTCATGAGACAGGGGGGTCAATTCCAAACGATACAACTGATTTTGTCTGTTATTTAATTCGCAAGAAAGTCATGATAGTAGAATTTATAACTAATATACTAAAAACTGTCACGGAACTATTCATCAACAATATCGAAAAGCTGCATTTCTCTCGACTTTTGAGCAATTAATTTTTTCTTTTCTTTTGTGAAAATTTTTCTTTCAAAGACGCTTCTGGGAGACCGTTGTGGAAGCGAGGTCGCACTGACCTTTTGATGCCATCCCTATAATTTTAACTGGGGATGTTTTATATTACAACCTTTTAGATTTCTGGGGATGTTTTATATTCTTATCCTTTTTTAGATTGCTATCATATTGTACAGTTATGATTAGATTTCTTGTTTTCCTGTTCTCATGATATGTTTATTTTTTTTTACTTTATGGCAAGATTTTACATACATGTATGCCCGCATTCATACATCATGCATCAGGCTAGGCTATCAGACTTTGTCAGAGGACTTCTTACTTTGATTTGAATGGAGTTTGGTGGCACGTTTGAAGCATGGATACCTAATTTTGGCGTGAAATAGGTGTAATATACATAGCTATATTGACTAGGCGCTATACGCAGGCCAAAAAACGCCCACCCATTCATACATTGTTTCTTTAGCTACACACTAGACCTAGTGGACAAAAGTTTGTTTACCCAATTTCAAGTATGTGTCCATACTCTTTGGAAGTTTCCGTAGCATTTTGCATTCATGGCACAACTTTGCATGGCACGAGATATGTCAAGAAATCAAAGAGGTTTTAATTGATCACATGATTGATCACATGATTGATCACATGACTTGAAATGGGTGTAAACAAACCTAGGCCGATTTGGTCAATACAGCGACACGTGTCAAAGTTACCACCAAATACAATATATTTTTAACTTAGCCCGGCCAACTTTTAATCATATCCATCCCCTTAAAATATCCCACAAGTTTGATAGTAGAGAAGAACCAACCTAAATATAATCATATTTTTACCCCCGTTTTCTAGCAAAATGGTGCAGCCTCTCGTTCACAGTTTTATGGTTTCTGCATCTTCGATAACCCTAACCTCTGTTCAAAGATCTTTCTGTTTGTTAAAGAAATTGATCCCAGAAGGAGTTGGTCAGATTCATAAATAAATCATTTTATCAATAAGACGATAGTGGATTGGTTTCCCATGTGATTGTAATGTGTTTGAATTTTTATTAAATTCTGATTTGCGGTAACTCAAAATAACGCATTGATATCACTGAAATCAGTTTATAGAACTCTGAGACTTTTGCATAAATAAGTTTGTTTGATATGCGGGTCAAATTGCAGTATTTAAAGCTTTACTATTGATATAACTGCATTCCTAGCCTCGCTTTGTCAGTTGTCTTCTGATGCCATGAGAGACGGTCGTCAGATCCCTTTATTACACATTGTTGATTTTCAAGGAGCTTCAAAGGGAAACCGCGCTAATCCTCATGGCCGAACGGTACATGCGAGGCTGGCAACTGAATTATTGGCTGCCAATAATTGAGGTGCACTTTATATAGCGATAATAAAGCTTTAAGCATAAGTAGTTAGACACCAGACTCATGACAATGAGTCCCTTGTATCCCTGCGGTAAACCTTGCACAACAGGGACTCATAATGAAACAGTGAAAAACTTCTGACCCTATCTTAGGCATTCGATCGATCGAATCTTGATCGAACGACTGCCGTAGCTCTGTTAAACGGTCACTCCTCGGAAAGAAAATGCGATAGAAGCCACGTTAAACAGACGTTTAACGAAAGAAACTTGTTGTTTTTCTGAACAAGGAAGTTCACTTTATCTGATGAGTGCAAAATAAGTCTTTCAACGTTACATTTTCTATGTTTTTAACACCAAAACATACCAGAGAAATATTCAGCTACCTGCCGCAGCAACTTCGTTCAATATCTTGTCAACTACATCATTCAAATTAGAGGTTCGATAGCATTGGTCTTTGCTAAATCTCGCAATCTGATTGGTACTTTAGGAATTGCGAAGTTTGGGCCTAAATAGGGCCAGGTTTTTCAGAGCAATATTGTGAGTCCATGTTGACTGAACCGCCATCATCAAGTCAAAGAGGACAGGGAAACAAGAGACTCATCGTCATAAGTCTAGTTAGACACCGCAGTTACGATTCAAGACATATGTCCCTGCGGAGAAAAATTTTATATTCCTTTAGAGGAGGTTACGTTAGCTCTGAACAAAGGTTACGTCCGCAAAAGAACAAAGCTGTGGCAATGAAAATCAACTGCAGTGGCTAGCCACCCATGGTTTTAGTGCTGGTGTGGACCTGCGCTCCAGGGATAGCGGCCAGGGGAAACAATGTTGCTCATCAATATATGTAGGTACTGTTTGAAATATAGTACAGAAAGATGTGATGCGGCCAATTTGTAATATTTCAATTCCATCATCCTACTGACGCCCCAACTTAACTTTAGAGACTTTTTTTGCGATGTAAATTTTAAATTTTTGATGCTGAACATTGATGAAAGAGCATAATTACAATTCAGCCCATTGCAATGCATGAAAAGGCAATGATCGATCTTAGAAAACATGATTTTCAATTCTAATAGTTGAAAAATGATTAAATTGAGCGATGCCCCTTATAGTTTTAGCGAAAGCCCATAGAAGCTATTTGCCGGTAATAGACCTTTCTATTTCTTAAAAAAGAGGTTCGGATCGAGCGTCCAAATCTGTTAAATTTTTGAAGGAAAATAAAGGCATGACCCCCGTCCTTAGCATCACGATGCCTTGTTGTACCAAGAAGTTTGCTTGGGATTTCAGGACACTTTTTAGGGGGTTAATCAGCGATAACTTTACTCAAAGTGAGTTTAGGAATGATTTAGTTGATTCACAGGGAAGCTTTATTTGCCTTTTGGCTTTGTTTCTCATTATTTTCATTCAGCGTTAGTTGATTTCGTGGTGTGACACTTGCAGACTGCTAGCTTGCAAGAGTTTGATTTCGCGAGTTGCAAGTCGAAGTTTTCTGTTTTCAACCGTTATCAATCAATTGGAATAAAATTCAGCTATCATTGAATGAAAATAGTAGAGAGAAAGGCCACTTGCCTCTGTGTAAACTGGACAACTGCAAATTCGCTTTGCGCAAATTTTTCGATAAGAAATTCTCTGAAAATTGTTCTGAAATCCGAAGCAAGTTGTTGCCACTGTTCGTAATGTTTATACCGAAAGCGAGGGTCAAGCTCTGTTTTCTGCAAAAATTTGCCAGATTTGGACTCGATCCAAACCTCTTTTTTAAGAAGTAAATAGGTCTCTTCTTGCCTTGAGATTAAGACTGAGCATTGTACGTAAATCATGAGTGGATCCTCAAAAGTCAGTAAGACCCTCAGCCAGACAATGGGATTGCAATCATTCAAACTGAGTTTAAAGCTTTTGTTATGCGATTTTTCAAACAATGTATACATTTTTCTGATACACTCTATTTCGCAGTCAAAGCGGAAGAAGCGCACCCCTTAGGTTTAATATTCAAAATAAAACCGTGTCTTTATCGAATTTCGCCTTCTTTGCATGACAGAATTCTTGAATAATTCTGTTGTGTAATCCACTATGTTCTGCCATACGGAAGCAATATTCGAAGAAAACGGAAGCGAACAATAAAGCAATGTTTGTATTATCATCCAGTCATGAAAATCTATTTTCAAGTCATCCTCGAATTTACATGGTATGCCTGTTCTGCTTTGACTGTAAATTGAGTATCGTTCTTATCATTTCAGCACGACAATAAAGCTAACAGCTCTCTGAATATTTAAACAATTAATAAATAGAAACATAACATGAATAAAATTTATCTAAAGGAGATGAAAATATGTTCTGAATGTCACTTTACGAATGTTCCTAATCATATCTGCACAGCAACGAAGCCTACAGCTCTTTATCTGAATGATTAAGAGAAAGAAACATGATATGAATGAACTTTATTTAATGAAGTAATGAAATCGTGAGTGTGTAAAATAACAACATGAAGGGATTTTCTAAATATTACATTTTCCCATGTTTCTTATCTACACATATGAAAAGGTAAGGGCCCCTCGAATATTTATATGATTGAAACAATGGAACATAAAATGCATTTAGTAATTGAATAAAATTAAATTGTGCAAATGACTAGAAAAAATATGTTCTAAAGTTTATTTGACGCATGTTTCTAATCATATCCACACAAATGCAGAACTTAGAGCTCCCGGACTACTTCAATCCGACGATTAGACACCGTGGCTGTTCGTTAGTCTCAGTTTCACATCATACGCACTTAGGCCGTTTTAGGTTTTTTACATTCTGGCTTTATTCATAAGACATTTAGGACGTTGTCAACCGTCCTTCCTTTCATCGATGAGTTTATTCATTAACCATTAACTATTCGGTTTGTCTTTGAAGCGAGAAAAATCCTCCAAATTCATCATTCCCTGTGGATTGTGATGTCTAGAAACCAATCGACTTGGGAACTATTACAGTCTAGTTTAGCAGGATATGACATCTTTTAAGTTTAATACTGCATAATTCAGTGGTCGCTATCTGTTTTGAAGCAGATCATATGTAGCAAACAGTAGATGTCATGGGGCTCAATGAGAAATTGTTTTTTCCGGTTGAATTTTTCTCACGAGTTGTTGAATTATTCAAATATGGCCTGTTTCAATTTTGTGTTATTCTCCTGGCAATTATCAACGTTGTCGCCATGAAAAATGATAAATTAATTTCTTGATGGATGTAATTCCAAGGCTATTCTAGGTGCTTTTAAATATGGAGTTCGGTATCGATTTGAAATATCATTCAGACATAGGCACTCCAGTTTGTTGTTCTCGCGCCGATTATGACTGAAACATTAATTTCTTGGATGTTAAATTGTAGAACATCAATAGGCGCTTTTAAATATGGAGTTTGCTATCGTTTAAAACTATTATTCAAACATAGGCAGTTCAATTTGTGTTGTTCGCCTTATAATTATGTCTGAAAATGAAATTCTTGCATGTAATTCTAGAGCAGCCGTCAGTGATTTTGAACATGGAGTTGGAACTATTACTTTGATTAGTGCTGTTCATTTTGCAGTTGTCTGAAATGTTCAATGATAGAAGACTTATAAGCATGGAAAATTTCTCTCAAGTCATTGAGTCCGGAGAAGGACTTCATAGAATTTTACACCAGCCATTTTAAACTCTTGGAACAAAGACTGTGAAAGCATCTCATTTTAAACCTCCACCCTGGCAGATATATTTCATCGAAAGACCAGGAAATAGACAATAAGTTTAGCCTTCTGTTCTTATTACAGAACATAAGTCTATTTACATCGCTTATCAGCGTCGCTGATAACTTACTTCTAATAAGTTAAAGTTTACCAATGATTATCAAATACTTTAAGTTACAGTGATTTGTATAAGTTAGTTACAATAATATTGGAGACTCTGATTTTTGGGGCTTCAAGATGAAAGAGGAGGAGATAAGGAATGTGAACGTTTGTTCCTAATAGACATTGTACTGGATGAGTCAAAAAGCTGTATACGGTTAGAGAGCTGTTGTATTAACAGCACGAGGCTGATGCTCAAGTCTAAATATCAAGCTACCCTTAGAATCGCTCATCTGTTAGACTCAGAAATTATAGAGATGTTTGCAATGTGTCAGTATAGGAACAAGAATTCCACGTTAGATTCTGGTCCATGTTTTACATGTCATTGAGCTTCAATTTCTCTTTTTAAGCTTCAATAGGAAGCAAATTGCAGACCATAATCAAACATGGAATTCTCGTTCCATACTATCCCCTTGCCAGCACTGTGCCAATTTCTGGTAAAAGATAAATGTGTTTACTAAATAAAATTTCACATCTAATGCCCTACTCACACTGCAAGTCAAACCAGTTTAAACTAAATCAGGGTTTCGAATAAGGCCTTCTGATTGGTCAATCCAAAAACCCTGTCATTTGATTGGTTGAAATTTAAACTGGTTTAGATAAAACTGATTTAGCTGTGTCGTCGGTGTGAATGCAGTCGGTCTAATACTGCATTCACACTGACGAAAACCTGGTTTAGTTTAAGCTGGTTTAACTTGCAGTGTGAATGGAGCAGAAGTTAGCCATTGGATGATAGATAAAAGTTTTAGTTTGAACATCGATCGCGTTCCTTTTATTCCACAGCCCACGAAGTATGCTAGCTTTTTACTCAACCGATGGAAAAGCTTCCTATAAAAAGAAGGGGCTCTAAAAATCGCAAACATGACCCTTTACTCTGCATATTTCTTTTAGAAATAATCACGCTGGATAGTTTGGAAAATAATAGAATATGTGAAGGATATCTATGGACTTACAACCGTCTTTTGCTCTTTTTAAACCATTCAGCACATGGGTTTCAGTTTGGTCCCAATGGGTTTCAGTTTGGTCCTAGTTTTGATCGGTCAGCAAAAGAATTTCATAACCTTTCTGATTTCTGTTGTCATGTCTAAAGAATACTCTAACCCAAAGGGTATTGAAGACCATTCAAAGGAGAGAAGGAAAACTCTCTCCTAGCCGTGCTCAAGAACACAATCTGCATGAATATCGCGTTAAGTCTGCTCGTTTTTCTGTGAGATAACAGTGACCATCCTCAAAATGGAACAAAAAGAAGGGGAGATTATTCCTTGCGAAGCTTTATTCTCTGATTTTTCTGAGCCCATGCATATTTTCTTCTATACCCTAATATTAAGCCTTAAGATGGAAAGGATTTGCAGATTTATCAAATTCTTTATAGATTATCCTGAAATGCCACATTGCTTATATTTCAAAATTGAAGCAATCTTAGTTTGATATCAACGCATATTCCACAAAATCATTTCAAATGAGATTCCGTTTGAAGTACAAGTGAATCGTACCGGGCATTTAGCAGGGGGTACCTCGCCTAATTTAATTTCAGTCTCGGATCCCTCTCAGATCACCTCGATGATAGCTTAGATCTCCGTGGGCAGGGCTGAGTCGGCTAAGAGTCAACTCCTAACGGATGGAAAATCATTTTGTTCGCCCTTTAGTCCCTGTTTCCACCTGTGCTGTGCAACCACATAACAACATGAGACTACTGTCAATCTTGCTACAAACTCAAACTATCCTTGAATTCCAACAAAGATTCGGCCTTGGAAAAGCAAATTTCGAATTATTGCATTCTAAAGACTCTGCGTCGCTTACGAAAGCTGTAGCAATGCAGTAAAACCCCGCGTGTAAGAACCTAATATTTGCTCGTCAGCATGACTAGGTTCTTATATGTTGGGTATTTAGTGGGAATAGAGGCCGTTCAGTTTCCTCAATTGGTTCAGGGCTTTCATGAATTCAGATTCAAAGCTGCAGGTCTACAATTTACTTTCAGTTCTCAGCGATTGAGTTCATAAGGTCATATTCACAACAAAAGTTTGTGAAAGAATCAAAAATTTTATACAATCCAATGAAAAGCTAGCGGAGCTTCTCGTTAGATCATATGAAAATTTCCAATTCTTCCTCAAACTTCTGTTGTGAATATTAGATCTCTTTAACCAAAGTGCTGTTGACATACTGTATTTCCTATAAAAAGAGACAAAACTACATCAACAAAACATAACTAATGACAGAGATTGTTTTAGACCCCGTTTACACGATGCCGGTAAAATTTGAAAACGACAGAATTTCATGCCACCTTGGAAAATAAGCTCCCGTTTACACGATGCCGGTAGAATTTGAAAACGGCATGAAAAGGTGCCGTTTTGGCTTCCCTTTTACACGATGCCGGAAGAATTTCATGCTAAGTCCATAGACAATAACAACTGACGTCAAAAATCAATCGAGATAGATAAAACAACTACGACAATAAGGATAATAGGGAAGATTAAGAATATTAGCCTCGTGACGAAAGCGACATCAAATTCTGCCGGCAAAGTGCGTTTACACGATGCCGGCAGAATTTAAAACGGCAGAATTACAAACTTTGCCGTTTTGCCAACCGAAACAAAATTCTGCCGGCAGAATTTGGAAATTCATTTGGAAATTCAGAATTTGAATTCATTGCATATGGGTATTTCGTCTCATGACACCACAAACTGTAAGCCCTCCGTAGCAGCTATAAATGTTTATTCATGAGCAAATTGAGTGCTTTACTTCCTGCTCGGATAAGGTGGACGCAATCCCACAATCCTACCAGTTTAGTATTTCCACTTGGTGATATAGTCTCACATTTTAGCTGAATTCATTGCATATGGGTATTTCCTCTCATGACATTACAAACTGCAAGCCCTCCGCAGCAGCTATGGATGTTTATTCACGAGCAAAATGAGCGCTTTTACTTCCTATTCAGATATTATGGACACTATCCCACATCATTAACTTTTTAGAAGATTCACTTGCTTGCTTTGATTTTATCTCACATTCTGGGTGAATTCATTGCATATGGGTATTTCCTTTAATGGTGTCACAAACTCTAAGCCCTTTGAAGAACTGGAAAAGCAAGCGCGCGAGCAGAACTAATTCCTTTATTTTCTAAGCAGATCAAATGGATGCTATCCACATCATTACATTTTTAGAATATTTGCTGACATACTTCACTTTGATATCACCTCATGGCCTCACTGAAATCATGCTATTTTCCTATTTACTTAAGTGACATCACAAACTGTTATATACAATCAGCTTAAATACTATTTGACTATTTACATTACAGTTTCTCTCTATAGTCCTACTTACGATGCAAACTATGAAAGCAGACTAGATGGTTTTACCATTTTACGATGCCTATAAGTTATGCTGTTTATCGTCTTATCAACATAGTTAGTTGTACTAATGTTTGGATTACATATTATATCTGATGCAGGTTTACTGTTTTCTGTGTGTTGTACCACGTGAGTCAATAAAAACGCCCAGTGTTTGAAAAAATTCTGCTCCCTGAATATCAAAGCAGTGATATTGAATACTATCTTGTTTTACCCCCGATATGTCAAATTAGGTTCAGTAATTTTCCGGCTTTAATCGATCGTTACTTTCCGTCGAAATAAGACATTTTCTGCAGAAAGCCGAAAGCCCCTTTCGAAAGCCTGCAAAAACGAGTGAAAACACCAAGTAAGATTTCCCTTTGTTCACCTTCCTAGCAATAATGACTCTTGGATGTGTTCATGTATTTTATCCTCATGGGAGAATGGAATCCCCTTGAATAGGTTATTCATTGGGATTATAAATTGTATGTAGATGAATTGCAATTATATGAAACTGAAACTGAATTCACACTAGGGGGAAGGCTTTTCAACCCGCCAAAAGGAAAGCACGTGCTAAAGCGTGCTGAAAGTCATCTCCCTGAATTAAATACATTACGAATTCTTGCTTGCAATTCTAGCACGTTTTTTAAGGTTTATCAAAGGGATTCATTTTAGAAAATCGCTTACAGAGTCTGAACGGAGTGACCGATTTTAGCCGTGAAAAATTCTAAAAATATTTGAACAAGTTAGTTATTCAATCATGTATTGCAAAATATCATTGCTGATACTCAGGGAGCAGTAGCCTTTCAAACGCCGGGCGTTTTTTTTTCTCACCTGGTATTTTCTTGCACCAATACCTAACAGAATGAAAATGAAATTTGCCGGGTGTCCCAAAATGATATATCAATGCTTGGCGATTTCGCAATGAAGAGCTGTGAATCGATTGAAGTACAACTCAATAGACCTTTTAGTTATTCCACAAAAGAGTCTGGATCGAGTGTTATTTTTCATACATTTTTATACACGAAGTTCGATGGAGTGGCGTTTGGGCTTCCATCGCTATTGTGCACATTCGGCAATTCTTCAAAATGAAACAAACGTCGTTTGATTGAAGTTCTTTTTCAGAATTGCTAAAAGGTTTGTTTATAAGCCAACTTAGACATGAAGGATTGTATCATTACAGACGGTCATAACATTCAAGGTTTCAGACAATTTTGCGTGGAGATCTCTTTTGAATAGTCGTGAAACCGGCTCCTCTCCAAGCAAAATCACCGAGAAAGGTAAGACCGGATGTGATGGAATTAACTTCTGCATCTAAGTCTGCTTTTCTGTTACAAAATGAGTGTTATTTGACGTCAACCAAACAATCATTCTTGATTGTGAGATTCGGCAACCAACTATACATCAATTTGGGACACCCCTCATACTTTTGAAGTCTCTAACATCAAGATCTAACAGGCATAAATTGAAAGCTAAGCAACGATGTCTTGATACGTTTTTCTCTTTGCCTTCTGTTACAAAACCAAACGCGAACAACTTCTTTGTCTAGCTTCAAACCTTCAGCAATGCCAAACACTTCGAGCGATGATGGTTTCGGCTGCCTTTGAAAATATCGTTCCAACATTTCCTTTGCATGCAGGCCTATTGTTGTTCTTCTCTTTCGCTTTCTTTCTGAAACTGGCTTGTCATTGTTAACTACACCCATTGCCTCTGCCTTCTCTAACCATGCCTCCAAAAGTGGTTTTAATTTGCATGCGTTCTTGTAACTAAGTTGGAGGTTTTCAAACCTACAAATTGTTGTTTGACTAAAATCTGTGCCATCGCTCAACTTAGCTAGCGCTGCTCCTACATTTGTTTGCGTATAACCCAACTTGATCCTTCTCATTTTGAAGCCAGTTGCAAATCGCTCCAATTCTTGTAATTCCTTTGAGACGACGAGATGTGTTGGGTCTTTTTGAGCGCTTTCGAGATGTGTGTTTTGCAACTGCTGATTAAGCGAGGCACTGGTTGGAAGCGAGGCGTGGGGATTACGTGCATCCGAGACCATTGTTTGGTATCCTGAATGGTAATATGATGTCGGTTGACTGATGTATGATGGGTAATTTTGTAAATGGTTTGTTGTGTCATGATGGTTGAAGAAAGATCTGTACGAATTGTATGGGCTCGTAGATTGAAGACCGTATTGCATTTTTGTTTTAAGATCCTATAAAGAAAGAATATGATATATTAAATAAAGGGTGTATCCGGTGAGCCAGAAAAAAGTTTCCACTTTTGAGAAATTCATAGCATGAAGACAACTTCACGGATTTGAACGATTCAAATTCTAGTTAAAAGCCGAAAGATCAAAGTATTTTTGTGATTTTTCTCGCTGTCTTACGAGCACTAGAAATGCAGGTAAATTCAACTTTACAAACAATTTGTGGTTTCAAAATGACTTAAAAGAGCCTAAATCATTGATCAAATCGTAAAGGACTCTTTGCACAGAACAATAAAGAAAATGCATTTGTTCATGGGTGAGAGATATCTACTGCACATTCATGCTACGGAATTGAAAAATCTATATAATTTGTTGAAAACGAATGTCTCAATATTACTCTCCCCAAAGCAATTCGTCCCGTGGTAACTGTTTTTAGGCCATTTTTAGTAATTTTGCAACCGTAGAATTTTTACAAAGTTGAATTTACCAATGCTTCTAGTCCAGGAAAGACAGCGAGAAATATAGCAGAAATACTTTGATATGTCGGCTGTTAACTAAGACCTGAAGCATTTATACCTGTGAAGTGCTCCTGATGGGAAGGATTGTGAAATGTGGAAAGCTTTTTGTGGCTCACACGGTACTTTATTAATTGATAATTCCAAGCTAACCAGATTCTGAAAGCAGTCGACTTCGTAAAGACGAAAATATATTTCCCTATCAAACACAAAGATCTTGAAACAGTAGCTTTGTGATAAAAATTTTTAAATTGCCTTAAATAGCGGACTCCTCAGGTCACATGATACTTTATTTGTGTTCGGTATAAAACAGCCCAGGCATGTCATTTATCTGCTGGTCGTATGAGCCACATTGAAGAGTGTGCGATGAAACGCGTATTTGGTGTGGTGATTTCGTATGATAACGTTGTTGGTAAGTGATTACTTGAGTTTCTTCCAGGTTTAACAGTTTTCTCTCTAGTTACAGGTATATCTTATGTTTGAAGACCGTGCCTAGGTTTGAAGATATTTTTTATTGGAGGGCCTCTTGAAAATCAACTTTCGTTGAAGGTCAACCCTCCCTAATTAAATGAAAGGAATGAATAAGTGGATGAATAAATGAATAAATGAATAAATGAATAAATGAATGAATGAATAAATGAATAAATGAATAAATGAATAAATGAATAAATGAATAAATGAATGAATGAATGTAGTACCCCTGCCTTACAATAATTACTTGAGCACGTTTCAGCACTTGTTATCTTCTCTGGATGAAGAAAATCGTCGGGAAGAATGTTTTTATGTTCTTTAGGATATCAATTGCATCCTACAATTGGGATAACGCATGCTAAGGCACGTCAAATTCAGTACTGAAGGCAGAAAATTTAGTCGTGACTTAAAGCCAGCTTTAAAGGTTGTTGAAGAGGATTTCTCGAGAAAATCCTCAATACCTTCAGAACAGAGTTGCCAGTTTCATTCTGGTACTTTTTAGAATGGACTTGAGCATTTCCATCATTAAATAAAAAATTTGCCAATGTAATTGTCTTGATATCCAGAGAGCAGGTGTCTTTCAAATGAAAATTGTTTTTTTTACTCATCCGGTTGTAAGTCTCTCTTGATTAGGCCCTGATTTCATGATCGGTAAACAATTTCCAAATGAGCAATGGTCCTAGCTCTATCACCTGCCTGCTATGTTTTGCGGGTGGTGACATGAGAGATTCATAGATCAACTACATCCTATTTCATAAATGTCCTGGATTCATGGTAAGTAAACTTGAAATGTAGTATTGCGCCTACAAAGTAACCTGCACATTTGTGAATGAAATAATCGAATCATTGATTCGTGTTGTTAATAGACTTGCATAGTCATATCTAATTCCATTATAAATTCCATAAATTTTGCCACTTATAAAACTCCAGCGTTAACATTTCCAAAACCTAGAGTTAGAAAATTATGACATATAAAGTATGAATGATCAAACCTCAGTTATCGCAGATGATTTACTCCTCATCTCACATTTAGATTTCATGATGAACAACTCTCAAAATTTAGGCGTGTTGCCATTTATTTTGCAATGGTCACAAGAACCAGCTGCCTTAAGTAACAGATGTCTGTGAACGCAATTACGTGTGGCGTTTGTAACTTATGATCATTTTGTCGCTTGGACTGTTTCCTGCTTCTCCCCTCTTCTCTCCTTTCTTCCCCCTCTTTCACAAAGACATCTCACGTGGTAGCGCGCTTAATTACTAACCTGAGGGTTTGTGTTTCGCGTCCGCAACCGGCCGAACTTGCTTCTAAGAACGGGGAAAGTTGAGAACTCTCTGTGATATCCTCAAGACAGAAGGACTTGATTGAAGATTTTCCATATTATCCCAAGACATTATTCCGCTATATAAAATCAAGTAAGAGGCCTATGGAAATTCTTGAAACGTTGTTCTGTGACTAAAAGACTACCCTACACTATGAGTACTTTTTGCAATTTTTTTCAGCACGGTAGATTTCGCGAATCAGGGACTTGCAGAAAGGACAAGCCTGAAGTCCTCAAAATGTTATCAAAAACAGGGGATCGACTTACAGCCATTTCAGATCTTCAAAACAATGAGGTGAAGAATTTTCTAGCCCTTAAATGAATTTTCTACACAACTAGGGATGATATTTTCATTCGCCCAACGGCGTAAAACTTGTTGAAACGTGTTCAGATCATAACCGTAAAATTGAAATTTTAGAAAAAATTGATTGATGAATTTCGGCTGTTTTTCGGATGGACCTGTAGTCTCTCATCAAATCGGAGTGACCTATTTCAGTCGCAAACAGTTCTAAAATTATTGAGCACGTCAGCTATTGACTAAGATATGTACAGTCTATTATTGCTCCGATCAGGGGTGGATCCAGCCCAAAGTTGAAGGGGGGGGGCAATCTGCAGAGTGGGCGCCAAAAATGCAGTGCAATATAAGCGCGCTGAAGGCGCGCAGAAATTTTTGGGCCTTTCTTCAGGAAAAATTCTCTGGTTTTTTCAATTGAATAACGCCTTAATTCATATGCTTCCCAAATTCAGAACGAAACACGAAAAAGAGTGCATTTGGGTCAGGATAAGGGGCGCCCTTCTTGCCCAAAATGGGGCGCCAAGCTGAGTTTTCATCATGAAGGGGGGCAGTTGCCCCCAGCTGCACCCCCTAAATCCGCCACTGGCTCCGATATTCAGGGAACAGTAGCCTTGGAAACGGCGTGCTTCTTTCCAACTCGCCAGGCATGACATCAACAATTCATGAAATTAGCAGGAATCTTCTTTAAATGGGGCATAATTTGTTTGTTGTTGAATTATGCGAACTGTGATCAGATGGCGCGCTATAGTGCGATGCTGATTTCTTTTCACTTTGATAAAATGCCATGGATTTCAATGACGCTGTCAATCGAAATTAGATTTATCTGGATTTTAGATTGTTTAAACTTTAGAAATCAGTTTTTAAGTAGGCAAACTCGGGTTTTCAGCGACAAACAGTCTGAACATCGGCTACAAAGATACTGATCAATTTCGTTATTGTGTAACCGCCGAACAGAAATTTATCGCCACAAAGCATCATCGCATCGGAAAATAAACCAGATCTGGGCGATTCTTTGCAGATATTTAATCGAACATTCGGCACTTCATATTTTCGGCATAAAGTTAATGAAGTGCCTTATCATTCAAAAGTCGGTATTTAAACGGTTTCCTCTGCTGTTTCACCACAACTTGCTGCTATTCAAGAGATTTTGCTCTGCCGAAAGTTAACTGATCAATGACCACGGTTCGTAAAATAGCAGCTAATGGAAGTATCTCTGCATTCTCTATCGTGCAAGGAAAAAGTTGCAACTTTTGGAAAATGGCTAATGTAACCAACAAGGATTCATTTTGTAATAAAGCAACAGCCACTTTAATTGACACCCCAATTAGAAGTGATTAGCAACTGCAAACAAAGGAAATTCTCTCAACCACTTATTCAAAACAGACATGGCTGCAAAAGTTGCCCCGAAATGAGTAGGGCAGACTCTCACCTTGTGCAAGAGGCAGGTGATTTTTCCGAGAAGCTATGTGCTTATAACGAAAGAGAAGGGTAAATCAAAAGTCCTGTCTCTTGGATTTTGTCATTTCAACTCATGAGCTATGTGGTAATTGTTTCATTTAAGCCAAAATGCCCAAAAATTATAATGCCTTCTGCTCGGCATCTGAATTGATACACAAAATTCGCGAGATAGAACTTCAGATTTACCCCTCTCTTTTGTTATAAGCACATAACTTCTCGCAAAAACCTCATGTCTCTTGCACAAGGCGAGAGTTTGCCCTACTCGTTTCGGGGCAACTTTTGCAACTTTAGATTTACCTCTCTCTTTTGTTATAAGCAGAAAATGTTCACTTAAAACCACCTTTCGCATGCACAAGGTTGAAATGGTTTCGAAGCAACTTTTGCGGCCGTGTTTTTTATGATTTATTGGCTGAGAGGATTTTCTTTGTCTTCAGTCACTAGTCATGTTCAATTGATGTGTTAATCAAGAGTAACTGCTACTACTGTGTTGTATTACAAGATCTGTCCTTGTTTATGTAACCAATGTTCAGATTTTCGCTTTGTGCAATTTACAAGGACTAAGAAGATGCAGTTAGCCAACTACAAATTTTGTAAAAAAAGGATTCAGCTTTCCAAAAGACAAAGCTTTTTGCCATGCAGATGAGTAAATTTCACACCTTGGAGTGCACTCAACTCAATCAAACCTAAATGAACATACAAAGCAGAAGAGTCGGTTTCATTAAAAACGTGAAATGATTGCCGAGGCTGCCAAATCGCGTTGTCTTATACAGAACGGTATCCTTTATTTTACGAAAATTTTACGAAAAGCCTTGCTTTGCTGTTAAAGAATTTTTTCTGTTTCATCTTTCTGGAAACATTGCCGAAAATTGGATGATCTTCTTTATTATGCTTGATGGAATTAATCAAAAATTTGAATTTCGGTAGCAGATGGAAACGTTTCCTTTCAAGAGAGGAGAAATAATATGTTACCTTTTGGTGAGTAGCACAACATCATTGAAACCGTTTTACTTTCAGAACTGTGTCATTTTTAATCATTTCATTTCTAGATTTCGTCAGAAGTAGAAAGACATAATTCTCGAACTTTGTAACATTTACTACAACGTTACATTTCAAAAGAGGAAAAAATAAGGTTGTATTTCATATTTTAGCAGAATCTGCCTAAAGCTCTAATTTGATCCTGAGTATGGAATCCAAGAACGTGTTTAGCTATCTATATTTTTGTTTTTCTGCCATATATTTCAAAAGAATCGCATCTATATTGTTTTAATTGTCACAGCTTTCGCCTCACTTCCGAGGCTTCATCACCATCTAAAATACGGGTCCAGGAGACCCAATGCTCAGGCAAGTCTCAGAAGTTGTCTATGTTCAAGAATAGACCTGTTAGCTATTCTACAATAGAGCCTAGATCGAGCGATATTTTTAAGCATTTTTATATGCAAAGTTCGATGGAATGGCGTAACTATTGTGCACATTCGCATTCGAAAATTCTTCAAAATGCAAACAAAGGTCGTTCGATTGCGATTCTTTTTCAGAAAAGGTAAAAGGCCTATTCAAAAGCAGAATGGGGAGTTCGAATATACCAAGAAGGAGACGTAGCAGCAACAACAACAACAACAACGGGTTTCTCGATGATTGTCACATTGAAAGTGTTCTAAATTTTATTGATTAATTATCGAGAATCAACAAACGAAAGCTAAGTTCGAACACAACCGATGTTTGGTTGTTGATGAGGCCTTTAGTGAAGCAAAAGCTTCAATAGTTAAAACAATGTAAGTGCGTTTATTTTGATTTATATGACGGGACGAGTGCAGTTTAGCAGGCGGCACTAAAATGTTATATTCCTTCTGCAAATATTGAACTCAACCCTAACCCAAAACCTAAACAAACTCCTAATCCTAACTAATCCTAACTTACCCTAACTAATCCCAACTTACCCAAAAACACTATTGCGAAACTAACCTCAACCCTTAACGTATGATGAAGAACGCCATGCCGCCCATTAAACTGCACTCTAGCCTATATGACAAACAAACGAAAACCAAAACATAGCTATGAAGATTAGGTTACTTTTGGGTAAATAGCATAACATCTTTCAAGTCGTTTGGAACTGTTTCATTTTAATCACAGTGTTCATTTATCCTTTCAATAACAGTATTAGATTCATAAGATGATGATTATGGGAGATGAGTAATGAACTATTTGATTAGAACAATCCTATTCATCGTGAAATTCAGTTTGTTCATAATTCGCTTTGCTTTGCCATTGTTTCGTCCAATCAAATATAAACTGAATAGCATTGGTCATATTGTTCGCAAATGCGAGTCTTTGTTGAAAAGTTAGATGTTACGACAGAAAGTTTTCAAACAGCAGAAAGTTTGCTCACTAGAATTTGGACGAAAAGAGCAATGAAATGATAAGATAGGATAATGAATCATATATGGACAAATGTACCATTTATCGTAGTGATTTGATAATCTATTTCCACTTAATACGGCACAAATTGGTACAGTCGATCTTTGCTGCACAATCCTTGTGGACACAAAGGAGTGAAACACAGAGAAAGTTAAGAGTGACAAACTGATGAATGTGCAGATTTAGATTTTTGCCTTTAAGATTTTGGCGCTGCCTAATTGTCGGAATGTTGTCTTACGAGTATTGTTGACACAAAACAATCGAAGAAAGAAAAACGTTTGAATCATGAATAACTAAATAATCATTGAAAATTTTTTGATTCAACAAATTTGATTAAGATGACTCTCATTAAGAAAGTCTTCCGAAGAATTATTGTAGGAGAAAACTACGAGGAGCCAAAGAAATTCTCTAAAGAAATAAAACGATATCTTTCTTTTGTTTTTTGCCTCTGATGGCGAAAAATGATGAATTTAGTTCCGAAGAATGTCAACTGTGACAAAATCTCTTCCAAGATAAAGTTTCTCAAAATGTCGATGGAGAATGGCTGAAATCAAAAGAGTAAAGTTGGCCTATCAACTTTCATCCATTCTTACGATCAAGAAAAGAAGCGTAAATGACTTGTTCTTTTGCTTTCCGTTCAAATCAAATCCCTCCTTAAAAGAACATCTCCTTAGATTTGGCGGAAATCTCATTCTTTGTTACCAAATTCCCTCAATTCTTAACTCGCAAATTCCCCCCCCCCCCAAGTCATAAGTCTTCTTGCGTTCCCGCTTTCATGTCATTCAAAAAGTTGAAAATGACGGCCCGTTCAATTTCCGTTAATCATAAGTTCAAATCTATTCAAATAATTTACTGTGAATTGAGCGATGAAAATTGAAATTCACATCGAGAAGAGAATAATGATCTTTTGACAAAAACATGTTTAAAACTCATGGGTTTTATAAACTATTACATATTGAAAATAGCAATGATTGAAAAACATAGTATTTACTTACCATTGTGAATGCACTCATATCTTTAGAGGAAACAATCTTTATCTTTGTTGGAAGTGTTGAAGGGTGACCGAGCGAGCGAGTGACCGATCCTTTCACTCTCCGTTGAATAATGAGTTAAAGCGCCTTAGTGATTTAATATGAAGGAGTTAAATGCGGTGTGTGTTTTCAGCCAAGCTTCGTCGTCACATCGCACTCTGTACTCCTTTACTCACTCAGACATTCTAAACACAGGTTCTCCTACGCTAAATGAGAATTTGGGTAGATTAGACCAAAGGCGGGCATAACGCAGTTACAAAGGTGTACTTGTTCTCTATGTCTCCTTCCGAATTGAATGACGCTCGAGAGGGGATGATTCGCGTTGGATGAGCTCGCACGGCATCCCGCTGCGTGTGACCGTTCGCGTCATTTTCAGTTTTTTCATACAGGTCGAGCAGGACTATGACCGCGCGCACACAATGAATTTTATGCCCCAGCACGTTTCACCGGCCCGCATATTTGCACCTGTGCGTGATGATTTACACTGTAAAATCACTTACAATTCAGTGAAATTTTAAACTCTTTTGTCTTGTGCTTTTTAGGCCTATTTTCATGTCCATGTGTAAACAATTATTTAAACATATTTTTGCGCTTTTAGAGTCAAATTCAGCGTTCTAAATGTATGCATTTCGTTGAAAGAACTGCGAAGTCATATTGAATTTATTCTTTAGGCCCTTATACATACCCAAGTGTTAACTATTGCTTTGAACACAATTTTGCGCATTTAAGTCAATTGACTGTTCTAATCTATGCTTGTTCCCTATGCTCTTTATGTTTTTTGTACCATATTAAATAAAAAAAGTATCATATCTGAAAAGCTGCAAAGTTTTTTCATTTGTTATTTGACACTTTACATCTTTAGGCCCTATGCCCGTCTGTCAACGATAAATCTGAACACATTTTTGCGCATTTAAGTTCAAGATCAACGTCCTGAGCACATACTTTATATTCAGAAAATCTGGCTGTGTACGAGCAGTAAGGAAAAGAGTTTACTATCTGAAATCAGGTTTAAAATCGTAAAGTTATGCATCTCTTTTCAAATGCTGAAGACGATGAATTCAGTGACTCAATGTGAACCAGCTTTGATTATTTCAGGTGACAAAATCTTTGCCCAAGTAATTCTACAACGAAAAATATTTCAATACTCGACGATAAATTAAAACTTTGATTTATTTTCTTCTCGGATTAGTGACTCCAGGGCGCAAATATTAATATTTAAAGTTTAAAGTTCACGGCCAGTTTTTCTTGAATAATGCCGACAAAAGGACTAAATTTCTCCTTATGAACACCAATAGTTAAATAAATTAAGCTTTAACTTATTTCCATATGTTCTTCATTCGATACATGGTAATTTCTCCCATTATTAGCCTCTTTTGCATGATCAAGGCTCATTTTGAAGTTTCAAATGATGAACCGAAAAACAATGAAATGCACAACGAATGGATTCATCTTCCAGGTTCCACACTATATTTCGTATCTACTTTTTTCTGCATATTCAGCTTTGCTGACCTGCCGTATTGTGAATTGCTGTGGTTTTACTGGTGTGTTAGTCAAAAGCAACAAATTCTTTTTTCCTAGATCTATGTGCGCTGTCATTGCAGTAGAGGCGTGCGTGTTTCATTAATCACAAGAGAAAGAAAAAAATATAGCCGAATGAGTTAAAAACATGTTACTACATTAGGCTGCTGTGTGATAAAAAGTATAGGCTCGAAGTTCAAAATGAAAATGTTAATCTATCAGCAAAGGCTAACTTAGATGGGAAGTTTTGTTTGGTAAAATCACTCATCTCTTTGACTCCCAAAATTAGAGTGATGTTGGCAAGGGGTTTGTACCGATGAGAATTCCACGGTCGATTCTGGTCAATGATTTCTTGCCATTAAAATCTCAATTCCTTTTCTGAAACTCACAATTGCATCGAATTTGAATTTCAATTGCAAGAAAATAATGGACCAGAATCGAATATGGAATTCTCGTTTCCATAGAAACCCCCTTCCAGCATTTTCGTGATTTCTGGGTCTCAAAGGTGATTGTATTTACCTACCCTGGGTACCAGAGTTTCAAGATTTAAAAGAAGGGAAAATTAGGGAGAGGAAAAGAGTGAAGGAAGACTTTCTTTCTTTCCTCCTTCTTTTTTTTCTTTTTATTATTCTTTGGCTCAAGTACCTAGGGTAGCCTTTACAAAAAAAATTTGTCACATCTAAGTTTGCTTTTAACGGCCCCTTTCTCTTACAGTCAGCCAACCGTGTTACCTTCGTTTTCACTCAACAAGTTATCATTGCAAATAATACGATTGTTTTTTTTGCTGTAATATTCTATCTTAGTTTGTATTTTTCCCATTTTTGTTATGTGTTTAGGCCGTACACGATGCAATATTACATTGGGTTTTCATAAAATGGAAAAGCAGCTGTTTTGTTATAGAAAACAAGGTGATGAAAAAAATTGAAGGAGAAATACAAGAATAATTTCTATGACAAGAATTATGCAATATTGGCAACAATCATTTTTGCCGAATATGTCATAGTGTGATCTTCTGTTGATAAAACAAGCTGCCGTTCCCATAGACAGCGGTAATTGCACACGAGTTTGCACAGTCAGCGGACAACGGTGGAATCCAAGAACAAGCAGCATCCTCCTTCATCGCGCTTAACCCTATCTTTGTTGGGGAGAACCGGCCTTAGTAAATTATAGATTTTTCTAGATAGCTCTGTCAGAGGAAATTTTATGGCCTTAAGACTTCTTGCCTATTTGCGACAACCAATAGTGCAGCTTCTCAGAAAGCTTCATTGAAACATTTTAACAAATGATAAGGAGTATCGACCACTAGGAAAATCGTAAATTCCGAAGTCTCAATTATCGCGAAAAAAGTAGCAATATTTCAATAATTTGCAAATTTGTTTTGCAGTTTAGTGTTATTTGATGTATTCTATCGCAATCTTCATGTTTGGCTCCAAATTGTGCTCCAAATTTAATCTTTTCACGATTTTCCCGATTTGGGCCAGTTTGCAGGTTAGCTTTTGAAATATTCAAAAATTACATGCCTGAAGCTATTAACGCAACAAATTTGGTTGCCCTATCTGTTACCAGTCAAGAGTTGGGTAAGGGGCTTTTCTGTTCCCCAACCAAAGTGGGACATATGAGATTGCCCAACCACTATGAACAACGAATATGTCCAAAGGGAGCCAATATGAATGTTACAAAATTGAAAATGTCAACTGTCTTTGAAAAGTAAACAAACATTAAGTAAGAAAACTACAAAATGAATATAAACCTGAAAATGAATTGTTTTATCTCATGAACTATCATAGCCGTGCTGCATACATGCATGAGAAATACCATTACATACAAAACGTTAAAAAAATCGTGCAAAAGAAGATCACGGAAGGCAAGCTTTTTCAGAAACGTTCTTGAATCTGATTTATTTACCGTAAAAGCTCGATTAAGCCCACGGCCGCTTATTCAATTTCGAAGACTCTAGGGGGGAGATGGGGTTCATTTGAGAGGAGGGGCTTATTCACAAAATTAAGTGACGAGGGTATGTATAATAGGCCTTTAGTTTTCATCCCATTTTTGCGATATAATAATGCAATTTTACGTGTCAAATACGATAATTTGACAAAAATTTTATTCCAGACCATATCAAGATTAACATGCAAACTTGTCTGCTGAATAAATGAGGATCGACTGTAACTTCTGATATTTGGTCTAAGCGAGGGGGGCTTAATACAGAGAGGGGGCTTGGTTTTAACTTTGAATTTGAAGGGAGAAGCTTATTGGATGGAACCCTTGATAGAGAGCGTACGAAGATAGAGCGCATGGTAATCACCAAGAAAAATATATTTGAGTTACAAAATCAGTTTGAAGAAACTCTACTGAATCAAATAGGATTGAGGCAGAATTTACAGAAGAGCTTTGCAAGGAATTTCAGGCCTAAAATGAATGCACAATTCACCATTATTTATTATAATAATCTTAACGTTTTACGCCTCCTCAAATATTTTACTTAATCATTGAAAATCTCCGCGAGAAACGTTACACCAACAGATGACTGACAGTTATACTGTTGGAAGTGAGCATTGCATGACAGTAAGGCAACAAATTTCAAGTAACATTCGCATTGAGTTTACACGGTTTATCAAAAAAATTGTGGCACGTTTGTGTGTCTGACTTGTGGGATTAGCAGCTTTGTCTCAGTTTTTACACTGTTGCGCAGGTCCGCCTTTAACTTGGAGTTTGACAGCTTGTTTGAGTCAATTTTGAGAGGTGGTTATTGTGACACAGGTTTCCCGTCAATAAAAATACATTGGAACATTTAATTGAGACTTCTCCTCCGCATATAATTGCAGAACAAGATCTTAAACTCTCAAAGTAAAGCATAATCTGTTCAACTGTATAAAAGTGGGACCATTGGAATAAAAGCGCCTTCATGGCAGCCACGCAAATGGGGCGCAGTTTCCGGACATCTTGAACGATCACATAGCCATACGTCATATGAGAGTTCTCTATTTTTTTTTTCGAAATTCTTCCCTTATACAGTCAAATATTCACACAGATACTTAAAAGGAAGAGACTTTCGCGGGAAGAAACTTTCACGAGCTCGAAAAGGCGAGATTTCGTAAGAATAAGCTTTCACGAATTAGATTTCTTATCAAATTTTTGCTTCCAATGTTTAAGATGTTCCTCGATTCTCCAATTACTCTCCCAAACAGTCCGTAGGTTTGTTTGTGGTAGCGTATTTCGACAGAGTTGATATTTAAAAAGAGAAATATCATTATTTGATCACAAAAACATTTGGTTCTATATCCTAGGAATTTCGCGTGGATAAACTTTCGCGAATTTGGCATGTTAGGAAATTTCACGGAATAAGCTTTTGCGGATTTTGGCCAAAAGAAACGCGAAAAGCGCGAAAGCTTCTTACAGCGATAAAAGTGTCTTGCCTTAAGATTTATGAAGCACTTTAAGGCATACAAGATTAGAAAAAATGAGAGAGGCTTTTAAGAAAGAGGTTTAGGCATGGAAGAATGAAAGACAATTAAACCAGTGGTAGGATCACGTTGTTAATTCGTTGTATTAGCAAGAATATCCGACTTGAACATCGTTATTGTTCAAAATGAGGTCGTTGACGGTGATTTACATGTCATATGTAAAAGAAATTAATTAAACGGTCCTACCTTACAAATACGAATGATTTCAAATGCAGCACTGCAATAAGTAGCAAAATTTCCCTATTCAATTGAACTCCCATTAATGGACACCGCTATCTATAAAACGGATACTTTCGAATAACGGACAAATGTTTTCGTCCCAAATACAGCATGAAAAAAGAGACACCTCCATACAGCGAACACTTCTCTGCAATGGAGAATTTATTGATCGCACAGATTTAGTTATAAAGCGGTTTCCCGATAGCGTTGAACTGGAATACGTTTTCTGGAAAATCATGGTTAACTAAGTGTAAAGCATATCACTATTTCTCTACTTGGTAGCTATGAAGAAACTGTTCTCTTCCTTACAATTTCCAACTTTCAAATTCTGGAGAAATTATAGTATTTCTTGCTAGGAAATGTACATTGTTATTATCAAAATTTATTCATTCCCAACTTTGGTATTCGTTTTGCACAGGGTGTCCCAAAACCGTGCCCATTATTGTGGCTACTGCGGAGGAGTTGTAGGATCCATTGTTGCATTCTTGGTATAATTGAAAGGAACAGACTTTAACTTTGATAGGCTGATAATCGCTACAATTACGACTCATAAACTAATCGAAAATTCGGCCAGAAATTAATGAGCCTCGCTTTGATGAGTACTACTACTGCACTGCTTGCAGAAACCTCCACTCTGACATCGGAAACCTGCTTTTGAAGGCCAAATTATTTTTTGGATTGCACTACAAAGATATACAGCAATACTTCCACGCTTCATCACTTTTGAAGCCTCGAGACTTAAGGGAGGTTATGGCAATGGGGCTGAAATTTTAATATCCTATTGGTTGGTTTGAACATAGTCAGCTATTATATTGTATGGAACTCTGCTATCTCATTGGTCACGCCTGTTTCATGTTGATTTTGTTGTCCGGATTTTCAAATTGTTTGATAATCTGTCCCACTTGAAGCAAAGTGCCATCATTCAATTCAATAAACAAAGCGAAAACTGGGACTGAAGTGGTTGGTCAAATATTTCTTAGCCAATCTGACCAGTGCTTACTGATCTATGCCTGGACTTGCTACAAGTCTATCTTTTGGTAATGAGAGAAGGCAAAATATAAAGAAAAAAGAAAAAAAGAGAAAAAAGGAGGTAAGAAAAGTCTTTCCTTCCCCCCTCTTTTTGCTTTTTTTCTATTTTCATTTTGATATTTTTCCTGGAGTTGAGTAGCAAGTTCAATCTATGCCATGCGTGAGACTCAAAGAAGTGATTATTTCAACAACAGCACATTCTTTGTTCTCCAAAATTTTGAAAATCAAGTATGTAAATTTGAAAGAAAGGGCTGTAGCATTGTGTTTGCATATTTTCCTACTTTTGAAAGTGGCTCAATGCTATTTTTTATCTGTAAAGAATGCAATTTACCCTTCAAAAACTGTAAATGTAATGCCAACACAGCAATCGAAGGAAAGATCCTTTCTTGCAGCAATGTACTTGACTTTGGTATTATTTGAAAGTGAAGAACATGCGGGTTTTGGAAGCAATCAATTCCTCATTTTCATGTTCCACATTTGAAGAAAATAATTCTACATGAGAGCCCTTTCTGTAAAGTGTCTGTCATGAACATCGACTGCCTGTGACTTGGATACGCTGTTTGTATGTCTGATGATCGTCCCACTATAGACACCACTCCAATTAAGATCCCTATGCCCGTTAATGCCGCTGACATAACAATTTGAGATCGTGGGCTTATCATCACTGGTCTTGTGACTGTAGTTTTCGCGCTTCGAAAAATTCGAAAGATTCTGTTTGTTCGTAACAGAAGTGGCGCGTAACAAGCCGTAAAACTGATGCCGATAATGAGTCGTTGAACAGTGCAAACAGTGTAACTAGGTCGTAATATGAATATAATTGGAGAAGCGAAAACAAGAGCAATCCCAAATAAGAGATTTAGGCAAAGTTCTCTACTTGAAGCCTTGACAATGCGTCTGTTAATGTTCTTCACAAACAGAACAACAACAGCAACAGTTAGCACAATTCCTACTAAAGATGCACTTAGAATCGTTGCTGTTACATTAGCATACATTCCTATGTATTTGATTGGCAGAGCTTTGCACCTTTGGCGGACACTGTCCGGAACATGATCTAGATTACACGGGCGACATGTATTGTTCGTTGTGACGTCATTTTGTTTGCATTTGATACATGTCCAACAACACATTGTTTGTTGACTTCGAACATAGCCGAAGTCACATGGGTTGCTGCAAACAGAAATCGGCGCCCTTGATTGGTTCTTCCATACAATGCGATTGATATCGATTTGAAGCCTCCATGATTCAGGTTCGAGTGGTTTGCTGTCAGCCAATCTTGTGTTGATCGTCAAGGTAGTTTTGTTGTGGATGTTGTTCCAAGTTCCAATTTTTCTCATAACAGGCGCAGTGCCATCATTTGGGAAATGATAATTCAAGATTTCATAATTATCATCGTGGTCCCCTGTGGACGTGAAAATAAATGTGCGATTTCTGAATGGTTCTTTAAATTCTGTCCGTTTAATATTATACAATACTGATTTGTAACTGGTAATTCGTTGCAACATTTTGTCAACTTTTGTGCAATTTTCTACCGTTTTATTATGCTGGATACATTCCAGCGAAATAGTTTCTCGGAATGCATAAGCATATGCATATACAGCATTGATGACTGACAAAACAGGTGTGTTACTGTAATACCCCTGCCCCTCTTTTAATTGCTCCTTTCCGGTGCACAGTTTCCACCCATTGGAACTGTTCTTGAATGTACAGTTGAATGTGTGACTCCAGAAACTCTTAAACCAAATGTTTCTTGTGTTTGTTTCCGGTTTCAGGTTTAAAAAGTAATCCCTGAATTCTTTCACTTCCTCGGTTTCAACTTGGAATGTTATTGAACCATTTGCAACGGTCTTATCCGGTGCAATATACGCCCGGCTACCCCATCCATCACTGATAACGAACTGCAAAGCTCCGGTTTGGTTTTTCATATTTTCTGCTGTCTTGAAGAATTGTATCAAATCATTTTCAGTCAGCAATAAGTACACAACTTTGATCGATCCGATTTTCAAAATCTTATTTATCGCAAATGTATGATCATCGCCGTTTGAATGTTCCGGGATGATCACATCGACCGGTATGCAGATCTTTTGTGCTTTTGCTGCATGCCGGAAGAGATCAGAAGACCGCTCACCATAATTGCCATGAGAGCTTATCATGGCAATATATTGCCATTTGAATTTCAATGCTATGCTCAAGAGTAACCGGACAGCATTTCGATCAGACGGAACTGTCCGATAGAAATAACCAAAGCGTTCTCGGTTCTCTAAGTCTGGACTTGTAGCAGAATAACTGACTGTGTTTTTTCCGAAGATGGTCATAACCGTAGCAGCCGTTTTTGCGTCATCTGAATACTGCGGGCCTATAACTCCTTGGGATTGCCAATCTGCGATTCTTGCGAGTGCATTGCGTAGTGGCTGTTTATCCCCACATGTGTTGTGGATCAGTGCACGCATCTTCAAACCGTAAAGCGTTGTGTTATCGTTGTTAATTCTATCGATCGCAAACAACATTGCTTCAACGAACATTATCCCATACTGAGGGTCGATATCTCCACAGTTCTTCCAAAATCCTGTCCGATAATTCCCTTTCATGTAGACATTGAATATTCCTGCTAGTCTGACCTCGCCGTCTTTCGTGTCGATGAAGTAACCTACGTGTTAAATTCGGTGTTTATTTCGATGAAATTTAGCAAGCTTGACAGTCAGAGGTAGTTCGCAGTGCGCGATGAAATTTCATTGCATTTGAAAAATTCGTGATCAGGAAAGCGAAGAAATTCATTACGCATTGAGAACCATTCGTAGGGAAGACATATCAATATGTTTACATTAATAGAAGATATTGAATAGATTGTCACCATTCTTAGCTAACTAATAACGTTGATACAGGATTAGTAAACAGAATATTCAAACATTTGGTTGACTGTGGTAGAGCAAGTACATGGGAGATGTTCAAAACCACCTTATTTTTTTCAATCAAAATCTAAAAAGTTAAAGCGCGAGAAATCGTTACTTCATACTGTGCCATCCAAAGCAGGACTTGACACAAGTTCCTACTTTGAATGGCACTCACAATTCTACAACTTTAGGGAAAAGAAAAAGGTAGAGTCCAGGGTAGCTTCGTTCTTTTCACTAAGTTTTAAATCCAGCAGTTACAGGCTAACTTAGATGCGAAAATTTTGTTTTAGTCCCAGAAATAAGGAAAATGTTCGGAACGGGTTTGTGTGGGTGGGAACGAGAAGTCAACATTCGATTTTTGTCTTTTGAGTTATGAATTTAAATTTCGATGGCAAGTGAATCGGGTATCTGAATCGAGCATGGAATTTTCTTTCCCTTGCAAACCCCTTCCCGCATTCTCCTGATTTACGGGTCTAGGGAATGGGTGCAGTCATTGGACGGGATTTTAACACCTTAATTAGCCTTTGACTAATAGATTAACACTTTATTTTTGAAAATGAGCCTTGTGCTCTTTATTTGACAGCCCGCCAAACTTGTTAACTTTTTTCGTTGCTCATCCGGCAGTCCAAACATGTGAAACAATTGATAAGAAAGTAGAATCCCATTTGAATTTATACATACCTTTAGTCATTTTGAAAAAAGTAACCAGCATCAAAAGTTTGAAAATCATTGCAACTTCCAGATAATGCTTATCCATTACATTATTGTTCAATCTTTTTAGTCAGGAAAAAATATCTGTGGAAACAAATGTTAGAATGTGTCGCCCTTGCACTCGCCAGAACTTTGCAAGAAGTCCTCCAAATGTCGATGATATATCACAAAATGTTATATATATTGTTGCGTGGTCTCTTTGAAATTCATGCAGTCTCTTGTCTCATGGTTACTTCGAGTCTTCGATAAGATCCTTTTTGCATTTTTGCGAATTGCAAACATGTTGCAAATGCACCTCTATGAATCTGTTCTTAAATCTTGACTCGATGCTTTTAACAATCCAGTACAAACACCGAAAATTGCAGTGATTGGTTGCTTTCAACAATAGATCAATACTGGCCAATAATAAATTTACATTGTAATTCTTTCTGTCAACAATATATCCCTTTTTCCTCTCTTTACTTTACTAACGGATTTGCAATAGTTGCTACAGCCGTTTCTGTTTGTCGTCTTCTATTTACCCTTCATGAAATATACAAGTAGAACTGAGCACCAATATCAAACATGTACTTGCTCCTCAAATCCTTCAGTTGACAATACATCGAAGACAAAACTAAAATCCGTTCCTTTGACAAATTTCTTCCCAGCTTATTTATTGCTTTATTGTACATACGAACGAATGAAATTAACATCAATGTTACACATGACTGACTTCTGAAATCTTTCAGTTGACAGTGCAGCAAAGACAACACTAAAACTCACTCCTTGTACAGATTTCTTCCCTTTACGTTATTTCTTTATTGAACATATGAACGAATCAAAGTTGCATTTCTCCACAACTTCAGCTCGCTGTACAACAAAAATACTTAGCTTGTTTCTTCTTTCGTTCTTCGTTGCACATCGAATCAAATTAACACCATTGTCACGGATGCTCGAAGCAATTGTCAACAACTACTTTCTTCACTAGTTTCTTCCTATCTTCTTTACTTTTCTATCTTAAATACAAACGAATAAAACTAAAACCAATGTCGCCGATGCTCTAACTCTTCAAATCTTTCAGTTGGCACTACGAAATAAATGAACGCCAACGACTATTTCCCCCTCTAATTTCTTCGAACTTCTTTATTTTTTCATCGTACATACATACGAATGAAGCGAAAACCATGGTCAAATATGCTCCCACCCTTCCGATCTGTAGCTTACACCACAAAATAAATGAGGACCAGTAGGTATCTCTTCCACCCTGTTTAACTTCTTTATTTCGTATCGTGAATAAGTACAAGTAAAATTTAAACGAATGCCACACCTATCTTCACTCCGCCATCCTTCCGGTGTTGCAAACACGAAGGTCGAAATTCACTTTTACAGTACTCGTCAGTAAAGCTTCTGAGTTTCGTACTTTCCACTTTAACACCTGTAAAAACAATTTCTTGATTCCTTTGTCGAATATTTGAAAAGCTTGTCTTTTAACAAACAACGTGTCTTGCTTTTGCAAGATAGCTTTATTTATTGGTCAAACACTTTAAATTTTTTGTATCCTCGCAGCACTTTGATCTAATTATCAAATCTTTGTTGACATTTGCAAGATTGATCAACGGTTTTGCAATCAAACACCTGCATGTTTATCTGTTTTTTTAAATTGGTTTTCTTTTTCATTTGAAATAAACAAATTCCTCAAATTTATCAATTTGTTTTCCATCATCTCAGGACTCCAGCAATACAGCAGTGTCCCGCGTATAAGAAACAGGAATTTAAGAAACACAGATCCTGATTTTCCAGATAATACCCCCATTTTATAAGAAACTGATACAGGTGTGAAAACCTTGTGTCTTTTCTAAACATTATGGATTAATATCTATGAATTTTTCAGCTCACTAGCAGAATTTAATTGTACTCATTCAAATGAAGGCAAGAATTTTGTGTGGAAATTACGCATTCTGAGCAAAAAGCACTTTCCTGGAATATTTGTAGCATTTCCTGGAAGTGAAAATCACAAATACAAGTCAAAGTGATATGAATTGTATCATAGTCATAGATGTCATGCCTGAGAGTTGATTGACTGACAATACATTGTTTTTCTACTTAGAATCTTTACCTTCATTTAAATTTTATCCCACTTACAAGAAATGCGCCAGACCTAAAATTGAAAATGTTGTTTCTTATATGAGGAACACTACTGAATGACTTCGTAATTTATATGCACTTCTTAGCTGATTTCTTTCAAGTTTCGCAAATTTACCAGTTCTAAAACTTTGCTACCCTTGGTCTCTTTGTTGAAGAAAGGATATAACATTTGCGTATCTCAAGAACAAAACCACACATTTAAGATACAGCAGTGCTTGTTCCGTCCCAAGTAACTCCTGAAATTTATCAACTCTTGGAAGCTTTCTGCACAGAAACACAAACTGATTTCGCAACGATAAATTTCTTATATCAAAGCCAAGAACAAGCAAGATCTACCATAGACGTCATAAATTTTCATAAGATTAATATGCATGTGATTGATATACGAATTCTAAAGCTACTATGCAGAATAATATGCATGAATTATTTCTTTCTAAGCAATCAGATGATGATTATTCCAGCATAAATTTTAAGTTGAACCTGAAGAAGAAAAAGTATTGATTTCATTCTGATTGGGCCTGTCGATCAACCATAATCTTATACGTTTTTTCTTTATAAGAAACTAGGATCAGGCCAGAGAACTAAAAGTTTCATAATCTAACATGAAATTTTGTTCATTTTAGAACTAAAACTTTCTGAATTGGTTTCTTAATTTGTGAATGCAGAATTATCAATGTGGTCCCTAACACTGCTGCAGATATGTTTCTTGGCATTTAAAACATCATGTAGGAAAAAACAGTATTGTATTATGCTGAAAACACAATGGTTAGTAAATATTGCTCAAGAATAAAGGTTCAACGATATATTTGCTATAATATCCATGCTTTTGACTTTTAATAGTTTCTTAATGCTTCTCAGATATAGTGCTACAGTTTCTTAAAAGTTTGGCCTTCTTAGTACTGTTTCTTATCAACCAGATTCTTATAAAAAACGTGTATTCGATTGATCGTATGCAAAATTGGGCATTTATCGCTCGACCGAAGGATTGTATGTTATGTTTACGTCATAGACAGGAACAAACAAGGGCAGATGCAGAAAAGCGTTCCAGTAATAGAGGGTCCATAGTGTTCCAGTAATATGTAGAGGATAATAGAGGTTCCAGTAATAGAGGAATTAATTGGCTAAGTCAAACTGTAATTAATTATTCGGAACTCATCGATCAATCAATGGTTCGCGGAAGGCCTAAATCCAACTCAAACTGAAGTGTCGGTTGATTTGATAATTGTCAAAACAAACCAAAAATTTTTTTGGAATTAAAATTGATAAAAGATTAAAAGTAATTTTGGTATAAGTCATCATCATCATCATTATCATCATCATCATCATCATCATCATCATCATCATCATCATCATCATCATCATCATCATCATCATCATCATCATCATCATCATCATCATCATTTTCAGCACCGACCTTTATTCCTCAGTTCTTTTTTATATCAATTACGTAAACTGGATCTTTTTCCTACTGCATTCTCTGATTTATAAACCATTTTGTCACAGTTGTCTTGTCTTCTCCCCGTATTGGATCGCTTCAAACTTGAGAAGTTTCTGATTCCGTTTGCTTCTGCAATGGCCTATCGAATGTAGTTGCAATTATGTGATTCTGCATATCAATACATGAAGAACTCGTCATCTTTGTAGAATTATTATCAATGACATCTTTTTCTTCCCTTAGCAGAATCCAAACTTTAGTCCCAAACAACCCAACCAAATTTATCGCAGCATTGATGAAACAAACACAACATAATATCAGTGTACGATACCTCCCTTCTGCATCATTCACGAAATAGAATATAGGCAGAAACAGTGCCAAAACAAGACAAGTTGCATACATTGTAAGCCCAATGTATTTAGCCTCGTTGTAATTCTTGGGGAAATTGCGTGTTTTGAAAGCAAACCATGTTGTGGCAATCATGAGCATTGAACTGAATAATAAATTTAACATCATTGTTTCACCTTTGATCTTGCAGTATCTAACTATGAACTGCCTGTGACTTGGATACGCTGTTTGTATGTCTGATGATCGTCCCACTATAGACACTACTCCAATTAAGATCCCTATGCCCGTTAATGCCGCTGACATAACAATTTGAGATCGTGGGCTTATCATCACTGGTCTTGTGACTGTAGTTTTCGCGCTTCGAAAAATTCGAAAGATTCTGTTTGTTCGTAACAGAAGTGGCGCGTAACAAGCCGTAAAACTGATGCCGATAATGAGTCGTTGAACAGTGCAAACAGTGTAACTAGGTCGTAATATGAATATAATTGGAGAAGCGAAAACAAGGGCAATCCCAAATAAGAGATTTAGGCAAAGTTCTCTGCTTGAAGCCTTGACAATGCGTCTGTTAATGTTCTTCACAAACAGAACAACAACAGCAACAGTTAGCACAATTCCTACTAAAGATGCACTTAGAATCGTTGCTGTTACATTTGCATACATTCCTATGTATTTGATTTGCAGGGCCTTGCACGTTTGGCGGACACTGTCTGGAACATGATCTAGATTACACGGGCGACATGTATTGTTCGTTGTGACGTCATTTTGTTTGCATTTGACACATGTCCAACAACACATTGTTTGCTTACTTCGAACGTAGCCAAAGTCACATGGGTTGCTACAAACAGAAAACGGCGCACTTGATTGGTTCTTCCATACAATGCGATTGATGTCGATTTGAAGTCTCCATGATTCAGGTTTCAGTGGTTTGCTAATAACAGCCAATCTTTTGTCTGTCACGGTGGTTGTTTTGTTATGGATGTTGTTCCAAGTTCCAATTTTTCTCATAACAGGCTCACTCCCATCATTTGGAAAATGATAATTCAATATTTCATAATTCTCATCATGGTCTCCGACAGTGTTGAATCTAAATGTGCGGTTTCTGAATGGTTCTCTAAACTTTATTCGTTCAAGATAAAATGGTATTACCCACTCACTTTGCCTTCCTTGCAATATTTTGTCATGTTCTGTGCAATTTTCTACCGTTTTATTAAGCCTGAGACATTGCCACCAAATAGTTTCTCGGAATGCATAAGCATATGCATATACAGCATTGATGACTGACAAAACAGGTGTGTTACTGTAGTACCCCTGCCCCTCTTTTAATTGCTCCTTTCCGGTACACATTGTACTCCCTTTTGAATCGTTTTTGAATGTACAATTGAATGTCTGACCCCAGAAGCTCTTAAACCAAATGTTTCTTGTGTTTGTTTCCGGTTTCAGGTTTAAGAAGTAATCCCTGAATTCTTTCACTTCCTCGGTTTCAACTTGAAATGTTATTGAACCATTTGCAACTGTCTTATCCGGTGCAATATACGCCCGGCTTCCCCATCCATCACTGACAACGAATTGCAAGTTTCCGGTTTGGTTTTTCATATTTTCTGCTGTCTCCAAGAACTTTGTCAAATCATTTTCAGTTAGAAATAAGTACACAACTTTTATTGAAGCCACCTTCAAAATCTTATTTAACGCAAACTGATAATCATCCGTTTTTGAATGTTCCGGGATGATCACATCGACCGGTATGCAGATCTCTTGTGCCTTTGCTGCTTGTCGGAAGAGATCAGAACATGCATCATAATTACTGTGAGAGCTTATCATTGCAATATATTGCCATTTGAATCTCAATGCAATGCTCAAGAGCATCCGGACAGCATTCCGATCAGACGGAACTGTCCGATACAAATAACCAAAGCGTTCCCGGTTCTCTAAGTCTGAACTTGAAGCGAAATAACTGACTGTATTTTTTCCAAAGATGTTCATAACCATGGCGGCCGTTTTCGCATCATCTGAATAAAGTGGGCCTATAACACCTTGGGACTGCCAATCTGCGATTCGTGCAAGTGCATTTCTTAATAATAATTTATCCCCACATGTGTTGTGGATCAGTGCACGCATCTTCAAACCGTGAAGCGTTGTGTTATCGTTGTTAATTTTATCGATCGCAAACAACATAGCTTCAACGAACATTATACCGTACTGGGGATCGATTTTCCCACAATTTTTCCAATATCTGTGAAGATTGAATTGGTGGCCATTCCCTTTCGTGCGGACATTGAATAGTCCTGCTACTCTAATCACTCCGTCTGTCGTATGGATGTAGTAACCTAAAACATGTTACATTTAGTTAGTGTTTAAGACGTAGAATTACCATTGCATTGTAAAATACTGCACGCTAGGCCTAAAACCAGGGCCGCCGAGTCCCGAGAGCCTTTCGAGGCCCATGGACAAAACTGCGAAATGAGGCGCCCTTGCGAGCGAAGAAAGGCCCTTAAACCCTGAGGCCCTGGGGCAAACTGCCCCTCCTGCCCCCTTCTGCTACCCAAATCGTGAAAATTGATACCGTTCCCCATAGCAAAATCTTGCAAACTAACAATACGCCTCTCGATAACACGGTGGAGCAAAATGTACACGAGAATTATATCTGTTTTATGTCTGTGCTTTCGCACCGCAGACTATCTCCGCTTCTGAATGGAATTAGGCAGAAAAGAATGTCAGAAACGTAGCAAGCTTATCCCACCTGCTTGACGGAAATTAGAGACGGAAATCTGTATTTCGTCAAACGGCGTGACTTTGATCAATGTTTGACATTTTTCTTCATAATTCCGATAAGAAAGTGAGAAATTTAACAGAAAATTCTGTATGAGGGTATTGTAAATCAGATGTACAGAGTAAGAAGAAAATTGAAAGGCTTGACAGCATGTAACTTCCTACTTTTTTGTAAGATTCCTGAAAGGTGCATTCTTTGCACTAGAACCCAGGAGTTGGCGAATTTCTAATTTTGATGGACTGAGCAAGCATTGATTTGTTTTGAACCAAGAAATCGCTTGAGACATAGCTTCATGGTTTGAAGCCACGCTTTCGAAAGTTTTATCACAAAAAATGACATTATCATTATCAGCAAAACTGCTCGAGCCTCCGAATACTCTAGGATGTTGATAAGATTGTTGAGGCAACAGAGGGCATTACCATTGCCCTAGTAAAGAGCACTGGGGGATATCAATTCTTGTTTGTAACCAATCACTATCTAATGAGACAAAATTTACTCTGTGCTTTCTATTTGAGAGGTAATTTGTTATTATTTTCTAATTCGTCTAACTCAATCGAAAATAACTTTATTTACATATCAACACTACTTTATAACTAACGCTAAGATACAGACAACAATAGATATCTTATAGTATAGTATGGTCAGTCTAGTGATTCTCAGCCAAATGTTGAGCTTGCAAACAAGTGCTCTTCAAGTATCATCCAATATCAAGATTCTGAAGGAAGGGAGGGTGGGGTGGGGTTGTACGTCTTGATACAGAATCACTATCGACGTGTGATAACTTAGACCTCATCCTTTGCTTATATACCTAGTATTCCCTTTGGCCCTCTTCTATGCAGTACTGCGCTTACTTATCCCAAGGGAACCTACCCGCTTGAGTATCTCATGGGATAAGTAAGTTCATTTGACTTCAGGCACTGCAGACCAAAGTCATGCGCTTTTGATTAGCAAGAAGAGGGGAAAAAGTAAGATTGGTAACAGGTCAACTTTATAACAAAATATAGTCGATATGAATAGATTGTGCTGTTTCCCAGTTATGAGCGATTTTTTAAAATGCTTTAATCTCAGATTCCTTCAAAGCTGGCCTACAATCATTGATCAAATTCGCTGACAATTCAACAAGACTGTGGTGCTAACCATCAGAAAAATTATTGAGATAAATTTTCAAGTGAAAAGAATAATACGGCTGACCATTTACATGCGCAACTTATTGCCTATAGACATACAGTATAGAGTGTAGCTTCAATTTCAACTGAAAGTTCCTTCATTTAGGCAAGGCTTGCGACACTAAGATTTCTGGCTTGCAACACTGGAACTATGAAATTCTGATTGCCCTTCCGCATTACCACTTCCTTATCAAACAATTTGTGTATGGTCCAAACTTTCCAACTGTTTGAATAAAATGAAAATAGAATTTAAACTTGAGCCTACCTTCAGCCACTTCAAAGACGGAAGCCAATATCAGAAGCTTAAATATCATTGCAACATTCACATTGAATTTGTCCATTGCAATGTCCCTCGGTCGTTTCCAGTAAAAGATCAAGATGGTTGCTGAAATATTGGCTGGAATATTACAATGGATCGCTCTTTTTTGTACATCCCAGAACTCTAGAAAAGTCTTTGAAATATCAGTTATATGTTTATTGCAGAAGATAATCTCACGGGGGTCCATAACATGTTGAGGATACAGGTATGTTCCGCCCATATTGGTGGGTTTTTGGGACCAATATTCTCTTAGTAAGGATCCTTTTTAGCAGATCTTCCTTAAAAGTGGATGGGTTTGGGTGAATTTGCAAAAAACAGTTAAAAACAGGTAGTTTTTCGCCATAATTAATCATAAAAGTGGTTATGAAAGCAAGTCTCTGTAATTAGAAGAGAAGAGGGTTCCAGTCTGAAAGTCAGGCAGCAGACCCTGTCCATCCAAAGGTCATGTAACCCCCACCCCGGGAGGAAAATCTGGTTTTTGTCTTTAAAAGTTATGAATTCTCAAGTTCTGGATAACATCTGTTAGTTCTATGCACGTTGAAGCGCTTGATTCTCTGGATAGCAGAAAATCTTCCGGTGAGGATCAAATACCTGGGGGGATGTACATGACTTGCGGATGAATGGGGGTCTGCCGCCCGGTTTTTAGAAAGGTACCCTCTTCTAATTACCAAAACTTGCTGTCATATCCACTTTCATGATGAACTTTGGCGAAAATCGGCCCATTTTTGGCTATTTTTCGCCAATTTCTGGATAACGCACCCATGTTTATGGAAAATCTGCCAAAAAAGGGACCATTGTTTAGAGAATTTTGGCCCAAAAACCCACCCATGTGGGCGGCACATACCCGTACCCCTCCCCCGGGATCAAATACGAAGGATGCATCTCTCCCTTCGAACGAACTTACTGTTGCACTAACCATGGCAATGAAATGTAGCAGTCGCAATTCTAGATTCCCAGGGAAGCAAAAAAGGCTGCTGCCTGTCCTTTATATAAGGCAGAAAACAAATCACACAGTGGAAAGGAATTTCTTAATCCGCAAAATACCTGAAAAGTTTTGATATTCTTGATAAAGCAATGGAATGGCCCAGAATGTGAATGTAGTGCCTGCAGTATAGTTTTAATTTTTCGACAGTGAATTGCACCTGCAGACATATATATTTCAATTTCATTCATTTAGAGTAGTTAGCTTTATTTACACTTTAAATAGTGCTAGCTATGATTAACAACAACAACAATGATGCTGTTTGTAAGATGCATTAGAAAATCCTGACACAAAAAACTGATTCAACACTTCCATTCTTATTGCAGCCTAACCCTATAGCATGGGTAGCATGGGTATTGTGGACGCAATTTGTGTCGATTGTGTCCACGATACCTGGCCTAAGCGTTCCTTAATGGATCAATGTACTTCGTTACCTTGCTTGTCTTCAATTCATTGCTTTTCTTATCTTTCTCGTTTTGATGCCGACTCTCTTGCTTTTCACGGTTTGACATGGGCCTAAATTTCGAAACCTACCGTGCTCTCAAAGTTATGACCTGAGGACTGAAGTTTCCAGTGCGAATTTAGGCCCATGTGAAAACGTCAAGCAATAAAGAGAAGATAAGCAATGAATCGAAGAGAAGCAAGGCAACGAAAGTTCCGAAAAGGAGAGGGATCTGGGACACAGGCTACATTACAATACCCACGAATAGACATGCTTACTTATACAGTCATCGTGAGGAAACCTCTGTTTGAACAATTCCAGAAAGGCAGTTATTGTCTCATTTTCGGCGGATTCATATGATTTCCTGGCTGAGAGTGAAATAAAAATTTTCCTGCATTACCTTTCTCACAAATGGTTTCAGTGGTCTCTTTTCGTATCCCCATCAAAAATAGAGATATTTCGTTGCGCTGAAATTCTTATCCCTTTAAAATTCTAAAAGAGTTTTTCCTGAACGTCTTTCAAGGTCACGTGGCATCATTCGCGGAGCTACTTTTAAGGGCTGTCACCCCCATGTTGCGACAGCCTCTGTTTGGGAGATTGGCGTATGGAACGAAATCGAGATCGGCCCTGCGATCATTCTTTCCGAATAAACCAAGATGGTGAGTAAAGCAAGCTCGTTTTCCCTAACACATAAATCAAAGAATATCTTATTCATCCTTCGATGTTTTCCTTCACTTTTGATGTAAATTTTAGCTTGATATCTTTTCACTGAATTCTTAGCCACGAGGACCAAAGAAACACCTCAAGCGGCTCCATGCGCCAAAGCATTGGATGTTGGACAAACTAAGTGGAACCTTTGTGAGTAGGGCCTAGGCCCATTGAAACTTTCTGAATTTTGTATGCCATGACACGCCAAAACTATCTTAATTGTACCTTGCTTCTCTAGGTTGCAAAATTATCGTTTATAAAGTTTTTTCGTGCATGCAGTTGAGTTTTAGGCCTGATTTCTGTATATTCACGTGAGGCAAAACACTTATTAGTTAGTGCTTTTTTGTTGTGCAAGTTATGCATTTACAAACCTTTAACAGCCTATTATTCTTAATCTTGCTGCCCTTACCCTCAGAACTGAAAGTTTAAGTGACTTTGTGCGTTCTGTTGCCTGGTTTGTAGAAAGGCTTGAGAAAAACCCAGTGTGGAAAGTTTGTTTTCGTTATACCAAAAAGGTATATGCCATGCAAGGCTGTCTAAAGACAATAGATTTGGTGTCTTCCATTGTTTTTGATGTTGCTCCATGCCAAAGATATTTGGCGTAACGTACATGTTTTCCTGCTTGGAGAAAAGCCTTTCTGCACACCAAATCAAATGTACTTTATCATCAACAAATAATCTTCATCACAGTTGACAGAATTTAGTTGCTAATGGCTTGACCCCCTTTCCCTTTTTATTAATCGACCACTAAATTTGTCATTATGTTAGTGCTTACTTTGGTCGTAAATTTATTTGTGTCATGCTCTTGGGTTTGGGCCTAAGCCTACGGTGACTTCTACATCCAACTTGCAATGTCAAAATCAAGAAATGGGCCGCTGGCTTACTGCTACAATCTATTTAAATATTCACCACAAAAGTAACATTTTTATTTAATGGATTTGAGCTGGCTGGACCCACGCCCAGTTCCGTTTGATAAAAATTGTTTGGTGATGATCCCTTATCTCGCATTGTGCACCATCTTGAAAGGCATTTAAAGGAATAAATATGATTTTGTTGGTGATACTATAAATGTAGTCAAATAGGATTTCTGTCATAAGCTCTATGTGCAGCTTGTCCCAATTACATTTCAAATTTTTATTTCTATATATTTGTTTTTCAGGCTCCACGTCCATCACCAGGCCCTCACAAGCTCAGGGAATGCCTCCCTCTTATCATCTTCTTGAGGAACAGATTAAAGTATGCTTTGAATTATGATGAGGTCAAGAAGATCTTAAAGCAAAGATTGATCAAAGTGGATGGTAAAGTTCGCACTGATGTCACTTATCCTGCTGGATTTATGGGTAAGTAAAATCAAACAAAAGACCAGGTTCTTCTACACAAAACATTCCCTAACATGCCCCCCCCCCAATCCAATCTGCAGAGTATGGCAATCCTTGACAAGATCTAACAGGTGCAGGTAAAAACGTAATATGTTCACACAAGATGTTCTATTGCTATGTGTAGTAGAGAGCAAATGATCTTCAAAATTGGCATGCGTATTGAAATCTTTTGAAAAATCTTGCTTGTGCTATTGCTATGCTCTGCAGACTGGACTCGAATGTCCCTCTGAAAATTGATAGGGTTTTCCAGGCCACAGTACTGTTCTTTTCAAAATTGGTAAGGATATGATTTCTGTTTTGTTTGACGCAAAAACACATTTAGCTTCTGTTTTGCTGCCAAACTTCTTAATCACTATATATATATATATATATATATATATATATATATATATATATATATAATTTATAAAATGAAAAGGTTAACACACAGAAGCACAGTCAAACAAGATATATATATTAAAGGCAAATCAGATCAAGCAAAATTTTCAGAATCCCTTTGTCCTTCAACTCCGCCTCATCAGATCCATTGGATTTGCCTGAAAAAAATTTATCTGAGGGTCACTGCTAAATTTGGTAGAAATCATGAGAATATGAGACTTCACAGTTAAAAGAAATGGCATATATATACTTTTTTGTCAGTTTTTGGTCTTCCTTTTAGCGAGTGGTCTGCAAAATTCTCATCTTCTTTTGACAAGCTAATTTTCATGAAAGCTGAGCAAAAAAAAGATGTTTTAATGTTGTAAATTCCAAAGCAAAAAATTTATGTAAGATTTTATTTCAAAGTTCTTGAAGCAAAATTTGTTCAGCAGATATTGGACGAAGTTTGTCACCTTTTCACTTTCCCATTTTGAGAACAAGGCTAAAGATAAATCTAATGTTAAGGGAGATCTGTTGTAAATATTGTATATAATAATTGAGAAAATATTCTAACATATTTCTGTGGAGAAGGGGGTATTCCTCAGTCTTAATGAGTGATAATTCTATTGCTTTTCTGCATGGTAAAATCTGATTTCCTTGCTCAAATGAGACAAAGTGTGCATTTTGCATAGTGATAGTCAGATCTTTTCAAACTCTAAAAAGTTTCAATATTTTTTTAGATGTTGTAACCATTGAGAGGACTGGGGAGCACTTCCGATTGCTATATGATGTGAAAGGTAGATTCATCTGCCACCCCATTTCACCAGATGAGGCAACATACAAGCTTGCCAAAGTCCGCAAAGTTGCAGTGGGACAGCACTCTATCCCATATTGTGTTACTCATGATGCCAGGACCATTCGTTATCCAGATCCAGCCATTCAGGCGAATGATTCTGTTGTTGTTGATTTGAAAACTGGCAAGATCACAGATTCTATATATTAAGTTTGACACTGGAAACACTGTCATGGTTATTGGTGGACGTAACACTGGCAGAATTGGAACCATCACCCACAGAGAGCGACATGCCAGTAAGTCTTTTTTTAAATCTCTCCAATTTTCAGAAAACTTTCACCATGATGTACTATGGTGTACTGCGGGTGAAATGGTAAAGTTTGAGGTAAAATGGGTAGGGGGGAAATTTGGATAAATTTTGTTAAAATATTTCTGCACAGTTTACATCTAACTACAAATGCCCAAACAAGCTTCCTTGACATAGTGAACATCAATTTATTAGTTGAGGGTCTACTGTTTTCCAGCAGTCAATAGTCCTCCTTGTTCCCCAGCCTACCCTTTTCACACCTGCAGACTGTAGGCCTTTTTACCTGGAATGTTGTTGGTATGAGGAATGCAGGATTAGTTTTGAAAAATCTATCAATTGATAACAGATATATTTGTATATATACATATATCTTCCTAAATTTTGTTGGAAAAGGTATGGATCAAAAACAATAACTTAGCTTACAGATGAAATAACTGGTAAAACAGTAGTTGTAGAATGGTCCCATCATCATGCACCAGTCTTCAAGCGTTGCTCTGAGTTTATTTTCATGTTTTATGAGTGGATGGATGGAAGTTAGTTATATGCTAGTGTTCAGTTGTGTTTATGTTATAGATATTTTAAAAGTCAAGTTTGTCCACCATTTCCAGCCTTTTCTCTGAAATATTTTAATTGTTTCCCATTCAGAAACTCCAGTCATCATATTTTCATACTGTGTTTGTTGTTCCACCCATGAAGTTATCTGAATTTTGCTTCTGTATTCATAAGCCAAGCACAAGACAGTGGTGGTCTTCAGGCCAAGAACCTCTTTGACATTGACAAAAACTGCAAAACTTATCCATATTCAATTAATAGATCTGCCAAAGGTTGGGCAAATTCTTTTTAAACAACAGCCTTGGTTTTTGGCAGCCTTGGAGACTTATTTTCCCATGGGGTTATGTTTTTGCAATCATCTTGGCACTGACTTTTTCATCCTTATTGACTATCAGTCTTGCTTTGTGAATTTCCAAACTCATGGTGAATTATGTGATAGTTACATTCTCTTCACACAGTCTTCCATTGCCAGTATTAAATTTTAAATTTGTGATGAATTGAAAAGATCTTTTATGGATTTTGAGCACGTTTGATAAATATATGAGAAACGCTCAGATGAAATCACACTGCCACATACAGCACTCCAAATCTTTCAGTCAAGTATATATAGTTTAGTAGGCTAGATGTAGCTTTGTTGAAGCAAATCCATTTATTTCAAGCCCTTAAACCATGGTACATAGTATGATAAAAACCAAATATTGCATATTGCCATGTGTAGTAACAGTATTGATTTGACACATCAGAATCATTTAAATCTTACCAAGTTATGCCAGCTGGTTGGGTGGTGCCTTTGTGTGTGGCCCTGCCGCTTGGTTATACATCCTTCCCTATTCACCCTGTAGTTTCTAATGTTGATTGCTTTGGGGCAGTCATAGTATATTGTGCCCTGTGGTATGATCATCCTTGTAGTGTTTTGTAGAGTAATAAGTAGGTACTGTAATCAGTAATTTGTCTTTTGAAACTTGTTGAAATATATGTAAGAAATTAGTATTGATCAAGTTTTGCAGTTGAGTAGTTTTTTTTATAGGTTTTAGCTAAAGTCACACTTCGTTTTATTTTAGGCTCCCATGATATTGTACATGTTAAGGATGCCACTGGTCATTCATTTGCCACCCGTTTGTCCAATATTTTCATTATTGGTCGTGGAACAAAATCCATGGTCTCTCTGCCACGTGGAAAGGGCATCAGGCTTACCATTGCCGAAGAAAGGGATCGCCGTTTGGCAGAAAAAGCCAAGTCTGGCTGAACAATTCAGTAGAAATGAATAAAAGATATTAAAAATGCTCTGTATTTGAAAAATGTGGGTTTTCTTTGCTTTCGTTCTTGCCTGGAGAATCAGAGTGCTTTTCTCTCTAGTATTTAGTCTTGGCAGTCACTGCATAATAGTAATTGACAATTCAGCCCTTTGAACCATGACATGTCAATGGTATGTAGATGTACCAGCAGTTATATTGTGCCATATACCATCAAGGCTCACAGAGCAGCATGAAACAATATGTGGGTATTTTCACTTGTGTTCAATATTACAATGAAGGCATCTGGCGTTGTGGTTTTGGAACTTCTTGTTGTCGCAGTTTGCTATTGATTGTGTGTGCTGGTTTCAGTTGCATATTTTAAAATCACAGCCCTATAAAATCACAATCCTATAAACAAAAGCTGAACAGATATACTTAATACAAGCGGAACGAAATTAGGATTAATATGCCAGATTATCTGAACACAACAATGTTTAAAAAATACCAAGCAAATTACATACTGAAAATATACGATCGGGACTCTGAAGTGAATTATATACCACACTACAGAAGTTGTTTGGGAGAGGAAATGGCTTCGTCCGAGGAAACTTATGTGCCACCCCCCTTCCCGCTCAGCAGGTTAGAGCTCATGCGTAGCAGCGTTTTGGAGTTGCAGTACTCAGAGCTTCAACCCAGAAACGCTACAGCGCATGCGCCATAGCCCACTGCACGAAGGGACACATAAATTATTTCGGACAAAGCCTATCGCGTCTCTTCAACAAGAAGAGGAATTTTAAGTGGGGAATTTCTTACGGAAGGAATTTCTGATAAAACTAGGTCTTCTTTAAGAAAGCCTCCTCTTTAAGATATCACCAAAACTTGTTTATTTAGCCTTCAAGGATTTTGTTCTCCAAGGATAATTTGCTTTCCGTCTTTACATCTATGACTAAAATTTGTGAATTTTAAATCAAGTCAAAGAGGCTACCTATGCTTGGAAGTAATTGATCCTGGATCTATCTACTTGCCAAAAATGTTAATTTGGCTTTATAATCAAATTTTGGTGCTTTTTTCAAGAATTTCTCTAAACAGAAAGTAGAGTAGAGTTATCAAATCAATGAACAACTAGATACATGCAAACTTCTTTCGCAACCTTTAACAGGGGAATTCTTCTTGGATTTATTATTGGCTCTTGAGAAACGAACAAAACTAAGCACTGATGATGATAATGATGATAATGATGTTAAATGGCATCTAATTGACATTAGTAAGCATATATGCTACGGACTGCTAAAACTTCTGGGTGAGAATTGTGTACGTTTGGAAGGACTTACTCTCTGCAATCGATTTCATTACATCTGCGGGACACTACTGTACCTCTGGGGAGCAGCGGTGATTGACCACGGAATAGACGTCCTTCTAACAAGTCTACCTTCTTAGCAAACAGACGACGAGACTTGATTGAACCATTCTGATGGACAATCAAATTTGATCTGCTTCAAACGTTGAAGATTTACTAAAATGAAGACTCAAATATAGTGAAGTGAAAAATCAATTCGATTGATACATTATTTAAAACTAGTCTACATTCACCAATGTGTCATACATTTGTTCGCTCTCACACAATTACAATTTCTAATGCCAGCATAAGCAGTCTCGCGCATCTGATTGGGTGATACGGACAATAAACAGGACTATGAGACGCATCTGATTGGTTGATATTGACAATGCAAAGAATAGGAGACACATCTGATTGGGTGATATAGACAATGCATAGAACATTAGAACGGATTAGCTGCTGATCCTAATGACTTTCAGACTTTCTAGGGTTATACAAAGTGAAATCAGTCTGCCTTGTGTAAGTTCTGACTATAAATCAATTTAAAGGCTCAGTCCCATTCAGTAGAATTTTTCGAGCGGACAGAGTTGTACACTATAAAATGATTGTCATTTGTAACATTCTTTTCGAATTTACAGCGATGTTTTCTCTCATAAACGATAGATTTCCAATCCGCTGGGAAAATTCGACTTCTTAGAAATGAGCCTTTGGCTTCATAGTTTGTTCCTTCCACTGTAGAAGTACGTCTTAGGAAATGTTGAGCCAAAACATGGGTCGCAGGAAACGAAGTAATAGTTAAAAATGTAAACGCAAACATACCTGTGTCTTTATTGTGGCTTCTTCGGTCTTTCTTGGCTTTTCTTTGCTTCCCTGCTCAGCTCACTTCATTGCTTCAAGTTCGTAATGGCCTTGCCTCACTTTTGCAGGGAAATTGAATTAGGCCACTACGAACTTGAAGCAATGAATTGAGCTGAGCCAGGGAAGGAAAGGAAAGCCAAGAAAGGCCGAAGAAGCCACAATAAAGACACAGGTATGTTTGCGTTTACATTTTTAACTATTACTTCGTTTCCTGCGACCCATGGTCAAACGTGGCTTGCAGTCATCATTTGTTCACGAAGCATTTTGTTTAATTTTTTTTTGCCTTCATGGCAGAAATGACAAACCATGTGAACGTAATCAAGGCTGGAATAAATGCTGCGGATTTCTCTGCCAAACTGTCCCCAAAATATTTCGTATTCGTTCTGAAGTCAGACTCAAAAAAGCTTCGAGAATCCTTTCCAGAATGGTTTATCCTGTACTCGTATGACATCATAGTCTCGTTTGCATTTTGGATGAAGCTGCGATCAGTAACACTGTAAATCCTCTTGGTTTCCTTGACGACATATTGACCATATTTGAAAGGGCTGTAAAATAATTGGTTCTTCCAATTCCATACATCAATCACCATGACAACTGCGATTAGGCCATAACAGATCCAGTTCCCAGTAATTTTTACTTGCCTGCGCATCAACTTGAAACTTAGATTTCTCTTATTGGTACCGGGTAATTTGAACTTGGTGGTTGATGAGAAGTTTGGGAATTGCCAGTCCTACAAAGAAAACAAAACTTAGGTGAAATAGACGCAGTGGTCAGGGCATGCAACCTGCAAAGGTTCGTGAACGATGTTTGAAACAAGTTCATTTTCTTGCATAATGATAAGGAGATTGCATGCAACAATGAAAGAGGCTGAAAATGAGTGGACTGACTGATTACATGTGGTAGTTTTGCTCGTTTCCTGAAGAACAACAACAACAACAACATTAATACAATGAGATGAGCGGAAGTTGAGTTTCCTTGTCAAGTGAGGCTGAAAATTGGTCTCTCGTTTGAAGAGGACAGTTTTTGTTGTTATTGTTGTTGTCGTCGTTATCGTTGTCGTTGTTGTGAACCAAAGAAAGGGTTGACTAGACTGATGACCTGGAATTGCTTGATACAGGGACTCATCAGGTGCGTCTTCTCTTACCTGCATAATGATAACGAGATCACAAACAATGATGAACGAGGCAAGGAATGATCTTGAAACTTCATTTGAAGATGGGAGATTTTTGTTCATTGAATCCCACTTTAGGAAATCTAGACAAACAGCAATGATGGAAACGACTGCAGTGGTCGTCGTAATGAGCCAAAAAACGATGATTCGAAGTTTGCCATTACGCCAGAAATATCGCAAATCTTTTACCCAACAGCGATATCTTCTTTGCTGGTGAGAGAGAACAAGATCAAACATTCGGATTTTAAGGAAAAGAGGAGATTGAAAGAGGACAGAATGACAACGATTTGATGATATCACGTCTGGAAATCCAAACTCAAAACTGAGGTCGCAGATGGCGATTCACAGATCTCTAAAGTGCTCATTTGTTGATAACAACTCTTTCCATCAAATACCATTTTAACAATTTAGCATATTCATGATTTTCGTTGTTCAACTGTCTGCACTTGACATATGTTACTGTTGTTTTTCAGACGTCTTTTCACCGTACTTTCACAAATGTTTCACGTGTTGTCATTCTATATGTAACAAAAAACGAGAGGACTTTCGTATTTGCTTGCGTAACAATGAGATGAAACTTTGATGAAACTCGTTAGAAGTTCCTAGAAGATGCGGATTTGCATTTATCAAAGTCGATTACAGTAAAGGATTTCGTTTAAAAATTCAGGATCCGGTTGTTTTTCAAAGGCTGGACTTCACCATCAGATGACGCTTCTTGCAAAACCTGAAATTTAGAATTTTGATCTTATTGATAAGTTTGCCTAACCCTTTCTGACTTGGCGCCCCTCGTACATTTTCATTGATACGTTTTCCATTTTTTGTGAATGCCTCGGAGGCTTAGCAAGTTTAACTTTCTATCATACAGCAAAAAACAATTTTGGCGTTCTATTTTTAGCCTTGTCTCCATGGTAACCAAGTTGTCATGCCACACTCAGTGAAAAACATACTTTGTATCTCTCTTAATCCTGTTTAATTGGTCCAGTTAAGTCTAAACTATTTATGTATATTTGATCTACATATTTCATTTCTTTACGTACAGTAAAGTTTAACGACCTTTTAACAAACGTTCATTTTCATGACGTCATATGACATCATAATGATAATCATGCTCTAGCAACAACAATAACATCGCTAATGGAACTACTATTTCAAACATTCATGGTTTGTGTGGTGAACAACCTTCGTGCCAAATTCGGTTGCCACATCTCAAACAACAGCAGAGATAAACAGGGGGCTGAACCTGCTTTTAAGGCCCCGTCCACACGTATACGTTTACGTTTTGTAAACGCATAGAATGTTTTCCGTCCACACTGATCCACTAATCGTTTATGGAGCGTTTTAGCCTGTCCACACGTAAACGCCAAAACAATGGGAAATGAATGATGAGCATGAAATCTATGACGTCATCGTTTACAAAAGTATGCGTTTACGACCGTCCACATGAAAACGCAAAATCAGTGGTAAAATAAGAACTGCAGATGATTGGTGAATATGAAGTCTGTAACGTCACCGTTTACGAAAGTATGCGTTTACGACCGTCCACACGGAGACGTGAAAACAGCGTTTTCAAAAGTATCCACTTTAGAAAGCGTTTTCGAATGTATGCGTTTAGGATAACTTAAAACGCCGTTTGCGCGTGGACGCAAGGTGTAAACGTATAAGAATGTATGCGTTTACAGACGTAAACGTAGACGTGTGGACGGGGCCTAATAGCTGATTTAAGATTGCAAATGCACGTGAAGAATTTTGCCTATGGTGCTTGATGATCTGGTCCCGTGATTGGATAATGTTTTGCCAGAGAAATAACAGCGTGCGTAGGCATTTTCTCTGTCCTTCTTTATCGACACTGGTAAGTTACTAGACTTATGACCTGGAGTCTCTTGTTTCCATGTGCTCTTTTACTTGATGATGGCACCTCGGTCAACAGGGTTTACTGCAGCGATACAAGGGACTCATCGTCATGAGTCTAGTAGGATACGTGAGTTAAAACAGAGTAGATTGTGCGCCATCTGATTGAACCTCGCTTTCAAAATACCATCTCATTGAGCCAATATAGAAAAATGTGGCACAGGACCATTTCAAGAGTGTTGGTACCATTTCAACCATTAGCAGTAATCATGTATTGAGCATATTTCATAATTGAAGCATTTTTGTTCCCATTCGTAACAAACTCCGATCTATCAGCCGGGCTTGTTTGGTATTGAACACAAACCTTATTTTGAAGGTTGAAAAAGGCATTCGATGAATGTTGTTCGCAGCTAAATTGAAAACCTTGCAGAAATCACAGAACAGAGCTGCTAGAATAGGTACAGGTAGCCCTTTTGACACTTATGCTGCTCCTCTATTGCAACGGCTTTGCTGACCGTTAGTTTTTACACTAGTCAATCTGTACAATGGTAGATAAATCTTTGGATGACCTCGAACCTGAATGCCCAGAAGCCCAGGTATCATTTTCTTCAACTTGTCTGATTTTCATACCATGGTTCTACGAAATACAAAATACAATCTTGTTGTACCAAGATTGCTAACAGCTTATGGTCAAAAATGATTTACGTTTCGTGGAGCCAGCGCATGGAATAAGCTCGACTCGGGAATGAAATTAGCCCCTCAGTGATTCAAAACGAAACTTAAAGCTTTGAATTGAGAACATTCAGGGAAAGCTGCTCAGCATCGAAAGTGTTATCTTTCTTTTCCCTTTTCTCGTTTTGTAGCTTTTCAGTAAGAAATTATTGTAAGTAGGTTTACATATACTAGCTTTTTTCCTTTGCTGGTACGATTTTCAAGCAGTTACTTTTTCACTGAATTGTGTGTGTCCCAGGGTAAATACGTTTAGAATGAAAGTGATAGCTTCAGAGTAATGACATTTTGTTGAGCTACTGAAAGATATCTTTGAAGCTCAAATCTTCGTCTTTTTCAATTAATTTTCCATCCAATAATGACGTACCTGTAACATGACATCTGTCACCATCCATGCTGTCAAAAAATGACCAAACCAAACCGTTGCCATGGCTCCTTTCATGAATGTCTCGTACTTTACCTGCATATTACTTGACACAACATACTCATGGTTCCCTGTGGCTTTGAGGGTCTCATTGTACACGAATGTCCACAAGAATATGAACACTATTGAAGTCAAGAACATTATTACCCATGATCCTTCACCGTCTGATGTGAATATTTTGAATCGTAGAATTTTACAGAAAAGAATTTTGTGAATAAAGATCTTGCCGAGAATGATTCCGGAAATAATTGCACTGATCCAGAAAAATACTTTCAATGCTGCAAAACCATTATTTGGGTATTTTGTGAATATGAACGAGTACGCATGCCCGAGAACATCAACTTCGCAATCTGCTGAACTATAAGCAATTGGATCTTGGGCGAACATCAACCAGCTTAGGAAAACCGAGAAATATGCTATGAGCAAACGACTGTTAGGGTGCTTGAAATAGTATTGGAAATCATTCTTAGGTTGCACGTGTTTCGAGTCGATTCTGCACATTTCTGTTGGTGTAGGTGTTGGGGTTGCTCTTGGAGTTGGTGTTGTTGTTGCTGTTGCAGTTTTATCTGAAAATCCATTCATGTTGATCGCTTCTTGAGGAGTTATGGTGTCATCTGTGTCCTGAAATGGAGAAGATGATGATTTAAAGTCCGTTTCTTTGAATAATCTTAAGATCTTGTTACTAGTAGGTCCTTCCCTTCTTCGAACTCGTTGCACCAAATTCATTCTGTGACCAGAATCTTGGAACAAACTAAGCAAGGATGGATTCTGTTGAACAAGGATACAACATTGGAATCTAATATTTGAAAATGAATAGATTTTCCCTCTTCAGTGACCAAGGAGAACTTCATAAAACGAAGAATTCGAATCAGAATAACACAAAGTAATGTTAGCAACCTCCTGAATAGATTTCTTGACGTCTGCGCCCCGGGGGGGGGGGGGGGTACTTGACTTTTTTTGTACGGGGGTGTGCCCACCACAAAAAATTTTAAACTGCTCCAGAATTTTCCCCTGAAAACGATACCCTGTCCTAGACAAAAAACATTGCAAAGTATGTCCGGTTCCAGCGCAGCGAAACATAGCAGAGGCGAATGAGTTCGAACTGTTTCTAATTGGTCTTATAAATTGCTGCAAAGTCCATGAGAAAGTTGAATAAATTCGGACAAATTAACAAAACTGTTAAAATCAAACCGAGTATTGCTGAAATGATAACCTGCTCTAGAAAAAATGTGCCTTTTTGACAACCAGCTCTAGAAAAACGTCCTTACTTTGATACCCTGCTCTAGAAAAAATTGGTGAAAACGATACGCTGAAAAACAGTACATCCCCGTCCACCAAATATACTAAGTACCCCCACCCCCGGGCGTCTGCGCAGTCAAGTCAACAATTATGTTGTACTTCAGAACCAATATTTATTTTATGGAATGTGAATGAAACATATTATTACCACGAACAACATTATTTTCTATCGTTAAGCAACGCTATGTTGCCATGAAAACACATCCTAGCAGCTTGCACTAGCAGGAAAATGTCAAGAATATTTGTAACTTACCTTATTGTCTAGATCAGTGTCAGCTATTGCAATAGTATACTGCAAAGCGGAAAAATGAAGATTAGATCATGGGTCGCAGGTAACAATGTAATTGTTAACAATGTAAACGTAAACATACCTGTGTCTTTATCGTGGCTTCTTCTGTCTTTCTTGGCTTTCCTATGCTTCCCTGCCTCGGCTCAATCCCTTGATTCATGTCTGCAAAGCAGACCATTGCAGGCTATTGCAAAGTTGAATTAATGGATGACTGAGGCAGGGAAACAAAGGAAAGCCAAGAAAGGCAGAGGAAGCCGCGATAAAGACACAGGTATGTTTGCGTTTACAATTTAACAATTACTTCGTTTCCTGCGGCCCATGATTAGATCAGAAATTCATATTTACTCTGACTCGGCGCAAAAAATGAAATAAGAATGTTATGGAGACTGCAAGGTAGACTTGCCCCAAGTCAGTTCCTTTCGTCCGTATTTTAGCTCTTGGCTCCGCCATTCCTTGACGAAATGTTGGAATGGCGGATCCAGGAACAGCAAAAAGGGGAAGGTCCGATGGACTAAGGGTTGGGAAATAGGTAGTAGAGTTGAGGAAGTCTAAGTGCTAGGCAAAAGGACATCGCTCGCAAGACATCGCGTAAGATTCATTAGGAATATTGTGCAAAGAAATTGATTAGACTTATGTTGCAAAAATGAGCAGTACCATTTCTCCATCTGTTAATGGAGTAGTTTGCGTCAAATCTATCCCAGTTGAAACCTCTTTCGGTACAATCTTCTTTTTCCTTATCTTAAATCTTCCTTCTTTCCATTTCCTGACCATCTTCTCCTCGGGGTTCTCTTCTTTTCCATATTGATAAATGAAGTAAAAAAAGAGACAGAATGCAAACATTGATGGAACGAAAGCCAGTGCTAGAAAAATATATAGAATTCTAAGTTATTATGGAGTTTTGCTTTCAGTTTACAAAATGGTTAGCAAGTCGTTCGCACATATCTAGTTGATCACCGCATGTCGTCTCTGGGACCAGAGGAAAACTGAGCCCATAAATTTCAGTAATTTGTTCATATTACATCCAACCAAAGCTTCCTCTTCAACAATCTATATCACGCTAAAAAATTCGCATATCGAGGTAAGCTTTTGAGCAGATCATGGCAGTAGGAATTTGGTAAAGCAAGGCAAGTGTTTTGATGTGTGGTTGTCTTCCGTGAAATAAACTTCGTGAATACAGTAATTATCAAAGAGAACATGGTTATGTTATTAGTGACATAATTTGGGCATTGATCGTATCCACAATGCCTGGCCTAAATGTCCCTAAATGAATAGAAGTACCTAAATGGCCTAAATGTTCCTAAATGATTGTTTTTCTTCACTTTCTAGATGGAGAGCGGGCGGCTTGCACTAGACGATTTGAGAGGGCCCTGAAGTCTGCTCTCTGAAAATTACGACCTGAGAACTAGTTCACAGGGGCCCCAGGAAGTTGTATAACCCCACTCCCCCCAATGATAAAGAGGCCTTCCTCTGAGCCTCCTTTGCTCCTTTGCGATTGCGAAGCTATGACGTCATGCTGTAAGAGAGAGATCGAAAGCGAGGCGTCGCGCACCTCGCTTTCGATCTCGCTTTCGAGCATTACGTCATAGCTTCGCAATCACAAACGAGGGTCAGAGGAGGGCCTCTTTATCATTTGGGGGGTAGGGTTATACAACTTCCTGGGGCCCCTGTGACTATTATCAAGGCTCTGGTACCCAGGGTACCCTGTGACTAGTTCCCATATCGACGCAGCCTCCTAACGACTCATCTTGGGAGGCGGCGTCGATCTGGGAACTAGTTCTCAGGTCGTTATTGTCAGACCGCTGACTTTAGGTCAATTTCAAATTTTCGAGAACAAGCGGTCGGCTCCCAATCAAGAAAATGAAGATGAACAATGAAATGAAGACTAGAAAGGTAGCGAAATACATTTACTCATTTAGGAACATTTAGGCCTGGTATTGTGGACACTATCAACGGAAGGTGTTGTGGCGCCGTGGTGTAATCCTCTGACATTGCAGCCAGAACAGTCAGGTGGAGTGGGTTCGAGTCCCGGTAGGACCCCACCACTAGAGCGTCATGACAAGGGGTCGCGGACTCGATTAGGTCTGCTCTATTTCTGCGATCCCAGCGCTTGGCGCTGAAAAACGCAACTTCACCTTCACCTATCAACACCCACACCATGTCCACAATACCCATGAAGAGAATGGTTAAAAATTAAAAACGACTGTTTGTGTACGCAAATCTTGTTTTCAAGTAAACAATGTTAGAATGATTTATGAGAAATATACGAATATGAAACGATGACGAAAATAATTGATTCAAGGTGAGACATGGAAGGAATAAATATATTTGTTAAAATTGAATGATTAAGTGAATAAATTAACATTGTTTGGCAATTTTGATGATATCTTTAAAAAAGAAACAAACCTTTAAGTCTCATTGAATAACCTTTAAATTTTGCAGTCGTTACTTGATCACGTGATCCATAAAGTGTCTTATTGGACCCTGGTATGAGATGTGACCAACGCCAATCATATGACAATGTTGTTTCGTTTGCATTCTTTATAAAAGCTCTGTCTGTTACTGTGTAAATGTGGCCTGTAAGAAGATAAAATTTGTTCTCGCTAATATCTGAAACTAATTTGTACTGAATTTGAATTTCAATAGCTTGCAAATAATAGACCAGAACTGAAATAGGATTCTCGTTCCCGCACAAACCCCTTACCAACATTTTCCTAATTTCAGGGTCTAAAAGATGAGTGATTTTACTGAAAGAAATTTCATAACTCAGTTAATCTTTGACTGACAGATTAACATTTCTGTTTGAAAATCAACCGGGTACTTTTTATACCGGGGGGTGCACTTGACCAGATTTTGGTCGGGGACGTGCCATCGAGGCTTCAAAGACATACCCGACCTTATACCAATTTTTCGTATAAAGTATACCAAAACCTTAAATCTTACACTGGAATCTTGAAAATTGGTACCGTTCCTTATACCAAAATTGTAAAAATCGATACCGTTGCTTATACCAATAGGTGGAAAATCGATACCCTTCCCAATGGCACATCCCCGTACCCAAAATATGTGTAGTGCACCCCCCCCCCGGGCTTTTTATTTGACAGCCTGCAAGATGTGTTAACTTTCTCGCCCGGTATAATAGCTCTGACATTTTTAGTGGTAATGTGTAATGATGAAGTTTGATAAACATACCCTCTGAATCAGTATATTGCCCAAAATCATATGGTGAATAATAGATTTGACATTTTTAGTGGTAATGTGTAATGATGAAGTTTGATAAACATACCCTCTGAATCAGTATATTGCCCAAAATCACATGGTGAATAATAGATTTGACATTTTTAGTGGTAATGTGTAATGATGAAGTTTGATAAACATACCCTCTGAATCAGTATATTGCCCAAAATCATATGGTGAATAATAGATTTGACATTTTTAGTGGTAATGTGTAATGATGAAGTTTGATAAACATACCCTCTGAATCAGTATATTGCCCAAAATCACATGGTGAATAATAGATTTGACATTTTTAGTGGTAATGTGTAATGATGAAGTTTGATAAACATACCCTCTGAATCAGTATATTGCCCAAAATCATATGGTGAATAATAAATTTGACTCTTCCACATATTCAAATCCAGAATCATGACGATGAATAAGATTCCATAATTGAACCATTTCCCTGAAATGTTTATTTCCATCCCTTCTTTAGATTTTCCGCAACATCTTGGGAGTGTGAATCCAATATCCCCTGTACCAACTCCTGGAAGTTTGATTTCCATGCCACCAGCGAAATGAGGGAATTCCCAATCCTGTTTAAAAGGAATCAGAAAATTGATCTCTTCTTACGTCATTTAATTCACTTTATTTGCTTCGATTTGTTCGGTCAATCCTATTTGGACCGGGTAGAAATTTCAGAATTTTGAACCAGGAATAGACGTATTGCCCCATCTGTTTTCCGAAACCATAACAGATATAACAATGAAATTTATCCTAATTGTTCTTTGAACAATGAGCTGAGCTTTACAACTGTTGCAATTGGGCCTTCTAGGCAACAAAAGCAATAGGAAAATTATCAAAATTGAACTATTGACGTAGAAAGCAAATTATTTTGTGATTCAGATTTGTTCGGTTGGGTTCATTTTGGCTCAGTTTGGTTTCAGTTCAGTCCATATTTTCACTTATTCACCAATCCTACTTTTTTTTCCTGTTTAAGAACACGATCTTAATTGCAGAGGAAAGAGATAGATAGCACGTTAAGCAGAAGGATTGGGGCTATAGATCAGAGGTGAAAGGTTCGAGCTAAAACGCTAAAGCTCATCGATCATTTGCCTGCATAATAATCAAGAAATCCAAACTAAGAGTTGAAGATGGTGGGGTAAGCTGTCTTAATGCACGGACAAGACAAAGCTAGGAAAATGCTTGATGTAATCATGGTGTCTTTAGCAGGATTCAAAGGTCAAGAATCACTGATCGAAAACCATTTGCCTGCATCACAATCAAAAGATCAAATTTTCAGTTTCAAATTTAAGGGCACATAGAGCAGAGTTCGAAGGCTAGAGGTCAAACGATAAAGGCCAAGAATCATTTACCTGCATAACGATCAAAAGATCAAACTTTCTTTCAACAGTTTCAAATTTAGGGGCATATAGCAGAGTTTGAGGGCTAGAGGTCAAATGAAAAAGGCCAGGAATCACTTACCTGCATAACAATCAAAAGATCAAAACAAAGAATCGAAGATGCAAGGCAAGCTCTTGAGAATTCATTTGTTGCAAAAAAATGTTTATTCATTTCATCCCAATTGAGAAAATTTGTTGTTATTCCTGTGATGACGACAGCAGTCATTCCCAAGGCGGTGAGCCAAAATATTATCACTCTGTTTTGCCCTTTGCACCAAAATCTTCGCAGTCTTTTCATCCAATTTACATACTTCTTTTCCTACAAGAAATTATTATAGAAGTACGGTAGCTGATGTTAAGTTCATATCTGAGACTGTTCTATGATAATGATTTTCTTCAGAAATTCTCAGATTGAAAAGGATTGGAAAGGTATCAAAAAAGGGCGGGAATTTTTTGGAATAGATCAATCAATATGAGAATTAACTAGAATTATGATGGTGAAGTTGATGAATGAATGAATGAATGAATGAATGAATGAATGAATGAATGAATGCATGTATGAAGAAATGAATGAATAAAGGAATAGATAAATGAATAGGAATAGTAAAATGTTCTTTGGTCTCGTTAAGTCCATGTACTCGATACCTGATTTCTTTTTCTTTACACGACTCCATTCAAATTTGCAATACATCTTAAAAACAAATCCACTCCAGGGACCAGCTGCTTTACGTTAATACTAGGACAATACCACGGGAAGCAAACACTATGCCTACCCCTAAATCAAAAACTATGTCTGCCCTCATCATCTCTCAAGCCTTCAATGCATTGTTAGAATAATCGCTCTTCCTTTAAATCATGAAGTAGAAGCAGGTAAAAGTTGATAGGTTGGGGGTGAAAGTCAGTTTGTTAGCCTGATAGTTTGAAAATCAAAGGTGAAAGGCTAAACTTAACAGTATATGTATAAAGTTGTAAAGTATTTTCGATTTTATTCACCTGTAGCATCATATCTGTGACCATCCACGCTGTGATGAAATCTCCAAGCCAAGTACAAATAGCTGCAACCTTCATGAAACCTTGATTTGTCACATGCAAATTGTTGTCACTTTTGTAACGTGCCATGTCACTCCCTGCGGCATCAAGACATGCTTCATAAATTAAACTGAATGTGAATAATGACAAAATTGTTGTAAGAAACATTGTCATCCATGAACCCTGGCCTTCTTTTGTGAATAATTTTGCTTTGAACTTTGAACATAGAAGCCATTTGTGCATAACAAGTTTACCGAATATAAGGCCAAATTTTATTGCTGCAAGCCAAAGGATTACTTTGAGAGCTGCAAAACCATTTTCAGGATACCTACAGGGAATAAAACAAAATAACAGCAATATTAGAAAAAAGCGAATCTGGAAAGTTTTTAAAGACGGTTTAAAAGATCAAAGATTAAGAGATTTTAAAATAAAGTTTAAGAGATTAAGCTGTGAAAATAAACATCATAATCTTTAAATATATCTCGATGAATTAAGTTTTTCTCATGGTTTGAAACACCAGATACCAAATAAACTTACTTGAGGAAAACGAAGGAATAAATGTTTCCAATGACATCAACTTTGCAATCAGTAACACTGTGAGAAATAGGATCTTCAGCGAAAATATAGAAGTTGAGAATAGTAACTGTACAGGCTGTCAACAACCTCAGGTATGGATGTCTGAAATAATATCGAAACGATCGTCTCTCAAATTCTGCCTCTTCAGCCTTCAGTTTCAAAACTTCATCTTGAGCCTAACAAAATAGAGAAAATGCTGATTTCAAAGTCTTGTGAGTGGGGACGAACAATGGAACGCCATGAAGCAATTTCCTGCGTGGCCACATCGTAAACACTATTTCACCCCTAGAAGAATTAAGCAGAATTCACCAGATAATGTTTTTCGAAAGGTTCCAAAACTGGTACTCGTCACAAAAAAATGCTTCTTAAGCCGATGTTTGTTGCCTTATAACTAAAAAGTGCAAACAATTTCTTGCCAATTAAATTATTTCCAAACAGTAAAAAGCGTATTCACGAAAACAGTAGTTGTCAGAAAATCTTCACATTTTGGTAAATTTGTTTTGATAGATATTTGTGATGTTGTTTAAAAAGTTAATTGAAGTTAATGAAGCAGACAAGATCCAGCAAAATAGGTCTTCTTTTAATACTGTAAAAAGTAATTCAGTTTCTTTTCAGTTTTTTATTAATGATATTTTTTGGGTAAATCTTGATAAAATCATTTTCAGAGATTCAGTTACTAGACTGAAGCAAGCATGAAAGATTTTATTTCAGCTTGAATCTATATTAATTGACCAATCAATGGACATATTTGAATATACAAACCAGATATTTTTGGCTAAGTTCTTGAAATTTCCTCAATTCTTTTAATTGATCTATTGTGATTGGTTCAATTTGATTCATCTTGATCTTCTCTTTGCAATGTTCATTTCTTCGTTCTAGCACTGTTTCATACCACTATTACTTTTTAAGCTGTTTAATGCTTTCCTCTCTGCCTAATTTACTGCCAGAATCAACATCTATGATTTTAGCATCTGCTTTGACAGCTCCATGGTAACAAAGACTACATTTGATTCGTCTTCATGAGACAGGGGGGTCAATTCCAAACGATACAACTGATTTTGTCTGTTATTTAATTCGCAAGAAAGTCATGATAGTAGAATTTATAACTAATATACTAAAAACTGTCACGGAACTATTCATCAACAATATCGAAAAGCTGCATTTCTCTCGACTTTTGAGCAATTAATTTTTTCTTTTCTTTTGTGAAAATTTTTCTTTCAAAGACGCTTCTGGGAGACCGTTGTGGAAGCGAGGTCGCACTGACCTTTTGATGCCATCCCTATAATTTTAACTGGGGATGTTTTATATTACAACCTTTTAGATTTCTGGGGATGTTTTATATTCTTATCCTTTTTTAGATTGCTATCATATTGTACAGTTATGATTAGATTTCTTGTTTTCCTGTTCTCATGATATGTTTATTTTTTTTTACTTTATGGCAAGATTTTACATACATGTATGCCCGCATTCATACATCATGCATCAGGCTAGGCTATCAGACTTTGTCAGAGGACTTCTTACTTTGATTTGAATGGAGTTTGGTGGCACGTTTGAAGCATGGATACCTAATTTTGGCGTGAAATAGGTGTAATATACATAGCTATATTGACTAGGCGCTATACGCAGGCCAAAAAACGCCCACCCATTCATACATTGTTTCTTTAGCTACACACTAGACCTAGTGGACAAAAGTTTGTTTACCCAATTTCAAGTATGTGTCCATACTCTTTGGAAGTTTCCGTAGCATTTTGCATTCATGGCACAACTTTGCATGGCACGAGATATGTCAAGAAATCAAAGAGGTTTTAATTGATCACATGATTGATCACATGATTGATCACATGACTTGAAATGGGTGTAAACAAACCTAGGCCGATTTGGTCAATACAGCGACACGTGTCAAAGTTACCACCAAATACAATATATTTTTAACTTAGCCCGGCCAACTTTTAATCATATCCATCCCCTTAAAATATCCCACAAGTTTGATAGTAGAGAAGAACCAACCTAAATATAATCATATTTTTACCCCCGTTTTCTAGCAAAATGGTGCAGCCTCTCGTTCACAGTTTTATGGTTTCTGCATCTTCGATAACCCTAACCTCTGTTCAAAGATCTTTCTGTTTGTTAAAGAAATTGATCCCAGAAGGAGTTGGTCAGATTCATAAATAAATCATTTTATCAATAAGACGATAGTGGATTGGTTTCCCATGTGATTGTAATGTGTTTGAATTTTTATTAAATTCTGATTTGCGGTAACTCAAAATAACGCATTGATATCACTGAAATCAGTTTATAGAACTCTGAGACTTTTGCATAAATAAGTTTGTTTGATATGCGGGTCAAATTGCAGTATTTAAAGCTTTACTATTGATATAACTGCATTCCTAGCCTCGCTTTGTCAGTTGTCTTCTGATGCCATGAGAGACGGTCGTCAGATCCCTTTATTACACATTGTTGATTTTCAAGGAGCTTCAAAGGGAAACCGCGCTAATCCTCATGGCCGAACGGTACATGCGAGGCTGGCAACTGAATTATTGGCTGCCAATAATTGAGGTGCACTTTATATAGCGATAATAAAGCTTTAAGCATAAGTAGTTAGACACCAGACTCATGACAATGAGTCCCTTGTATCCCTGCGGTAAACCTTGCACAACAGGGACTCATAATGAAACAGTGAAAAACTTCTGACCCTATCTTAGGCATTCGATCGATCGAATCTTGATCGAACGACTGCCGTAGCTCTGTTAAACGGTCACTCCTCGGAAAGAAAATGCGATAGAAGCCACGTTAAACAGACGTTTAACGAAAGAAACTTGTTGTTTTTCTGAACAAGGAAGTTCACTTTATCTGATGAGTGCAAAATAAGTCTTTCAACGTTACATTTTCTATGTTTTTAACACCAAAACATACCAGAGAAATATTCAGCTACCTGCCGCAGCAACTTCGTTCAATATCTTGTCAACTACATCATTCAAATTAGAGGTTCGATAGCATTGGTCTTTGCTAAATCTCGCAATCTGATTGGTACTTTAGGAATTGCGAAGTTTGGGCCTAAATAGGGCCAGGTTTTTCAGAGCAATATTGTGAGTCCATGTTGACTGAACCGCCATCATCAAGTCAAAGAGGACAGGGAAACAAGAGACTCATCGTCATAAGTCTAGTTAGACACCGCAGTTACGATTCAAGACATATGTCCCTGCGGAGAAAAATTTTATATTCCTTTAGAGGAGGTTACGTTAGCTCTGAACAAAGGTTACGTCCGCAAAAGAACAAAGCTGTGGCAATGAAAATCAACTGCAGTGGCTAGCCACCCATGGTTTTAGTGCTGGTGTGGACCTGCGCTCCAGGGATAGCGGCCAGGGGAAACAATGTTGCTCATCAATATATGTAGGTACTGTTTGAAATATAGTACAGAAAGATGTGATGCGGCCAATTTGTAATATTTCAATTCCATCATCCTACTGACGCCCCAACTTAACTTTAGAGACTTTTTTTGCGATGTAAATTTTAAATTTTTGATGCTGAACATTGATGAAAGAGCATAATTACAATTCAGCCCATTGCAATGCATGAAAAGGCAATGATCGATCTTAGAAAACATGATTTTCAATTCTAATAGTTGAAAAATGATTAAATTGAGCGATGCCCCTTATAGTTTTAGCGAAAGCCCATAGAAGCTATTTGCCGGTAATAGACCTTTCTATTTCTTAAAAAAGAGGTTCGGATCGAGCGTCCAAATCTGTTAAATTTTTGAAGGAAAATAAAGGCATGACCCCCGTCCTTAGCATCACGATGCCTTGTTGTACCAAGAAGTTTGCTTGGGATTTCAGGACACTTTTTAGGGGGTTAATCAGCGATAACTTTACTCAAAGTGAGTTTAGGAATGATTTAGTTGATTCACAGGGAAGCTTTATTTGCCTTTTGGCTTTGTTTCTCATTATTTTCATTCAGCGTTAGTTGATTTCGTGGTGTGACACTTGCAGACTGCTAGCTTGCAAGAGTTTGATTTCGCGAGTTGCAAGTCGAAGTTTTCTGTTTTCAACCGTTATCAATCAATTGGAATAAAATTCAGCTATCATTGAATGAAAATAGTAGAGAGAAAGGCCACTTGCCTCTGTGTAAACTGGACAACTGCAAATTCGCTTTGCGCAAATTTTTCGATAAGAAATTCTCTGAAAATTGTTCTGAAATCCGAAGCAAGTTGTTGCCACTGTTCGTAATGTTTATACCGAAAGCGAGGGTCAAGCTCTGTTTTCTGCAAAAATTTGCCAGATTTGGACTCGATCCAAACCTCTTTTTTAAGAAGTAAATAGGTCTCTTCTTGCCTTGAGATTAAGACTGAGCATTGTACGTAAATCATGAGTGGATCCTCAAAAGTCAGTAAGACCCTCAGCCAGACAATGGGATTGCAATCATTCAAACTGAGTTTAAAGCTTTTGTTATGCGATTTTTCAAACAATGTATACATTTTTCTGATACACTCTATTTCGCAGTCAAAGCGGAAGAAGCGCACCCCTTAGGTTTAATATTCAAAATAAAACCGTGTCTTTATCGAATTTCGCCTTCTTTGCATGACAGAATTCTTGAATAATTCTGTTGTGTAATCCACTATGTTCTGCCATACGGAAGCAATATTCGAAGAAAACGGAAGCGAACAATAAAGCAATGTTTGTATTATCATCCAGTCATGAAAATCTATTTTCAAGTCATCCTCGAATTTACATGGTATGCCTGTTCTGCTTTGACTGTAAATTGAGTATCGTTCTTATCATTTCAGCACGACAATAAAGCTAACAGCTCTCTGAATATTTAAACAATTAATAAATAGAAACATAACATGAATAAAATTTATCTAAAGGAGATGAAAATATGTTCTGAATGTCACTTTACGAATGTTCCTAATCATATCTGCACAGCAACGAAGCCTACAGCTCTTTATCTGAATGATTAAGAGAAAGAAACATGATATGAATGAACTTTATTTAATGAAGTAATGAAATCGTGAGTGTGTAAAATAACAACATGAAGAGATTTTCTAAATATTACATTTTCCCATGTTTCTTATCTACACATATGAAAAGGTAAGGGCCCCTCGAATATTTATATGATTGAAACAATGGAACATAAAATGCATTTAGTAATTGAATAAAATTAAATTGTGCAAATGACTAGAAAAAATATGTTCTAAAGTTTATTTGACGCATGTTTCTAATCATATCCACACAAATGCAGAACTTAGAGCTCCCGGACTACTTCAATCCGACGATTAGACACCGTGGCTGTTCGTTAGTCTCAGTTTCACATCATACGCACTTAGGCCGTTTTAGGTTTTTTACATTCTGGCTTTATTCATAAGACATTTAGGACGTTGTCAACCGTCCTTCCTTTCATCGATGAGTTTATTCATTAACCATTAACTATTCGGTTTGTCTTTGAAGCGAGAAAAATCCTCCAAATTCATCATTCCCTGTGGATTGTGATGTCTAGAAACCAATCGACTTGGGAACTATTACAGTCTAGTTTAGCAGGATATGACATCTTTTAAGTTTAATACTGCATAATTCAGTGGTCGCTATCTGTTTTGAAGCAGATCATATGTAGCAAACAGTAGATGTCATGGGGCTCAATGAGAAATTGTTTTTTCCGGTTGAATTTTTCTCACGAGTTGTTGAATTATTCAAATATGGCCTGTTTCAATTTTGTGTTATTCTCCTGGCAATTATCAACGTTGTCGCCATGAAAAATGATAAATTAATTTCTTGATGGATGTAATTCCAAGGCTATTCTAGGTGCTTTTAAATATGGAGTTCGGTATCGATTTGAAATATCATTCAGACATAGGCACTCCAGTTTGTTGTTCTCGCGCCGATTATGACTGAAACATTAATTTCTTGGATGTTAAATTGTAGAACATCAATAGGCGCTTTTAAATATGGAGTTTGCTATCGTTTAAAACTATTATTCAAACATAGGCAGTTCAATTTGTGTTGTTCGCCTTATAATTATGTCTGAAAATGAAATTCTTGCATGTAATTCTAGAGCAGCCGTCAGTGATTTTGAACATGGAGTTGGAACTATTACTTTGATTAGTGCTGTTCATTTTGCAGTTGTCTGAAATGTTCAATGATAGAAGACTTATAAGCATGGAAAATTTCTCTCAAGTCATTGAGTCCGGAGAAGGACTTCATAGAATTTTACACCAGCCATTTTAAACTCTTGGAACAAAGACTGTGAAAGCATCTCATTTTAAACCTCCACCCTGGCAGATATATTTCATCGAAAGACCAGGAAATAGACAATAAGTTTAGCCTTCTGTTCTTATTACAGAACATAAGTCTATTTACATCGCTTATCAGCGTCGCTGATAACTTACTTCTAATAAGTTAAAGTTTACCAATGATTATCAAATACTTTAAGTTACAGTGATTTGTATAAGTTAGTTACAATAATATTGGAGACTCTGATTTTTGGGGCTTCAAGATGAAAGAGGAGGAGATAAGGAATGTGAACGTTTGTTCCTAATAGACATTGTACTGGATGAGTCAAAAAGCTGTATACGGTTAGAGAGCTGTTGTATTAACAGCACGAGGCTGATGCTCAAGTCTAAATATCAAGCTACCCTTAGAATCGCTCATCTGTTAGACTCAGAAATTATAGAGATGTTTGCAATGTGTCAGTATAGGAACAAGAATTCCACGTTAGATTCTGGTCCATGTTTTACATGTCATTGAGCTTCAATTTCTCTTTTTAAGCTTCAATAGGAAGCAAATTGCAGACCATAATCAAACATGGAATTCTCGTTCCATACTATCCCCTTGCCAGCACTGTGCCAATTTCTGGTAAAAGATAAATGTGTTTACTAAATAAAATTTCACATCTAATGCCCTACTCACACTGCAAGTCAAACCAGTTTAAACTAAATCAGGGTTTCGAATAAGGCCTTCTGATTGGTCAATCCAAAAACCCTGTCATTTGATTGGTTGAAATTTAAACTGGTTTAGATAAAACTGATTTAGCTGTGTCGTCGGTGTGAATGCAGTCGGTCTAATACTGCATTCACACTGACGAAAACCTGGTTTAGTTTAAGCTGGTTTAACTTGCAGTGTGAATGGAGCAGAAGTTAGCCATTGGATGATAGATAAAAGTTTTAGTTTGAACATCGATCGCGTTCCTTTTATTCCACAGCCCACGAAGTATGCTAGCTTTTTACTCAACCGATGGAAAAGCTTCCTATAAAAAGAAGGGGCTCTAAAAATCGCAAACATGACCCTTTACTCTGCATATTTCTTTTAGAAATAATCACGCTGGATAGTTTGGAAAATAATAGAATATGTGAAGGATATCTATGGACTTACAACCGTCTTTTGCTCTTTTTAAACCATTCAGCACATGGGTTTCAGTTTGGTCCCAATGGGTTTCAGTTTGGTCCTAGTTTTGATCGGTCAGCAAAAGAATTTCATAACCTTTCTGATTTCTGTTGTCATGTCTAAAGAATACTCTAACCCAAAGGGTATTGAAGACCATTCAAAGGAGAGAAGGAAAACTCTCTCCTAGCCGTGCTCAAGAACACAATCTGCATGAATATCGCGTTAAGTCTGCTCGTTTTTCTGTGAGATAACAGTGACCATCCTCAAAATGGAACAAAAAGAAGGGGAGATTATTCCTTGCGAAGCTTTATTCTCTGATTTTTCTGAGCCCATGCATATTTTCTTCTATACCCTAATATTAAGCCTTAAGATGGAAAGGATTTGCAGATTTATCAAATTCTTTATAGATTATCCTGAAATGCCACATTGCTTATATTTCAAAATTGAAGCAATCTTAGTTTGATATCAACGCATATTCCACAAAATCATTTCAAATGAGATTCCGTTTGAAGTACAAGTGAATCGTACCGGGCATTTAGCAGGGGGTACCTCGCCTAATTTAATTTCAGTCTCGGATCCCTCTCAGATCACCTCGATGATAGCTTAGATCTCCGTGGGCAGGGCTGAGTCGGCTAAGAGTCAACTCCTAACGGATGGAAAATCATTTTGTTCGCCCTTTAGTCCCTGTTTCCACCTGTGCTGTGCAACCACATAACAACATGAGACTACTGTCAATCTTGCTACAAACTCAAACTATCCTTGAATTCCAACAAAGATTCGGCCTTGGAAAAGCAAATTTCGAATTATTGCATTCTAAAGACTCTGCGTCGCTTACGAAAGCTGTAGCAATGCAGTAAAACCCCGCGTGTAAGAACCTAATATTTGCTCGTCAGCATGACTAGGTTCTTATATGTTGGGTATTTAGTGGGAATAGAGGCCGTTCAGTTTCCTCAATTGGTTCAGGGCTTTCATGAATTCAGATTCAAAGCTGCAGGTCTACAATTTACTTTCAGTTCTCAGCGATTGAGTTCATAAGGTCATATTCACAACAAAAGTTTGTGAAAGAATCAAAAATTTTATACAATCCAATGAAAAGCTAGCGGAGCTTCTCGTTAGATCATATGAAAATTTCCAATTCTTCCTCAAACTTCTGTTGTGAATATTAGATCTCTTTAACCAAAGTGCTGTTGACATACTGTATTTCCTATAAAAAGAGACAAAACTACATCAACAAAACATAACTAATGACAGAGATTGTTTTAGACCCCGTTTACACGATGCCGGTAAAATTTGAAAACGACAGAATTTCATGCCACCTTGGAAAATAAGCTCCCGTTTACACGATGCCGGTAGAATTTGAAAACGGCATGAAAAGGTGCCGTTTTGGCTTCCCTTTTACACGATGCCGGAAGAATTTCATGCTAAGTCCATAGACAATAACAACTGACGTCAAAAATCAATCGAGATAGATAAAACAACTACGACAATAAGGATAATAGGGAAGATTAAGAATATTAGCCTCGTGACGAAAGCGACATCAAATTCTGCCGGCAAAGTGCGTTTACACGATGCCGGCAGAATTTAAAACGGCAGAATTACAAACTTTGCCGTTTTGCCAACCGAAACAAAATTCTGCCGGCAGAATTTGGAAATTCATTTGGAAATTCAGAATTTGAATTCATTGCATATGGGTATTTCGTCTCATGACACCACAAACTGTAAGCCCTCCGTAGCAGCTATAAATGTTTATTCATGAGCAAATTGAGTGCTTTACTTCCTGCTCGGATAAGGTGGACGCAATCCCACAATCCTACCAGTTTAGTATTTCCACTTGGTGATATAGTCTCACATTTTAGCTGAATTCATTGCATATGGGTATTTCCTCTCATGACATTACAAACTGCAAGCCCTCCGCAGCAGCTATGGATGTTTATTCACGAGCAAAATGAGCGCTTTTACTTCCTATTCAGATATTATGGACACTATCCCACATCATTAACTTTTTAGAAGATTCACTTGCTTGCTTTGATTTTATCTCACATTCTGGGTGAATTCATTGCATATGGGTATTTCCTTTAATGGTGTCACAAACTCTAAGCCCTTTGAAGAACTGGAAAAGCAAGCGCGCGAGCAGAACTAATTCCTTTATTTTCTAAGCAGATCAAATGGATGCTATCCACATCATTACATTTTTAGAATATTTGCTGACATACTTCACTTTGATATCACCTCATGGCCTCACTGAAATCATGCTATTTTCCTATTTACTTAAGTGACATCACAAACTGTTATATACAATCAGCTTAAATACTATTTGACTATTTACATTACAGTTTCTCTCTATAGTCCTACTTACGATGCAAACTATGAAAGCAGACTAGATGGTTTTACCATTTTACGATGCCTATAAGTTATGCTGTTTATCGTCTTATCAACATAGTTAGTTGTACTAATGTTTGGATTACATATTATATCTGATGCAGGTTTACTGTTTTCTGTGTGTTGTACCACGTGAGTCAATAAAAACGCCCAGTGTTTGAAAAAATTCTGCTCCCTGAATATCAAAGCAGTGATATTGAATACTATCTTGTTTTACCCCCGATATGTCAAATTAGGTTCAGTAATTTTCCGGCTTTAATCGATCGTTACTTTCCGTCGAAATAAGACATTTTCTGCAGAAAGCCGAAAGCCCCTTTCGAAAGCCTGCAAAAACGAGTGAAAACACCAAGTAAGATTTCCCTTTGTTCACCTTCCTAGCAATAATGACTCTTGGATGTGTTCATGTATTTTATCCTCATGGGAGAATGGAATCCCCTTGAATAGGTTATTCATTGGGATTATAAATTGTATGTAGATGAATTGCAATTATATGAAACTGAAACTGAATTCACACTAGGGGGAAGGCTTTTCAACCCGCCAAAAGGAAAGCACGTGCTAAAGCGTGCTGAAAGTCATCTCCCTGAATTAAATACATTACGAATTCTTGCTTGCAATTCTAGCACGTTTTTTAAGGTTTATCAAAGGGATTCATTTTAGAAAATCGCTTACAGAGTCTGAACGGAGTGACCGATTTTAGCCGTGAAAAATTCTAAAAATATTTGAACAAGTTAGTTATTCAATCATGTATTGCAAAATATCATTGCTGATACTCAGGGAGCAGTAGCCTTTCAAACGCCGGGCGTTTTTTTTTCTCACCTGGTATTTTCTTGCACCAATACCTAACAGAATGAAAATGAAATTTGCCGGGTGTCCCAAAATGATATATCAATGCTTGGCGATTTCGCAATGAAGAGCTGTGAATCGATTGAAGTACAACTCAATAGACCTTTTAGTTATTCCACAAAAGAGTCTGGATCGAGTGTTATTTTTCATACATTTTTATACACGAAGTTCGATGGAGTGGCGTTTGGGCTTCCATCGCTATTGTGCACATTCGGCAATTCTTCAAAATGAAACAAACGTCGTTTGATTGAAGTTCTTTTTCAGAATTGCTAAAAGGTTTGTTTATAAGCCAACTTAGACATGAAGGATTGTATCATTACAGACGGTCATAACATTCAAGGTTTCAGACAATTTTGCGTGGAGATCTCTTTTGAATAGTCGTGAAACCGGCTCCTCTCCAAGCAAAATCACCGAGAAAGGTAAGACCGGATGTGATGGAATTAACTTCTGCATCTAAGTCTGCTTTTCTGTTACAAAATGAGTGTTATTTGACGTCAACCAAACAATCATTCTTGATTGTGAGATTCGGCAACCAACTATACATCAATTTGGGACACCCCTCATACTTTTGAAGTCTCTAACATCAAGATCTAACAGGCATAAATTGAAAGCTAAGCAACGATGTCTTGATACGTTTTTCTCTTTGCCTTCTGTTACAAAACCAAACGCGAACAACTTCTTTGTCTAGCTTCAAACCTTCAGCAATGCCAAACACTTCGAGCGATGATGGTTTCGGCTGCCTTTGAAAATATCGTTCCAACATTTCCTTTGCATGCAGGCCTATTGTTGTTCTTCTCTTTCGCTTTCTTTCTGAAACTGGCTTGTCATTGTTAACTACACCCATTGCCTCTGCCTTCTCTAACCATGCCTCCAAAAGTGGTTTTAATTTGCATGCGTTCTTGTAACTAAGTTGGAGGTTTTCAAACCTACAAATTGTTGTTTGACTAAAATCTGTGCCATCGCTCAACTTAGCTAGCGCTGCTCCTACATTTGTTTGCGTATAACCCAACTTGATCCTTCTCATTTTGAAGCCAGTTGCAAATCGCTCCAATTCTTGTAATTCCTTTGAGACGACGAGATGTGTTGGGTCTTTTTGAGCGCTTTCGAGATGTGTGTTTTGCAACTGCTGATTAAGCGAGGCACTGGTTGGAAGCGAGGCGTGGGGATTACGTGCATCCGAGACCATTGTTTGGTATCCTGAATGGTAATATGATGTCGGTTGACTGATGTATGATGGGTAATTTTGTAAATGGTTTGTTGTGTCATGATGGTTGAAGAAAGATCTGTACGAATTGTATGGGCTCGTAGATTGAAGACCGTATTGCATTTTTGTTTTAAGATCCTATAAAGAAAGAATATGATATATTAAATAAAGGGTGTATCCGGTGAGCCAGAAAAAAGTTTCCACTTTTGAGAAATTCATAGCATGAAGACAACTTCACGGATTTGAACGATTCAAATTCTAGTTAAAAGCCGAAAGATCAAAGTATTTTTGTGATTTTTCTCGCTGTCTTACGAGCACTAGAAATGCAGGTAAATTCAACTTTACAAACAATTTGTGGTTTCAAAATGACTTAAAAGAGCCTAAATCATTGATCAAATCGTAAAGGACTCTTTGCACAGAACAATAAAGAAAATGCATTTGTTCATGGGTGAGAGATATCTACTGCACATTCATGCTACGGAATTGAAAAATCTATATAATTTGTTGAAAACGAATGTCTCAATATTACTCTCCCCAAAGCAATTCGTCCCGTGGTAACTGTTTTTAGGCCATTTTTAGTAATTTTGCAACCGTAGAATTTTTACAAAGTTGAATTTACCAATGCTTCTAGTCCAGGAAAGACAGCGAGAAATATAGCAGAAATACTTTGATATGTCGGCTGTTAACTAAGACCTGAAGCATTTATACCTGTGAAGTGCTCCTGATGGGAAGGATTGTGAAATGTGGAAAGCTTTTTGTGGCTCACACGGTACTTTATTAATTGATAATTCCAAGCTAACCAGATTCTGAAAGCAGTCGACTTCGTAAAGACGAAAATATATTTCCCTATCAAACACAAAGATCTTGAAACAGTAGCTTTGTGATAAAAATTTTTAAATTGCCTTAAATAGCGGACTCCTCAGGTCACATGATACTTTATTTGTGTTCGGTATAAAACAGCCCAGGCATGTCATTTATCTGCTGGTCGTATGAGCCACATTGAAGAGTGTGCGATGAAACGCGTATTTGGTGTGGTGATTTCGTATGATAACGTTGTTGGTAAGTGATTACTTGAGTTTCTTCCAGGTTTAACAGTTTTCTCTCTAGTTACAGGTATATCTTATGTTTGAAGACCGTGCCTAGGTTTGAAGATATTTTTTATTGGAGGGCCTCTTGAAAATCAACTTTCGTTGAAGGTCAACCCTCCCTAATTAAATGAAAGGAATGAATAAGTGGATGAATAAATGAATAAATGAATAAATGAATAAATGAATGAATGAATAAATGAATAAATGAATAAATGAATAAATGAATAAATGAATAAATGAATGAATGAATGTAGTACCCCTGCCTTACAATAATTACTTGAGCACGTTTCAGCACTTGTTATCTTCTCTGGATGAAGAAAATCGTCGGGAAGAATGTTTTTATGTTCTTTAGGATATCAATTGCATCCTACAATTGGGATAACGCATGCTAAGGCACGTCAAATTCAGTACTGAAGGCAGAAAATTTAGTCGTGACTTAAAGCCAGCTTTAAAGGTTGTTGAAGAGGATTTCTCGAGAAAATCCTCAATACCTTCAGAACAGAGTTGCCAGTTTCATTCTGGTACTTTTTAGAATGGACTTGAGCATTTCCATCATTAAATAAAAAATTTGCCAATGTAATTGTCTTGATATCCAGAGAGCAGGTGTCTTTCAAATGAAAATTGTTTTTTTTACTCATCCGGTTGTAAGTCTCTCTTGATTAGGCCCTGATTTCATGATCGGTAAACAATTTCCAAATGAGCAATGGTCCTAGCTCTATCACCTGCCTGCTATGTTTTGCGGGTGGTGACATGAGAGATTCATAGATCAACTACATCCTATTTCATAAATGTCCTGGATTCATGGTAAGTAAACTTGAAATGTAGTATTGCGCCTACAAAGTAACCTGCACATTTGTGAATGAAATAATCGAATCATTGATTCGTGTTGTTAATAGACTTGCATAGTCATATCTAATTCCATTATAAATTCCATAAATTTTGCCACTTATAAAACTCCAGCGTTAACATTTCCAAAACCTAGAGTTAGAAAATTATGACATATAAAGTATGAATGATCAAACCTCAGTTATCGCAGATGATTTACTCCTCATCTCACATTTAGATTTCATGATGAACAACTCTCAAAATTTAGGCGTGTTGCCATTTATTTTGCAATGGTCACAAGAACCAGCTGCCTTAAGTAACAGATGTCTGTGAACGCAATTACGTGTGGCGTTTGTAACTTATGATCATTTTGTCGCTTGGACTGTTTCCTGCTTCTCCCCTCTTCTCTCCTTTCTTCCCCCTCTTTCACAAAGACATCTCACGTGGTAGCGCGCTTAATTACTAACCTGAGGGTTTGTGTTTCGCGTCCGCAACCGGCCGAACTTGCTTCTAAGAACGGGGAAAGTTGAGAACTCTCTGTGATATCCTCAAGACAGAAGGACTTGATTGAAGATTTTCCATATTATCCCAAGACATTATTCCGCTATATAAAATCAAGTAAGAGGCCTATGGAAATTCTTGAAACGTTGTTCTGTGACTAAAAGACTACCCTACACTATGAGTACTTTTTGCAATTTTTTTCAGCACGGTAGATTTCGCGAATCAGGGACTTGCAGAAAGGACAAGCCTGAAGTCCTCAAAATGTTATCAAAAACAGGGGATCGACTTACAGCCATTTCAGATCTTCAAAACAATGAGGTGAAGAATTTTCTAGCCCTTAAATGAATTTTCTACACAACTAGGGATGATATTTTCATTCGCCCAACGGCGTAAAACTTGTTGAAACGTGTTCAGATCATAACCGTAAAATTGAAATTTTAGAAAAAATTGATTGATGAATTTCGGCTGTTTTTCGGATGGACCTGTAGTCTCTCATCAAATCGGAGTGACCTATTTCAGTCGCAAACAGTTCTAAAATTATTGAGCACGTCAGCTATTGACTAAGATATGTACAGTCTATTATTGCTCCGATCAGGGGTGGATCCAGCCCAAAGTTGAAGGGGGGGGGCAATCTGCAGAGTGGGCGCCAAAAATGCAGTGCAATATAAGCGCGCTGAAGGCGCGCAGAAATTTTTGGGCCTTTCTTCAGGAAAAATTCTCTGGTTTTTTCAATTGAATAACGCCTTAATTCATATGCTTCCCAAATTCAGAACGAAACACGAAAAAGAGTGCATTTGGGTCAGGATAAGGGGCGCCCTTCTTGCCCAAAATGGGGCGCCAAGCTGAGTTTTCATCATGAAGGGGGGCAGTTGCCCCCAGCTGCACCCCCTAAATCCGCCACTGGCTCCGATATTCAGGGAACAGTAGCCTTGGAAACGGCGTGCTTCTTTCCAACTCGCCAGGCATGACATCAACAATTCATGAAATTAGCAGGAATCTTCTTTAAATGGGGCATAATTTGTTTGTTGTTGAATTATGCGAACTGTGATCAGATGGCGCGCTATAGTGCGATGCTGATTTCTTTTCACTTTGATAAAATGCCATGGATTTCAATGACGCTGTCAATCGAAATTAGATTTATCTGGATTTTAGATTGTTTAAACTTTAGAAATCAGTTTTTAAGTAGGCAAACTCGGGTTTTCAGCGACAAACAGTCTGAACATCGGCTACAAAGATACTGATCAATTTCGTTATTGTGTAACCGCCGAACAGAAATTTATCGCCACAAAGCATCATCGCATCGGAAAATAAACCAGATCTGGGCGATTCTTTGCAGATATTTAATCGAACATTCGGCACTTCATATTTTCGGCATAAAGTTAATGAAGTGCCTTATCATTCAAAAGTCGGTATTTAAACGGTTTCCTCTGCTGTTTCACCACAACTTGCTGCTATTCAAGAGATTTTGCTCTGCCGAAAGTTAACTGATCAATGACCACGGTTCGTAAAATAGCAGCTAATGGAAGTATCTCTGCATTCTCTATCGTGCAAGGAAAAAGTTGCAACTTTTGGAAAATGGCTAATGTAACCAACAAGGATTCATTTTGTAATAAAGCAACAGCCACTTTAATTGACACCCCAATTAGAAGTGATTAGCAACTGCAAACAAAGGAAATTCTCTCAACCACTTATTCAAAACAGACATGGCTGCAAAAGTTGCCCCGAAATGAGTAGGGCAGACTCTCACCTTGTGCAAGAGGCAGGTGATTTTTCCGAGAAGCTATGTGCTTATAACGAAAGAGAAGGGTAAATCAAAAGTCCTGTCTCTTGGATTTTGTCATTTCAACTCATGAGCTATGTGGTAATTGTTTCATTTAAGCCAAAATGCCCAAAAATTATAATGCCTTCTGCTCGGCATCTGAATTGATACACAAAATTCGCGAGATAGAACTTCAGATTTACCCCTCTCTTTTGTTATAAGCACATAACTTCTCGCAAAAACCTCATGTCTCTTGCACAAGGCGAGAGTTTGCCCTACTCGTTTCGGGGCAACTTTTGCAACTTTAGATTTACCTCTCTCTTTTGTTATAAGCAGAAAATGTTCACTTAAAACCACCTTTCGCATGCACAAGGTTGAAATGGTTTCGAAGCAACTTTTGCGGCCGTGTTTTTTATGATTTATTGGCTGAGAGGATTTTATTTGTCTTCAGTCACTAGTCATGTTCAATTGATGTGTTAATCAAGAGTAACTGCTACTACTGTGTTGTATTACAAGATCTGTCCTTGTTTATGTAACCAATGTTCAGATTTTCGCTTTGTGCAATTTACAAGGACTAAGAAGATGCAGTTAGCCAACTACAAATTTTGTAAAAAAAGGATTCAGCTTTCCAAAAGACAAAGCTTTTTGCCATGCAGATGAGTAAATTTCACACCTTGGAGTGCACTCAACTCAATCAAACTAAATGAACATACAAAGCAGAAGAGTCGGTTTCATTAAAAACGTGAAATGATTGCCGAGGCTGCCAAATCGCGTTGTCTTATACAGAACGGTATCCTTTATTTTACGAAAATTTTACGAAAAGCCTTGCTTTGCTGTTAAAGAATTTTTTCTGTTTCATCTTTCTGGAAACATTGCCGAAAATTGGATGATCTTCTTTATTATGCTTGATGGAATTAATCAAAAATTTGAATTTCGGTAGCAGATGGAAACGTTTCCTTTCAAGAGAGGAGAAATAATATGTTACCTTTTGGTGAGTAGCACAACATCATTGAAACCGTTTTACTTTCAGAACTGTGTCATTTTTAATCATTTCATTTCTAGATTTCGTCAGAAGTAGAAAGACATAATTCTCGAACTTTGTAACATTTACTACAACGTTACATTTCAAAAGAGGAAAAAATAAGGTTGTATTTCATATTTTAGCAGAATCTGCCTAAAGCTCTAATTTGATCCTGAGTATGGAATCCAAGAACGTGTTTAGCTATCTATATTTTTGTTTTTCTGCCATATATTTCAAAAGAATCGCATCTATATTGTTTTAATTGTCACAGCTTTCGCCTCACTTCCGAGGCTTCATCACCATCTAAAATACGGGTCCAGGAGACCCAATGCTCAGGCAAGTCTCAGAAGTTGTCTATGTTCAAGAATAGACCTGTTAGCTATTCTACAATAGAGCCTAGATCGAGCGATATTTTTAAGCATTTTTATATGCAAAGTTCGATGGAATGGCGTAACTATTGTGCACATTCGCATTCGAAAATTCTTCAAAATGCAAACAAAGGTCGTTCGATTGCGATTCTTTTTCAGAAAAGGTAAAAGGCCTATTCAAAAGCAGAATGGGGAGTTCGAATATACCAAGAAGGAGACGTAGCAGCAACAACAACAACAACAACGGGTTTCTCGATGATTGTCACATTGAAAGTGTTCTAAATTTTATTGATTAATTATCGAGAATCAACAAACGAAAGCTAAGTTCGAACACAACCGATGTTTGGTTGTTGATGAGGCCTTTAGTGAAGCAAAAGCTTCAATAGTTAAAACAATGTAAGTGCGTTTATTTTGATTTATATGACGGGACGAGTGCAGTTTAGCAGGCGGCACTAAAATGTTATATTCCTTCTGCAAATATTGAACTCAACCCTAACCCAAAACCTAAACAAACTCCTAATCCTAACTAATCCTAACTTACCCTAACTAATCCCAACTTACCCAAAAACACTATTGCGAAACTAACCTCAACCCTTAACGTATGATGAAGAACGCCATGCCGCCCATTAAACTGCACTCTAGCCTATATGACAAACAAACGAAAACCAAAACATAGCTATGAAGATTAGGTTACTTTTGGGTAAATAGCATAACATCTTTCAAGTCGTTTGGAACTGTTTCATTTTAATCACAGTGTTCATTTATCCTTTCAATAACAGTATTAGATTCATAAGATGATGATTATGGGAGATGAGTAATGAACTATTTGATTAGAACAATCCTATTCATCGTGAAATTCAGTTTGTTCATAATTCGCTTTGCTTTGCCATTGTTTCGTCCAATCAAATATAAACTGAATAGCATTGGTCATATTGTTCGCAAATGCGAGTCTTTGTTGAAAAGTTAGATGTTACGACAGAAAGTTTTCAAACAGCAGAAAGTTTGCTCACTAGAATTTGGACGAAAAGAGCAATGAAATGATAAGATAGGATAATGAATCATATATGGACAAATGTACCATTTATCGTAGTGATTTGATAATCTATTTCCACTTAATACGGCACAAATTGGTACAGTCGATCTTTGCTGCACAATCCTTGTGGACACAAAGGAGTGAAACACAGAGAAAGTTAAGAGTGACAAACTGATGAATGTGCAGATTTAGATTTTTGCCTTTAAGATTTTGGCGCTGCCTAATTGTCGGAATGTTGTCTTACGAGTATTGTTGACACAAAACAATCGAAGAAAGAAAAACGTTTGAATCATGAATAACTAAATAATCATTGAAAATTTTTTGATTCAACAAATTTGATTAAGATGACTCTCATTAAGAAAGTCTTCCGAAGAATTATTGTAGGAGAAAACTACGAGGAGCCAAAGAAATTCTCTAAAGAAATAAAACGATATCTTTCTTTTGTTTTTTGCCTCTGATGGCGAAAAATGATGAATTTAGTTCCGAAGAATGTCAACTGTGACAAAATCTCTTCCAAGATAAAGTTTCTCAAAATGTCGATGGAGAATGGCTGAAATCAAAAGAGTAAAGTTGGCCTATCAACTTTCATCCATTCTTACGATCAAGAAAAGAAGCGTAAATGACTTGTTCTTTTGCTTTCCGTTCAAATCAAATCCCTCCTTAAAAGAACATCTCCTTAGATTTGGCGGAAATCTCATTCTTTGTTACCAAATTCCCTCAATTCTTAACTCGCAAATTCCCCCCCCCCCAAGTCATAAGTCTTCTTGCGTTCCCGCTTTCATGTCATTCAAAAAGTTGAAAATGACGGCCCGTTCAATTTCCGTTAATCATAAGTTCAAATCTATTCAAATAATTTACTGTGAATTGAGCGATGAAAATTAAAATTCACATCGAGAAGAGAATAATGATCTTTTGACAAAAACATGTTTAAAACTCATGGGTTTTATAAACTATTACATATTGAAAATAGCAATGATTGAAAAACATAGTATTTACTTACCATTGTGAATGCACTCATATCTTTAGAGGAAACAATCTTTATCTTTGTTGGAAGTGTTGAAGGGTGACCGAGCGAGCGAGTGACCGATCCTTTCACTCTCCGTTGAATAATGAGTTAAAGCGCCTTAGTGATTTAATATGAAGGAGTTAAATGCGGTGTGTGTTTTCAGCCAAGCTTCGTCGTCACATCGCACTCTGTACTCCTTTACTCACTCAGACATTCTAAACACAGGTTCTCCTACGCTAAATGAGAATTTGGGTAGATTAGACCAAAGGCGGGCATAACGCAGTTACAAAGGTGTACTTGTTCTCTATGTCTCCTTCCGAATTGAATGACGCTCGAGAGGGGATGATTCGCGTTGGATGAGCTCGCACGGCATCCCGCTGCGTGTGACCGTTCGCGTCATTTTCAGTTTTTTCATACAGGTCGAGCAGGACTATGACCGCGCGCACACAATGAATTTTATGCCCCAGCACGTTTCACCGGCCCGCATATTTGCACCTGTGCGTGATGATTTACACTGTAAAATCACTTACAATTCAGTGAAATTTTAAACTCTTTTGTCTTGTGCTTTTTAGGCCTATTTTCATGTCCATGTGTAAACAATTATTTAAACATATTTTTGCGCTTTTAGAGTCAAATTCAGCGTTCTAAATGTATGCATTTCGTTGAAAGAACTGCGAAGTCATATTGAATTTATTCTTTAGGCCCTTATACATACCCAAGTGTTAACTATTGCTTTGAACACAATTTTGCGCATTTAAGTCAATTGACTGTTCTAATCTATGCTTGTTCCCTATGCTCTTTATGTTTTTTGTACCATATTAAATAAAAAAAGTATCATATCTGAAAAGCTGCAAAGTTTTTTCATTTGTTATTTGACACTTTACATCTTTAGGCCCTATGCCCGTCTGTCAACGATAAATCTGAACACATTTTTGCGCATTTAAGTTCAAGATCAACGTCCTGAGCACATACTTTATATTCAGAAAATCTGGCTGTGTACGAGCAGTAAGGAAAAGAGTTTACTATCTGAAATCAGGTTTAAAATCGTAAAGTTATGCATCTCTTTTCAAATGCTGAAGACGATGAATTCAGTGACTCAATGTGAACCAGCTTTGATTATTTCAGGTGACAAAATCTTTGCCCAAGTAATTCTACAACGAAAAATATTTCAATACTCGACGATAAATTAAAACTTTGATTTATTTTCTTCTCGGATTAGTGACTCCAGGGCGCAAATATTAATATTTAAAGTTTAAAGTTCACGGCCAGTTTTTCTTGAATAATGCCGACAAAAGGACTAAATTTCTCCTTATGAACACCAATAGTTAAATAAATTAAGCTTTAACTTATTTCCATATGTTCTTCATTCGATACATGGTAATTTCTCCCATTATTAGCCTCTTTTGCATGATCAAGGCTCATTTTGAAGTTTCAAATGATGAACCGAAAAACAATGAAATGCACAACGAATGGATTCATCTTCCAGGTTCCACACTATATTTCGTATCTACTTTTTTCTGCATATTCAGCTTTGCTGACCTGCCGTATTGTGAATTGCTGTGGTTTTACTGGTGTGTTAGTCAAAAGCAACAAATTCTTTTTTCCTAGATCTATGTGCGCTGTCATTGCAGTAGAGGCGTGCGTGTTTCATTAATCACAAGAGAAAGAAAAAAATATAGCCGAATGAGTTAAAAACATGTTACTACATTAGGCTGCTGTGTGATAAAAAGTATAGGCTCGAAGTTCAAAATGAAAATGTTAATCTATCAGCAAAGGCTAACTTAGATGGGAAGTTTTGTTTGGTAAAATCACTCATCTCTTTGACTCCCAAAATTAGAGTGATGTTGGCAAGGGGTTTGTACCGATGAGAATTCCACGGTCGATTCTGGTCAATGATTTCTTGCCATTAAAATCTCAATTCCTTTTCTGAAACTCACAATTGCATCGAATTTGAATTTCAATTGCAAGAAAATAATGGACCAGAATCGAATATGGAATTCTCGTTTCCATAGAAACCCCCTTCCAGCATTTTCGTGATTTCTGGGTCTCAAAGGTGATTGTATTTACCTACCCTGGGTACCAGAGTTTCAAGATTTAAAAGAAGGGAAAATTAGGGAGAGGAAAAGAGTGAAGGAAGACTTTCTTTCTTTCCTCCTTCTTTTTTTTCTTTTTATTATTCTTTGGCTCAAGTACCTAGGGTAGCCTTTACAAAAAAAATTTGTCACATCTAAGTTTGCTTTTAACGGCCCCTTTCTCTTACAGTCAGCCAACCGTGTTACCTTCGTTTTCACTCAACAAGTTATCATTGCAAATAATACGATTGTTTTTTTTGCTGTAATATTCTATCTTAGTTTGTATTTTTCCCATTTTTGTTATGTGTTTAGGCCGTACACGATGCAATATTACATTGGGTTTTCATAAAATGGAAAAGCAGCTGTTTTGTTATAGAAAACAAGGTGATGAAAAAAATTGAAGGAGAAATACAAGAATAATTTCTATGACAAGAATTATGCAATATTGGCAACAATCATTTTTGCCGAATATGTCATAGTGTGATCTTCTGTTGATAAAACAAGCTGCCGTTCCCATAGACAGCGGTAATTGCACACGAGTTTGCACAGTCAGCGGACAACGGTGGAATCCAAGAACAAGCAGCATCCTCCTTCATCGCGCTTAACCCTATCTTTGTTGGGGAGAACCGGCCTTAGTAAATTATAGATTTTTCTAGATAGCTCTGTCAGAGGAAATTTTATGGCCTTAAGACTTCTTGCCTATTTGCGACAACCAATAGTGCAGCTTCTCAGAAAGCTTCATTGAAACATTTTAACAAATGATAAGGAGTATCGACCACTAGGAAAATCGTAAATTCCGAAGTCTCAATTATCGCGAAAAAAGTAGCAATATTTCAATAATTTGCAAATTTGTTTTGCAGTTTAGTGTTATTTGATGTATTCTATCGCAATCTTCATGTTTGGCTCCAAATTGTGCTCCAAATTTAATCTTTTCACGATTTTCCCGATTTGGGCCAGTTTGCAGGTTAGCTTTTGAAATATTCAAAAATTACATGCCTGAAGCTATTAACGCAACAAATTTGGTTGCCCTATCTGTTACCAGTCAAGAGTTGGGTAAGGGGCTTTTCTGTTCCCCAACCAAAGTGGGACATATGAGATTGCCCAACCACTATGAACAACGAATATGTCCAAAGGGAGCCAATATGAATGTTACAAAATTGAAAATGTCAACTGTCTTTGAAAAGTAAACAAACATTAAGTAAGAAAACTACAAAATGAATATAAACCTGAAAATGAATTGTTTTATCTCATGAACTATCATAGCCGTGCTGCATACATGCATGAGAAATACCATTACATACAAAACGTTAAAAAAATCGTGCAAAAGAAGATCACGGAAGGCAAGCTTTTTCAGAAACGTTCTTGAATCTGATTTATTTACCGTAAAAGCTCGATTAAGCCCACGGCCGCTTATTCAATTTCGAAGACTCTAGGGGGGAGATGGGGTTCATTTGAGAGGAGGGGCTTATTCACAAAATTAAGTGACGAGGGTATGTATAATAGGCCTTTAGTTTTCATCCCATTTTTGCGATATAATAATGCAATTTTACGTGTCAAATACGATAATTTGACAAAAATTTTATTCCAGACCATATCAAGATTAACATGCAAACTTGTCTGCTGAATAAATGAGGATCGACTGTAACTTCTGATATTTGGTCTAAGCGAGGGGGGCTTAATACAGAGAGGGGGCTTGGTTTTAACTTTGAATTTGAAGGGAGAAGCTTATTGGATGGAACCCTTGATAGAGAGCGTACGAAGATAGAGCGCATGGTAATCACCAAGAAAAATATATTTGAGTTACAAAATCAGTTTGAAGAAACTCTACTGAATCAAATAGGATTGAGGCAGAATTTACAGAAGAGCTTTGCAAGGAATTTCAGGCCTAAAATGAATGCACAATTCACCATTATTTATTATAATAATCTTAACGTTTTACGCCTCCTCAAATATTTTACTTAATCATTGAAAATCTCCGCGAGAAACGTTACACCAACAGATGACTGACAGTTATACTGTTGGAAGTGAGCATTGCATGACAGTAAGGCAACAAATTTCAAGTAACATTCGCATTGAGTTTACACGGTTTATCAAAAAAATTGTGGCACGTTTGTGTGTCTGACTTGTGGGATTAGCAGCTTTGTCTCAGTTTTTACACTGTTGCGCAGGTCCGCCTTTAACTTGGAGTTTGACAGCTTGTTTGAGTCAATTTTGAGAGGTGGTTATTGTGACACAGGTTTCCCGTCAATAAAAATACATTGGAACATTTAATTGAGACTTCTCCTCCGCATATAATTGCAGAACAAGATCTTAAACTCTCAAAGTAAAGCATAATCTGTTCAACTGTATAAAAGTGGGACCATTGGAATAAAAGCGCCTTCATGGCAGCCACGCAAATGGGGCGCAGTTTCCGGACATCTTGAACAATCACATAGCCATACGTCATATGAGAGTTCTCTATTTTTTTTTCGAAATTCTTCCCTTATACAGTCAAATATTCACACAGATACTTAAAAGGAAGAGACTTTCGCGGGAAGAAACTTTCACGAGCTCGAAAAGGCGAGATTTCGTAAGAATAAGCTTTCACGAATTAGATTTCTTATCAAATTTTTGCTTCCAATGTTTAAGATGTTCCTCGATTCTCCAATTACTCTCCCAAACAGTCCGTAGGTTTGTTTGTGGTAGCGTATTTCGACAGAGTTGATATTTAAAAAGAGAAATATCATTATTTGATCACAAAAACATTTGGTTCTATATCCTAGGAATTTCGCGTGGATAAACTTTCGCGAATTTGGCATGTTAGGAAATTTCACGGAATAAGCTTTTGCGGATTTTGGCCAAAAGAAACGCGAAAAGCGCGAAAGCTTCTTACAGCGATAAAAGTGTCTTGCCTTAAGATTTATGAAGCACTTTAAGGCATACAAGATTAGAAAAAATGAGAGAGGCTTTTAAGAAAGAGGTTTAGGCATGGAAGAATGAAAGACAATTAAACCAGTGGTAGGATCACGTTGTTAATTCGTTGTATTAGCAAGAATATCCGACTTGAACATCGTTATTGTTCAAAATGAGGTCGTTGACGGTGATTTACATGTCATATGTAAAAGAAATTAATTAAACGGTCCTACCTTACAAATACGAATGATTTCAAATGCAGCACTGCAATAAGTAGCAAAATTTCCCTATTCAATTGAACTCCCATTAATGGACACCGCTATCTATAAAACGGATACTTTCGAATAACGGACAAATGTTTTCGTCCCAAATACAGCATGAAAAAAGAGACACCTCCATACAGCGAACACTTCTCTGCAATGGAGAATTTATTGATCGCACAGATTTAGTTATAAAGCGGTTTCCCGATAGCGTTGAACTGGAATACGTTTTCTGGAAAATCATGGTTAACTAAGTGTAAAGCATATCACTATTTCTCTACTTGGTAGCTATGAAGAAACTGTTCTCTTCCTTACAATTTCCAACTTTCAAATTCTGGAGAAATTATAGTATTTCTTGCTAGGAAATGTACATTGTTATTATCAAAATTTATTCATTCCCAACTTTGGTATTCGTTTTGCACAGGGTGTCCCAAAACCGTGCCCATTATTGTGGCTACTGCGGAGGAGTTGTAGGATCCATTGTTGCATTCTTGGTATAATTGAAAGGAACAGACTTTAACTTTGATAGGCTGATAATCGCTACAATTACGACTCATAAACTAATCGAAAATTCGGCCAGAAATTAATGAGCCTCGCTTTGATGAGTACTACTACTGCACTGCTTGCAGAAACCTCCACTCTGACATCGGAAACCTGCTTTTGAAGGCCAAATTATTTTTTGGATTGCACTACAAAGATATACAGCAATACTTCCACGCTTCATCACTTTTGAAGCCTCGAGACTTAAGGGAGGTTATGGCAATGGGGCTGAAATTTTAATATCCTATTGGTTGGTTTGAACATAGTCAGCTATTATATTGTATGGAACTCTGCTATCTCATTGGTCACGCCTGTTTCATGTTGATTTTGTTGTCCGGATTTTCAAATTGTTTGATAATCTGTCCCACTTGAAGCAAAGTGCCATCATTCAATTCAATAAACAAAGCGAAAACTGGGACTGAAGTGGTTGGTCAAATATTTCTTAGCCAATCTGACCAGTGCTTACTGATCTATGCCTGGACTTGCTACAAGTCTATCTTTTGGTAATGAGAGAAGGCAAAATATAAAGAAAAAAGAAAAAAAGAGAAAAAAGGAGGTAAGAAAAGTCTTTCCTTCCCCCCTCTTTTTGCTTTTTTTCTATTTTCATTTTGATATTTTTCCTGGAGTTGAGTAGCAAGTTCAATCTATGCCATGCGTGAGACTCAAAGAAGTGATTATTTCAACAACAGCACATTCTTTGTTCTCCAAAATTTTGAAAATCAAGTATGTAAATTTGAAAGAAAGGGCTGTAGCATTGTGTTTGCATATTTTCCTACTTTTGAAAGTGGCTCAATGCTATTTTTTATCTGTAAAGAATGCAATTTACCCTTCAAAAACTGTAAATGTAATGCCAACACAGCAATCGAAGGAAAGATCCTTTCTTGCAGCAATGTACTTGACTTTGGTATTATTTGAAAGTGAAGAACATGCGGGTTTTGGAAGCAATCAATTCCTCATTTTCATGTTCCACATTTGAAGAAAATAATTCTACATGAGAGCCCTTTCTGTAAAGTGTCTGTCATGAACATCGACTGCCTGTGACTTGGATACGCTGTTTGTATGTCTGATGATCGTCCCACTATAGACACCACTCCAATTAAGATCCCTATGCCCGTTAATGCCGCTGACATAACAATTTGAGATCGTGGGCTTATCATCACTGGTCTTGTGACTGTAGTTTTCGCGCTTCGAAAAATTCGAAAGATTCTGTTTGTTCGTAACAGAAGTGGCGCGTAACAAGCCGTAAAACTGATGCCGATAATGAGTCGTTGAACAGTGCAAACAGTGTAACTAGGTCGTAATATGAATATAATTGGAGAAGCGAAAACAAGAGCAATCCCAAATAAGAGATTTAGGCAAAGTTCTCTACTTGAAGCCTTGACAATGCGTCTGTTAATGTTCTTCACAAACAGAACAACAACAGCAACAGTTAGCACAATTCCTACTAAAGATGCACTTAGAATCGTTGCTGTTACATTAGCATACATTCCTATGTATTTGATTGGCAGAGCTTTGCACCTTTGGCGGACACTGTCCGGAACATGATCTAGATTACACGGGCGACATGTATTGTTCGTTGTGACGTCATTTTGTTTGCATTTGATACATGTCCAACAACACATTGTTTGTTGACTTCGAACATAGCCGAAGTCACATGGGTTGCTGCAAACAGAAATCGGCGCCCTTGATTGGTTCTTCCATACAATGCGATTGATATCGATTTGAAGCCTCCATGATTCAGGTTCGAGTGGTTTGCTGTCAGCCAATCTTGTGTTGATCGTCAAGGTAGTTTTGTTGTGGATGTTGTTCCAAGTTCCAATTTTTCTCATAACAGGCGCAGTGCCATCATTTGGGAAATGATAATTCAAGATTTCATAATTATCATCGTGGTCCCCTGTGGACGTGAAAATAAATGTGCGATTTCTGAATGGTTCTTTAAATTCTGTCCGTTTAATATTATACAATACTGATTTGTAACTGGTAATTCGTTGCAACATTTTGTCAACTTTTGTGCAATTTTCTACCGTTTTATTATGCTGGATACATTCCAGCGAAATAGTTTCTCGGAATGCATAAGCATATGCATATACAGCATTGATGACTGACAAAACAGGTGTGTTACTGTAATACCCCTGCCCCTCTTTTAATTGCTCCTTTCCGGTGCACAGTTTCCACCCATTGGAACTGTTCTTGAATGTACAGTTGAATGTGTGACTCCAGAAACTCTTAAACCAAATGTTTCTTGTGTTTGTTTCCGGTTTCAGGTTTAAAAAGTAATCCCTGAATTCTTTCACTTCCTCGGTTTCAACTTGGAATGTTATTGAACCATTTGCAACGGTCTTATCCGGTGCAATATACGCCCGGCTACCCCATCCATCACTGATAACGAACTGCAAAGCTCCGGTTTGGTTTTTCATATTTTCTGCTGTCTTGAAGAATTGTATCAAATCATTTTCAGTCAGCAATAAGTACACAACTTTGATCGATCCGATTTTCAAAATCTTATTTATCGCAAATGTATGATCATCGCCGTTTGAATGTTCCGGGATGATCACATCGACCGGTATGCAGATCTTTTGTGCTTTTGCTGCATGCCGGAAGAGATCAGAAGACCGCTCACCATAATTGCCATGAGAGCTTATCATGGCAATATATTGCCATTTGAATTTCAATGCTATGCTCAAGAGTAACCGGACAGCATTTCGATCAGACGGAACTGTCCGATAGAAATAACCAAAGCGTTCTCGGTTCTCTAAGTCTGGACTTGTAGCAGAATAACTGACTGTGTTTTTTCCGAAGATGGTCATAACCGTAGCAGCCGTTTTTGCGTCATCTGAATACTGCGGGCCTATAACTCCTTGGGATTGCCAATCTGCGATTCTTGCGAGTGCATTGCGTAGTGGCTGTTTATCCCCACATGTGTTGTGGATCAGTGCACGCATCTTCAAACCGTAAAGCGTTGTGTTATCGTTGTTAATTCTATCGATCGCAAACAACATTGCTTCAACGAACATTATCCCATACTGAGGGTCGATATCTCCACAGTTCTTCCAAAATCCTGTCCGATAATTCCCTTTCATGTAGACATTGAATATTCCTGCTAGTCTGACCTCGCCGTCTTTCGTGTCGATGAAGTAACCTACGTGTTAAATTCGGTGTTTATTTCGATGAAATTTAGCAAGCTTGACAGTCAGAGGTAGTTCGCAGTGCGCGATGAAATTTCATTGCATTTGAAAAATTCGTGATCAGGAAAGCGAAGAAATTCATTACGCATTGAGAACCATTCGTAGGGAAGACATATCAATATGTTTACATTAATAGAAGATATTGAATAGATTGTCACCATTCTTAGCTAACTAATAACGTTGATACAGGATTAGTAAACAGAATATTCAAACATTTGGTTGACTGTGGTAGAGCAAGTACATGGGAGATGTTCAAAACCACCTTATTTTTTTCAATCAAAATCTAAAAAGTTAAAGCGCGAGAAATCGTTACTTCATACTGTGCCATCCAAAGCAGGACTTGACACAAGTTCCTACTTTGAATGGCACTCACAATTCTACAACTTTAGGGAAAAGAAAAAGGTAGAGTCCAGGGTAGCTTCGTTCTTTTCACTAAGTTTTAAATCCAGCAGTTACAGGCTAACTTAGATGCGAAAATTTTGTTTTAGTCCCAGAAATAAGGAAAATGTTCGGAACGGGTTTGTGTGGGTGGGAACGAGAAGTCAACATTCGATTTTTGTCTTTTGAGTTATGAATTTAAATTTCGATGGCAAGTGAATCGGGTATCTGAATCGAGCATGGAATTTTCTTTCCCTTGCAAACCCCTTCCCGCATTCTCCTGATTTACGGGTCTAGGGAATGGGTGCAGTCATTGGACGGGATTTTAACACCTTAATTAGCCTTTGACTAATAGATTAACACTTTATTTTTGAAAATGAGCCTTGTGCTCTTTATTTGACAGCCCGCCAAACTTGTTAACTTTTTTCGTTGCTCATCCGGCAGTCCAAACATGTGAAACAATTGATAAGAAAGTAGAATCCCATTTGAATTTATACATACCTTTAGTCATTTTGAAAAAAGTAACCAGCATCAAAAGTTTGAAAATCATTGCAACTTCCAGATAATGCTTATCCATTACATTATTGTTCAATCTTTTTAGTCAGGAAAAAATATCTGTGGAAACAAATGTTAGAATGTGTCGCCCTTGCACTCGCCAGAACTTTGCAAGAAGTCCTCCAAATGTCGATGATATATCACAAAATGTTATATATATTGTTGCGTGGTCTCTTTGAAATTCATGCAGTCTCTTGTCTCATGGTTACTTCGAGTCTTCGATAAGATCCTTTTTGCATTTTTGCGAATTGCAAACATGTTGCAAATGCACCTCTATGAATCTGTTCTTAAATCTTGACTCGATGCTTTTAACAATCCAGTACAAACACCGAAAATTGCAGTGATTGGTTGCTTTCAACAATAGATCAATACTGGCCAATAATAAATTTACATTGTAATTCTTTCTGTCAACAATATATCCCTTTTTCCTCTCTTTACTTTACTAACGGATTTGCAATAGTTGCTACAGCCGTTTCTGTTTGTCGTCTTCTATTTACCCTTCATGAAATATACAAGTAGAACTGAGCACCAATATCAAACATGTACTTGCTCCTCAAATCCTTCAGTTGACAATACATCGAAGACAAAACTAAAATCCGTTCCTTTGACAAATTTCTTCCCAGCTTATTTATTGCTTTATTGTACATACGAACGAATGAAATTAACATCAATGTTACACATGACTGACTTCTGAAATCTTTCAGTTGACAGTGCAGCAAAGACAACACTAAAACTCACTCCTTGTACAGATTTCTTCCCTTTACGTTATTTCTTTATTGAACATATGAACGAATCAAAGTTGCATTTCTCCACAACTTCAGCTCGCTGTACAACAAAAATACTTAGCTTGTTTCTTCTTTCGTTCTTCGTTGCACATCGAATCAAATTAACACCATTGTCACGGATGCTCGAAGCAATTGTCAACAACTACTTTCTTCACTAGTTTCTTCCTATCTTCTTTACTTTTCTATCTTAAATACAAACGAATAAAACTAAAACCAATGTCGCCGATGCTCTAACTCTTCAAATCTTTCAGTTGGCACTACGAAATAAATGAACGCCAACGACTATTTCCCCCTCTAATTTCTTCGAACTTCTTTATTTTTTCATCGTACATACATACGAATGAAGCGAAAACCATGGTCAAATATGCTCCCACCCTTCCGATCTGTAGCTTACACCACAAAATAAATGAGGACCAGTAGGTATCTCTTCCACCCTGTTTAACTTCTTTATTTCGTATCGTGAATAAGTACAAGTAAAATTTAAACGAATGCCACACCTATCTTCACTCCGCCATCCTTCCGGTGTTGCAAACACGAAGGTCGAAATTCACTTTTACAGTACTCGTCAGTAAAGCTTCTGAGTTTCGTACTTTCCACTTTAACACCTGTAAAAACAATTTCTTGATTCCTTTGTCGAATATTTGAAAAGCTTGTCTTTTAACAAACAACGTGTCTTGCTTTTGCAAGATAGCTTTATTTATTGGTCAAACACTTTAAATTTTTTGTATCCTCGCAGCACTTTGATCTAATTATCAAATCTTTGTTGACATTTGCAAGATTGATCAACGGTTTTGCAATCAAACACCTGCATGTTTATCTGTTTTTTTAAATTGGTTTTCTTTTTCATTTGAAATAAACAAATTCCTCAAATTTATCAATTTGTTTTCCATCATCTCAGGACTCCAGCAATACAGCAGTGTCCCGCGTATAAGAAACAGGAATTTAAGAAACACAGATCCTGATTTTCCAGATAATACCCCCATTTTATAAGAAACTGATACAGGTGTGAAAACCTTGTGTCTTTTCTAAACATTATGGATTAATATCTATGAATTTTTCAGCTCACTAGCAGAATTTAATTGTACTCATTCAAATGAAGGCAAGAATTTTGTGTGGAAATTACGCATTCTGAGCAAAAAGCACTTTCCTGGAATATTTGTAGCATTTCCTGGAAGTGAAAATCACAAATACAAGTCAAAGTGATATGAATTGTATCATAGTCATAGATGTCATGCCTGAGAGTTGATTGACTGACAATACATTGTTTTTCTACTTAGAATCTTTACCTTCATTTAAATTTTATCCCACTTACAAGAAATGCGCCAGACCTAAAATTGAAAATGTTGTTTCTTATATGAGGAACACTACTGAATGACTTCGTAATTTATATGCACTTCTTAGCTGATTTCTTTCAAGTTTCGCAAATTTACCAGTTCTAAAACTTTGCTACCCTTGGTCTCTTTGTTGAAGAAAGGATATAACATTTGCGTATCTCAAGAACAAAACCACACATTTAAGATACAGCAGTGCTTGTTCCGTCCCAAGTAACTCCTGAAATTTATCAACTCTTGGAAGCTTTCTGCACAGAAACACAAACTGATTTCGCAACGATAAATTTCTTATATCAAAGCCAAGAACAAGCAAGATCTACCATAGACGTCATAAATTTTCATAAGATTAATATGCATGTGATTGATATACGAATTCTAAAGCTACTATGCAGAATAATATGCATGAATTATTTCTTTCTAAGCAATCAGATGATGATTATTCCAGCATAAATTTTAAGTTGAACCTGAAGAAGAAAAAGTATTGATTTCATTCTGATTGGGCCTGTCGATCAACCATAATCTTATACGTTTTTTCTTTATAAGAAACTAGGATCAGGCCAGAGAACTAAAAGTTTCATAATCTAACATGAAATTTTGTTCATTTTAGAACTAAAACTTTCTGAATTGGTTTCTTAATTTGTGAATGCAGAATTATCAATGTGGTCCCTAACACTGCTGCAGATATGTTTCTTGGCATTTAAAACATCATGTAGGAAAAAACAGTATTGTATTATGCTGAAAACACAATGGTTAGTAAATATTGCTCAAGAATAAAGGTTCAACGATATATTTGCTATAATATCCATGCTTTTGACTTTTAATAGTTTCTTAATGCTTCTCAGATATAGTGCTACAGTTTCTTAAAAGTTTGGCCTTCTTAGTACTGTTTCTTATCAACCAGATTCTTATAAAAAACGTGTATTCGATTGATCGTATGCAAAATTGGGCATTTATCGCTCGACCGAAGGATTGTATGTTATGTTTACGTCATAGACAGGAACAAACAAGGGCAGATGCAGAAAAGCGTTCCAGTAATAGAGGGTCCATAGTGTTCCAGTAATATGTAGAGGATAATAGAGGTTCCAGTAATAGAGGAATTAATTGGCTAAGTCAAACTGTAATTAATTATTCGGAACTCATCGATCAATCAATGGTTCGCGGAAGGCCTAAATCCAACTCAAACTGAAGTGTCGGTTGATTTGATAATTGTCAAAACAAACCAAAAATTTTTTTGGAATTAAAATTGATAAAAGATTAAAAGTAATTTTGGTATAAGTCATCATCATCATCATTATCATCATCATCATCATCATCATCATCATCATCATCATCATCATCATCATCATCATCATCATCATCATCATCATCATCATCATCATTTTCAGCACCGACCTTTATTCCTCAGTTCTTTTTTATATCAATTACGTAAACTGAATCTTTTTCCTACTGCATTCTCTGATTTATAAACCATTTTGTCACAGTTGTCTTGTCTTCTCCCCGTATTGGATCGCTTCAAACTTGAGAAGTTTCTGATTCCGTTTGCTTCTGCAATGGCCTATCGAATGTAGTTGCAATTATGTGATTCTGCATATCAATACATGAAGAACTCGTCATCTTTGTAGAATTATTATCAATGACATCTTTTTCTTCCCTTAGCAGAATCCAAACTTTAGTCCCAAACAACCCAACCAAATTTATCGCAGCATTGATGAAACAAACACAACATAATATCAGTGTACGATACCTCCCTTCTGCATCATTCACGAAATAGAATATAGGCAGAAACAGTGCCAAAACAAGACAAGTTGCATACATTGTAAGCCCAATGTATTTAGCCTCGTTGTAATTCTTGGGGAAATTGCGTGTTTTGAAAGCAAACCATGTTGTGGCAATCATGAGCATTGAACTGAATAATAAATTTAACATCATTGTTTCACCTTTGATCTTGCAGTATCTAACTATGAACTGCCTGTGACTTGGATACGCTGTTTGTATGTCTGATGATCGTCCCACTATAGACACTACTCCAATTAAGATCCCTATGCCCGTTAATGCCGCTGACATAACAATTTGAGATCGTGGGCTTATCATCACTGGTCTTGTGACTGTAGTTTTCGCGCTTCGAAAAATTCGAAAGATTCTGTTTGTTCGTAACAGAAGTGGCGCGTAACAAGCCGTAAAACTGATGCCGATAATGAGTCGTTGAACAGTGCAAACAGTGTAACTAGGTCGTAATATGAATATAATTGGAGAAGCGAAAACAAGAGCAATCCCAAATAAGAGATTTAGGCAAAGTTCTCTGCTTGAAGCCTTGACAATGCGTCTGTTAATGTTCTTCACAAACAGAACAACAACAGCAACAGTTAGCACAATTCCTACTAAAGATGCACTTAGAATCGTTGCTGTTACATTTGCATACATTCCTATGTATTTGATTTGCAGGGCCTTGCACGTTTGGCGGACACTGTCTGGAACATGATCTAGATTACACGGGCGACATGTATTGTTCGTTGTGACGTCATTTTGTTTGCATTTGACACATGTCCAACAACACATTGTTTGCTTACTTCGAACGTAGCCAAAGTCACATGGGTTGCTACAAACAGAAAACGGCGCACTTGATTGGTTCTTCCATACAATGCGATTGATGTCGATTTGAAGTCTCCATGATTCAGGTTTCAGTGGTTTGCTAATAACAGCCAATCTTTTGTCTGTCACGGTGGTTGTTTTGTTATGGATGTTGTTCCAAGTTCCAATTTTTCTCATAACAGGCTCACTCCCATCATTTGGAAAATGATAATTCAATATTTCATAATTCTCATCATGGTCTCCGACAGTGTTGAATCTAAATGTGCGGTTTCTGAATGGTTCTCTAAACTTTATTCGTTCAAGATAAAATGGTATTACCCACTCACTTTGCCTTCCTTGCAATATTTTGTCATGTTCTGTGCAATTTTCTACCGTTTTATTAAGCCTGAGACATTGCCACCAAATAGTTTCTCGGAATGCATAAGCATATGCATATACAGCATTGATGACTGACAAAACAGGTGTGTTACTGTAGTACCCCTGCCCCTCTTTTAATTGCTCCTTTCCGGTACACATTGTACTCCCTTTTGAATCGTTTTTGAATGTACAATTGAATGTCTGACCCCAGAAGCTCTTAAACCAAATGTTTCTTGTGTTTGTTTCCGGTTTCAGGTTTAAGAAGTAATCCCTGAATTCTTTCACTTCCTCGGTTTCAACTTGAAATGTTATTGAACCATTTGCAACTGTCTTATCCGGTGCAATATACGCCCGGCTTCCCCATCCATCACTGACAACGAATTGCAAGTTTCCGGTTTGGTTTTTCATATTTTCTGCTGTCTCCAAGAACTTTGTCAAATCATTTTCAGTTAGAAATAAGTACACAACTTTTATTGAAGCCACCTTCAAAATCTTATTTAACGCAAACTGATAATCATCCGTTTTTGAATGTTCCGGGATGATCACATCGACCGGTATGCAGATCTCTTGTGCCTTTGCTGCTTGTCGGAAGAGATCAGAACATGCATCATAATTACTGTGAGAGCTTATCATTGCAATATATTGCCATTTGAATCTCAATGCAATGCTCAAGAGCATCCGGACAGCATTCCGATCAGACGGAACTGTCCGATACAAATAACCAAAGCGTTCCCGGTTCTCTAAGTCTGAACTTGAAGCGAAATAACTGACTGTATTTTTTCCAAAGATGTTCATAACCATGGCGGCCGTTTTCGCATCATCTGAATAAAGTGGGCCTATAACACCTTGGGACTGCCAATCTGCGATTCGTGCAAGTGCATTTCTTAATAATAATTTATCCCCACATGTGTTGTGGATCAGTGCACGCATCTTCAAACCGTGAAGCGTTGTGTTATCGTTGTTAATTTTATCGATCGCAAACAACATAGCTTCAACGAACATTATACCGTACTGGGGATCGATTTTCCCACAATTTTTCCAATATCTGTGAAGATTGAATTGGTGGCCATTCCCTTTCGTGCGGACATTGAATAGTCCTGCTACTCTAATCACTCCGTCTGTCGTATGGATGTAGTAACCTAAAACATGTTACATTTAGTTAGTGTTTAAGACGTAGAATTACCATTGCATTGTAAAATACTGCACGCTAGGCCTAAAACCAGGGCCGCCGAGTCCCGAGAGCCTTTCGAGGCCCATGGACAAAACTGCGAAATGAGGCGCCCTTGCGAGCGAAGAAAGGCCCTTAAACCCTGAGGCCCTGGGGCAAACTGCCCCTCCTGCCCCCTTCTGCTACCCAAATCGTGAAAATTGATACCGTTCCCCATAGCAAAATCTTGCAAACTAACAATACGCCTCTCGATAACACGGTGGAGCAAAATGTACACGAGAATTATATCTGTTTTATGTCTGTGCTTTCGCACCGCAGACTATCTCCGCTTCTGAATGGAATTAGGCAGAAAAGAATGTCAGAAACGTAGCAAGCTTATCCCACCTGCTTGACGGAAATTAGAGACGGAAATCTGTATTTCGTCAAACGGCGTGACTTTGATCAATGTTTGACATTTTTCTTCATAATTCCGATAAGAAAGTGAGAAATTTAACAGAAAATTCTGTATGAGGGTATTGTAAATCAGATGTACAGAGTAAGAAGAAAATTGAAAGGCTTGACAGCATGTAACTTCCTACTTTTTTGTAAGATTCCTGAAAGGTGCATTCTTTGCACTAGAACCCAGGAGTTGGCGAATTTCTAATTTTGATGGACTGAGCAAGCATTGATTTGTTTTGAACCAAGAAATCGCTTGAGACATAGCTTCATGGTTTGAAGCCACGCTTTCGAAAGTTTTATCACAAAAAATGACATTATCATTATCAGCAAAACTGCTCGAGCCTCCGAATACTCTAGGATGTTGATAAGATTGTTGAGGCAACAGAGGGCATTACCATTGCCCTAGTAAAGAGCACTGGGGGATATCAATTCTTGTTTGTAACCAATCACTATCTAATGAGACAAAATTTACTCTGTGCTTTCTATTTGAGAGGTAATTTGTTATTATTTTCTAATTCGTCTAACTCAATCGAAAATAACTTTATTTACATATCAACACTACTTTATAACTAACGCTAAGATACAGACAACAATAGATATCTTATAGTATAGTATGGTCAGTCTAGTGATTCTCAGCCAAATGTTGAGCTTGCAAACAAGTGCTCTTCAAGTATCATCCAATATCAAGATTCTGAAGGAAGGGAGGGTGGGGTGGGGTTGTACGTCTTGATACAGAATCACTATCGACGTGTGATAACTTAGACCTCATCCTTTGCTTATATACCTAGTATTCCCTTTGGCCCTCTTCTATGCAGTACTGCGCTTACTTATCCCAAGGGAACCTACCCGCTTGAGTATCTCATGGGATAAGTAAGTTCATTTGACTTCAGGCACTGCAGACCAAAGTCATGCGCTTTTGATTAGCAAGAAGAGGGGAAAAAGTAAGATTGGTAACAGGTCAACTTTATAACAAAATATAGTCGATATGAATAGATTGTGCTGTTTCCCAGTTATGAGCGATTTTTTAAAATGCTTTAATCTCAGATTCCTTCAAAGCTGGCCTACAATCATTGATCAAATTCGCTGACAATTCAACAAGACTGTGGTGCTAACCATCAGAAAAATTATTGAGATAAATTTTCAAGTGAAAAGAATAATACGGCTGACCATTTACATGCGCAACTTATTGCCTATAGACATACAGTATAGAGTGTAGCTTCAATTTCAACTGAAAGTTCCTTCATTTAGGCAAGGCTTGCGACACTAAGATTTCTGGCTTGCAACACTGGAACTATGAAATTCTGATTGCCCTTCCGCATTACCACTTCCTTATCAAACAATTTGTGTATGGTCCAAACTTTCCAACTGTTTGAATAAAATGAAAATAGAATTTAAACTTGAGCCTACCTTCAGCCACTTCAAAGACGGAAGCCAATATCAGAAGCTTAAATATCATTGCAACATTCACATTGAATTTGTCCATTGCAATGTCCCTCGGTCGTTTCCAGTAAAAGATCAAGATGGTTGCTGAAATATTGGCTGGAATATTACAATGGATCGCTCTTTTTTGTACATCCCAGAACTCTAGAAAAGTCTTTGAAATATCAGTTATATGTTTATTGCAGAAGATAATCTCACGGGGGTCCATAACATGTTGAGGATACAGGTATGTTCCGCCCATATTGGTGGGTTTTTGGGACCAATATTCTCTTAGTAAGGATCCTTTTTAGCAGATCTTCCTTAAAAGTGGATGGGTTTGGGTGAATTTGCAAAAAACAGTTAAAAACAGGTAGTTTTTCGCCATAATTAATCATAAAAGTGGTTATGAAAGCAAGTCTCTGTAATTAGAAGAGAAGAGGGTTCCAGTCTGAAAGTCAGGCAGCAGACCCTGTCCATCCAAAGGTCATGTAACCCCCACCCCGGGAGGAAAATCTGGTTTTTGTCTTTAAAAGTTATGAATTCTCAAGTTCTGGATAACATCTGTTAGTTCTATGCACGTTGAAGCGCTTGATTCTCTGGATAGCAGAAAATCTTCCGGTGAGGATCAAATACCTGGGGGGATGTACATGACTTGCGGATGAATGGGGGTCTGCCGCCCGGTTTTTAGAAAGGTACCCTCTTCTAATTACCAAAACTTGCTGTCATATCCACTTTCATGATGAACTTTGGCGAAAATCGGCCCATTTTTGGCTATTTTTCGCCAATTTCTGGATAACGCACCCATGTTTATGGAAAATCTGCCAAAAAAGGGACCATTGTTTAGAGAATTTTGGCCCAAAAACCCACCCATGTGGGCGGCACATACCCGTACCCCTCCCCCGGGATCAAATACGAAGGATGCATCTCTCCCTTCGAACGAACTTACTGTTGCACTAACCATGGCAATGAAATGTAGCAGTCGCAATTCTAGATTCCCAGGGAAGCAAAAAAGGCTGCTGCCTGTCCTTTATATAAGGCAGAAAACAAATCACACAGTGGAAAGGAATTTCTTAATCCGCAAAATACCTGAAAAGTTTTGATATTCTTGATAAAGCAATGGAATGGCCCAGAATGTGAATGTAGTGCCTGCAGTATAGTTTTAATTTTTCGACAGTGAATTGCACCTGCAGACATATATATTTCAATTTCATTCATTTAGAGTAGTTAGCTTTATTTACACTTTAAATAGTGCTAGCTATGATTAACAACAACAACAATGATGCTGTTTGTAAGATGCATTAGAAAATCCTGACACAAAAAACTGATTCAACACTTCCATTCTTATTGCAGCCTAACCCTATAGCATGGGTAGCATGGGTATTGTGGACGCAATTTGTGTCGATTGTGTCCACGATACCTGGCCTAAGCGTTCCTTAATGGATCAATGTACTTCGTTACCTTGCTTGTCTTCAATTCATTGCTTTTCTTATCTTTCTCGTTTTGATGCCGACTCTCTTGCTTTTCACGGTTTGACATGGGCCTAAATTTCGAAACCTACCGTGCTCTCAAAGTTATGACCTGAGGACTGAAGTTTCCAGTGCGAATTTAGGCCCATGTGAAAACGTCAAGCAATAAAGAGAAGATAAGCAATGAATCGAAGAGAAGCAAGGCAACGAAAGTTCCGAAAAGGAGAGGGATCTGGGACACAGGCTACATTACAATACCCACGAATAGACATGCTTACTTATACAGTCATCGTGAGGAAACCTCTGTTTGAACAATTCCAGAAAGGCAGTTATTGTCTCATTTTCGGCGGATTCATATGATTTCCTGGCTGAGAGTGAAATAAAAATTTTCCTGCATTACCTTTCTCACAAATGGTTTCAGTGGTCTCTTTTCGTATCCCCATCAAAAATAGAGATATTTCGTTGCGCTGAAATTCTTATCCCTTTAAAATTCTAAAAGAGTTTTTCCTGAACGTCTTTCAAGGTCACGTGGCATCATTCGCGGAGCTACTTTTAAGGGCTGTCACCCCCATGTTGCGACAGCCTCTGTTTGGGAGATTGGCGTATGGAACGAAATCGAGATCGGCCCTGCGATCATTCTTTCCGAATAAACCAAGATGGTGAGTAAAGCAAGCTCGTTTTCCCTAACACATAAATCAAAGAATATCTTATTCATCCTTCGATGTTTTCCTTCACTTTTGATGTAAATTTTAGCTTGATATCTTTTCACTGAATTCTTAGCCACGAGGACCAAAGAAACACCTCAAGCGGCTCCATGCGCCAAAGCATTGGATGTTGGACAAACTAAGTGGAACCTTTGTGAGTAGGGCCTAGGCCCATTGAAACTTTCTGAATTTTGTATGCCATGACACGCCAAAACTATCTTAATTGTACCTTGCTTCTCTAGGTTGCGAAATTATCGTTTATAAAGTTTTTTCGTGCATGCAGTTGAGTTTTAGGCCTGATTTCTGTATATTCACGTGAGGCAAAACACTTATTAGTTAGTGCTTTTTTGTTGTGCAAGTTATGCATTTACAAACCTTTAACAGCCTATTATTCTTAATCTTGCTGCCCTTACCCTCAGAACTGAAAGTTTAAGTGACTTTGTGCGTTCTGTTGCCTGGTTTGTAGAAAGGCTTGAGAAAAACCCAGTGTGGAAAGTTTGTTTTCGTTATACCAAAAAGGTATATGCCATGCAAGGCTGTCTAAAGACAATAGATTTGGTGTCTTCCATTGTTTTTGATGTTGCTCCATGCCAAAGATATTTGGCGTAACGTACATGTTTTCCTGCTTGGAGAAAAGCCTTTCTGCACACCAAATCAAATGTACTTTATCATCAACAAATAATCTTCATCACAGTTGACAGAATTTAGTTGCTAATGGCTTGACCCCCTTTCCCTTTTTATTAATCGACCACTAAATTTGTCATTATGTTAGTGCTTACTTTGGTCGTAAATTTATTTGTGTCATGCTCTTGGGTTTGGGCCTAAGCCTACGGTGACTTCTACATCCAACTTGCAATGTCAAAATCAAGAAATGGGCCGCTGGCTTACTGCTACAATCTATTTAAATATTCACCACAAAAGTAACATTTTTATTTAATGGATTTGAGCTGGCTGGACCCACGCCCAGTTCCGTTTGATAAAAATTGTTTGGTGATGATCCCTTATCTCGCATTGTGCACCATCTTGAAAGGCATTTAAAGGAATAAATATGATTTTGTTGGTGATACTATAAATGTAGTCAAATAGGATTTCTGTCATAAGCTCTATGTGCAGCTTGTCCCAATTACATTTCAAATTTTTATTTCTATATATTTGTTTTTCAGGCTCCACGTCCATCACCAGGCCCTCACAAGCTCAGGGAATGCCTCCCTCTTATCATCTTCTTGAGGAACAGATTAAAGTATGCTTTGAATTATGATGAGGTCAAGAAGATCTTAAAGCAAAGATTGATCAAAGTGGATGGTAAAGTTCGCACTGATGTCACTTATCCTGCTGGATTTATGGGTAAGTAAAATCAAACAAAAGACCAGGTTCTTCTACACAAAACATTCCCTAACATGCCCCCCCCCCAATCCAATCTGCAGAGTATGGCAATCCTTGACAAGATCTAACAGGTGCAGGTAAAAACGTAATATGTTCACACAAGATGTTCTATTGCTATGTGTAGTAGAGAGCAAATGATCTTCAAAATTGGCATGCGTATTGAAATCTTTTGAAAAATCTTGCTTGTGCTATTGCTATGCTCTGCAGACTGGACTCGAATGTCCCTCTGAAAATTGATAGGGTTTTCCAGGCCACAGTACTGTTCTTTTCAAAATTGGTAAGGATATGATTTCTGTTTTGTTTGACGCAAAAACACATTTAGCTTCTGTTTTGCTGCCAAACTTCTTAATCACTATATATATATATATATATATATATATATAATTTATAAAATGAAAAGGTTAACACACAGAAGCACAGTCAAACAAGATATATATATTAAAGGCAAATCAGATCAAGCAAAATTTTCAGAATCCCTTTGTCCTTCAACTCCGCCTCATCAGATCCATTGGATTTGCCTGAAAAAAATTTATCTGAGGGTCACTGCTAAATTTGGTAGAAATCATGAGAATATGAGACTTCACAGTTAAAAGAAATGGCATATATATACTTTTTTGTCAGTTTTTGGTCTTCCTTTTAGCGAGTGGTCTGCAAAATTCTCATCTTCTTTTGACAAGCTAATTTTCATGAAAGCTGAGCAAAAAAAAGATGTTTTAATGTTGTAAATTCCAAAGCAAAAAATTTATGTAAGATTTTATTTCAAAGTTCTTGAAGCAAAATTTGTTCAGCAGATATTGGACGAAGTTTGTCACCTTTTCACTTTCCCATTTTGAGAACAAGGCTAAAGATAAATCTAATGTTAAGGGAGATCTGTTGTAAATATTGTATATAATAATTGAGAAAATATTCTAACATATTTCTGTGGAGAAGGGGGTATTCCTCAGTCTTAATGAGTGATAATTCTATTGCTTTTCTGCATGGTAAAATCTGATTTCCTTGCTCAAATGAGACAAAGTGTGCATTTTGCATAGTGATAGTCAGATCTTTTCAAACTCTAAAAAGTTTCAATATTTTTTTAGATGTTGTAACCATTGAGAGGACTGGGGAGCACTTCCGATTGCTATATGATGTGAAAGGTAGATTCATCTGCCACCCCATTTCACCAGATGAGGCAACATACAAGCTTGCCAAAGTCCGCAAAGTTGCAGTGGGACAGCACTCTATCCCATATTGTGTTACTCATGATGCCAGGACCATTCGTTATCCAGATCCAGCCATTCAGGCGAATGATTCTGTTGTTGTTGATTTGAAAACTGGCAAGATCACAGATTCTATATATTAAGTTTGACACTGGAAACACTGTCATGGTTATTGGTGGACGTAACACTGGCAGAATTGGAACCATCACCCACAGAGAGCGACATGCCAGTAAGTCTTTTTTTAAATCTCTCCAATTTTCAGAAAACTTTCACCATGATGTACTATGGTGTACTGCGGGTGAAATGGTAAAGTTTGAGGTAAAATGGGTAGGGGGGAAATTTGGATAAATTTTGTTAAAATATTTCTGCACAGTTTACATCTAACTACAAATGCCCAAACAAGCTTCCTTGACATAGTGAACATCAATTTATTAGTTGAGGGTCTACTGTTTTCCAGCAGTCAATAGTCCTCCTTGTTCCCCAGCCTACCCTTTTCACACCTGCAGACTGTAGGCCTTTTTACCTGGAATGTTGTTGGTATGAGGAATGCAGGATTAGTTTTGAAAAATCTATCAATTGATAACAGATATATTTGTATATATACATATATCTTCCTAAATTTTGTTGGAAAAGGTATGGATCAAAAACAATAACTTAGCTTACAGATGAAATAACTGGTAAAACAGTAGTTGTAGAATGGTCCCATCATCATGCACCAGTCTTCAAGCGTTGCTCTGAGTTTATTTTCATGTTTTATGAGTGGATGGATGGAAGTTAGTTATATGCTAGTGTTCAGTTGTGTTTATGTTATAGATATTTTAAAAGTCAAGTTTGTCCACCATTTCCAGCCTTTTCTCTGAAATATTTTAATTGTTTCCCATTCAGAAACTCCAGTCATCATATTTTCATACTGTGTTTGTTGTTCCACCCATGAAGTTATCTGAATTTTGCTTCTGTATTCATAAGCCAAGCACAAGACAGTGGTGGTCTTCAGGCCAAGAACCTCTTTGACATTGACAAAAACTGCAAAACTTATCCATATTCAATTAATAGATCTGCCAAAGGTTGGGCAAATTCTTTTTAAACAACAGCCTTGGTTTTTGGCAGCCTTGGAGACTTATTTTCCCATGGGGTTATGTTTTTGCAATCATCTTGGCACTGACTTTTTCATCCTTATTGACTATCAGTCTTGCTTTGTGAATTTCCAAACTCATGGTGAATTATGTGATAGTTACATTCTCTTCACACAGTCTTCCATTGCCAGTATTAAATTTTAAATTTGTGATGAATTGAAAAGATCTTTTATGGATTTTGAGCACGTTTGATAAATATATGAGAAACGCTCAGATGAAATCACACTGCCACATACAGCACTCCAAATCTTTCAGTCAAGTATATATAGTTTAGTAGGCTAGATGTAGCTTTGTTGAAGCAAATCCATTTATTTCAAGCCCTTAAACCATGGTACATAGTATGATAAAAACCAAATATTGCATATTGCCATGTGTAGTAACAGTATTGATTTGACACATCAGAATCATTTAAATCTTACCAAGTTATGCCAGCTGGTTGGGTGGTGCCTTTGTGTGTGGCCCTGCCGCTTGGTTATACATCCTTCCCTATTCACCCTGTAGTTTCTAATGTTGATTGCTTTGGGGCAGTCATAGTATATTGTGCCCTGTGGTATGATCATCCTTGTAGTGTTTTGTAGAGTAATAAGTAGGTACTGTAATCAGTAATTTGTCTTTTGAAACTTGTTGAAATATATGTAAGAAATTAGTATTGATCAAGTTTTGCAGTTGAGTAGTTTTTTTTATAGGTTTTAGCTAAAGTCACACTTCGTTTTATTTTAGGCTCCCATGATATTGTACATGTTAAGGATGCCACTGGTCATTCATTTGCCACCCGTTTGTCCAATATTTTCATTATTGGTCGTGGAACAAAATCCATGGTCTCTCTGCCACGTGGAAAGGGCATCAGGCTTACCATTGCCGAAGAAAGGGATCGCCGTTTGGCAGAAAAAGCCAAGTCTGGCTGAACAATTCAGTAGAAATGAATAAAAGATATTAAAAATGCTCTGTATTTGAAAAATGTGGGTTTTCTTTGCTTTCGTTCTTGCCTGGAGAATCAGAGTGCTTTTCTCTCTAGTATTTAGTCTTGGCAGTCACTGCATAATAGTAATTGACAATTCAGCCCTTTGAACCATGACATGTCAATGGTATGTAGATGTACCAGCAGTTATATTGTGCCATATACCATCAAGGCTCACAGAGCAGCATGAAACAATATGTGGGTATTTTCACTTGTGTTCAATATTACAATGAAGGCATCTGGCGTTGTGGTTTTGGAACTTCTTGTTGTCGCAGTTTGCTATTGATTGTGTGTGCTGGTTTCAGTTGCATATTTTAAAATCACAGCCCTATAAAATCACAATCCTATAAACAAAAGCTGAACAGATATACTTAATACAAGCGGAACGAAATTAGGATTAATATGCCAGATTATCTGAACACAACAATGTTTAAAAAATACCAAGCAAATTACATACTGAAAATATACGATCGGGACTCTGAAGTGAATTATATACCACACTACAGAAGTTGTTTGGGAGAGGAAATGGCTTCGTCCGAGGAAACTTATGTGCCACCCCCCTTCCCGCTCAGCAGGTTAGAGCTCATGCGTAGCAGCGTTTTGGAGTTGCAGTACTCAGAGCTTCAACCCAGAAACGCTACAGCGCATGCGCCATAGCCCACTGCACGAAGGGACACATAAATTATTTCGGACAAAGCCTATCGCGTCTCTTCAACAAGAAGAGGAATTTTAAGTGGGGAATTTCTTACGGAAGGAATTTCTGATAAAACTAGGTCTTCTTTAAGAAAGCCTCCTCTTTAAGATATCACCAAAACTTGTTTATTTAGCCTTCAAGGATTTTGTTCTCCAAGGATAATTTGCTTTCCGTCTTTACATCTATGACTAAAATTTGTGAATTTTAAATCAAGTCAAAGAGGCTACCTATGCTTGGAAGTAATTGATCCTGGATCTATCTACTTGCCAAAAATGTTAATTTGGCTTTATAATCAAATTTTGGTGCTTTTTTCAAGAATTTCTCTAAACAGAAAGTAGAGTAGAGTTATCAAATCAATGAACAACTAGATACATGCAAACTTCTTTCGCAACCTTTAACAGGGGAATTCTTCTTGGATTTATTATTGGCTCTTGAGAAACGAACAAAACTAAGCACTGATGATGATAATGATGATAATGATGTTAAATGGCATCTAATTGACATTAGTAAGCATATATGCTACGGACTGCTAAAACTTCTGGGTGAGAATTGTGTACGTTTGGAAGGACTTACTCTCTGCAATCGATTTCATTACATCTGCGGGACACTACTGTACCTCTGGGGAGCAGCGGTGATTGACCACGGAATAGACGTCCTTCTAACAAGTCTACCTTCTTAGCAAACAGACGACGAGACTTGATTGAACCATTCTGATGGACAATCAAATTTGATCTGCTTCAAACGTTGAAGATTTACTAAAATGAAGACTCAAATATAGTGAAGTGAAAAATCAATTCGATTGATACATTATTTAAAACTAGTCTACATTCACCAATGTGTCATACATTTGTTCGCTCTCACACAATTACAATTTCTAATGCCAGCATAAGCAGTCTCGCGCATCTGATTGGGTGATACGGACAATAAACAGGACTATGAGACGCATCTGATTGGTTGATATTGACAATGCAAAGAATAGGAGACACATCTGATTGGGTGATATAGACAATGCATAGAACATTAGAACGGATTAGCTGCTGATCCTAATGACTTTCAGACTTTCTAGGGTTATACAAAGTGAAATCAGTCTGCCTTGTGTAAGTTCTGACTATAAATCAATTTAAAGGCTCAGTCCCATTCAGTAGAATTTTTCGAGCGGACAGAGTTGTACACTATAAAATGATTGTCATTTGTAACATTCTTTTCGAATTTACAGCGATGTTTTCTCTCATAAACGATAGATTTCCAATCCGCTCGGAAAATTCGACTTCTTAGAAATGAGCCTTTGGCTTCATAGTTTGTTCCTTCCACTGTAGAAGTACGTCTTAGGAAATGTTGAGCCAAAACATGGGTCGCAGGAAACGAAGTAATAGTTAAAAATGTAAACGCAAACATACCTGTGTCTTTATTGTGGCTTCTTCGGTCTTTCTTGGCTTTTCTTTGCTTCCCTGCTCAGCTCACTTCATTGCTTCAAGTTCGTAATGGCCTTGCCTCACTTTTGCAGGGAAATTGAATTAGGCCACTACGAACTTGAAGCAATGAATTGAGCTGAGCCAGGGAAGGAAAGGAAAGCCAAGAAAGGCCGAAGAAGCCACAATAAAGACACAGGTATGTTTGCGTTTACATTTTTAACTATTACTTCGTTTCCTGCGACCCATGGTCAAACGTGGCTTGCAGTCATCATTTGTTCACGAAGCATTTTGTTTAATTTTTTTTTGCCTTCATGGCAGAAATGACAAACCATGTGAACGTAATCAAGGCTGGAATAAATGCTGCGGATTTCTCTGCCAAACTGTCCCCAAAATATTTCGTATTCGTTCTGAAGTCAGACTCAAAAAAGCTTCGAGAATCCTTTCCAGAATGGTTTATCCTGTACTCGTATGACATCATAGTCTCGTTTGCATTTTGGATGAAGCTGCGATCAGTAACACTGTAAATCCTCTTGGTTTCCTTGACGACATATTGACCATATTTGAAAGGGCTGTAAAATAATTGGTTCTTCCAATTCCATACATCAATCACCATGACAACTGCGATTAGGCCATAACAGATCCAGTTCCCAGTAATTTTTACTTGCCTGCGCATCAACTTGAAACTTAGATTTCTCTTATTGGTACCGGGTAATTTGAACTTGGTGGTTGATGAGAAGTTTGGGAATTGCCAGTCCTACAAAGAAAACAAAACTTAGGTGAAATAGACGCAGTGGTCAGGGCATGCAACCTGCAAAGGTTCGTGAACGATGTTTGAAACAAGTTCATTTTCTTGCATAATGATAAGGAGATTGCATGCAACAATGAAAGAGGCTGAAAATGAGTGGACTGACTGATTACATGTGGTAGTTTTGCTCGTTTCCTGAAGAACAACAACAACAACAACATTAATACAATGAGATGAGCGGAAGTTGAGTTTCCTTGTCAAGTGAGGCTGAAAATTGGTCTCTCGTTTGAAGAGGACAGTTTTTGTTGTTATTGTTGTTGTCGTCGTTATCGTTGTCGTTGTTGTGAACCAAAGAAAGGGTTGACTAGACTGATGACCTGGAATTGCTTGATACAGGGACTCATCAGGTGCGTCTTCTCTTACCTGCATAATGATAACGAGATCACAAACAATGATGAACGAGGCAAGGAATGATCTTGAAACTTCATTTGAAGATGGGAGATTTTTGTTCATTGAATCCCACTTTAGGAAATCTAGACAAACAGCAATGATGGAAACGACTGCAGTGGTCGTCGTAATGAGCCAAAAAACGATGATTCGAAGTTTGCCATTACGCCAGAAATATCGCAAATCTTTTACCCAACAGCGATATCTTCTTTGCTGGTGAGAGAGAACAAGATCAAACATTCGGATTTTAAGGAAAAGAGGAGATTGAAAGAGGACAGAATGACAACGATTTGATGATATCACGTCTGGAAATCCAAACTCAAAACTGAGGTCGCAGATGGCGATTCACAGATCTCTAAAGTGCTCATTTGTTGATAACAACTCTTTCCATCAAATACCATTTTAACAATTTAGCATATTCATGATTTTCGTTGTTCAACTGTCTGCACTTGACATATGTTACTGTTGTTTTTCAGACGTCTTTTCACCGTACTTTCACAAATGTTTCACGTGTTGTCATTCTATATGTAACAAAAAACGAGAGGACTTTCGTATTTGCTTGCGTAACAATGAGATGAAACTTTGATGAAACTCGTTAGAAGTTCCTAGAAGATGCGGATTTGCATTTATCAAAGTCGATTACAGTAAAGGATTTCGTTTAAAAATTCAGGATCCGGTTGTTTTTCAAAGGCTGGACTTCACCATCAGATGACGCTTCTTGCAAAACCTGAAATTTAGAATTTTGATCTTATTGATAAGTTTGCCTAACCCTTTCTGACTTGGCGCCCCTCGTACATTTTCATTGATACGTTTTCCATTTTTTGTGAATGCCTCGGAGGCTTAGCAAGTTTAACTTTCTATCATACAGCAAAAAACAATTTTGGCGTTCTATTTTTAGCCTTGTCTCCATGGTAACCAAGTTGTCATGCCACACTCAGTGAAAAACATACTTTGTATCTCTCTTAATCCTGTTTAATTGGTCCAGTTAAGTCTAAACTATTTATGTATATTTGATCTACATATTTCATTTCTTTACGTACAGTAAAGTTTAACGACCTTTTAACAAACGTTCATTTTCATGACGTCATATGACATCATAATGATAATCATGCTCTAGCAACAACAATAACATCGCTAATGGAACTACTATTTCAAACATTCATGGTTTGTGTGGTGAACAACCTTCGTGCCAAATTCGGTTGCCACATCTCAAACAACAGCAGAGATAAACAGGGGGCTGAACCTGCTTTTAAGGCCCCGTCCACACGTATACGTTTACGTTTTGTAAACGCATAGAATGTTTTCCGTCCACACTGATCCACTAATCGTTTATGGAGCGTTTTAGCCTGTCCACACGTAAACGCCAAAACAATGGGAAATGAATGATGAGCATGAAATCTATGACGTCATCGTTTACAAAAGTATGCGTTTACGACCGTCCACATGAAAACGCAAAATCAGTGGTAAAATAAGAACTGCAGATGATTGGTGAATATGAAGTCTGTAACGTCACCGTTTACGAAAGTATGCGTTTACGACCGTCCACACGGAGACGTGAAAACAGCGTTTTCAAAAGTATCCACTTTAGAAAGCGTTTTCGAATGTATGCGTTTAGGATAACTTAAAACGCCGTTTGCGCGTGGACGCAAGGTGTAAACGTATAAGAATGTATGCGTTTACAGACGTAAACGTAGACGTGTGGACGGGGCCTAATAGCTGATTTAAGATTGCAAATGCACGTGAAGAATTTTGCCTATGGTGCTTGATGATCTGGTCCCGTGATTGGATAATGTTTTGCCAGAGAAATAACAGCGTGCGTAGGCATTTTCTCTGTCCTTCTTTATCGACACTGGTAAGTTACTAGACTTATGACCTGGAGTCTCTTGTTTCCATGTGCTCTTTTACTTGATGATGGCACCTCGGTCAACAGGGTTTACTGCAGCGATACAAGGGACTCATCGTCATGAGTCTAGTAGGATACGTGAGTTAAAACAGAGTAGATTGTGCGCCATCTGATTGAACCTCGCTTTCAAAATACCATCTCATTGAGCCAATATAGAAAAATGTGGCACAGGACCATTTCAAGAGTGTTGGTACCATTTCAACCATTAGCAGTAATCATGTATTGAGCATATTTCATAATTGAAGCATTTTTGTTCCCATTCGTAACAAACTCCGATCTATCAGCCGGGCTTGTTTGGTATTGAACACAAACCTTATTTTGAAGGTTGAAAAAGGCATTCGATGAATGTTGTTCGCAGCTAAATTGAAAACCTTGCAGAAATCACAGAACAGAGCTGCTAGAATAGGTACAGGTAGCCCTTTTGACACTTATGCTGCTCCTCTATTGCAACGGCTTTGCTGACCGTTAGTTTTTACACTAGTCAATCTGTACAATGGTAGATAAATCTTTGGATGACCTCGAACCTGAATGCCCAGAAGCCCAGGTATCATTTTCTTCAACTTGTCTGATTTTCATACCATGGTTCTACGAAATACAAAATACAATCTTGTTGTACCAAGATTGCTAACAGCTTATGGTCAAAAATGATTTACGTTTCGTGGAGCCAGCGCATGGAATAAGCTCGACTCGGGAATGAAATTAGCCCCTCAGTGATTCAAAACGAAACTTAAAGCTTTGAATTGAGAACATTCAGGGAAAGCTGCTCAGCATCGAACGTGTTATCTTTCTTTTCCCTTTTCTCGTTTTGTAGCTTTTCAGTAAGAAATTATTGTAAGTAGGTTTACATATACTAGCTTTTTTCCTTTGCTGGTACGATTTTCAAGCAGTTACTTTTTCACTGAATTGTGTGTGTCCCAGGGTAAATACGTTTAGAATGAAAGTGATAGCTTCAGAGTAATGACATTTTGTTGAGCTACTGAAAGATATCTTTGAAGCTCAAATCTTCGTCTTTTTCAATTAATTTTCCATCCAATAATGACGTACCTGTAACATGACATCTGTCACCATCCATGCTGTCAAAAAATGACCAAACCAAACCGTTGCCATGGCTCCTTTCATGAATGTCTCGTACTTTACCTGCATATTACTTGACACAACATACTCATGGTTCCCTGTGGCTTTGAGGGTCTCATTGTACACGAATGTCCACAAGAATATGAACACTATTGAAGTCAAGAACATTATTACCCATGATCCTTCACCGTCTGATGTGAATATTTTGAATCGTAGAATTTTACAGAAAAGAATTTTGTGAATAAAGATCTTGCCGAGAATGATTCCGGAAATAATTGCACTGATCCAGAAAAATACTTTCAATGCTGCAAAACCATTATTTGGGTATTTTGTGAATATGAACGAGTACGCATGCCCGAGAACATCAACTTCGCAATCTGCTGAACTATAAGCAATTGGATCTTGGGCGAACATCAACCAGCTTAGGAAAACCGAGAAATATGCTATGAGCAAACGACTGTTAGGGTGCTTGAAATAGTATTGGAAATCATTCTTAGGTTGCACGTGTTTCGAGTCGATTCTGCACATTTCTGTTGGTGTAGGTGTTGGGGTTGCTCTTGGAGTTGGTGTTGTTGTTGCTGTTGCAGTTTTATCTGAAAATCCATTCATGTTGATCGCTTCTTGAGGAGTTATGGTGTCATCTGTGTCCTGAAATGGAGAAGATGATGATTTAAAGTCCGTTTCTTTGAATAATCTTAAGATCTTGTTACTAGTAGGTCCTTCCCTTCTTCGAACTCGTTGCACCAAATTCATTCTGTGACCAGAATCTTGGAACAAACTAAGCAAGGATGGATTCTGTTGAACAAGGATACAACATTGGAATCTAATATTTGAAAATGAATAGATTTTCCCTCTTCAGTGACCAAGGAGAACTTCATAAAACGAAGAATTCGAATCAGAATAACACAAAGTAATGTTAGCAACCTCCTGAATAGATTTCTTGACGTCTGCGCCCCGGGGGGGGGGGGGTACTTGACTTTTTTTGTACGGGGGTGTGCCCACCACAAAAAATTTTAAACTGCTCCAGAATTTTCCCCTGAAAACGATACCCTGTCCTAGACAAAAAACATTGCAAAGTATGTCCGGTTCCAGCGCAGCGAAACATAGCAGAGGCGAATGAGTTCGAACTGTTTCTAATTGGTCTTATAAATTGCTGCAAAGTCCATGAGAAAGTTGAATAAATTCGGACAAATTAACAAAACTGTTAAAATCAAACCGAGTATTGCTGAAATGATAACCTGCTCTAGAAAAAATGTGCCTTTTTGACAACCAGCTCTAGAAAAACGTCCTTACTTTGATACCCTGCTCTAGAAAAAATTGGTGAAAACGATACGCTGAAAAACAGTACATCCCCGTCCACCAAATATACTAAGTACCCCCACCCCCGGGCGTCTGCGCAGTCAAGTCAACAATTATGTTGTACTTCAGAACCAATATTTATTTTATGGAATGTGAATGAAACATATTATTACCACGAACAACATTATTTTCTATCGTTAAGCAACGCTATGTTGCCATGAAAACACATCCTAGCAGCTTGCACTAGCAGGAAAATGTCAAGAATATTTGTAACTTACCTTATTGTCTAGATCAGTGTCAGCTATTGCAATAGTATACTGCAAAGCGGAAAAATGAAGATTAGATCATGGGTCGCAGGTAACAATGTAATTGTTAACAATGTAAACGTAAACATACCTGTGTCTTTATCGTGGCTTCTTCTGTCTTTCTTGGCTTTCCTATGCTTCCCTGCCTCGGCTCAATCCCTTGATTCATGTCTGCAAAGCAGACCATTGCAGGCTATTGCAAAGTTGAATTAATGGATGACTGAGGCAGGGAAACAAAGGAAAGCCAAGAAAGGCAGAGGAAGCCGCGATAAAGACACAGGTATGTTTGCGTTTACAATTTAACAATTACTTCGTTTCCTGCGGCCCATGATTAGATCAGAAATTCATATTTACTCTGACTCGGCGCAAAAAATGAAATAAGAATGTTATGGAGACTGCAAGGTAGACTTGCCCCAAGTCAGTTCCTTTCGTCCGTATTTTAGCTCTTGGCTCCGCCATTCCTTGACGAAATGTTGGAATGGCGGATCCAGGAACAGCAAAAAGGGGAAGGTCCGATGGACTAAGGGTTGGGAAATAGGTAGTAGAGTTGAGGAAGTCTAAGTGCTAGGCAAAAGGACATCGCTCGCAAGACATCGCGTAAGATTCATTAGGAATATTGTGCAAAGAAATTGATTAGACTTATGTTGCAAAAATGAGCAGTACCATTTCTCCATCTGTTAATGGAGTAGTTTGCGTCAAATCTATCCCAGTTGAAACCTCTTTCGGTACAATCTTCTTTTTCCTTATCTTAAATCTTCCTTCTTTCCATTTCCTGACCATCTTCTCCTCGGGGTTCTCTTCTTTTCCATATTGATAAATGAAGTAAAAAAAGAGACAGAATGCAAACATTGATGGAACGAAAGCCAGTGCTAGAAAAATATATAGAATTCTAAGTTATTATGGAGTTTTGCTTTCAGTTTACAAAATGGTTAGCAAGTCGTTCGCACATATCTAGTTGATCACCGCATGTCGTCTCTGGGACCAGAGGAAAACTGAGCCCATAAATTTCAGTAATTTGTTCATATTACATCCAACCAAAGCTTCCTCTTCAACAATCTATATCACGCTAAAAAATTCGCATATCGAGGTAAGCTTTTGAGCAGATCATGGCAGTAGGAATTTGGTAAAGCAAGGCAAGTGTTTTGATGTGTGGTTGTCTTCCGTGAAATAAACTTCGTGAATACAGTAATTATCAAAGAGAACATGGTTATGTTATTAGTGACATAATTTGGGCATTGATCGTATCCACAATGCCTGGCCTAAATGTCCCTAAATGAATAGAAGTACCTAAATGGCCTAAATGTTCCTAAATGATTGTTTTTCTTCACTTTCTAGATGGAGAGCGGGCGGCTTGCACTAGACGATTTGAGAGGGCCCTGAAGTCTGCTCTCTGAAAATTACGACCTGAGAACTAGTTCACAGGGGCCCCAGGAAGTTGTATAACCCCACTCCCCCCAATGATAAAGAGGCCTTCCTCTGAGCCTCCTTTGCTCCTTTGCGATTGCGAAGCTATGACGTCATGCTGTAAGAGAGAGATCGAAAGCGAGGCGTCGCGCACCTCGCTTTCGATCTCGCTTTCGAGCATTACGTCATAGCTTCGCAATCACAAACGAGGGTCAGAGGAGGGCCTCTTTATCATTTGGGGGGTAGGGTTATACAACTTCCTGGGGCCCCTGTGACTATTATCAAGGCTCTGGTACCCAGGGTACCCTGTGACTAGTTCCCATATCGACGCAGCCTCCTAACGACTCATCTTGGGAGGCGGCGTCGATCTGGGAACTAGTTCTCAGGTCGTTATTGTCAGACCGCTGACTTTAGGTCAATTTCAAATTTTCGAGAACAAGCGGTCGGCTCCCAATCAAGAAAATGAAGATGAACAATGAAATGAAGACTAGAAAGGTAGCGAAATACATTTACTCATTTAGGAACATTTAGGCCTGGTATTGTGGACACTATCAACGGAAGGTGTTGTGGCGCCGTGGTGTAATCCTCTGACATTGCAGCCAGAACAGTCAGGTGGAGTGGGTTCGAGTCCCGGTAGGACCCCACCACTAGAGCGTCATGACAAGGGGTCGCGGACTCGATTAGGTCTGCTCTATTTCTGCGATCCCAGCGCTTGGCGCTGAAAAACGCAACTTCACCTTCACCTATCAACACCCACACCATGTCCACAATACCCATGAAGAGAATGGTTAAAAATTAAAAACGACTGTTTGTGTACGCAAATCTTGTTTTCAAGTAAACAATGTTAGAATGATTTATGAGAAATATACGAATATGAAACGATGACGAAAATAATTGATTCAAGGTGAGACATGGAAGGAATAAATATATTTGTTAAAATTGAATGATTAAGTGAATAAATTAACATTGTTTGGCAATTTTGATGATATCTTTAAAAAAGAAACAAACCTTTAAGTCTCATTGAATAACCTTTAAATTTTGCAGTCGTTACTTGATCACGTGATCCATAAAGTGTCTTATTGGACCCTGGTATGAGATGTGACCAACGCCAATCATATGACAATGTTGTTTCGTTTGCATTCTTTATAAAAGCTCTGTCTGTTACTGTGTAAATGTGGCCTGTAAGAAGATAAAATTTGTTCTCGCTAATATCTGAAACTAATTTGTACTGAATTTGAATTTCAATAGCTTGCAAATAATAGACCAGAACTGAAATAGGATTCTCGTTCCCGCACAAACCCCTTACCAACATTTTCCTAATTTCAGGGTCTAAAAGATGAGTGATTTTACTGAAAGAAATTTCATAACTCAGTTAATCTTTGACTGACAGATTAACATTTCTGTTTGAAAATCAACCGGGTACTTTTTATACCGGGGGGTGCACTTGACCAGATTTTGGTCGGGGACGTGCCATCGAGGCTTCAAAGACATACCCGACCTTATACCAATTTTTCGTATAAAGTATACCAAAACCTTAAATCTTACACTGGAATCTTGAAAATTGGTACCGTTCCTTATACCAAAATTGTAAAAATCGATACCGTTGCTTATACCAATAGGTGGAAAATCGATACCCTTCCCAATGGCACATCCCCGTACCCAAAATATGTGTAGTGCACCCCCCCCCCGGGCTTTTTATTTGACAGCCTGCAAGATGTGTTAACTTTCTCGCCCGGTATAATAGCTCTGACATTTTTAGTGGTAATGTGTAATGATGAAGTTTGATAAACATACCCTCTGAATCAGTATATTGCCCAAAATCATATGGTGAATAATAGATTTGACATTTTTAGTGGTAATGTGTAATGATGAAGTTTGATAAACATACCCTCTGAATCAGTATATTGCCCAAAATCACATGGTGAATAATAGATTTGACATTTTTAGTGGTAATGTGTAATGATGAAGTTTGATAAACATACCCTCTGAATCAGTATATTGCCCAAAATCATATGGTGAATAATAGATTTGACATTTTTAGTGGTAATGTGTAATGATGAAGTTTGATAAACATACCCTCTGAATCAGTATATTGCCCAAAATCACATGGTGAATAATAGATTTGACATTTTTAGTGGTAATGTGTAATGATGAAGTTTGATAAACATACCCTCTGAATCAGTATATTGCCCAAAATCATATGGTGAATAATAAATTTGACTCTTCCACATATTCAAATCCAGAATCATGACGATGAATAAGATTCCATAATTGAACCATTTCCCTGAAATGTTTATTTCCATCCCTTCTTTAGATTTTCCGCAACATCTTGGGAGCGTGAATCCAATATCCCCTGTACCAACTCCTGGAAGTTTGATTTCCATGCCACCAGCGAAATGAGGGAATTCCCAATCCTGTTTAAAAGGAATCAGAAAATTGATCTCTTCTTACGTCATTTAATTCACTTTATTTGCTTCGATTTGTTCGGTCAATCCTATTTGGACCGGGTAGAAATTTCAGAATTTTGAACCAGGAATAGACGTATTGCCCCATCTGTTTTCCGAAACCATAACAGATATAACAATGAAATTTATCCTAATTGTTCTTTGAACAATGAGCTGAGCTTTACAACTGTTGCAATTGGGCCTTCTAGGCAACAAAAGCAATAGGAAAATTATCAAAATTGAACTATTGACGTAGAAAGCAAATTATTTTGTGATTCAGATTTGTTCGGTTGGGTTCATTTTGGCTCAGTTTGGTTTCAGTTCAGTCCATATTTTCACTTATTCACCAATCCTACTTTTTTTTCCTGTTTAAGAACACGATCTTAATTGCAGAGGAAAGAGATAGATAGCACGTTAAGCAGAAGGATTGGGGCTATAGATCAGAGGTGAAAGGTTCGAGCTAAAACGCTAAAGCTCATCGATCATTTGCCTGCATAATAATCAAGAAATCCAAACTAAGAGTTGAAGATGGTGGGGTAAGCTGTCTTAATGCACGGACAAGACAAAGCTAGGAAAATGCTTGATGTAATCATGGTGTCTTTAGCAGGATTCAAAGGTCAAGAATCACTGATCGAAAACCATTTGCCTGCATCACAATCAAAAGATCAAATTTTCAGTTTCAAATTTAAGGGCACATAGAGCAGAGTTCGAAGGCTAGAGGTCAAACGATAAAGGCCAAGAATCATTTACCTGCATAACGATCAAAAGATCAAACTTTCTTTCAACAGTTTCAAATTTAGGGGCATATAGCAGAGTTTGAGGGCTAGAGGTCAAATGAAAAAGGCCAGGAATCACTTACCTGCATAACAATCAAAAGATCAAAACAAAGAATCGAAGATGCAAGGCAAGCTCTTGAGAATTCATTTGTTGCAAAAAAATGTTTATTCATTTCATCCCAATTGAGAAAATTTGTTGTTATTCCTGTGATGACGACAGCAGTCATTCCCAAGGCGGTGAGCCAAAATATTATCACTCTGTTTTGCCCTTTGCACCAAAATCTTCGCAGTCTTTTCATCCAATTTACATACTTCTTTTCCTACAAGAAATTATTATAGAAGTACGGTAGCTGATGTTAAGTTCATATCTGAGACTGTTCTATGATAATGATTTTCTTCAGAAATTCTCAGATTGAAAAGGATTGGAAAGGTATCAAAAAAGGGCGGGAATTTTTTGGAATAGATCAATCAATATGAGAATTAACTAGAATTATGATGGTGAAGTTGATGAATGAATGAATGAATGAATGAATGAATGAATGAATGAATGAATGAATGCATGTATGAAGAAATGAATGAATAAAGGAATAGATAAATGAATAGGAATAGTAAAATGTTCTTTGGTCTCGTTAAGTCCATGTACTCGATACCTGATTTCTTTTTCTTTACACGACTCCATTCAAATTTGCAATACATCTTAAAAACAAATCCACTCCAGGGACCAGCTGCTTTACGTTAATACTAGGACAATACCACGGGAAGCAAACACTATGCCTACCCCTAAATCAAAAACTATGTCTGCCCTCATCATCTCTCAAGCCTTCAATGCATTGTTAGAATAATCGCTCTTCCTTTAAATCATGAAGTAGAAGCAGGTAAAAGTTGATAGGTTGGGGGTGAAAGTCAGTTTGTTAGCCTGATAGTTTGAAAATCAAAGGTGAAAGGCTAAACTTAACAGTATATGTATAAAGTTGTAAAGTATTTTCGATTTTATTCACCTGTAGCATCATATCTGTGACCATCCACGCTGTGATGAAATCTCCAAGCCAAGTACAAATAGCTGCAACCTTCATGAAACCTTGATTTGTCACATGCAAATTGTTGTCACTTTTGTAACGTGCCATGTCACTCCCTGCGGCATCAAGACATGCTTCATAAATTAAACTGAATGTGAATAATGACAAAATTGTTGTAAGAAACATTGTCATCCATGAACCCTGGCCTTCTTTTGTGAATAATTTTGCTTTGAACTTTGAACATAGAAGCCATTTGTGCATAACAAGTTTACCGAATATAAGGCCAAATTTTATTGCTGCAAGCCAAAGGATTACTTTGAGAGCTGCAAAACCATTTTCAGGATACCTACAGGGAATAAAACAAAATAACAGCAATATTAGAAAAAAGCGAATCTGGAAAGTTTTTAAAGACGGTTTAAAAGATCAAAGATTAAGAGATTTTAAAATAAAGTTTAAGAGATTAAGCTGTGAAAATAAACATCATAATCTTTAAATATATCTCGATGAATTAAGTTTTTCTCATGGTTTGAAACACCAGATACCAAATAAACTTACTTGAGGAAAACGAAGGAATAAATGTTTCCAATGACATCAACTTTGCAATCAGTAACACTGTGAGAAATAGGATCTTCAGCGAAAATATAGAAGTTGAGAATAGTAACTGTACAGGCTGTCAACAACCTCAGGTATGGATGTCTGAAATAATATCGAAACGATCGTCTCTCAAATTCTGCCTCTTCAGCCTTCAGTTTCAAAACTTCATCTTGAGCCTAACAAAATAGAGAAAATGCTGATTTCAAAGTCTTGTGAGTGGGGACGAACAATGGAACGCCATGAAGCAATTTCCTGCGTGGCCACATCGTAAACACTATTTCACCCCTAGAAGAATTAAGCAGAATTCACCAGATAATGTTTTTCGAAAGGTTCCAAAACTGGTACTCGTCACAAAAAAATGCTTCTTAAGCCGATGTTTGTTGCCTTATAACTAAAAAGTGCAAACAATTTCTTGCCAATTAAATTATTTCCAAACAGTAAAAAGCGTATTCACGAAAACAGTAGTTGTCAGAAAATCTTCACATTTTGGTAAATTTGTTTTGATAGATATTTGTGATGTTGTTTAAAAAGTTAATTGAAGTTAATGAAGCAGACAAGATCCAGCAAAATAGGTCTTCTTTTAATACTGTAAAAAGTAATTCAGTTTCTTTTCAGTTTTTTATTAATGATATTTTTTGGGTAAATCTTGATAAAATCATTTTCAGAGATTCAGTTACTAGACTGAAGCAAGCATGAAAGATTTTATTTCAGCTTGAATCTATATTAATTGACCAATCAATGGACATATTTGAATATACAAACCAGATATTTTTGGCTAAGTTCTTGAAATTTCCTCAATTCTTTTAATTGATCTATTGTGATTGGTTCAATTTGATTCATCTTGATCTTCTCTTTGCAATGTTCATTTCTTCGTTCTAGCACTGTTTCATACCACTATTACTTTTTAAGCTGTTTAATGCTTTCCTCTCTGCCTAATTTACTGCCAGAATCAACATCTATGATTTTAGCATCTGCTTTGACAGCTCCATGGTAACAAAGACTACATTTGATTCGTCTTCATGAGACAGGGGGGTCAATTCCAAACGATACAACTGATTTTGTCTGTTATTTAATTCGCAAGAAAGTCATGATAGTAGAATTTATAACTAATATACTAAAAACTGTCACGGAACTATTCATCAACAATATCGAAAAGCTGCATTTCTCTCGACTTTTGAGCAATTAATTTTTTCTTTTCTTTTGTGAAAATTTTTCTTTCAAAGACGCTTCTGGGAGACCGTTGTGGAAGCGAGGTCGCACTGACCTTTTGATGCCATCCCTATAATTTTAACTGGGGATGTTTTATATTACAACCTTTTAGATTTCTGGGGATGTTTTATATTCTTATCCTTTTTTAGATTGCTATCATATTGTACAGTTATGATTAGATTTCTTGTTTTCCTGTTCTCATGATATGTTTATTTTTTTTTACTTTATGGCAAGATTTTACATACATGTATGCCCGCATTCATACATCATGCATCAGGCTAGGCTATCAGACTTTGTCAGAGGACTTCTTACTTTGATTTGAATGGAGTTTGGTGGCACGTTTGAAGCATGGATACCTAATTTTGGCGTGAAATAGGTGTAATATACATAGCTATATTGACTAGGCGCTATACGCAGGCCAAAAAACGCCCACCCATTCATACATTGTTTCTTTAGCTACACACTAGACCTAGTGGACAAAAGTTTGTTTACCCAATTTCAAGTATGTGTCCATACTCTTTGGAAGTTTCCGTAGCATTTTGCATTCATGGCACAACTTTGCATGGCACGAGATATGTCAAGAAATCAAAGAGGTTTTAATTGATCACATGATTGATCACATGATTGATCACATGACTTGAAATGGGTGTAAACAAACCTAGGCCGATTTGGTCAATACAGCGACACGTGTCAAAGTTACCACCAAATACAATATATTTTTAACTTAGCCCGGCCAACTTTTAATCATATCCATCCCCTTAAAATATCCCACAAGTTTGATAGTAGAGAAGAACCAACCTAAATATAATCATATTTTTACCCCCGTTTTCTAGCAAAATGGTGCAGCCTCTCGTTCACAGTTTTATGGTTTCTGCATCTTCGATAACCCTAACCTCTGTTCAAAGATCTTTCTGTTTGTTAAAGAAATTGATCCCAGAAGGAGTTGGTCAGATTCATAAATAAATCATTTTATCAATAAGACGATAGTGGATTGGTTTCCCATGTGATTGTAATGTGTTTGAATTTTTATTAAATTCTGATTTGCGGTAACTCAAAATAACGCATTGATATCACTGAAATCAGTTTATAGAACTCTGAGACTTTTGCATAAATAAGTTTGTTTGATATGCGGGTCAAATTGCAGTATTTAAAGCTTTACTATTGATATAACTGCATTCCTAGCCTCGCTTTGTCAGTTGTCTTCTGATGCCATGAGAGACGGTCGTCAGATCCCTTTATTACACATTGTTGATTTTCAAGGAGCTTCAAAGGGAAACCGCGCTAATCCTCATGGCCGAACGGTACATGCGAGGCTGGCAACTGAATTATTGGCTGCCAATAATTGAGGTGCACTTTATATAGCGATAATAAAGCTTTAAGCATAAGTAGTTAGACACCAGACTCATGACAATGAGTCCCTTGTATCCCTGCGGTAAACCTTGCACAACAGGGACTCATAATGAAACAGTGAAAAACTTCTGACCCTATCTTAGGCATTCGATCGATCGAATCTTGATCGAACGACTGCCGTAGCTCTGTTAAACGGTCACTCCTCGGAAAGAAAATGCGATAGAAGCCACGTTAAACAGACGTTTAACGAAAGAAACTTGTTGTTTTTCTGAACAAGGAAGTTCACTTTATCTGATGAGTGCAAAATAAGTCTTTCAACGTTACATTTTCTATGTTTTTAACACCAAAACATACCAGAGAAATATTCAGCTACCTGCCGCAGCAACTTCGTTCAATATCTTGTCAACTACATCATTCAAATTAGAGGTTCGATAGCATTGGTCTTTGCTAAATCTCGCAATCTGATTGGTACTTTAGGAATTGCGAAGTTTGGGCCTAAATAGGGCCAGGTTTTTCAGAGCAATATTGTGAGTCCATGTTGACTGAACCGCCATCATCAAGTCAAAGAGGACAGGGAAACAAGAGACTCATCGTCATAAGTCTAGTTAGACACCGCAGTTACGATTCAAGACATATGTCCCTGCGGAGAAAAATTTTATATTCCTTTAGAGGAGGTTACGTTAGCTCTGAACAAAGGTTACGTCCGCAAAAGAACAAAGCTGTGGCAATGAAAATCAACTGCAGTGGCTAGCCACCCATGGTTTTAGTGCTGGTGTGGACCTGCGCTCCAGGGATAGCGGCCAGGGGAAACAATGTTGCTCATCAATATATGTAGGTACTGTTTGAAATATAGTACAGAAAGATGTGATGCGGCCAATTTGTAATATTTCAATTCCATCATCCTACTGACGCCCCAACTTAACTTTAGAGACTTTTTTTGCGATGTAAATTTTAAATTTTTGATGCTGAACATTGATGAAAGAGCATAATTACAATTCAGCCCATTGCAATGCATGAAAAGGCAATGATCGATCTTAGAAAACATGATTTTCAATTCTAATAGTTGAAAAATGATTAAATTGAGCGATGCCCCTTATAGTTTTAGCGAAAGCCCATAGAAGCTATTTGCCGGTAATAGACCTTTCTATTTCTTAAAAAAGAGGTTCGGATCGAGCGTCCAAATCTGTTAAATTTTTGAAGGAAAATAAAGGCATGACCCCCGTCCTTAGCATCACGATGCCTTGTTGTACCAAGAAGTTTGCTTGGGATTTCAGGACACTTTTTAGGGGGTTAATCAGCGATAACTTTACTCAAAGTGAGTTTAGGAATGATTTAGTTGATTCACAGGGAAGCTTTATTTGCCTTTTGGCTTTGTTTCTCATTATTTTCATTCAGCGTTAGTTGATTTCGTGGTGTGACACTTGCAGACTGCTAGCTTGCAAGAGTTTGATTTCGCGAGTTGCAAGTCGAAGTTTTCTGTTTTCAACCGTTATCAATCAATTGGAATAAAATTCAGCTATCATTGAATGAAAATAGTAGAGAGAAAGGCCACTTGCCTCTGTGTAAACTGGACAACTGCAAATTCGCTTTGCGCAAATTTTTCGATAAGAAATTCTCTGAAAATTGTTCTGAAATCCGAAGCAAGTTGTTGCCACTGTTCGTAATGTTTATACCGAAAGCGAGGGTCAAGCTCTGTTTTCTGCAAAAATTTGCCAGATTTGGACTCGATCCAAACCTCTTTTTTAAGAAGTAAATAGGTCTCTTCTTGCCTTGAGATTAAGACTGAGCATTGTACGTAAATCATGAGTGGATCCTCAAAAGTCAGTAAGACCCTCAGCCAGACAATGGGATTGCAATCATTCAAACTGAGTTTAAAGCTTTTGTTATGCGATTTTTCAAACAATGTATACATTTTTCTGATACACTCTATTTCGCAGTCAAAGCGGAAGAAGCGCACCCCTTAGGTTTAATATTCAAAATAAAACCGTGTCTTTATCGAATTTCGCCTTCTTTGCATGACAGAATTCTTGAATAATTCTGTTGTGTAATCCACTATGTTCTGCCATACGGAAGCAATATTCGAAGAAAACGGAAGCGAACAATAAAGCAATGTTTGTATTATCATCCAGTCATGAAAATCTATTTTCAAGTCATCCTCGAATTTACATGGTATGCCTGTTCTGCTTTGACTGTAAATTGAGTATCGTTCTTATCATTTCAGCACGACAATAAAGCTAACAGCTCTCTGAATATTTAAACAATTAATAAATAGAAACATAACATGAATAAAATTTATCTAAAGGAGATGAAAATATGTTCTGAATGTCACTTTACGAATGTTCCTAATCATATCTGCACAGCAACGAAGCCTACAGCTCTTTATCTGAATGATTAAGAGAAAGAAACATGATATGAATGAACTTTATTTAATGAAGTAATGAAATCGTGAGTGTGTAAAATAACAACATGAAGAGATTTTCTAAATATTACATTTTCCCATGTTTCTTATCTACACATATGAAAAGGTAAGGGCCCCTCGAATATTTATATGATTGAAACAATGGAACATAAAATGCATTTAGTAATTGAATAAAATTAAATTGTGCAAATGACTAGAAAAAATATGTTCTAAAGTTTATTTGACGCATGTTTCTAATCATATCCACACAAATGCAGAACTTAGAGCTCCCGGACTACTTCAATCCGACGATTAGACACCGTGGCTGTTCGTTAGTCTCAGTTTCACATCATACGCACTTAGGCCGTTTTAGGTTTTTTACATTCTGGCTTTATTCATAAGACATTTAGGACGTTGTCAACCGTCCTTCCTTTCATCGATGAGTTTATTCATTAACCATTAACTATTCGGTTTGTCTTTGAAGCGAGAAAAATCCTCCAAATTCATCATTCCCTGTGGATTGTGATGTCTAGAAACCAATCGACTTGGGAACTATTACAGTCTAGTTTAGCAGGATATGACATCTTTTAAGTTTAATACTGCATAATTCAGTGGTCGCTATCTGTTTTGAAGCAGATCATATGTAGCAAACAGTAGATGTCATGGGGCTCAATGAGAAATTGTTTTTTCCGGTTGAATTTTTCTCACGAGTTGTTGAATTATTCAAATATGGCCTGTTTCAATTTTGTGTTATTCTCCTGGCAATTATCAACGTTGTCGCCATGAAAAATGATAAATTAATTTCTTGATGGATGTAATTCCAAGGCTATTCTAGGTGCTTTTAAATATGGAGTTCGGTATCGATTTGAAATATCATTCAGACATAGGCACTCCAGTTTGTTGTTCTCGCGCCGATTATGACTGAAACATTAATTTCTTGGATGTTAAATTGTAGAACATCAATAGGCGCTTTTAAATATGGAGTTTGCTATCGTTTAAAACTATTATTCAAACATAGGCAGTTCAATTTGTGTTGTTCGCCTTATAATTATGTCTGAAAATGAAATTCTTGCATGTAATTCTAGAGCAGCCGTCAGTGATTTTGAACATGGAGTTGGAACTATTACTTTGATTAGTGCTGTTCATTTTGCAGTTGTCTGAAATGTTCAATGATAGAAGACTTATAAGCATGGAAAATTTCTCTCAAGTCATTGAGTCCGGAGAAGGACTTCATAGAATTTTACACCAGCCATTTTAAACTCTTGGAACAAAGACTGTGAAAGCATCTCATTTTAAACCTCCACCCTGGCAGATATATTTCATCGAAAGACCAGGAAATAGACAATAAGTTTAGCCTTCTGTTCTTATTACAGAACATAAGTCTATTTACATCGCTTATCAGCGTCGCTGATAACTTACTTCTAATAAGTTAAAGTTTACCAATGATTATCAAATACTTTAAGTTACAGTGATTTGTATAAGTTAGTTACAATAATATTGGAGACTCTGATTTTTGGGGCTTCAAGATGAAAGAGGAGGAGATAAGGAATGTGAACGTTTGTTCCTAATAGACATTGTACTGGATGAGTCAAAAAGCTGTATACGGTTAGAGAGCTGTTGTATTAACAGCACGAGGCTGATGCTCAAGTCTAAATATCAAGCTACCCTTAGAATCGCTCATCTGTTAGACTCAGAAATTATAGAGATGTTTGCAATGTGTCAGTATAGGAACAAGAATTCCACGTTAGATTCTGGTCCATGTTTTACATGTCATTGAGCTTCAATTTCTCTTTTTAAGCTTCAATAGGAAGCAAATTGCAGACCATAATCAAACATGGAATTCTCGTTCCATACTATCCCCTTGCCAGCACTGTGCCAATTTCTGGTAAAAGATAAATGTGTTTACTAAATAAAATTTCACATCTAATGCCCTACTCACACTGCAAGTCAAACCAGTTTAAACTAAATCAGGGTTTCGAATAAGGCCTTCTGATTGGTCAATCCAAAAACCCTGTCATTTGATTGGTTGAAATTTAAACTGGTTTAGATAAAACTGATTTAGCTGTGTCGTCGGTGTGAATGCAGTCGGTCTAATACTGCATTCACACTGACGAAAACCTGGTTTAGTTTAAGCTGGTTTAACTTGCAGTGTGAATGGAGCAGAAGTTAGCCATTGGATGATAGATAAAAGTTTTAGTTTGAACATCGATCGCGTTCCTTTTATTCCACAGCCCACGAAGTATGCTAGCTTTTTACTCAACCGATGGAAAAGCTTCCTATAAAAAGAAGGGGCTCTAAAAATCGCAAACATGACCCTTTACTCTGCATATTTCTTTTAGAAATAATCACGCTGGATAGTTTGGAAAATAATAGAATATGTGAAGGATATCTATGGACTTACAACCGTCTTTTGCTCTTTTTAAACCATTCAGCACATGGGTTTCAGTTTGGTCCCAATGGGTTTCAGTTTGGTCCTAGTTTTGATCGGTCAGCAAAAGAATTTCATAACCTTTCTGATTTCTGTTGTCATGTCTAAAGAATACTCTAACCCAAAGGGTATTGAAGACCATTCAAAGGAGAGAAGGAAAACTCTCTCCTAGCCGTGCTCAAGAACACAATCTGCATGAATATCGCGTTAAGTCTGCTCGTTTTTCTGTGAGATAACAGTGACCATCCTCAAAATGGAACAAAAAGAAGGGGAGATTATTCCTTGCGAAGCTTTATTCTCTGATTTTTCTGAGCCCATGCATATTTTCTTCTATACCCTAATATTAAGCCTTAAGATGGAAAGGATTTGCAGATTTATCAAATTCTTTATAGATTATCCTGAAATGCCACATTGCTTATATTTCAAAATTGAAGCAATCTTAGTTTGATATCAACGCATATTCCACAAAATCATTTCAAATGAGATTCCGTTTGAAGTACAAGTGAATCGTACCGGGCATTTAGCAGGGGGTACCTCGCCTAATTTAATTTCAGTCTCGGATCCCTCTCAGATCACCTCGATGATAGCTTAGATCTCCGTGGGCAGGGCTGAGTCGGCTAAGAGTCAACTCCTAACGGATGGAAAATCATTTTGTTCGCCCTTTAGTCCCTGTTTCCACCTGTGCTGTGCAACCACATAACAACATGAGACTACTGTCAATCTTGCTACAAACTCAAACTATCCTTGAATTCCAACAAAGATTCGGCCTTGGAAAAGCAAATTTCGAATTATTGCATTCTAAAGACTCTGCGTCGCTTACGAAAGCTGTAGCAATGCAGTAAAACCCCGCGTGTAAGAACCTAATATTTGCTCGTCAGCATGACTAGGTTCTTATATGTTGGGTATTTAGTGGGAATAGAGGCCGTTCAGTTTCCTCAATTGGTTCAGGGCTTTCATGAATTCAGATTCAAAGCTGCAGGTCTACAATTTACTTTCAGTTCTCAGCGATTGAGTTCATAAGGTCATATTCACAACAAAAGTTTGTGAAAGAATCAAAAATTTTATACAATCCAATGAAAAGCTAGCGGAGCTTCTCGTTAGATCATATGAAAATTTCCAATTCTTCCTCAAACTTCTGTTGTGAATATTAGATCTCTTTAACCAAAGTGCTGTTGACATACTGTATTTCCTATAAAAAGAGACAAAACTACATCAACAAAACATAACTAATGACAGAGATTGTTTTAGACCCCGTTTACACGATGCCGGTAAAATTTGAAAACGACAGAATTTCATGCCACCTTGGAAAATAAGCTCCCGTTTACACGATGCCGGTAGAATTTGAAAACGGCATGAAAAGGTGCCGTTTTGGCTTCCCTTTTACACGATGCCGGAAGAATTTCATGCTAAGTCCATAGACAATAACAACTGACGTCAAAAATCAATCGAGATAGATAAAACAACTACGACAATAAGGATAATAGGGAAGATTAAGAATATTAGCCTCGTGACGAAAGCGACATCAAATTCTGCCGGCAAAGTGCGTTTACACGATGCCGGCAGAATTTAAAACGGCAGAATTACAAACTTTGCCGTTTTGCCAACCGAAACAAAATTCTGCCGGCAGAATTTGGAAATTCATTTGGAAATTCAGAATTTGAATTCATTGCATATGGGTATTTCGTCTCATGACACCACAAACTGTAAGCCCTCCGTAGCAGCTATAAATGTTTATTCATGAGCAAATTGAGTGCTTTACTTCCTGCTCGGATAAGGTGGACGCAATCCCACAATCCTACCAGTTTAGTATTTCCACTTGGTGATATAGTCTCACATTTTAGCTGAATTCATTGCATATGGGTATTTCCTCTCATGACATTACAAACTGCAAGCCCTCCGCAGCAGCTATGGATGTTTATTCACGAGCAAAATGAGCGCTTTTACTTCCTATTCAGATATTATGGACACTATCCCACATCATTAACTTTTTAGAAGATTCACTTGCTTGCTTTGATTTTATCTCACATTCTGGGTGAATTCATTGCATATGGGTATTTCCTTTAATGGTGTCACAAACTCTAAGCCCTTTGAAGAACTGGAAAAGCAAGCGCGCGAGCAGAACTAATTCCTTTATTTTCTAAGCAGATCAAATGGATGCTATCCACATCATTACATTTTTAGAATATTTGCTGACATACTTCACTTTGATATCACCTCATGGCCTCACTGAAATCATGCTATTTTCCTATTTACTTAAGTGACATCACAAACTGTTATATACAATCAGCTTAAATACTATTTGACTATTTACATTACAGTTTCTCTCTATAGTCCTACTTACGATGCAAACTATGAAAGCAGACTAGATGGTTTTACCATTTTACGATGCCTATAAGTTATGCTGTTTATCGTCTTATCAACATAGTTAGTTGTACTAATGTTTGGATTACATATTATATCTGATGCAGGTTTACTGTTTTCTGTGTGTTGTACCACGTGAGTCAATAAAAACGCCCAGTGTTTGAAAAAATTCTGCTCCCTGAATATCAAAGCAGTGATATTGAATACTATCTTGTTTTACCCCCGATATGTCAAATTAGGTTCAGTAATTTTCCGGCTTTAATCGATCGTTACTTTCCGTCGAAATAAGACATTTTCTGCAGAAAGCCGAAAGCCCCTTTCGAAAGCCTGCAAAAACGAGTGAAAACACCAAGTAAGATTTCCCTTTGTTCACCTTCCTAGCAATAATGACTCTTGGATGTGTTCATGTATTTTATCCTCATGGGAGAATGGAATCCCCTTGAATAGGTTATTCATTGGGATTATAAATTGTATGTAGATGAATTGCAATTATATGAAACTGAAACTGAATTCACACTAGGGGGAAGGCTTTTCAACCCGCCAAAAGGAAAGCACGTGCTAAAGCGTGCTGAAAGTCATCTCCCTGAATTAAATACATTACGAATTCTTGCTTGCAATTCTAGCACGTTTTTTAAGGTTTATCAAAGGGATTCATTTTAGAAAATCGCTTACAGAGTCTGAACGGAGTGACCGATTTTAGCCGTGAAAAATTCTAAAAATATTTGAACAAGTTAGTTATTCAATCATGTATTGCAAAATATCATTGCTGATACTCAGGGAGCAGTAGCCTTTCAAACGCCGGGCGTTTTTTTTTCTCACCTGGTATTTTCTTGCACCAATACCTAACAGAATGAAAATGAAATTTGCCGGGTGTCCCAAAATGATATATCAATGCTTGGCGATTTCGCAATGAAGAGCTGTGAATCGATTGAAGTACAACTCAATAGACCTTTTAGTTATTCCACAAAAGAGTCTGGATCGAGTGTTATTTTTCATACATTTTTATACACGAAGTTCGATGGAGTGGCGTTTGGGCTTCCATCGCTATTGTGCACATTCGGCAATTCTTCAAAATGAAACAAACGTCGTTTGATTGAAGTTCTTTTTCAGAATTGCTAAAAGGTTTGTTTATAAGCCAACTTAGACATGAAGGATTGTATCATTACAGACGGTCATAACATTCAAGGTTTCAGACAATTTTGCGTGGAGATCTCTTTTGAATAGTCGTGAAACCGGCTCCTCTCCAAGCAAAATCACCGAGAAAGGTAAGACCGGATGTGATGGAATTAACTTCTGCATCTAAGTCTGCTTTTCTGTTACAAAATGAGTGTTATTTGACGTCAACCAAACAATCATTCTTGATTGTGAGATTCGGCAACCAACTATACATCAATTTGGGACACCCCTCATACTTTTGAAGTCTCTAACATCAAGATCTAACAGGCATAAATTGAAAGCTAAGCAACGATGTCTTGATACGTTTTTCTCTTTGCCTTCTGTTACAAAACCAAACGCGAACAACTTCTTTGTCTAGCTTCAAACCTTCAGCAATGCCAAACACTTCGAGCGATGATGGTTTCGGCTGCCTTTGAAAATATCGTTCCAACATTTCCTTTGCATGCAGGCCTATTGTTGTTCTTCTCTTTCGCTTTCTTTCTGAAACTGGCTTGTCATTGTTAACTACACCCATTGCCTCTGCCTTCTCTAACCATGCCTCCAAAAGTGGTTTTAATTTGCATGCGTTCTTGTAACTAAGTTGGAGGTTTTCAAACCTACAAATTGTTGTTTGACTAAAATCTGTGCCATCGCTCAACTTAGCTAGCGCTGCTCCTACATTTGTTTGCGTATAACCCAACTTGATCCTTCTCATTTTGAAGCCAGTTGCAAATCGCTCCAATTCTTGTAATTCCTTTGAGACGACGAGATGTGTTGGGTCTTTTTGAGCGCTTTCGAGATGTGTGTTTTGCAACTGCTGATTAAGCGAGGCACTGGTTGGAAGCGAGGCGTGGGGATTACGTGCATCCGAGACCATTGTTTGGTATCCTGAATGGTAATATGATGTCGGTTGACTGATGTATGATGGGTAATTTTGTAAATGGTTTGTTGTGTCATGATGGTTGAAGAAAGATCTGTACGAATTGTATGGGCTCGTAGATTGAAGACCGTATTGCATTTTTGTTTTAAGATCCTATAAAGAAAGAATATGATATATTAAATAAAGGGTGTATCCGGTGAGCCAGAAAAAAGTTTCCACTTTTGAGAAATTCATAGCATGAAGACAACTTCACGGATTTGAACGATTCAAATTCTAGTTAAAAGCCGAAAGATCAAAGTATTTTTGTGATTTTTCTCGCTGTCTTACGAGCACTAGAAATGCAGGTAAATTCAACTTTACAAACAATTTGTGGTTTCAAAATGACTTAAAAGAGCCTAAATCATTGATCAAATCGTAAAGGACTCTTTGCACAGAACAATAAAGAAAATGCATTTGTTCATGGGTGAGAGATATCTACTGCACATTCATGCTACGGAATTGAAAAATCTATATAATTTGTTGAAAACGAATGTCTCAATATTACTCTCCCCAAAGCAATTCGTCCCGTGGTAACTGTTTTTAGGCCATTTTTAGTAATTTTGCAACCGTAGAATTTTTACAAAGTTGAATTTACCAATGCTTCTAGTCCAGGAAAGACAGCGAGAAATATAGCAGAAATACTTTGATATGTCGGCTGTTAACTAAGACCTGAAGCATTTATACCTGTGAAGTGCTCCTGATGGGAAGGATTGTGAAATGTGGAAAGCTTTTTGTGGCTCACACGGTACTTTATTAATTGATAATTCCAAGCTAACCAGATTCTGAAAGCAGTCGACTTCGTAAAGACGAAAATATATTTCCCTATCAAACACAAAGATCTTGAAACAGTAGCTTTGTGATAAAAATTTTTAAATTGCCTTAAATAGCGGACTCCTCAGGTCACATGATACTTTATTTGTGTTCGGTATAAAACAGCCCAGGCATGTCATTTATCTGCTGGTCGTATGAGCCACATTGAAGAGTGTGCGATGAAACGCGTATTTGGTGTGGTGATTTCGTATGATAACGTTGTTGGTAAGTGATTACTTGAGTTTCTTCCAGGTTTAACAGTTTTCTCTCTAGTTACAGGTATATCTTATGTTTGAAGACCGTGCCTAGGTTTGAAGATATTTTTTATTGGAGGGCCTCTTGAAAATCAACTTTCGTTGAAGGTCAACCCTCCCTAATTAAATGAAAGGAATGAATAAGTGGATGAATAAATGAATAAATGAATAAATGAATAAATGAATGAATGAATAAATGAATAAATGAATAAATGAATAAATGAATAAATGAATAAATGAATGAATGAATGTAGTACCCCTGCCTTACAATAATTACTTGAGCACGTTTCAGCACTTGTTATCTTCTCTGGATGAAGAAAATCGTCGGGAAGAATGTTTTTATGTTCTTTAGGATATCAATTGCATCCTACAATTGGGATAACGCATGCTAAGGCACGTCAAATTCAGTACTGAAGGCAGAAAATTTAGTCGTGACTTAAAGCCAGCTTTAAAGGTTGTTGAAGAGGATTTCTCGAGAAAATCCTCAATACCTTCAGAACAGAGTTGCCAGTTTCATTCTGGTACTTTTTAGAATGGACTTGAGCATTTCCATCATTAAATAAAAAATTTGCCAATGTAATTGTCTTGATATCCAGAGAGCAGGTGTCTTTCAAATGAAAATTGTTTTTTTTACTCATCCGGTTGTAAGTCTCTCTTGATTAGGCCCTGATTTCATGATCGGTAAACAATTTCCAAATGAGCAATGGTCCTAGCTCTATCACCTGCCTGCTATGTTTTGCGGGTGGTGACATGAGAGATTCATAGATCAACTACATCCTATTTCATAAATGTCCTGGATTCATGGTAAGTAAACTTGAAATGTAGTATTGCGCCTACAAAGTAACCTGCACATTTGTGAATGAAATAATCGAATCATTGATTCGTGTTGTTAATAGACTTGCATAGTCATATCTAATTCCATTATAAATTCCATAAATTTTGCCACTTATAAAACTCCAGCGTTAACATTTCCAAAACCTAGAGTTAGAAAATTATGACATATAAAGTATGAATGATCAAACCTCAGTTATCGCAGATGATTTACTCCTCATCTCACATTTAGATTTCATGATGAACAACTCTCAAAATTTAGGCGTGTTGCCATTTATTTTGCAATGGTCACAAGAACCAGCTGCCTTAAGTAACAGATGTCTGTGAACGCAATTACGTGTGGCGTTTGTAACTTATGATCATTTTGTCGCTTGGACTGTTTCCTGCTTCTCCCCTCTTCTCTCCTTTCTTCCCCCTCTTTCACAAAGACATCTCACGTGGTAGCGCGCTTAATTACTAACCTGAGGGTTTGTGTTTCGCGTCCGCAACCGGCCGAACTTGCTTCTAAGAACGGGGAAAGTTGAGAACTCTCTGTGATATCCTCAAGACAGAAGGACTTGATTGAAGATTTTCCATATTATCCCAAGACATTATTCCGCTATATAAAATCAAGTAAGAGGCCTATGGAAATTCTTGAAACGTTGTTCTGTGACTAAAAGACTACCCTACACTATGAGTACTTTTTGCAATTTTTTTCAGCACGGTAGATTTCGCGAATCAGGGACTTGCAGAAAGGACAAGCCTGAAGTCCTCAAAATGTTATCAAAAACAGGGGATCGACTTACAGCCATTTCAGATCTTCAAAACAATGAGGTGAAGAATTTTCTAGCCCTTAAATGAATTTTCTACACAACTAGGGATGATATTTTCATTCGCCCAACGGCGTAAAACTTGTTGAAACGTGTTCAGATCATAACCGTAAAATTGAAATTTTAGAAAAAATTGATTGATGAATTTCGGCTGTTTTTCGGATGGACCTGTAGTCTCTCATCAAATCGGAGTGACCTATTTCAGTCGCAAACAGTTCTAAAATTATTGAGCACGTCAGCTATTGACTAAGATATGTACAGTCTATTATTGCTCCGATCAGGGGTGGATCCAGCCCAAAGTTGAAGGGGGGGGGCAATCTGCAGAGTGGGCGCCAAAAATGCAGTGCAATATAAGCGCGCTGAAGGCGCGCAGAAATTTTTGGGCCTTTCTTCAGGAAAAATTCTCTGGTTTTTTCAATTGAATAACGCCTTAATTCATATGCTTCCCAAATTCAGAACGAAACACGAAAAAGAGTGCATTTGGGTCAGGATAAGGGGCGCCCTTCTTGCCCAAAATGGGGCGCCAAGCTGAGTTTTCATCATGAAGGGGGGCAGTTGCCCCCAGCTGCACCCCCTAAATCCGCCACTGGCTCCGATATTCAGGGAACAGTAGCCTTGGAAACGGCGTGCTTCTTTCCAACTCGCCAGGCATGACATCAACAATTCATGAAATTAGCAGGAATCTTCTTTAAATGGGGCATAATTTGTTTGTTGTTGAATTATGCGAACTGTGATCAGATGGCGCGCTATAGTGCGATGCTGATTTCTTTTCACTTTGATAAAATGCCATGGATTTCAATGACGCTGTCAATCGAAATTAGATTTATCTGGATTTTAGATTGTTTAAACTTTAGAAATCAGTTTTTAAGTAGGCAAACTCGGGTTTTCAGCGACAAACAGTCTGAACATCGGCTACAAAGATACTGATCAATTTCGTTATTGTGTAACCGCCGAACAGAAATTTATCGCCACAAAGCATCATCGCATCGGAAAATAAACCAGATCTGGGCGATTCTTTGCAGATATTTAATCGAACATTCGGCACTTCATATTTTCGGCATAAAGTTAATGAAGTGCCTTATCATTCAAAAGTCGGTATTTAAACGGTTTCCTCTGCTGTTTCACCACAACTTGCTGCTATTCAAGAGATTTTGCTCTGCCGAAAGTTAACTGATCAATGACCACGGTTCGTAAAATAGCAGCTAATGGAAGTATCTCTGCATTCTCTATCGTGCAAGGAAAAAGTTGCAACTTTTGGAAAATGGCTAATGTAACCAACAAGGATTCATTTTGTAATAAAGCAACAGCCACTTTAATTGACACCCCAATTAGAAGTGATTAGCAACTGCAAACAAAGGAAATTCTCTCAACCACTTATTCAAAACAGACATGGCTGCAAAAGTTGCCCCGAAATGAGTAGGGCAGACTCTCACCTTGTGCAAGAGGCAGGTGATTTTTCCGAGAAGCTATGTGCTTATAACGAAAGAGAAGGGTAAATCAAAAGTCCTGTCTCTTGGATTTTGTCATTTCAACTCATGAGCTATGTGGTAATTGTTTCATTTAAGCCAAAATGCCCAAAAATTATAATGCCTTCTGCTCGGCATCTGAATTGATACACAAAATTCGCGAGATAGAACTTCAGATTTACCCCTCTCTTTTGTTATAAGCACATAACTTCTCGCAAAAACCTCATGTCTCTTGCACAAGGCGAGAGTTTGCCCTACTCGTTTCGGGGCAACTTTTGCAACTTTAGATTTACCTCTCTCTTTTGTTATAAGCAGAAAATGTTCACTTAAAACCACCTTTCGCATGCACAAGGTTGAAATGGTTTCGAAGCAACTTTTGCGGCCGTGTTTTTTATGATTTATTGGCTGAGAGGATTTTCTTTGTCTTCAGTCACTAGTCATGTTCAATTGATGTGTTAATCAAGAGTAACTGCTACTACTGTGTTGTATTACAAGATCTGTCCTTGTTTATGTAACCAATGTTCAGATTTTCGCTTTGTGCAATTTACAAGGACTAAGAAGATGCAGTTAGCCAACTACAAATTTTGTAAAAAAAGGATTCAGCTTTCCAAAAGACAAAGCTTTTTGCCATGCAGATGAGTAAATTTCACACCTTGGAGTGCACTCAACTCAATCAAACTAAATGAACATACAAAGCAGAAGAGTCGGTTTCATTAAAAACGTGAAATGATTGCCGAGGCTGCCAAATCGCGTTGTCTTATACAGAACGGTATCCTTTATTTTACGAAAATTTTACGAAAAGCCTTGCTTTGCTGTTAAAGAATTTTTTCTGTTTCATCTTTCTGGAAACATTGCCGAAAATTGGATGATCTTCTTTATTATGCTTGATGGAATTAATCAAAAATTTGAATTTCGGTAGCAGATGGAAACGTTTCCTTTCAAGAGAGGAGAAATAATATGTTACCTTTTGGTGAGTAGCACAACATCATTGAAACCGTTTTACTTTCAGAACTGTGTCATTTTTAATCATTTCATTTCTAGATTTCGTCAGAAGTAGAAAGACATAATTCTCGAACTTTGTAACATTTACTACAACGTTACATTTCAAAAGAGGAAAAAATAAGGTTGTATTTCATATTTTAGCAGAATCTGCCTAAAGCTCTAATTTGATCCTGAGTATGGAATCCAAGAACGTGTTTAGCTATCTATATTTTTGTTTTTCTGCCATATATTTCAAAAGAATCGCATCTATATTGTTTTAATTGTCACAGCTTTCGCCTCACTTCCGAGGCTTCATCACCATCTAAAATACGGGTCCAGGAGACCCAATGCTCAGGCAAGTCTCAGAAGTTGTCTATGTTCAAGAATAGACCTGTTAGCTATTCTACAATAGAGCCTAGATCGAGCGATATTTTTAAGCATTTTTATATGCAAAGTTCGATGGAATGGCGTAACTATTGTGCACATTCGCATTCGAAAATTCTTCAAAATGCAAACAAAGGTCGTTCGATTGCGATTCTTTTTCAGAAAAGGTAAAAGGCCTATTCAAAAGCAGAATGGGGAGTTCGAATATACCAAGAAGGAGACGTAGCAGCAACAACAACAACAACAACGGGTTTCTCGATGATTGTCACATTGAAAGTGTTCTAAACTTTATTGATTAATTATCGAGAATCAACAAACGAAAGCTAAGTTCGAACACAACCGATGTTTGGTTGTTGATGAGGCCTTTAGTGAAGCAAAAGCTTCAATAGTTAAAACAATGTAAGTGCGTTTATTTTGATTTATATGACGGGACGAGTGCAGTTTAGCAGGCGGCACTAAAATGTTATATTCCTTCTGCAAATATTGAACTCAACCCTAACCCAAAACCTAAACAAACTCCTAATCCTAACTAATCCTAACTTACCCTAACTAATCCCAACTTACCCAAAAACACTATTGCGAAACTAACCTCAACCCTTAACGTATGATGAAGAACGCCATGCCGCCCATTAAACTGCACTCTAGCCTATATGACAAACAAACGAAAACCAAAACATAGCTATGAAGATTAGGTTACTTTTGGGTAAATAGCATAACATCTTTCAAGTCGTTTGGAACTGTTTCATTTTAATCACAGTGTTCATTTATCCTTTCAATAACAGTATTAGATTCATAAGATGATGATTATGGGAGATGAGTAATGAACTATTTGATTAGAACAATCCTATTCATCGTGAAATTCAGTTTGTTCATAATTCGCTTTGCTTTGCCATTGTTTCGTCCAATCAAATATAAACTGAATAGCATTGGTCATATTGTTCGCAAATGCGAGTCTTTGTTGAAAAGTTAGATGTTACGACAGAAAGTTTTCAAACAGCAGAAAGTTTGCTCACTAGAATTTGGACGAAAAGAGCAATGAAATGATAAGATAGGATAATGAATCATATATGGACAAATGTACCATTTATCGTAGTGATTTGATAATCTATTTCCACTTAATACGGCACAAATTGGTACAGTCGATCTTTGCTGCACAATCCTTGTGGACACAAAGGAGTGAAACACAGAGAAAGTTAAGAGTGACAAACTGATGAATGTGCAGATTTAGATTTTTGCCTTTAAGATTTTGGCGCTGCCTAATTGTCGGAATGTTGTCTTACGAGTATTGTTGACACAAAACAATCGAAGAAAGAAAAACGTTTGAATCATGAATAACTAAATAATCATTGAAAATTTTTTGATTCAACAAATTTGATTAAGATGACTCTCATTAAGAAAGTCTTCCGAAGAATTATTGTAGGAGAAAACTACGAGGAGCCAAAGAAATTCTCTAAAGAAATAAAACGATATCTTTCTTTTGTTTTTTGCCTCTGATGGCGAAAAATGATGAATTTAGTTCCGAAGAATGTCAACTGTGACAAAATCTCTTCCAAGATAAAGTTTCTCAAAATGTCGATGGAGAATGGCTGAAATCAAAAGAGTAAAGTTGGCCTATCAACTTTCATCCATTCTTACGATCAAGAAAAGAAGCGTAAATGACTTGTTCTTTTGCTTTCCGTTCAAATCAAATCCCTCCTTAAAAGAACATCTCCTTAGATTTGGCGGAAATCTCATTCTTTGTTACCAAATTCCCTCAATTCTTAACTCGCAAATTCCCCCCCCCCCCAAGTCATAAGTCTTCTTGCGTTCCCGCTTTCATGTCATTCAAAAAGTTGAAAATGACGGCCCGTTCAATTTCCGTTAATCATAAGTTCAAATCTATTCAAATAATTTACTGTGAATTGAGCGATGAAAATTGAAATTCACATCGAGAAGAGAATAATGATCTTTTGACAAAAACATGTTTAAAACTCATGGGTTTTATAAACTATTACATATTGAAAATAGCAATGATTGAAAAACATAGTATTTACTTACCATTGTGAATGCACTCATATCTTTAGAGGAAACAATCTTTATCTTTGTTGGAAGTGTTGAAGGGTGACCGAGCGAGCGAGTGACCGATCCTTTCACTCTCCGTTGAATAATGAGTTAAAGCGCCTTAGTGATTTAATATGAAGGAGTTAAATGCGGTGTGTGTTTTCAGCCAAGCTTCGTCGTCACATCGCACTCTGTACTCCTTTACTCACTCAGACATTCTAAACACAGGTTCTCCTACGCTAAATGAGAATTTGGGTAGATTAGACCAAAGGCGGGCATAACGCAGTTACAAAGGTGTACTTGTTCTCTATGTCTCCTTCCGAATTGAATGACGCTCGAGAGGGGATGATTCGCGTTGGATGAGCTCGCACGGCATCCCGCTGCGTGTGACCGTTCGCGTCATTTTCAGTTTTTTCATACAGGTCGAGCAGGACTATGACCGCGCGCACACAATGAATTTTATGCCCCAGCACGTTTCACCGGCCCGCATATTTGCACCTGTGCGTGATGATTTACACTGTAAAATCACTTACAATTCAGTGAAATTTTAAACTCTTTTGTCTTGTGCTTTTTAGGCCTATTTTCATGTCCATGTGTAAACAATTATTTAAACATATTTTTGCGCTTTTAGAGTCAAATTCAGCGTTCTAAATGTATGCATTTCGTTGAAAGAACTGCGAAGTCATATTGAATTTATTCTTTAGGCCCTTATACATACCCAAGTGTTAACTATTGCTTTGAACACAATTTTGCGCATTTAAGTCAATTGACTGTTCTAATCTATGCTTGTTCCCTATGCTCTTTATGTTTTTTGTACCATATTAAATAAAAAAAGTATCATATCTGAAAAGCTGCAAAGTTTTTTCATTTGTTATTTGACACTTTACATCCTTAGGCCCTATGCCCGTCTGTCAACGATAAATCTGAACACATTTTTGCGCATTTAAGTTCAAGATCAACGTCCTGAGCACATACTTTATATTCAGAAAATCTGGCTGTGTACGAGCAGTAAGGAAAAGAGTTTACTATCTGAAATCAGGTTTAAAATCGTAAAGTTATGCATCTCTTTTCAAATGCTGAAGACGATGAATTCAGTGACTCAATGTGAACCAGCTTTGATTATTTCAGGTGACAAAATCTTTGCCCAAGTAATTCTACAACGAAAAATATTTCAATACTCGACGATAAATTAAAACTTTGATTTATTTTCTTCTCGGATTAGTGACTCCAGGGCGCAAATATTAATATTTAAAGTTTAAAGTTCACGGCCAGTTTTTCTTGAATAATGCCGACAAAAGGACTAAATTTCTCCTTATGAACACCAATAGTTAAATAAATTAAGCTTTAACTTATTTCCATATGTTCTTCATTCGATACATGGTAATTTCTCCCATTATTAGCCTCTTTTGCATGATCAAGGCTCATTTTGAAGTTTCAAATGATGAACCGAAAAACAATGAAATGCACAACGAATGGATTCATCTTCCAGGTTCCACACTATATTTCGTATCTACTTTTTTCTGCATATTCAGCTTTGCTGACCTGCCGTATTGTGAATTGCTGTGGTTTTACTGGTGTGTTAGTCAAAAGCAACAAATTCTTTTTTCCTAGATCTATGTGCGCTGTCATTGCAGTAGAGGCGTGCGTGTTTCATTAATCACAAGAGAAAGAAAAAAATATAGCCGAATGAGTTAAAAACATGTTACTACATTAGGCTGCTGTGTGATAAAAAGTATAGGCTCGAAGTTCAAAATGAAAATGTTAATCTATCAGCAAAGGCTAACTTAGATGGGAAGTTTTGTTTGGTAAAATCACTCATCTCTTTGACTCCCAAAATTAGAGTGATGTTGGCAAGGGGTTTGTACCGATGAGAATTCCACGGTCGATTCTGGTCAATGATTTCTTGCCATTAAAATCTCAATTCCTTTTCTGAAACTCACAATTGCATCGAATTTGAATTTCAATTGCAAGAAAATAATGGACCAGAATCGAATATGGAATTCTCGTTTCCATAGAAACCCCCTTCCAGCATTTTCGTGATTTCTGGGTCTCAAAGGTGATTGTATTTACCTACCCTGGGTACCAGAGTTTCAAGATTTAAAAGAAGGGAAAATTAGGGAGAGGAAAAGAGTGAAGGAAGACTTTCTTTCTTTCCTCCTTCTTTTTTTTCTTTTTATTATTCTTTGGCTCAAGTACCTAGGGTAGCCTTTACAAAAAAAATTTGTCACATCTAAGTTTGCTTTTAACGGCCCCTTTCTCTTACAGTCAGCCAACCGTGTTACCTTCGTTTTCACTCAACAAGTTATCATTGCAAATAATACGATTGTTTTTTTTGCTGTAATATTCTATCTTAGTTTGTATTTTTCCCATTTTTGTTATGTGTTTAGGCCGTACACGATGCAATATTACATTGGGTTTTCATAAAATGGAAAAGCAGCTGTTTTGTTATAGAAAACAAGGTGATGAAAAAAATTGAAGGAGAAATACAAGAATAATTTCTATGACAAGAATTATGCAATATTGGCAACAATCATTTTTGCCGAATATGTCATAGTGTGATCTTCTGTTGATAAAACAAGCTGCCGTTCCCATAGACAGCGGTAATTGCACACGAGTTTGCACAGTCAGCGGACAACGGTGGAATCCAAGAACAAGCAGCATCCTCCTTCATCGCGCTTAACCCTATCTTTGTTGGGGAGAACCGGCCTTAGTAAATTATAGATTTTTCTAGATAGCTCTGTCAGAGGAAATTTTATGGCCTTAAGACTTCTTGCCTATTTGCGACAACCAATAGTGCAGCTTCTCAGAAAGCTTCATTGAAACATTTTAACAAATGATAAGGAGTATCGACCACTAGGAAAATCGTAAATTCCGAAGTCTCAATTATCGCGAAAAAAGTAGCAATATTTCAATAATTTGCAAATTTGTTTTGCAGTTTAGTGTTATTTGATGTATTCTATCGCAATCTTCATGTTTGGCTCCAAATTGTGCTCCAAATTTAATCTTTTCACGATTTTCCCGATTTGGGCCAGTTTGCAGGTTAGCTTTTGAAATATTCAAAAATTACATGCCTGAAGCTATTAACGCAACAAATTTGGTTGCCCTATCTGTTACCAGTCAAGAGTTGGGTAAGGGGCTTTTCTGTTCCCCAACCAAAGTGGGACATATGAGATTGCCCAACCACTATGAACAACGAATATGTCCAAAGGGAGCCAATATGAATGTTACAAAATTGAAAATGTCAACTGTCTTTGAAAAGTAAACAAACATTAAGTAAGAAAACTACAAAATGAATATAAACCTGAAAATGAATTGTTTTATCTCATGAACTATCATAGCCGTGCTGCATACATGCATGAGAAATACCATTACATACAAAACGTTAAAAAAATCGTGCAAAAGAAGATCACGGAAGGCAAGCTTTTTCAGAAACGTTCTTGAATCTGATTTATTTACCGTAAAAGCTCGATTAAGCCCACGGCCGCTTATTCAATTTCGAAGACTCTAGGGGGGAGATGGGGTTCATTTGAGAGGAGGGGCTTATTCACAAAATTAAGTGACGAGGGTATGTATAATAGGCCTTTAGTTTTCATCCCATTTTTGCGATATAATAATGCAATTTTACGTGTCAAATACGATAATTTGACAAAAATTTTATTCCAGACCATATCAAGATTAACATGCAAACTTGTCTGCTGAATAAATGAGGATCGACTGTAACTTCTGATATTTGGTCTAAGCGAGGGGGGCTTAATACAGAGAGGGGGCTTGGTTTTAACTTTGAATTTGAAGGGAGAAGCTTATTGGATGGAACCCTTGATAGAGAGCGTACGAAGATAGAGCGCATGGTAATCACCAAGAAAAATATATTTGAGTTACAAAATCAGTTTGAAGAAACTCTACTGAATCAAATAGGATTGAGGCAGAATTTACAGAAGAGCTTTGCAAGGAATTTCAGGCCTAAAATGAATGCACAATTCACCATTATTTATTATAATAATCTTAACGTTTTACGCCTCCTCAAATATTTTACTTAATCATTGAAAATCTCCGCGAGAAACGTTACACCAACAGATGACTGACAGTTATACTGTTGGAAGTGAGCATTGCATGACAGTAAGGCAACAAATTTCAAGTAACATTCGCATTGAGTTTACACGGTTTATCAAAAAAATTGTGGCACGTTTGTGTGTCTGACTTGTGGGATTAGCAGCTTTGTCTCAGTTTTTACACTGTTGCGCAGGTCCGCCTTTAACTTGGAGTTTGACAGCTTGTTTGAGTCAATTTTGAGAGGTGGTTATTGTGACACAGGTTTCCCGTCAATAAAAATACATTGGAACATTTAATTGAGACTTCTCCTCCGCATATAATTGCAGAACAAGATCTTAAACTCTCAAAGTAAAGCATAATCTGTTCAACTGTATAAAAGTGGGACCATTGGAATAAAAGCGCCTTCATGGCAGCCACGCAAATGGGGCGCAGTTTCCGGACATCTTGAACAATCACATAGCCATACGTCATATGAGAGTTCTCTATTTTTTTTTTCGAAATTCTTCCCTTATACAGTCAAATATTCACACAGATACTTAAAAGGAAGAGACTTTCGCGGGAAGAAACTTTCACGAGCTCGAAAAGGCGAGATTTCGTAAGAATAAGCTTTCACGAATTAGATTTCTTATCAAATTTTTGCTTCCAATGTTTAAGATGTTCCTCGATTCTCCAATTACTCTCCCAAACAGTCCGTAGGTTTGTTTGTGGTAGCGTATTTCGACAGAGTTGATATTTAAAAAGAGAAATATCATTATTTGATCACAAAAACATTTGGTTCTATATCCTAGGAATTTCGCGTGGATAAACTTTCGCGAATTTGGCATGTTAGGAAATTTCACGGAATAAGCTTTTGCGGATTTTGGCCAAAAGAAACGCGAAAAGCGCGAAAGCTTCTTACAGCGATAAAAGTGTCTTGCCTTAAGATTTATGAAGCACTTTAAGGCATACAAGATTAGAAAAAATGAGAGAGGCTTTTAAGAAAGAGGTTTAGGCATGGAAGAATGAAAGACAATTAAACCAGTGGTAGGATCACGTTGTTAATTCGTTGTATTAGCAAGAATATCCGACTTGAACATCGTTATTGTTCAAAATGAGGTCGTTGACGGTGATTTACATGTCATATGTAAAAGAAATTAATTAAACGGTCCTACCTTACAAATACGAATGATTTCAAATGCAGCACTGCAATAAGTAGCAAAATTTCCCTATTCAATTGAACTCCCATTAATGGACACCGCTATCTATAAAACGGATACTTTCGAATAACGGACAAATGTTTTCGTCCCAAATACAGCATGAAAAAAGAGACACCTCCATACAGCGAACACTTCTCTGCAATGGAGAATTTATTGATCGCACAGATTTAGTTATAAAGCGGTTTCCCGATAGCGTTGAACTGGAATACGTTTCCTGGAAAATCATGGTTAACTAAGTGTAAAGCATATCACTATTTCTCTACTTGGTAGCTATGAAGAAACTGTTCTCTTCCTTACAATTTCCAACTTTCAAATTCTGGAGAAATTATAGTATTTCTTGCTAGGAAATGTACATTGTTATTATCAAAATTTATTCATTCCCAACTTTGGTATTCGTTTTGCACAGGGTGTCCCAAAACCGTGCCCATTATTGTGGCTACTGCGGAGGAGTTGTAGGATCCATTGTTGCATTCTTGGTATAATTGAAAGGAACAGACTTTAACTTTGATAGGCTGATAATCGCTACAATTACGACTCATAAACTAATCGAAAATTCGGCCAGAAATTAATGAGCCTCGCTTTGATGAGTACTACTACTGCACTGCTTGCAGAAACCTCCACTCTGACATCGGAAACCTGCTTTTGAAGGCCAAATTATTTTTTGGATTGCACTACAAAGATATACAGCAATACTTCCACGCTTCATCACTTTTGAAGCCTCGAGACTTAAGGGAGGTTATGGCAATGGGGCTGAAATTTTAATATCCTATTGGTTGGTTTGAACATAGTCAGCTATTATATTGTATGGAACTCTGCTATCTCATTGGTCACGCCTGTTTCATGTTGATTTTGTTGTCCGGATTTTCAAATTGTTTGATAATCTGTCCCACTTGAAGCAAAGTGCCATCATTCAATTCAATAAACAAAGCGAAAACTGGGACTGAAGTGGTTGGTCAAATATTTCTTAGCCAATCTGACCAGTGCTTACTGATCTATGCCTGGACTTGCTACAAGTCTATCTTTTGGTAATGAGAGAAGGCAAAATATAAAGAAAAAAGAAAAAAAGAGAAAAAAGGAGGTAAGAAAAGTCTTTCCTTCCCCCCTCTTTTTGCTTTTTTTCTATTTTCATTTTGATATTTTTCCTGGAGTTGAGTAGCAAGTTCAATCTATGCCATGCGTGAGACTCAAAGAAGTGATTATTTCAACAACAGCACATTCTTTGTTCTCCAAAATTTTGAAAATCAAGTATGTAAATTTGAAAGAAAGGGCTGTAGCATTGTGTTTGCATATTTTCCTACTTTTGAAAGTGGCTCAATGCTATTTTTTATCTGTAAAGAATGCAATTTACCCTTCAAAAACTGTAAATGTAATGCCAACACAGCAATCGAAGGAAAGATCCTTTCTTGCAGCAATGTACTTGACTTTGGTATTATTTGAAAGTGAAGAACATGCGGGTTTTGGAAGCAATCAATTCCTCATTTTCATGTTCCACATTTGAAGAAAATAATTCTACATGAGAGCCCTTTCTGTAAAGTGTCTGTCATGAACATCGACTGCCTGTGACTTGGATACGCTGTTTGTATGTCTGATGATCGTCCCACTATAGACACCACTCCAATTAAGATCCCTATGCCCGTTAATGCCGCTGACATAACAATTTGAGATCGTGGGCTTATCATCACTGGTCTTGTGACTGTAGTTTTCGCGCTTCGAAAAATTCGAAAGATTCTGTTTGTTCGTAACAGAAGTGGCGCGTAACAAGCCGTAAAACTGATGCCGATAATGAGTCGTTGAACAGTGCAAACAGTGTAACTAGGTCGTAATATGAATATAATTGGAGAAGCGAAAACAAGAGCAATCCCAAATAAGAGATTTAGGCAAAGTTCTCTACTTGAAGCCTTGACAATGCGTCTGTTAATGTTCTTCACAAACAGAACAACAACAGCAACAGTTAGCACAATTCCTACTAAAGATGCACTTAGAATCGTTGCTGTTACATTAGCATACATTCCTATGTATTTGATTGGCAGAGCTTTGCACCTTTGGCGGACACTGTCCGGAACATGATCTAGATTACACGGGCGACATGTATTGTTCGTTGTGACGTCATTTTGTTTGCATTTGATACATGTCCAACAACACATTGTTTGTTGACTTCGAACATAGCCGAAGTCACATGGGTTGCTGCAAACAGAAATCGGCGCCCTTGATTGGTTCTTCCATACAATGCGATTGATATCGATTTGAAGCCTCCATGATTCAGGTTCGAGTGGTTTGCTGTCAGCCAATCTTGTGTTGATCGTCAAGGTAGTTTTGTTGTGGATGTTGTTCCAAGTTCCAATTTTTCTCATAACAGGCGCAGTGCCATCATTTGGGAAATGATAATTCAAGATTTCATAATTATCATCGTGGTCCCCTGTGGACGTGAAAATAAATGTGCGATTTCTGAATGGTTCTTTAAATTCTGTCCGTTTAATATTATACAATACTGATTTGTAACTGGTAATTCGTTGCAACATTTTGTCAACTTTTGTGCAATTTTCTACCGTTTTATTATGCTGGATACATTCCAGCGAAATAGTTTCTCGGAATGCATAAGCATATGCATATACAGCATTGATGACTGACAAAACAGGTGTGTTACTGTAATACCCCTGCCCCTCTTTTAATTGCTCCTTTCCGGTGCACAGTTTCCACCCATTGGAACTGTTCTTGAATGTACAGTTGAATGTGTGACTCTAGAAACTCTTAAACCAAATGTTTCTTGTGTTTGTTTCCGGTTTCAGGTTTAAAAAGTAATCCCTGAATTCTTTCACTTCCTCGGTTTCAACTTGGAATGTTATTGAACCATTTGCAACGGTCTTATCCGGTGCAATATACGCCCGGCTACCCCATCCATCACTGATAACGAACTGCAAAGCTCCGGTTTGGTTTTTCATATTTTCTGCTGTCTTGAAGAATTGTATCAAATCATTTTCAGTCAGCAATAAGTACACAACTTTGATCGATCCGATTTTCAAAATCTTATTTATCGCAAATGTATGATCATCGCCGTTTGAATGTTCCGGGATGATCACATCGACCGGTATGCAGATCTTTTGTGCTTTTGCTGCATGCCGGAAGAGATCAGAAGACCGCTCACCATAATTGCCATGAGAGCTTATCATGGCAATATATTGCCATTTGAATTTCAATGCTATGCTCAAGAGTAACCGGACAGCATTTCGATCAGACGGAACTGTCCGATAGAAATAACCAAAGCGTTCTCGGTTCTCTAAGTCTGGACTTGTAGCAGAATAACTGACTGTGTTTTTTCCGAAGATGGTCATAACCGTAGCAGCCGTTTTTGCGTCATCTGAATACTGCGGGCCTATAACTCCTTGGGATTGCCAATCTGCGATTCTTGCGAGTGCATTGCGTAGTGGCTGTTTATCCCCACATGTGTTGTGGATCAGTGCACGCATCTTCAAACCGTAAAGCGTTGTGTTATCGTTGTTAATTCTATCGATCGCAAACAACATTGCTTCAACGAACATTATCCCATACTGAGGGTCGATATCTCCACAGTTCTTCCAAAATCCTGTCCGATAATTCCCTTTCATGTAGACATTGAATATTCCTGCTAGTCTGACCTCGCCGTCTTTCGTGTCGATGAAGTAACCTACGTGTTAAATTCGGTGTTTATTTCGATGAAATTTAGCAAGCTTGACAGTCAGAGGTAGTTCGCAGTGCGCGATGAAATTTCATTGCATTTGAAAAATTCGTGATCAGGAAAGCGAAGAAATTCATTACGCATTGAGAACCATTCGTAGGGAAGACATATCAATATGTTTACATTAATAGAAGATATTGAATAGATTGTCACCATTCTTAGCTAACTAATAACGTTGATACAGGATTAGTAAACAGAATATTCAAACATTTGGTTGACTGTGGTAGAGCAAGTACATGGGAGATGTTCAAAACCACCTTATTTTTTTCAATCAAAATCTAAAAAGTTAAAGCGCGAGAAATCGTTACTTCATACTGTGCCATCCAAAGCAGGACTTGACACAAGTTCCTACTTTGAATGGCACTCACAATTCTACAACTTTAGGGAAAAGAAAAAGGTAGAGTCCAGGGTAGCTTCGTTCTTTTCACTAAGTTTTAAATCCAGCAGTTACAGGCTAACTTAGATGCGAAAATTTTGTTTTAGTCCCAGAAATAAGGAAAATGTTCGGAACGGGTTTGTGTGGGTGGGAACGAGAAGTCAACATTCGATTTTTGTCTTTTGAGTTATGAATTTAAATTTCGATGGCAAGTGAATCGGGTATCTGAATCGAGCATGGAATTTTCTTTCCCTTGCAAACCCCTTCCCGCATTCTCCTGATTTACGGGTCTAGGGAATGGGTGCAGTCATTGGACGGGATTTTAACACCTTAATTAGCCTTTGACTAATAGATTAACACTTTATTTTTGAAAATGAGCCTTGTGCTCTTTATTTGACAGCCCGCCAAACTTGTTAACTTTTTTCGTTGCTCATCCGGCAGTCCAAACATGTGAAACAATTGATAAGAAAGTAGAATCCCATTTGAATTTATACATACCTTTAGTCATTTTGAAAAAAGTAACCAGCATCAAAAGTTTGAAAATCATTGCAACTTCCAGATAATGCTTATCCATTACATTATTGTTCAATCTTTTTAGTCAGGAAAAAATATCTGTGGAAACAAATGTTAGAATGTGTCGCCCTTGCACTCGCCAGAACTTTGCAAGAAGTCCTCCAAATGTCGATGATATATCACAAAATGTTATATATATTGTTGCGTGGTCTCTTTGAAATTCATGCAGTCTCTTGTCTCATGGTTACTTCGAGTCTTCGATAAGATCCTTTTTGCATTTTTGCGAATTGCAAACATGTTGCAAATGCACCTCTATGAATCTGTTCTTAAATCTTGACTCGATGCTTTTAACAATCCAGTACAAACACCGAAAATTGCAGTGATTGGTTGCTTTCAACAATAGATCAATACTGGCCAATAATAAATTTACATTGTAATTCTTTCTGTCAACAATATATCCCTTTTTCCTCTCTTTACTTTACTAACGGATTTGCAATAGTTGCTACAGCCGTTTCTGTTTGTCGTCTTCTATTTACCCTTCATGAAATATACAAGTAGAACTGAGCACCAATATCAAACATGTACTTGCTCCTCAAATCCTTCAGTTGACAATACATCGAAGACAAAACTAAAATCCGTTCCTTTGACAAATTTCTTCCCAGCTTATTTATTGCTTTATTGTACATACGAACGAATGAAATTAACATCAATGTTACACATGACTGACTTCTGAAATCTTTCAGTTGACAGTGCAGCAAAGACAACACTAAAACTCACTCCTTGTACAGATTTCTTCCCTTTACGTTATTTCTTTATTGAACATATGAACGAATCAAAGTTGCATTTCTCCACAACTTCAGCTCGCTGTACAACAAAAATACTTAGCTTGTTTCTTCTTTCGTTCTTCGTTGCACATCGAATCAAATTAACACCATTGTCACGGATGCTCGAAGCAATTGTCAACAACTACTTTCTTCACTAGTTTCTTCCTATCTTCTTTACTTTTCTATCTTAAATACAAACGAATAAAACTAAAACCAATGTCGCCGATGCTCTAACTCTTCAAATCTTTCAGTTGGCACTACGAAATAAATGAACGCCAACGACTATTTCCCCCTCTAATTTCTTCGAACTTCTTTATTTTTTCATCGTACATACATACGAATGAAGCGAAAACCATGGTCAAATATGCTCCCACCCTTCCGATCTGTAGCTTACACCACAAAATAAATGAGGACCAGTAGGTATCTCTTCCACCCTGTTTAACTTCTTTATTTCGTATCGTGAATAAGTACAAGTAAAATTTAAACGAATGCCACACCTATCTTCACTCCGCCATCCTTCCGGTGTTGCAAACACGAAGGTCGAAATTCACTTTTACAGTACTCGTCAGTAAAGCTTCTGAGTTTCGTACTTTCCACTTTAACACCTGTAAAAACAATTTCTTGATTCCTTTGTCGAATATTTGAAAAGCTTGTCTTTTAACAAACAACGTGTCTTGCTTTTGCAAGATAGCTTTATTTATTGGTCAAACACTTTAAATTTTTTGTATCCTCGCAGCACTTTGATCTAATTATCAAATCTTTGTTGACATTTGCAAGATTGATCAACGGTTTTGCAATCAAACACCTGCATGTTTATCTGTTTTTTTAAATTGGTTTTCTTTTTCATTTGAAATAAACAAATTCCTCAAATTTATCAATTTGTTTTCCATCATCTCAGGACTCCAGCAATACAGCAGTGTCCCGCGTATAAGAAACAGGAATTTAAGAAACACAGATCCTGATTTTCCAGATAATACCCCCATTTTATAAGAAACTGATACAGGTGTGAAAACCTTGTGTCTTTTCTAAACATTATGGATTAATATCTATGAATTTTTCAGCTCACTAGCAGAATTTAATTGTACTCATTCAAATGAAGGCAAGAATTTTGTGTGGAAATTACGCATTCTGAGCAAAAAGCACTTTCCTGGAATATTTGTAGCATTTCCTGGAAGTGAAAATCACAAATACAAGTCAAAGTGATATGAATTGTATCATAGTCATAGATGTCATGCCTGAGAGTTGATTGACTGACAATACATTGTTTTTCTACTTAGAATCTTTACCTTCATTTAAATTTTATCCCACTTACAAGAAATGCGCCAGACCTAAAATTGAAAATGTTGTTTCTTATATGAGGAACACTACTGAATGACTTCGTAATTTATATGCACTTCTTAGCTGATTTCTTTCAAGTTTCGCAAATTTACCAGTTCTAAAACTTTGCTACCCTTGGTCTCTTTGTTGAAGAAAGGATATAACATTTGCGTATCTCAAGAACAAAACCACACATTTAAGATACAGCAGTGCTTGTTCCGTCCCAAGTAACTCCTGAAATTTATCAACTCTTGGAAGCTTTCTGCACAGAAACACAAACTGATTTCGCAACGATAAATTTCTTATATCAAAGCCAAGAACAAGCAAGATCTACCATAGACGTCATAAATTTTCATAAGATTAATATGCATGTGATTGATATACGAATTCTAAAGCTACTATGCAGAATAATATGCATGAATTATTTCTTTCTAAGCAATCAGATGATGATTATTCCAGCATAAATTTTAAGTTGAACCTGAAGAAGAAAAAGTATTGATTTCATTCTGATTTGGCCTGTCGATCAACCATAATCTTATACGTTTTTTCTTTATAAGAAACTAGGATCAGGCCAGAGAACTAAAAGTTTCATAATCTAACATGAAATTTTGTTCATTTTAGAACTAAAACTTTCTGAATTGGTTTCTTAATTTGTGAATGCAGAATTATCAATGTGGTCCCTAACACTGCTGCAGATATGTTTCTTGGCATTTAAAACATCATGTAGGAAAAAACAGTATTGTATTATGCTGAAAACACAATGGTTAGTAAATATTGCTCAAGAATAAAGGTTCAACGATATATTTGCTATAATATCCATGCTTTTGACTTTTAATAGTTTCTTAATGCTTCTCAGATATAGTGCTACAGTTTCTTAAAAGTTTGGCCTTCTTAGTACTGTTTCTTATCAACCAGATTCTTATAAAAAACGTGTATTCGATTGATCGTATGCAAAATTGGGCATTTATCGCTCGACCGAAGGATTGTATGTTATGTTTACGTCATAGACAGGAACAAACAAGGGCAGATGCAGAAAAGCGTTCCAGTAATAGAGGGTCCATAGTGTTCCAGTAATATGTAGAGGATAATAGAGGTTCCAGTAATAGAGGAATTAATTGGCTAAGTCAAACTGTAATTAATTATTCGGAACTCATCGATCAATCAATGGTTCGCGGAAGGCCTAAATCCAACTCAAACTGAAGTGTCGGTTGATTTGATAATTGTCAAAACAAACCAAAAATTTTTTTGGAATTAAAATTGATAAAAGATTAAAAGTAATTTTGGTATAAGTCATCATCATCATCATTATCATCATCATCATCATCATCATCATCATCATCATCATCATCATCATCATCATCATCATCATCATCATCATCATCATCATCATCATCATCATCATTTTCAGCACCGACCTTTATTCCTCAGTTCTTTTTTATATCAATTACGTAAACTGAATCTTTTTCCTACTGCATTCTCTGATTTATAAACCATTTTGTCACAGTTGTCTTGTCTTCTCCCCGTATTGGATCGCTTCAAACTTGAGAAGTTTCTGATTCCGTTTGCTTCTGCAATGGCCTATCGAATGTAGTTGCAATTATGTGATTCTGCATATCAATACATGAAGAACTCGTCATCTTTGTAGAATTATTATCAATGACATCTTTTTCTTCCCTTAGCAGAATCCAAACTTTAGTCCCAAACAACCCAACCAAATTTATCGCAGCATTGATGAAACAAACACAACATAATATCAGTGTACGATACCTCCCTTCTGCATCATTCACGAAATAGAATATAGGCAGAAACAGTGCCAAAACAAGACAAGTTGCATACATTGTAAGCCCAATGTATTTAGCCTCGTTGTAATTCTTGGGGAAATTGCGTGTTTTGAAAGCAAACCATGTTGTGGCAATCATGAGCATTGAACTGAATAATAAATTTAACATCATTGTTTCACCTTTGATCTTGCAGTATCTAACTATGAACTGCCTGTGACTTGGATACGCTGTTTGTATGTCTGATGATCGTCCCACTATAGACACTACTCCAATTAAGATCCCTATGCCCGTTAATGCCGCTGACATAACAATTTGAGATCGTGGGCTTATCATCACTGGTCTTGTGACTGTAGTTTTCGCGCTTCGAAAAATTCGAAAGATTCTGTTTGTTCGTAACAGAAGTGGCGCGTAACAAGCCGTAAAACTGATGCCGATAATGAGTCGTTGAACAGTGCAAACAGTGTAACTAGGTCGTAATATGAATATAATTGGAGAAGCGAAAACAAGGGCAATCCCAAATAAGAGATTTAGGCAAAGTTCTCTGCTTGAAGCCTTGACAATGCGTCTGTTAATGTTCTTCACAAACAGAACAACAACAGCAACAGTTAGCACAATTCCTACTAAAGATGCACTTAGAATCGTTGCTGTTACATTTGCATACATTCCTATGTATTTGATTTGCAGGGCCTTGCACGTTTGGCGGACACTGTCTGGAACATGATCTAGATTACACGGGCGACATGTATTGTTCGTTGTGACGTCATTTTGTTTGCATTTGACACATGTCCAACAACACATTGTTTGCTTACTTCGAACGTAGCCAAAGTCACATGGGTTGCTACAAACAGAAAACGGCGCACTTGATTGGTTCTTCCATACAATGCGATTGATGTCGATTTGAAGTCTCCATGATTCAGGTTTCAGTGGTTTGCTAATAACAGCCAATCTTTTGTCTGTCACGGTGGTTGTTTTGTTATGGATGTTGTTCCAAGTTCCAATTTTTCTCATAACAGGCTCACTCCCATCATTTGGAAAATGATAATTCAATATTTCATAATTCTCATCATGGTCTCCGACAGTGTTGAATCTAAATGTGCGGTTTCTGAATGGTTCTCTAAACTTTATTCGTTCAAGATAAAATGGTATTACCCACTCACTTTGCCTTCCTTGCAATATTTTGTCATGTTCTGTGCAATTTTCTACCGTTTTATTAAGCCTGAGACATTGCCACCAAATAGTTTCTCGGAATGCATAAGCATATGCATATACAGCATTGATGACTGACAAAACAGGTGTGTTACTGTAGTACCCCTGCCCCTCTTTTAATTGCTCCTTTCCGGTACACATTGTACTCCCTTTTGAATCGTTTTTGAATGTACAATTGAATGTCTGACCCCAGAAGCTCTTAAACCAAATGTTTCTTGTGTTTGTTTCCGGTTTCAGGTTTAAGAAGTAATCCCTGAATTCTTTCACTTCCTCGGTTTCAACTTGAAATGTTATTGAACCATTTGCAACTGTCTTATCCGGTGCAATATACGCCCGGCTTCCCCATCCATCACTGACAACGAATTGCAAGTTTCCGGTTTGGTTTTTCATATTTTCTGCTGTCTCCAAGAACTTTGTCAAATCATTTTCAGTTAGAAATAAGTACACAACTTTTATTGAAGCCACCTTCAAAATCTTATTTAACGCAAACTGATAATCATCCGTTTTTGAATGTTCCGGGATGATCACATCGACCGGTATGCAGATCTCTTGTGCCTTTGCTGCTTGTCGGAAGAGATCAGAACATGCATCATAATTACTGTGAGAGCTTATCATTGCAATATATTGCCATTTGAATCTCAATGCAATGCTCAAGAGCATCCGGACAGCATTCCGATCAGACGGAACTGTCCGATACAAATAACCAAAGCGTTCCCGGTTCTCTAAGTCTGAACTTGAAGCGAAATAACTGACTGTATTTTTTCCAAAGATGTTCATAACCATGGCGGCCGTTTTCGCATCATCTGAATAAAGTGGGCCTATAACACCTTGGGACTGCCAATCTGCGATTCGTGCAAGTGCATTTCTTAATAATAATTTATCCCCACATGTGTTGTGGATCAGTGCACGCATCTTCAAACCGTGAAGCGTTGTGTTATCGTTGTTAATTTTATCGATCGCAAACAACATAGCTTCAACGAACATTATACCGTACTGGGGATCGATTTTCCCACAATTTTTCCAATATCTGTGAAGATTGAATTGGTGGCCATTCCCTTTCGTGCGGACATTGAATAGTCCTGCTACTCTAATCACTCCGTCTGTCGTATGGATGTAGTAACCTAAAACATGTTACATTTAGTTAGTGTTTAAGACGTAGAATTACCATTGCATTGTAAAATACTGCACGCTAGGCCTAAAACCAGGGCCGCCGAGTCCCGAGAGCCTTTCGAGGCCCATGGACAAAACTGCGAAATGAGGCGCCCTTGCGAGCGAAGAAAGGCCCTTAAACCCTGAGGCCCTGGGGCAAACTGCCCCTCCTGCCCCCTTCTGCTACCCAAATCGTGAAAATTGATACCGTTCCCCATAGCAAAATCTTGCAAACTAACAATACGCCTCTCGATAACACGGTGGAGCAAAATGTACACGAGAATTATATCTGTTTTATGTCTGTGCTTTCGCACCGCAGACTATCTCCGCTTCTGAATGGAATTAGGCAGAAAAGAATGTCAGAAACGTAGCAAGCTTATCCCACCTGCTTGACGGAAATTAGAGACGGAAATCTGTATTTCGTCAAACGGCGTGACTTTGATCAATGTTTGACATTTTTCTTCATAATTCCGATAAGAAAGTGAGAAATTTAACAGAAAATTCTGTATGAGGGTATTGTAAATCAGATGTACAGAGTAAGAAGAAAATTGAAAGGCTTGACAGCATGTAACTTCCTACTTTTTTGTAAGATTCCTGAAAGGTGCATTCTTTGCACTAGAACCCAGGAGTTGGCGAATTTCTAATTTTGATGGACTGAGCAAGCATTGATTTGTTTTGAACCAAGAAATCGCTTGAGACATAGCTTCATGGTTTGAAGCCACGCTTTCGAAAGTTTTATCACAAAAAATGACATTATCATTATCAGCAAAACTGCTCGAGCCTCCGAATACTCTAGGATGTTGATAAGATTGTTGAGGCAACAGAGGGCATTACCATTGCCCTAGTAAAGAGCACTGGGGGATATCAATTCTTGTTTGTAACCAATCACTATCTAATGAGACAAAATTTACTCTGTGCTTTCTATTTGAGAGGTAATTTGTTATTATTTTCTAATTCGTCTAACTCAATCGAAAATAACTTTATTTACATATCAACACTACTTTATAACTAACGCTAAGATACAGACAACAATAGATATCTTATAGTATAGTATGGTCAGTCTAGTGATTCTCAGCCAAATGTTGAGCTTGCAAACAAGTGCTCTTCAAGTATCATCCAATATCAAGATTCTGAAGGAAGGGAGGGTGGGGTGGGGTTGTACGTCTTGATACAGAATCACTATCGACGTGTGATAACTTAGACCTCATCCTTTGCTTATATACCTAGTATTCCCTTTGGCCCTCTTCTATGCAGTACTGCGCTTACTTATCCCAAGGGAACCTACCCGCTTGAGTATCTCATGGGATAAGTAAGTTCATTTGACTTCAGGCACTGCAGACCAAAGTCATGCGCTTTTGATTAGCAAGAAGAGGGGAAAAAGTAAGATTGGTAACAGGTCAACTTTATAACAAAATATAGTCGATATGAATAGATTGTGCTGTTTCCCAGTTATGAGCGATTTTTTAAAATGCTTTAATCTCAGATTCCTTCAAAGCTGGCCTACAATCATTGATCAAATTCGCTGACAATTCAACAAGACTGTGGTGCTAACCATCAGAAAAATTATTGAGATAAATTTTCAAGTGAAAAGAATAATACGGCTGACCATTTACATGCGCAACTTATTGCCTATAGACATACAGTATAGAGTGTAGCTTCAATTTCAACTGAAAGTTCCTTCATTTAGGCAAGGCTTGCGACACTAAGATTTCTGGCTTGCAACACTGGAACTATGAAATTCTGATTGCCCTTCCGCATTACCACTTCCTTATCAAACAATTTGTGTATGGTCCAAACTTTCCAACTGTTTGAATAAAATGAAAATAGAATTTAAACTTGAGCCTACCTTCAGCCACTTCAAAGACGGAAGCCAATATCAGAAGCTTAAATATCATTGCAACATTCACATTGAATTTGTCCATTGCAATGTCCCTCGGTCGTTTCCAGTAAAAGATCAAGATGGTTGCTGAAATATTGGCTGGAATATTACAATGGATCGCTCTTTTTTGTACATCCCAGAACTCTAGAAAAGTCTTTGAAATATCAGTTATATGTTTATTGCAGAAGATAATCTCACGGGGGTCCATAACATGTTGAGGATACAGGTATGTTCCGCCCATATTGGTGGGTTTTTGGGACCAATATTCTCTTAGTAAGGATCCTTTTTAGCAGATCTTCCTTAAAAGTGGATGGGTTTGGGTGAATTTGCAAAAAACAGTTAAAAACAGGTAGTTTTTCGCCATAATTAATCATAAAAGTGGTTATGAAAGCAAGTCTCTGTAATTAGAAGAGAAGAGGGTTCCAGTCTGAAAGTCAGGCAGCAGACCCTGTCCATCCAAAGGTCATGTAACCCCCACCCCGGGAGGAAAATCTGGTTTTTGTCTTTAAAAGTTATGAATTCTCAAGTTCTGGATAACATCTGTTAGTTCTATGCACGTTGAAGCGCTTGATTCTCTGGATAGCAGAAAATCTTCCGGTGAGGATCAAATACCTGGGGGGATGTACATGACTTGCGGATGAATGGGGGTCTGCCGCCCGGTTTTTAGAAAGGTACCCTCTTCTAATTACCAAAACTTGCTGTCATATCCACTTTCATGATGAACTTTGGCGAAAATCGGCCCATTTTTGGCTATTTTTCGCCAATTTCTGGATAACGCACCCATGTTTATGGAAAATCTGCCAAAAAAGGGACCATTGTTTAGAGAATTTTGGCCCAAAAACCCACCCATGTGGGCGGCACATACCCGTACCCCTCCCCCGGGATCAAATACGAAGGATGCATCTCTCCCTTCGAACGAACTTACTGTTGCACTAACCATGGCAATGAAATGTAGCAGTCGCAATTCTAGATTCCCAGGGAAGCAAAAAAGGCTGCTGCCTGTCCTTTATATAAGGCAGAAAACAAATCACACAGTGGAAAGGAATTTCTTAATCCGCAAAATACCTGAAAAGTTTTGATATTCTTGATAAAGCAATGGAATGGCCCAGAATGTGAATGTAGTGCCTGCAGTATAGTTTTAATTTTTCGACAGTGAATTGCACCTGCAGACATATATATTTCAATTTCATTCATTTAGAGTAGTTAGCTTTATTTACACTTTAAATAGTGCTAGCTATGATTAACAACAACAACAATGATGCTGTTTGTAAGATGCATTAGAAAATCCTGACACAAAAAACTGATTCAACACTTCCATTCTTATTGCAGCCTAACCCTATAGCATGGGTAGCATGGGTATTGTGGACGCAATTTGTGTCGATTGTGTCCACGATACCTGGCCTAAGCGTTCCTTAATGGATCAATGTACTTCGTTACCTTGCTTGTCTTCAATTCATTGCTTTTCTTATCTTTCTCGTTTTGATGCCGACTCTCTTGCTTTTCACGGTTTGACATGGGCCTAAATTTCGAAACCTACCGTGCTCTCAAAGTTATGACCTGAGGACTGAAGTTTCCAGTGCGAATTTAGGCCCATGTGAAAACGTCAAGCAATAAAGAGAAGATAAGCAATGAATCGAAGAGAAGCAAGGCAACGAAAGTTCCGAAAAGGAGAGGGATCTGGGACACAGGCTACATTACAATACCCACGAATAGACATGCTTACTTATACAGTCATCGTGAGGAAACCTCTGTTTGAACAATTCCAGAAAGGCAGTTATTGTCTCATTTTCGGCGGATTCATATGATTTCCTGGCTGAGAGTGAAATAAAAATTTTCCTGCATTACCTTTCTCACAAATGGTTTCAGTGGTCTCTTTTCGTATCCCCATCAAAAATAGAGATATTTCGTTGCGCTGAAATTCTTATCCCTTTAAAATTCTAAAAGAGTTTTTCCTGAACGTCTTTCAAGGTCACGTGGCATCATTCGCGGAGCTACTTTTAAGGGCTGTCACCCCCATGTTGCGACAGCCTCTGTTTGGGAGATTGGCGTATGGAACGAAATCGAGATCGGCCCTGCGATCATTCTTTCCGAATAAACCAAGATGGTGAGTAAAGCAAGCTCGTTTTCCCTAACACATAAATCAAAGAATATCTTATTCATCCTTCGATGTTTTCCTTCACTTTTGATGTAAATTTTAGCTTGATATCTTTTCACTGAATTCTTAGCCACGAGGACCAAAGAAACACCTCAAGCGGCTCCATGCGCCAAAGCATTGGATGTTGGACAAACTAAGTGGAACCTTTGTGAGTAGGGCCTAGGCCCATTGAAACTTTCTGAATTTTGTATGCCATGACACGCCAAAACTATCTTAATTGTACCTTGCTTCTCTAGGTTGCAAAATTATCGTTTATAAAGTTTTTTCGTGCATGCAGTTGAGTTTTAGGCCTGATTTCTGTATATTCACGTGAGGCAAAACACTTATTAGTTAGTGCTTTTTTGTTGTGCAAGTTATGCATTTACAAACCTTTAACAGCCTATTATTCTTAATCTTGCTGCCCTTACCCTCAGAACTGAAAGTTTAAGTGACTTTGTGCGTTCTGTTGCCTGGTTTGTAGAAAGGCTTGAGAAAAACCCAGTGTGGAAAGTTTGTTTTCGTTATACCAAAAAGGTATGTGCCATGCAAGGCTGTCTAAAGACAATAGATTTGGTGTCTTCCATTGTTTTTGATGTTGCTCCATGCCAAAGATATTTGGCGTAACGTACATGTTTTCCTGCTTGGAGAAAAGCCTTTCTGCACACCAAATCAAATGTACTTTATCATCAACAAATAATCTTCATCACAGTTGACAGAATTTAGTTGCTAATGGCTTGACCCCCTTTCCCTTTTTATTAATCGACCACTAAATTTGTCATTATGTTAGTGCTTACTTTGGTCGTAAATTTATTTGTGTCATGCTCTTGGGTTTGGGCCTAAGCCTACGGTGACTTCTACATCCAACTTGCAATGTCAAAATCAAGAAATGGGCCGCTGGCTTACTGCTACAATCTATTTAAATATTCACCACAAAAGTAACATTTTTATTTAATGGATTTGAGCTGGCTGGACCCACGCCCAGTTCCGTTTGATAAAAATTGTTTGGTGATGATCCCTTATCTCGCATTGTGCACCATCTTGAAAGGCATTTAAAGGAATAAATATGATTTTGTTGGTGATACTATAAATGTAGTCAAATAGGATTTCTGTCATAAGCTCTATGTGCAGCTTGTCCCAATTACATTTCAAATTTTTATTTCTATATATTTGTTTTTCAGGCTCCACGTCCATCACCAGGCCCTCACAAGCTCAGGGAATGCCTCCCTCTTATCATCTTCTTGAGGAACAGATTAAAGTATGCTTTGAATTATGATGAGGTCAAGAAGATCTTAAAGCAAAGATTGATCAAAGTGGATGGTAAAGTTCGCACTGATGTCACTTATCCTGCTGGATTTATGGGTAAGTAAAATCAAACAAAAGACCAGGTTCTTCTACACAAAACATTCCCTAACATGCCCCCCCCCCAATCCAATCTGCAGAGTATGGCAATCCTTGACAAGATCTAACAGGTGCAGGTAAAAACGTAATATGTTCACACAAGATGTTCTATTGCTATGTGTAGTAGAGAGCAAATGATCTTCAAAATTGGCATGCGTATTGAAATCTTTTGAAAAATCTTGCTTGTGCTATTGCTATGCTCTGCAGACTGGACTCGAATGTCCCTCTGAAAATTGATAGGGTTTTCCAGGCCACAGTACTGTTCTTTTCAAAATTGGTAAGGATATGATTTCTGTTTTGTTTGACGCAAAAACACATTTAGCTTCTGTTTTGCTGCCAAACTTCTTAATCACTATATATATATATATATATATATATATATATATATATTATAAAATGAAAAGGTTAACACACAGAAGCACAGTCAAACAAGATATATATATTAAAGGCAAATCAGATCAAGCAAAATTTTCAGAATCCCTTTGTCCTTCAACTCCGCCTCATCAGATCCATTGGATTTGCCTGAAAAAAATTTATCTGAGGGTCACTGCTAAATTTGGTAGAAATCATGAGAATATGAGACTTCACAGTTAAAAGAAATGGCATATATATACTTTTTTGTCAGTTTTTGGTCTTCCTTTTAGCGAGTGGTCTGCAAAATTCTCATCTTCTTTTGACAAGCTAATTTTCATGAAAGCTGAGCAAAAAAAAGATGTTTTAATGTTGTAAATTCCAAAGCAAAAAATTTATGTAAGATTTTATTTCAAAGTTCTTGAAGCAAAATTTGTTCAGCAGATATTGGACGAAGTTTGTCACCTTTTCACTTTCCCATTTTGAGAACAAGGCTAAAGATAAATCTAATGTTAAGGGAGATCTGTTGTAAATATTGTATATAATAATTGAGAAAATATTCTAACATATTTCTGTGGAGAAGGGGGTATTCCTCAGTCTTAATGAGTGATAATTCTATTGCTTTTCTGCATGGTAAAATCTGATTTCCTTGCTCAAATGAGACAAAGTGTGCATTTTGCATAGTGATAGTCAGATCTTTTCAAACTCTAAAAAGTTTCAATATTTTTTTAGATGTTGTAACCATTGAGAGGACTGGGGAGCACTTCCGATTGCTATATGATGTGAAAGGTAGATTCATCTGCCACCCCATTTCACCAGATGAGGCAACATACAAGCTTGCCAAAGTCCGCAAAGTTGCAGTGGGACAGCACTCTATCCCATATTGTGTTACTCATGATGCCAGGACCATTCGTTATCCAGATCCAGCCATTCAGGCGAATGATTCTGTTGTTGTTGATTTGAAAACTGGCAAGATCACAGATTCTATATATTAAGTTTGACACTGGAAACACTGTCATGGTTATTGGTGGACGTAACACTGGCAGAATTGGAACCATCACCCACAGAGAGCGACATGCCAGTAAGTCTTTTTTTAAATCTCTCCAATTTTCAGAAAACTTTCACCATGATGTACTATGGTGTACTGCGGGTGAAATGGTAAAGTTTGAGGTAAAATGGGTAGGGGGGAAATTTGGATAAATTTTGTTAAAATATTTCTGCACAGTTTACATCTAACTACAAATGCCCAAACAAGCTTCCTTGACATAGTGAACATCAATTTATTAGTTGAGGGTCTACTGTTTTCCAGCAGTCAATAGTCCTCCTTGTTCCCCAGCCTACCCTTTTCACACCTGCAGACTGTAGGCCTTTTTACCTGGAATGTTGTTGGTATGAGGAATGCAGGATTAGTTTTGAAAAATCTATCAATTGATAACAGATATATTTGTATATATACATATATCTTCCTAAATTTTGTTGGAAAAGGTATGGATCAAAAACAATAACTTAGCTTACAGATGAAATAACTGGTAAAACAGTAGTTGTAGAATGGTCCCATCATCATGCACCAGTCTTCAAGCGTTGCTCTGAGTTTATTTTCATGTTTTATGAGTGGATGGATGGAAGTTAGTTATATGCTAGTGTTCAGTTGTGTTTATGTTATAGATATTTTAAAAGTCAAGTTTGTCCACCATTTCCAGCCTTTTCTCTGAAATATTTTAATTGTTTCCCATTCAGAAACTCCAGTCATCATATTTTCATACTGTGTTTGTTGTTCCACCCATGAAGTTATCTGAATTTTGCTTCTGTATTCATAAGCCAAGCACAAGACAGTGGTGGTCTTCAGGCCAAGAACCTCTTTGACATTGACAAAAACTGCAAAACTTATCCATATTCAATTAATAGATCTGCCAAAGGTTGGGCAAATTCTTTTTAAACAACAGCCTTGGTTTTTGGCAGCCTTGGAGACTTATTTTCCCATGGGGTTATGTTTTTGCAATCATCTTGGCACTGACTTTTTCATCCTTATTGACTATCAGTCTTGCTTTGTGAATTTCCAAACTCATGGTGAATTATGTGATAGTTACATTCTCTTCACACAGTCTTCCATTGCCAGTATTAAATTTTAAATTTGTGATGAATTGAAAAGATCTTTTATGGATTTTGAGCACGTTTGATAAATATATGAGAAACGCTCAGATGAAATCACACTGCCACATACAGCACTCCAAATCTTTCAGTCAAGTATATATAGTTTAGTAGGCTAGATGTAGCTTTGTTGAAGCAAATCCATTTATTTCAAGCCCTTAAACCATGGTACATAGTATGATAAAAACCAAATATTGCATATTGCCATGTGTAGTAACAGTATTGATTTGACACATCAGAATCATTTAAATCTTACCAAGTTATGCCAGCTGGTTGGGTGGTGCCTTTGTGTGTGGCCCTGCCGCTTGGTTATACATCCTTCCCTATTCACCCTGTAGTTTCTAATGTTGATTGCTTTGGGGCAGTCATAGTATATTGTGCCCTGTGGTATGATCATCCTTGTAGTGTTTTGTAGAGTAATAAGTAGGTACTGTAATCAGTAATTTGTCTTTTGAAACTTGTTGAAATATATGTAAGAAATTAGTATTGATCAAGTTTTGCAGTTGAGTAGTTTTTTTTATAGGTTTTAGCTAAAGTCACACTTCGTTTTATTTTAGGCTCCCATGATATTGTACATGTTAAGGATGCCACTGGTCATTCATTTGCCACCCGTTTGTCCAATATTTTCATTATTGGTCGTGGAACAAAATCCATGGTCTCTCTGCCACGTGGAAAGGGCATCAGGCTTACCATTGCCGAAGAAAGGGATCGCCGTTTGGCAGAAAAAGCCAAGTCTGGCTGAACAATTCAGTAGAAATGAATAAAAGATATTAAAAATGCTCTGTATTTGAAAAATGTGGGTTTTCTTTGCTTTCGTTCTTGCCTGGAGAATCAGAGTGCTTTTCTCTCTAGTATTTAGTCTTGGCAGTCACTGCATAATAGTAATTGACAATTCAGCCCTTTGAACCATGACATGTCAATGGTATGTAGATGTACCAGCAGTTATATTGTGCCATATACCATCAAGGCTCACAGAGCAGCATGAAACAATATGTGGGTATTTTCACTTGTGTTCAATATTACAATGAAGGCATCTGGCGTTGTGGTTTTGGAACTTCTTGTTGTCGCAGTTTGCTATTGATTGTGTGTGCTGGTTTCAGTTGCATATTTTAAAATCACAGCCCTATAAAATCACAATCCTATAAACAAAAGCTGAACAGATATACTTAATACAAGCGGAACGAAATTAGGATTAATATGCCAGATTATCTGAACACAACAATGTTTAAAAAATACCAAGCAAATTACATACTGAAAATATACGATCGGGACTCTGAAGTGAATTATATACCACACTACAGAAGTTGTTTGGGAGAGGAAATGGCTTCGTCCGAGGAAACTTATGTGCCACCCCCCTTCCCGCTCAGCAGGTTAGAGCTCATGCGTAGCAGCGTTTTGGAGTTGCAGTACTCAGAGCTTCAACCCAGAAACGCTACAGCGCATGCGCCATAGCCCACTGCACGAAGGGACACATAAATTATTTCGGACAAAGCCTATCGCGTCTCTTCAACAAGAAGAGGAATTTTAAGTGGGGAATTTCTTACGGAAGGAATTTCTGATAAAACTAGGTCTTCTTTAAGAAAGCCTCCTCTTTAAGATATCACCAAAACTTGTTTATTTAGCCTTCAAGGATTTTGTTCTCCAAGGATAATTTGCTTTCCGTCTTTACATCTATGACTAAAATTTGTGAATTTTAAATCAAGTCAAAGAGGCTACCTATGCTTGGAAGTAATTGATCCTGGATCTATCTACTTGCCAAAAATGTTAATTTGGCTTTATAATCAAATTTTGGTGCTTTTTTCAAGAATTTCTCTAAACAGAAAGTAGAGTAGAGTTATCAAATCAATGAACAACTAGATACATGCAAACTTCTTTCGCAACCTTTAACAGGGGAATTCTTCTTGGATTTATTATTGGCTCTTGAGAAACGAACAAAACTAAGCACTGATGATGATAATGATGATAATGATGTTAAATGGCATCTAATTGACATTAGTAAGCATATATGCTACGGACTGCTAAAACTTCTGGGTGAGAATTGTGTACGTTTGGAAGGACTTACTCTCTGCAATCGATTTCATTACATCTGCGGGACACTACTGTACCTCTGGGGAGCAGCGGTGATTGACCACGGAATAGACGTCCTTCTAACAAGTCTACCTTCTTAGCAAACAGACGACGAGACTTGATTGAACCATTCTGATGGACAATCAAATTTGATCTGCTTCAAACGTTGAAGATTTACTAAAATGAAGACTCAAATATAGTGAAGTGAAAAATCAATTCGATTGATACATTATTTAAAACTAGTCTACATTCACCAATGTGTCATACATTTGTTCGCTCTCACACAATTACAATTTCTAATGCCAGCATAAGCAGTCTCGCGCATCTGATTGGGTGATACGGACAATAAACAGGACTATGAGACGCATCTGATTGGTTGATATTGACAATGCAAAGAATAGGAGACACATCTGATTGGGTGATATAGACAATGCATAGAACATTAGAACGGATTAGCTGCTGATCCTAATGACTTTCAGACTTTCTAGGGTTATACAAAGTGAAATCAGTCTGCCTTGTGTAAGTTCTGACTATAAATCAATTTAAAGGCTCAGTCCCATTCAGTAGAATTTTTCGAGCGGACAGAGTTGTACACTATAAAATGATTGTCATTTGTAACATTCTTTTCGAATTTACAGCGATGTTTTCTCTCATAAACGATAGATTTCCAATCCGCTGGGAAAATTCGACTTCTTAGAAATGAGCCTTTGGCTTCATAGTTTGTTCCTTCCACTGTAGAAGTACGTCTTAGGAAATGTTGAGCCAAAACATGGGTCGCAGGAAACGAAGTAATAGTTAAAAATGTAAACGCAAACATACCTGTGTCTTTATTGTGGCTTCTTCGGTCTTTCTTGGCTTTTCTTTGCTTCCCTGCTCAGCTCACTTCATTGCTTCAAGTTCGTAATGGCCTTGCCTCACTTTTGCAGGGAAATTGAATTAGGCCACTACGAACTTGAAGCAATGAATTGAGCTGAGCCAGGGAAGGAAAGGAAAGCCAAGAAAGGCCGAAGAAGCCACAATAAAGACACAGGTATGTTTGCGTTTACATTTTTAACTATTACTTCGTTTCCTGCGACCCATGGTCAAACGTGGCTTGCAGTCATCATTTGTTCACGAAGCATTTTGTTTAATTTTTTTTTGCCTTCATGGCAGAAATGACAAACCATGTGAACGTAATCAAGGCTGGAATAAATGCTGCGGATTTCTCTGCCAAACTGTCCCCAAAATATTTCGTATTCGTTCTGAAGTCAGACTCAAAAAAGCTTCGAGAATCCTTTCCAGAATGGTTTATCCTGTACTCGTATGACATCATAGTCTCGTTTGCATTTTGGATGAAGCTGCGATCAGTAACACTGTAAATCCTCTTGGTTTCCTTGACGACATATTGACCATATTTGAAAGGGCTGTAAAATAATTGGTTCTTCCAATTCCATACATCAATCACCATGACAACTGCGATTAGGCCATAACAGATCCAGTTCCCAGTAATTTTTACTTGCCTGCGCATCAACTTGAAACTTAGATTTCTCTTATTGGTACCGGGTAATTTGAACTTGGTGGTTGATGAGAAGTTTGGGAATTGCCAGTCCTACAAAGAAAACAAAACTTAGGTGAAATAGACGCAGTGGTCAGGGCATGCAACCTGCAAAGGTTCGTGAACGATGTTTGAAACAAGTTCATTTTCTTGCATAATGATAAGGAGATTGCATGCAACAATGAAAGAGGCTGAAAATGAGTGGACTGACTGATTACATGTGGTAGTTTTGCTCGTTTCCTGAAGAACAACAACAACAACAACATTAATACAATGAGATGAGCGGAAGTTGAGTTTCCTTGTCAAGTGAGGCTGAAAATTGGTCTCTCGTTTGAAGAGGACAGTTTTTGTTGTTATTGTTGTTGTCGTCGTTATCGTTGTCGTTGTTGTGAACCAAAGAAAGGGTTGACTAGACTGATGACCTGGAATTGCTTGATACAGGGACTCATCAGGTGCGTCTTCTCTTACCTGCATAATGATAACGAGATCACAAACAATGATGAACGAGGCAAGGAATGATCTTGAAACTTCATTTGAAGATGGGAGATTTTTGTTCATTGAATCCCACTTTAGGAAATCTAGACAAACAGCAATGATGGAAACGACTGCAGTGGTCGTCGTAATGAGCCAAAAAACGATGATTCGAAGTTTGCCATTACGCCAGAAATATCGCAAATCTTTTACCCAACAGCGATATCTTCTTTGCTGGTGAGAGAGAACAAGATCAAACATTCGGATTTTAAGGAAAAGAGGAGATTGAAAGAGGACAGAATGACAACGATTTGATGATATCACGTCTGGAAATCCAAACTCAAAACTGAGGTCGCAGATGGCGATTCACAGATCTCTAAAGTGCTCATTTGTTGATAACAACTCTTTCCATCAAATACCATTTTAACAATTTAGCATATTCATGATTTTCGTTGTTCAACTGTCTGCACTTGACATATGTTACTGTTGTTTTTCAGACGTCTTTTCACCGTACTTTCACAAATGTTTCACGTGTTGTCATTCTATATGTAACAAAAAACGAGAGGACTTTCGTATTTGCTTGCGTAACAATGAGATGAAACTTTGATGAAACTCGTTAGAAGTTCCTAGAAGATGCGGATTTGCATTTATCAAAGTCGATTACAGTAAAGGATTTCGTTTAAAAATTCAGGATCCGGTTGTTTTTCAAAGGCTGGACTTCACCATCAGATGACGCTTCTTGCAAAACCTGAAATTTAGAATTTTGATCTTATTGATAAGTTTGCCTAACCCTTTCTGACTTGGCGCCCCTCGTACATTTTCATTGATACGTTTTCCATTTTTTGTGAATGCCTCGGAGGCTTAGCAAGTTTAACTTTCTATCATACAGCAAAAAACAATTTTGGCGTTCTATTTTTAGCCTTGTCTCCATGGTAACCAAGTTGTCATGCCACACTCAGTGAAAAACATACTTTGTATCTCTCTTAATCCTGTTTAATTGGTCCAGTTAAGTCTAAACTATTTATGTATATTTGATCTACATATTTCATTTCTTTACGTACAGTAAAGTTTAACGACCTTTTAACAAACGTTCATTTTCATGACGTCATATGACATCATAATGATAATCATGCTCTAGCAACAACAATAACATCGCTAATGGAACTACTATTTCAAACATTCATGGTTTGTGTGGTGAACAACCTTCGTGCCAAATTCGGTTGCCACATCTCAAACAACAGCAGAGATAAACAGGGGGCTGAACCTGCTTTTAAGGCCCCGTCCACACGTATACGTTTACGTTTTGTAAACGCATAGAATGTTTTCCGTCCACACTGATCCACTAATCGTTTATGGAGCGTTTTAGCCTGTCCACACGTAAACGCCAAAACAATGGGAAATGAATGATGAGCATGAAATCTATGACGTCATCGTTTACAAAAGTATGCGTTTACGACCGTCCACATGAAAACGCAAAATCAGTGGTAAAATAAGAACTGCAGATGATTGGTGAATATGAAGTCTGTAACGTCACCGTTTACGAAAGTATGCGTTTACGACCGTCCACACGGAGACGTGAAAACAGCGTTTTCAAAAGTATCCACTTTAGAAAGCGTTTTCGAATGTATGCGTTTAGGATAACTTAAAACGCCGTTTGCGCGTGGACGCAAGGTGTAAACGTATAAGAATGTATGCGTTTACAGACGTAAACGTAGACGTGTGGACGGGGCCTAATAGCTGATTTAAGATTGCAAATGCACGTGAAGAATTTTGCCTATGGTGCTTGATGATCTGGTCCCGTGATTGGATAATGTTTTGCCAGAGAAATAACAGCGTGCGTAGGCATTTTCTCTGTCCTTCTTTATCGACACTGGTAAGTTACTAGACTTATGACCTGGAGTCTCTTGTTTCCATGTGCTCTTTTACTTGATGATGGCACCTCGGTCAACAGGGTTTACTGCAGCGATACAAGGGACTCATCGTCATGAGTCTAGTAGGATACGTGAGTTAAAACAGAGTAGATTGTGCGCCATCTGATTGAACCTCGCTTTCAAAATACCATCTCATTGAGCCAATATAGAAAAATGTGGCACAGGACCATTTCAAGAGTGTTGGTACCATTTCAACCATTAGCAGTAATCATGTATTGAGCATATTTCATAATTGAAGCATTTTTGTTCCCATTCGTAACAAACTCCGATCTATCAGCCGGGCTTGTTTGGTATTGAACACAAACCTTATTTTGAAGGTTGAAAAAGGCATTCGATGAATGTTGTTCGCAGCTAAATTGAAAACCTTGCAGAAATCACAGAACAGAGCTGCTAGAATAGGTACAGGTAGCCCTTTTGACACTTATGCTGCTCCTCTATTGCAACGGCTTTGCTGACCGTTAGTTTTTACACTAGTCAATCTGTACAATGGTAGATAAATCTTTGGATGACCTCGAACCTGAATGCCCAGAAGCCCAGGTATCATTTTCTTCAACTTGTCTGATTTTCATACCATGGTTCTACGAAATACAAAATACAATCTTGTTGTACCAAGATTGCTAACAGCTTATGGTCAAAAATGATTTACGTTTCGTGGAGCCAGCGCATGGAATAAGCTCGACTCGGGAATGAAATTAGCCCCTCAGTGATTCAAAACGAAACTTAAAGCTTTGAATTGAGAACATTCAGGGAAAGCTGCTCAGCATCGAACGTGTTATCTTTCTTTTCCCTTTTCTCGTTTTGTAGCTTTTCAGTAAGAAATTATTGTAAGTAGGTTTACATATACTAGCTTTTTTCCTTTGCTGGTACGATTTTCAAGCAGTTACTTTTTCACTGAATTGTGTGTGTCCCAGGGTAAATACGTTTAGAATGAAAGTGATAGCTTCAGAGTAATGACATTTTGTTGAGCTACTGAAAGATATCTTTGAAGCTCAAATCTTCGTCTTTTTCAATTAATTTTCCATCCAATAATGACGTACCTGTAACATGACATCTGTCACCATCCATGCTGTCAAAAAATGACCAAACCAAACCGTTGCCATGGCTCCTTTCATGAATGTCTCGTACTTTACCTGCATATTACTTGACACAACATACTCATGGTTCCCTGTGGCTTTGAGGGTCTCATTGTACACGAATGTCCACAAGAATATGAACACTATTGAAGTCAAGAACATTATTACCCATGATCCTTCACCGTCTGATGTGAATATTTTGAATCGTAGAATTTTACAGAAAAGAATTTTGTGAATAAAGATCTTGCCGAGAATGATTCCGGAAATAATTGCACTGATCCAGAAAAATACTTTCAATGCTGCAAAACCATTATTTGGGTATTTTGTGAATATGAACGAGTACGCATGCCCGAGAACATCAACTTCGCAATCTGCTGAACTATAAGCAATTGGATCTTGGGCGAACATCAACCAGCTTAGGAAAACCGAGAAATATGCTATGAGCAAACGACTGTTAGGGTGCTTGAAATAGTATTGGAAATCATTCTTAGGTTGCACGTGTTTCGAGTCGATTCTGCACATTTCTGTTGGTGTAGGTGTTGGGGTTGCTCTTGGAGTTGGTGTTGTTGTTGCTGTTGCAGTTTTATCTGAAAATCCATTCATGTTGATCGCTTCTTGAGGAGTTATGGTGTCATCTGTGTCCTGAAATGGAGAAGATGATGATTTAAAGTCCGTTTCTTTGAATAATCTTAAGATCTTGTTACTAGTAGGTCCTTCCCTTCTTCGAACTCGTTGCACCAAATTCATTCTGTGACCAGAATCTTGGAACAAACTAAGCAAGGATGGATTCTGTTGAACAAGGATACAACATTGGAATCTAATATTTGAAAATGAATAGATTTTCCCTCTTCAGTGACCAAGGAGAACTTCATAAAACGAAGAATTCGAATCAGAATAACACAAAGTAATGTTAGCAACCTCCTGAATAGATTTCTTGACGTCTGCGCCCCGGGGGGGGGGGGGTACTTGACTTTTTTTGTACGGGGGTGTGCCCACCACAAAAAATTTTAAACTGCTCCAGAATTTTCCCCTGAAAACGATACCCTGTCCTAGACAAAAAACATTGCAAAGTATGTCCGGTTCCAGCGCAGCGAAACATAGCAGAGGCGAATGAGTTCGAACTGTTTCTAATTGGTCTTATAAATTGCTGCAAAGTCCATGAGAAAGTTGAATAAATTCGGACAAATTAACAAAACTGTTAAAATCAAACCGAGTATTGCTGAAATGATAACCTGCTCTAGAAAAAATGTGCCTTTTTGACAACCAGCTCTAGAAAAACGTCCTTACTTTGATACCCTGCTCTAGAAAAAATTGGTGAAAACGATACGCTGAAAAACAGTACATCCCCGTCCACCAAATATACTAAGTACCCCCACCCCCGGGCGTCTGCGCAGTCAAGTCAACAATTATGTTGTACTTCAGAACCAATATTTATTTTATGGAATGTGAATGAAACATATTATTACCACGAACAACATTATTTTCTATCGTTAAGCAACGCTATGTTGCCATGAAAACACATCCTAGCAGCTTGCACTAGCAGGAAAATGTCAAGAATATTTGTAACTTACCTTATTGTCTAGATCAGTGTCAGCTATTGCAATAGTATACTGCAAAGCGGAAAAATGAAGATTAGATCATGGGTCGCAGGTAACAATGTAATTGTTAACAATGTAAACGTAAACATACCTGTGTCTTTATCGTGGCTTCTTCTGTCTTTCTTGGCTTTCCTATGCTTCCCTGCCTCGGCTCAATCCCTTGATTCATGTCTGCAAAGCAGACCATTGCAGGCTATTGCAAAGTTGAATTAATGGATGACTGAGGCAGGGAAACAAAGGAAAGCCAAGAAAGGCAGAGGAAGCCGCGATAAAGACACAGGTATGTTTGCGTTTACAATTTAACAATTACTTCGTTTCCTGCGGCCCATGATTAGATCAGAAATTCATATTTACTCTGACTCGGCGCAAAAAATGAAATAAGAATGTTATGGAGACTGCAAGGTAGACTTGCCCCAAGTCAGTTCCTTTCGTCCGTATTTTAGCTCTTGGCTCCGCCATTCCTTGACGAAATGTTGGAATGGCGGATCCAGGAACAGCAAAAAGGGGAAGGTCCGATGGACTAAGGGTTGGGAAATAGGTAGTAGAGTTGAGGAAGTCTAAGTGCTAGGCAAAAGGACATCGCTCGCAAGACATCGCGTAAGATTCATTAGGAATATTGTGCAAAGAAATTGATTAGACTTATGTTGCAAAAATGAGCAGTACCATTTCTCCATCTGTTAATGGAGTAGTTTGCGTCAAATCTATCCCAGTTGAAACCTCTTTCGGTACAATCTTCTTTTTCCTTATCTTAAATCTTCCTTCTTTCCATTTCCTGACCATCTTCTCCTCGGGGTTCTCTTCTTTTCCATATTGATAAATGAAGTAAAAAAAGAGACAGAATGCAAACATTGATGGAACGAAAGCCAGTGCTAGAAAAATATATAGAATTCTAAGTTATTATGGAGTTTTGCTTTCAGTTTACAAAATGGTTAGCAAGTCGTTCGCACATATCTAGTTGATCACCGCATGTCGTCTCTGGGACCAGAGGAAAACTGAGCCCATAAATTTCAGTAATTTGTTCATATTACATCCAACCAAAGCTTCCTCTTCAACAATCTATATCACGCTAAAAAATTCGCATATCGAGGTAAGCTTTTGAGCAGATCATGGCAGTAGGAATTTGGTAAAGCAAGGCAAGTGTTTTGATGTGTGGTTGTCTTCCGTGAAATAAACTTCGTGAATACAGTAATTATCAAAGAGAACATGGTTATGTTATTAGTGACATAATTTGGGCATTGATCGTATCCACAATGCCTGGCCTAAATGTCCCTAAATGAATAGAAGTACCTAAATGGCCTAAATGTTCCTAAATGATTGTTTTTCTTCACTTTCTAGATGGAGAGCGGGCGGCTTGCACTAGACGATTTGAGAGGGCCCTGAAGTCTGCTCTCTGAAAATTACGACCTGAGAACTAGTTCACAGGGGCCCCAGGAAGTTGTATAACCCCACTCCCCCCAATGATAAAGAGGCCTTCCTCTGAGCCTCCTTTGCTCCTTTGCGATTGCGAAGCTATGACGTCATGCTGTAAGAGAGAGATCGAAAGCGAGGCGTCGCGCACCTCGCTTTCGATCTCGCTTTCGAGCATTACGTCATAGCTTCGCAATCACAAACGAGGGTCAGAGGAGGGCCTCTTTATCATTTGGGGGGTAGGGTTATACAACTTCCTGGGGCCCCTGTGACTATTATCAAGGCTCTGGTACCCAGGGTACCCTGTGACTAGTTCCCATATCGACGCAGCCTCCTAACGACTCATCTTGGGAGGCGGCGTCGATCTGGGAACTAGTTCTCAGGTCGTTATTGTCAGACCGCTGACTTTAGGTCAATTTCAAATTTTCGAGAACAAGCGGTCGGCTCCCAATCAAGAAAATGAAGATGAACAATGAAATGAAGACTAGAAAGGTAGCGAAATACATTTACTCATTTAGGAACATTTAGGCCTGGTATTGTGGACACTATCAACGGAAGGTGTTGTGGCGCCGTGGTGTAATCCTCTGACATTGCAGCCAGAACAGTCAGGTGGAGTGGGTTCGAGTCCCGGTAGGACCCCACCACTAGAGCGTCATGACAAGGGGTCGCGGACTCGATTAGGTCTGCTCTATTTCTGCGATCCCAGCGCTTGGCGCTGAAAAACGCAACTTCACCTTCACCTATCAACACCCACACCATGTCCACAATACCCATGAAGAGAATGGTTAAAAATTAAAAACGACTGTTTGTGTACGCAAATCTTGTTTTCAAGTAAACAATGTTAGAATGATTTATGAGAAATATACGAATATGAAACGATGACGAAAATAATTGATTCAAGGTGAGACATGGAAGGAATAAATATATTTGTTAAAATTGAATGATTAAGTGAATAAATTAACATTGTTTGGCAATTTTGATGATATCTTTAAAAAAGAAACAAACCTTTAAGTCTCATTGAATAACCTTTAAATTTTGCAGTCGTTACTTGATCACGTGATCCATAAAGTGTCTTATTGGACCCTGGTATGAGATGTGACCAACGCCAATCATATGACAATGTTGTTTCGTTTGCATTCTTTATAAAAGCTCTGTCTGTTACTGTGTAAATGTGGCCTGTAAGAAGATAAAATTTGTTCTCGCTAATATCTGAAACTAATTTGTACTGAATTTGAATTTCAATAGCTTGCAAATAATAGACCAGAACTGAAATAGGATTCTCGTTCCCGCACAAACCCCTTACCAACATTTTCCTAATTTCAGGGTCTAAAAGATGAGTGATTTTACTGAAAGAAATTTCATAACTCAGTTAATCTTTGACTGACAGATTAACATTTCTGTTTGAAAATCAACCGGGTACTTTTTATACCGGGGGGTGCACTTGACCAGATTTTGGTCGGGGACGTGCCATCGAGGCTTCAAAGACATACCCGACCTTATACCAATTTTTCGTATAAAGTATACCAAAACCTTAAATCTTACACTGGAATCTTGAAAATTGGTACCGTTCCTTATACCAAAATTGTAAAAATCGATACCGTTGCTTATACCAATAGGTGGAAAATCGATACCCTTCCCAATGGCACATCCCCGTACCCAAAATATGTGTAGTGCACCCCCCCCCCGGGCTTTTTATTTGACAGCCTGCAAGATGTGTTAACTTTCTCGCCCGGTATAATAGCTCTGACATTTTTAGTGGTAATGTGTAATGATGAAGTTTGATAAACATACCCTCTGAATCAGTATATTGCCCAAAATCATATGGTGAATAATAGATTTGACATTTTTAGTGGTAATGTGTAATGATGAAGTTTGATAAACATACCCTCTGAATCAGTATATTGCCCAAAATCACATGGTGAATAATAGATTTGACATTTTTAGTGGTAATGTGTAATGATGAAGTTTGATAAACATACCCTCTGAATCAGTATATTGCCCAAAATCATATGGTGAATAATAGATTTGACATTTTTAGTGGTAATGTGTAATGATGAAGTTTGATAAACATACCCTCTGAATCAGTATATTGCCCAAAATCACATGGTGAATAATAGATTTGACATTTTTAGTGGTAATGTGTAATGATGAAGTTTGATAAACATACCCTCTGAATCAGTATATTGCCCAAAATCATATGGTGAATAATAAATTTGACTCTTCCACATATTCAAATCCAGAATCATGACGATGAATAAGATTCCATAATTGAACCATTTCCCTGAAATGTTTATTTCCATCCCTTCTTTAGATTTTCCGCAACATCTTGGGAGCGTGAATCCAATATCCCCTGTACCAACTCCTGGAAGTTTGATTTCCATGCCACCAGCGAAATGAGGGAATTCCCAATCCTGTTTAAAAGGAATCAGAAAATTGATCTCTTCTTACGTCATTTAATTCACTTTATTTGCTTCGATTTGTTCGGTCAATCCTATTTGGACCGGGTAGAAATTTCAGAATTTTGAACCAGGAATAGACGTATTGCCCCATCTGTTTTCCGAAACCATAACAGATATAACAATGAAATTTATCCTAATTGTTCTTTGAACAATGAGCTGAGCTTTACAACTGTTGCAATTGGGCCTTCTAGGCAACAAAAGCAATAGGAAAATTATCAAAATTGAACTATTGACGTAGAAAGCAAATTATTTTGTGATTCAGATTTGTTCGGTTGGGTTCATTTTGGCTCAGTTTGGTTTCAGTTCAGTCCATATTTTCACTTATTCACCAATCCTACTTTTTTTTCCTGTTTAAGAACACGATCTTAATTGCAGAGGAAAGAGATAGATAGCACGTTAAGCAGAAGGATTGGGGCTATAGATCAGAGGTGAAAGGTTCGAGCTAAAACGCTAAAGCTCATCGATCATTTGCCTGCATAATAATCAAGAAATCCAAACTAAGAGTTGAAGATGGTGGGGTAAGCTGTCTTAATGCACGGACAAGACAAAGCTAGGAAAATGCTTGATGTAATCATGGTGTCTTTAGCAGGATTCAAAGGTCAAGAATCACTGATCGAAAACCATTTGCCTGCATCACAATCAAAAGATCAAATTTTCAGTTTCAAATTTAAGGGCACATAGAGCAGAGTTCGAAGGCTAGAGGTCAAACGATAAAGGCCAAGAATCATTTACCTGCATAACGATCAAAAGATCAAACTTTCTTTCAACAGTTTCAAATTTAGGGGCATATAGCAGAGTTTGAGGGCTAGAGGTCAAATGAAAAAGGCCAGGAATCACTTACCTGCATAACAATCAAAAGATCAAAACAAAGAATCGAAGATGCAAGGCAAGCTCTTGAGAATTCATTTGTTGCAAAAAAATGTTTATTCATTTCATCCCAATTGAGAAAATTTGTTGTTATTCCTGTGATGACGACAGCAGTCATTCCCAAGGCGGTGAGCCAAAATATTATCACTCTGTTTTGCCCTTTGCACCAAAATCTTCGCAGTCTTTTCATCCAATTTACATACTTCTTTTCCTACAAGAAATTATTATAGAAGTACGGTAGCTGATGTTAAGTTCATATCTGAGACTGTTCTATGATAATGATTTTCTTCAGAAATTCTCAGATTGAAAAGGATTGGAAAGGTATCAAAAAAGGGCGGGAATTTTTTGGAATAGATCAATCAATATGAGAATTAACTAGAATTATGATGGTGAAGTTGATGAATGAATGAATGAATGAATGAATGAATGAATGAATGAATGAATGAATGCATGTATGAAGAAATGAATGAATAAAGGAATAGATAAATGAATAGGAATAGTAAAATGTTCTTTGGTCTCGTTAAGTCCATGTACTCGATACCTGATTTCTTTTTCTTTACACGACTCCATTCAAATTTGCAATACATCTTAAAAACAAATCCACTCCAGGGACCAGCTGCTTTACGTTAATACTAGGACAATACCACGGGAAGCAAACACTATGCCTACCCCTAAATCAAAAACTATGTCTGCCCTCATCATCTCTCAAGCCTTCAATGCATTGTTAGAATAATCGCTCTTCCTTTAAATCATGAAGTAGAAGCAGGTAAAAGTTGATAGGTTGGGGGTGAAAGTCAGTTTGTTAGCCTGATAGTTTGAAAATCAAAGGTGAAAGGCTAAACTTAACAGTATATGTATAAAGTTGTAAAGTATTTTCGATTTTATTCACCTGTAGCATCATATCTGTGACCATCCACGCTGTGATGAAATCTCCAAGCCAAGTACAAATAGCTGCAACCTTCATGAAACCTTGATTTGTCACATGCAAATTGTTGTCACTTTTGTAACGTGCCATGTCACTCCCTGCGGCATCAAGACATGCTTCATAAATTAAACTGAATGTGAATAATGACAAAATTGTTGTAAGAAACATTGTCATCCATGAACCCTGGCCTTCTTTTGTGAATAATTTTGCTTTGAACTTTGAACATAGAAGCCATTTGTGCATAACAAGTTTACCGAATATAAGGCCAAATTTTATTGCTGCAAGCCAAAGGATTACTTTGAGAGCTGCAAAACCATTTTCAGGATACCTACAGGGAATAAAACAAAATAACAGCAATATTAGAAAAAAGCGAATCTGGAAAGTTTTTAAAGACGGTTTAAAAGATCAAAGATTAAGAGATTTTAAAATAAAGTTTAAGAGATTAAGCTGTGAAAATAAACATCATAATCTTTAAATATATCTCGATGAATTAAGTTTTTCTCATGGTTTGAAACACCAGATACCAAATAAACTTACTTGAGGAAAACGAAGGAATAAATGTTTCCAATGACATCAACTTTGCAATCAGTAACACTGTGAGAAATAGGATCTTCAGCGAAAATATAGAAGTTGAGAATAGTAACTGTACAGGCTGTCAACAACCTCAGGTATGGATGTCTGAAATAATATCGAAACGATCGTCTCTCAAATTCTGCCTCTTCAGCCTTCAGTTTCAAAACTTCATCTTGAGCCTAACAAAATAGAGAAAATGCTGATTTCAAAGTCTTGTGAGTGGGGACGAACAATGGAACGCCATGAAGCAATTTCCTGCGTGGCCACATCGTAAACACTATTTCACCCCTAGAAGAATTAAGCAGAATTCACCAGATAATGTTTTTCGAAAGGTTCCAAAACTGGTACTCGTCACAAAAAAATGCTTCTTAAGCCGATGTTTGTTGCCTTATAACTAAAAAGTGCAAACAATTTCTTGCCAATTAAATTATTTCCAAACAGTAAAAAGCGTATTCACGAAAACAGTAGTTGTCAGAAAATCTTCACATTTTGGTAAATTTGTTTTGATAGATATTTGTGATGTTGTTTAAAAAGTTAATTGAAGTTAATGAAGCAGACAAGATCCAGCAAAATAGGTCTTCTTTTAATACTGTAAAAAGTAATTCAGTTTCTTTTCAGTTTTTTATTAATGATATTTTTTGGGTAAATCTTGATAAAATCATTTTCAGAGATTCAGTTACTAGACTGAAGCAAGCATGAAAGATTTTATTTCAGCTTGAATCTATATTAATTGACCAATCAATGGACATATTTGAATATACAAACCAGATATTTTTGGCTAAGTTCTTGAAATTTCCTCAATTCTTTTAATTGATCTATTGTGATTGGTTCAATTTGATTCATCTTGATCTTCTCTTTGCAATGTTCATTTCTTCGTTCTAGCACTGTTTCATACCACTATTACTTTTTAAGCTGTTTAATGCTTTCCTCTCTGCCTAATTTACTGCCAGAATCAACATCTATGATTTTAGCATCTGCTTTGACAGCTCCATGGTAACAAAGACTACATTTGATTCGTCTTCATGAGACAGGGGGGTCAATTCCAAACGATACAACTGATTTTGTCTGTTATTTAATTCGCAAGAAAGTCATGATAGTAGAATTTATAACTAATATACTGAAAACTGTCACGGAACTATTCATCAACAATATCGAAAAGCTGCATTTCTCTCGACTTTTGAGCAATTAATTTTTTCTTTTCTTTTGTGAAAATTTTTCTTTCAAAGACGCTTCTGGGAGACCGTTGTGGAAGCGAGGTCGCACTGACCTTTTGATGCCATCCCTATAATTTTAACTGGGGATGTTTTATATTACAACCTTTTAGATTTCTGGGGATGTTTTATATTCTTATCCTTTTTTAGATTGCTATCATATTGTACAGTTATGATTAGATTTCTTGTTTTCCTGTTCTCATGATATGTTTATTTTTTTTTACTTTATGGCAAGATTTTACATACATGTATGCCCGCATTCATACATCATGCATCAGGCTAGGCTATCAGACTTTGTCAGAGGACTTCTTACTTTGATTTGAATGGAGTTTGGTGGCACGTTTGAAGCATGGATACCTAATTTTGGCGTGAAATAGGTGTAATATACATAGCTATATTGACTAGGCGCTATACGCAGGCCAAAAAACGCCCACCCATTCATACATTGTTTCTTTAGCTACACACTAGACCTAGTGGACAAAAGTTTGTTTACCCAATTTCAAGTATGTGTCCATACTCTTTGGAAGTTTCCGTAGCATTTTGCATTCATGGCACAACTTTGCATGGCACGAGATATGTCAAGAAATCAAAGAGGTTTTAATTGATCACATGATTGATCACATGATTGATCACATGACTTGAAATGGGTGTAAACAAACCTAGGCCGATTTGGTCAATACAGCGACACGTGTCAAAGTTACCACCAAATACAATATATTTTTAACTTAGCCCGGCCAACTTTTAATCATATCCATCCCCTTAAAATATCCCACAAGTTTGATAGTAGAGAAGAACCAACCTAAATATAATCATATTTTTACCCCCGTTTTCTAGCAAAATGGTGCAGCCTCTCGTTCACAGTTTTATGGTTTCTGCATCTTCGATAACCCTAACCTCTGTTCAAAGATCTTTCTGTTTGTTAAAGAAATTGATCCCAGAAGGAGTTGGTCAGATTCATAAATAAATCATTTTATCAATAAGACGATAGTGGATTGGTTTCCCATGTGATTGTAATGTGTTTGAATTTTTATTAAATTCTGATTTGCGGTAACTCAAAATAACGCATTGATATCACTGAAATCAGTTTATAGAACTCTGAGACTTTTGCATAAATAAGTTTGTTTGATATGCGGGTCAAATTGCAGTATTTAAAGCTTTACTATTGATATAACTGCATTCCTAGCCTCGCTTTGTCAGTTGTCTTCTGATGCCATGAGAGACGGTCGTCAGATCCCTTTATTACACATTGTTGATTTTCAAGGAGCTTCAAAGGGAAACCGCGCTAATCCTCATGGCCGAACGGTACATGCGAGGCTGGCAACTGAATTATTGGCTGCCAATAATTGAGGTGCACTTTATATAGCGATAATAAAGCTTTAAGCATAAGTAGTTAGACACCAGACTCATGACAATGAGTCCCTTGTATCCCTGCGGTAAACCTTGCACAACAGGGACTCATAATGAAACAGTGAAAAACTTCTGACCCTATCTTAGGCATTCGATCGATCGAATCTTGATCGAACGACTGCCGTAGCTCTGTTAAACGGTCACTCCTCGGAAAGAAAATGCGATAGAAGCCACGTTAAACAGACGTTTAACGAAAGAAACTTGTTGTTTTTCTGAACAAGGAAGTTCACTTTATCTGATGAGTGCAAAATAAGTCTTTCAACGTTACATTTTCTATGTTTTTAACACCAAAACATACCAGAGAAATATTCAGCTACCTGCCGCAGCAACTTCGTTCAATATCTTGTCAACTACATCATTCAAATTAGAGGTTCGATAGCATTGGTCTTTGCTAAATCTCGCAATCTGATTGGTACTTTAGGAATTGCGAAGTTTGGGCCTAAATAGGGCCAGGTTTTTCAGAGCAATATTGTGAGTCCATGTTGACTGAACCGCCATCATCAAGTCAAAGAGGACAGGGAAACAAGAGACTCATCGTCATAAGTCTAGTTAGACACCGCAGTTACGATTCAAGACATATGTCCCTGCGGAGAAAAATTTTATATTCCTTTAGAGGAGGTTACGTTAGCTCTGAACAAAGGTTACGTCCGCAAAAGAACAAAGCTGTGGCAATGAAAATCAACTGCAGTGGCTAGCCACCCATGGTTTTAGTGCTGGTGTGGACCTGCGCTCCAGGGATAGCGGCCAGGGGAAACAATGTTGCTCATCAATATATGTAGGTACTGTTTGAAATATAGTACAGAAAGATGTGATGCGGCCAATTTGTAATATTTCAATTCCATCATCCTACTGACGCCCCAACTTAACTTTAGAGACTTTTTTTGCGATGTAAATTTTAAATTTTTGATGCTGAACATTGATGAAAGAGCATAATTACAATTCAGCCCATTGCAATGCATGAAAAGGCAATGATCGATCTTAGAAAACATGATTTTCAATTCTAATAGTTGAAAAATGATTAAATTGAGCGATGCCCCTTATAGTTTTAGCGAAAGCCCATAGAAGCTATTTGCCGGTAATAGACCTTTCTATTTCTTAAAAAAGAGGTTCGGATCGAGCGTCCAAATCTGTTAAATTTTTGAAGGAAAATAAAGGCATGACCCCCGTCCTTAGCATCACGATGCCTTGTTGTACCAAGAAGTTTGCTTGGGATTTCAGGACACTTTTTAGGGGGTTAATCAGCGATAACTTTACTCAAAGTGAGTTTAGGAATGATTTAGTTGATTCACAGGGAAGCTTTATTTGCCTTTTGGCTTTGTTTCTCATTATTTTCATTCAGCGTTAGTTGATTTCGTGGTGTGACACTTGCAGACTGCTAGCTTGCAAGAGTTTGATTTCGCGAGTTGCAAGTCGAAGTTTTCTGTTTTCAACCGTTATCAATCAATTGGAATAAAATTCAGCTATCATTGAATGAAAATAGTAGAGAGAAAGGCCACTTGCCTCTGTGTAAACTGGACAACTGCAAATTCGCTTTGCGCAAATTTTTCGATAAGAAATTCTCTGAAAATTGTTCTGAAATCCGAAGCAAGTTGTTGCCACTGTTCGTAATGTTTATACCGAAAGCGAGGGTCAAGCTCTGTTTTCTGCAAAAATTTGCCAGATTTGGACTCGATCCAAACCTCTTTTTTAAGAAGTAAATAGGTCTCTTCTTGCCTTGAGATTAAGACTGAGCATTGTACGTAAATCATGAGTGGATCCTCAAAAGTCAGTAAGACCCTCAGCCAGACAATGGGATTGCAATCATTCAAACTGAGTTTAAAGCTTTTGTTATGCGATTTTTCAAACAATGTATACATTTTTCTGATACACTCTATTTCGCAGTCAAAGCGGAAGAAGCGCACCCCTTAGGTTTAATATTCAAAATAAAACCGTGTCTTTATCGAATTTCGCCTTCTTTGCATGACAGAATTCTTGAATAATTCTGTTGTGTAATCCACTATGTTCTGCCATACGGAAGCAATATTCGAAGAAAACGGAAGCGAACAATAAAGCAATGTTTGTATTATCATCCAGTCATGAAAATCTATTTTCAAGTCATCCTCGAATTTACATGGTATGCCTGTTCTGCTTTGACTGTAAATTGAGTATCGTTCTTATCATTTCAGCACGACAATAAAGCTAACAGCTCTCTGAATATTTAAACAATTAATAAATAGAAACATAACATGAATAAAATTTATCTAAAGGAGATGAAAATATGTTCTGAATGTCACTTTACGAATGTTCCTAATCATATCTGCACAGCAACGAAGCCTACAGCTCTTTATCTGAATGATTAAGAGAAAGAAACATGATATGAATGAACTTTATTTAATGAAGTAATGAAATCGTGAGTGTGTAAAATAACAACATGAAGAGATTTTCTAAATATTACATTTTCCCATGTTTCTTATCTACACATATGAAAAGGTAAGGGCCCCTCGAATATTTATATGATTGAAACAATGGAACATAAAATGCATTTAGTAATTGAATAAAATTAAATTGTGCAAATGACTAGAAAAAATATGTTCTAAAGTTTATTTGACGCATGTTTCTAATCATATCCACACAAATGCAGAACTTAGAGCTCCCGGACTACTTCAATCCGACGATTAGACACCGTGGCTGTTCGTTAGTCTCAGTTTCACATCATACGCACTTAGGCCGTTTTAGGTTTTTTACATTCTGGCTTTATTCATAAGACATTTAGGACGTTGTCAACCGTCCTTCCTTTCATCGATGAGTTTATTCATTAACCATTAACTATTCGGTTTGTCTTTGAAGCGAGAAAAATCCTCCAAATTCATCATTCCCTGTGGATTGTGATGTCTAGAAACCAATCGACTTGGGAACTATTACAGTCTAGTTTAGCAGGATATGACATCTTTTAAGTTTAATACTGCATAATTCAGTGGTCGCTATCTGTTTTGAAGCAGATCATATGTAGCAAACAGTAGATGTCATGGGGCTCAATGAGAAATTGTTTTTTCCGGTTGAATTTTTCTCACGAGTTGTTGAATTATTCAAATATGGCCTGTTTCAATTTTGTGTTATTCTCCTGGCAATTATCAACGTTGTCGCCATGAAAAATGATAAATTAATTTCTTGATGGATGTAATTCCAAGGCTTTTCTAGGTGCTTTTAAATATGGAGTTCGGTATCGATTTGAAATATCATTCAGACATAGGCACTCCAGTTTGTTGTTCTCGCGCCGATTATGACTGAAACATTAATTTCTTGGATGTTAAATTGTAGAACATCAATAGGCGCTTTTAAATATGGAGTTTGCTATCGTTTAAAACTATTATTCAAACATAGGCAGTTCAATTTGTGTTGTTCGCCTTATAATTATGTCTGAAAATGAAATTCTTGCATGTAATTCTAGAGCAGCCGTCAGTGATTTTGAACATGGAGTTGGAACTATTACTTTGATTAGTGCTGTTCATTTTGCAGTTGTCTGAAATGTTCAATGATAGAAGACTTATAAGCATGGAAAATTTCTCTCAAGTCATTGAGTCCGGAGAAGGACTTCATAGAATTTTACACCAGCCATTTTAAACTCTTGGAACAAAGACTGTGAAAGCATCTCATTTTAAACCTCCACCCTGGCAGATATATTTCATCGAAAGACCAGGAAATAGACAATAAGTTTAGCCTTCTGTTCTTATTACAGAACATAAGTCTATTTACATCGCTTATCAGCGTCGCTGATAACTTACTTCTAATAAGTTAAAGTTTACCAATGATTATCAAATACTTTAAGTTACAGTGATTTGTATAAGTTAGTTACAATAATATTGGAGACTCTGATTTTTGGGGCTTCAAGATGAAAGAGGAGGAGATAAGGAATGTGAACGTTTGTTCCTAATAGACATTGTACTGGATGAGTCAAAAAGCTGTATACGGTTAGAGAGCTGTTGTATTAACAGCACGAGGCTGATGCTCAAGTCTAAATATCAAGCTACCCTTAGAATCGCTCATCTGTTAGACTCAGAAATTATAGAGATGTTTGCAATGTGTCAGTATAGGAACAAGAATTCCACGTTAGATTCTGGTCCATGTTTTACATGTCATTGAGCTTCAATTTCTCTTTTTAAGCTTCAATAGGAAGCAAATTGCAGACCATAATCAAACATGGAATTCTCGTTCCATACTATCCCCTTGCCAGCACTGTGCCAATTTCTGGTAAAAGATAAATGTGTTTACTAAATAAAATTTCACATCTAATGCCCTACTCACACTGCAAGTCAAACCAGTTTAAACTAAATCAGGGTTTCGAATAAGGCCTTCTGATTGGTCAATCCAAAAACCCTGTCATTTGATTGGTTGAAATTTAAACTGGTTTAGATAAAACTGATTTAGCTGTGTCGTCGGTGTGAATGCAGTCGGTCTAATACTGCATTCACACTGACGAAAACCTGGTTTAGTTTAAGCTGGTTTAACTTGCAGTGTGAATGGAGCAGAAGTTAGCCATTGGATGATAGATAAAAGTTTTAGTTTGAACATCGATCGCGTTCCTTTTATTCCACAGCCCACGAAGTATGCTAGCTTTTTACTCAACCGATGGAAAAGCTTCCTATAAAAAGAAGGGGCTCTAAAAATCGCAAACATGACCCTTTACTCTGCATATTTCTTTTAGAAATAATCACGCTGGATAGTTTGGAAAATAATAGAATATGTGAAGGATATCTATGGACTTACAACCGTCTTTTGCTCTTTTTAAACCATTCAGCACATGGGTTTCAGTTTGGTCCCAATGGGTTTCAGTTTGGTCCTAGTTTTGATCGGTCAGCAAAAGAATTTCATAACCTTTCTGATTTCTGTTGTCATGTCTAAAGAATACTCTAACCCAAAGGGTATTGAAGACCATTCAAAGGAGAGAAGGAAAACTCTCTCCTAGCCGTGCTCAAGAACACAATCTGCATGAATATCGCGTTAAGTCTGCTCGTTTTTCTGTGAGATAACAGTGACCATCCTCAAAATGGAACAAAAAGAAGGGGAGATTATTCCTTGCGAAGCTTTATTCTCTGATTTTTCTGAGCCCATGCATATTTTCTTCTATACCCTAATATTAAGCCTTAAGATGGAAAGGATTTGCAGATTTAGCAAATTCTTTATAGATTATCCTGAAATGCCACATTGCTTATATTTCAAAATTGAAGCAATCTTAGTTTGATATCAACGCATATTCCACAAAATCATTTCAAATGAGATTCCGTTTGAAGTACAAGTGAATCGTACCGGGCATTTAGCAGGGGGTACCTCGCCTAATTTAATTTCAGTCTCGGATCCCTCTCAGATCACCTCGATGATAGCTTAGATCTCCGTGGGCAGGGCTGAGTCGGCTAAGAGTCAACTCCTAACGGATGGAAAATCATTTTGTTCGCCCTTTAGTCCCTGTTTCCACCTGTGCTGTGCAACCACATAACAACATGAGACTACTGTCAATCTTGCTACAAACTCAAACTATCCTTGAATTCCAACAAAGATTCGGCCTTGGAAAAGCAAATTTCGAATTATTGCATTCTAAAGACTCTGCGTCGCTTACGAAAGCTGTAGCAATGCAGTAAAACCCCGCGTGTAAGAACCTAATATTTGCTCGTCAGCATGACTAGGTTCTTATATGTTGGGTATTTAGTGGGAATAGAGGCCGTTCAGTTTCCTCAATTGGTTCAGGGCTTTCATGAATTCAGATTCAAAGCTGCAGGTCTACAATTTACTTTCAGTTCTCAGCGATTGAGTTCATAAGGTCATATTCACAACAAAAGTTTGTGAAAGAATCAAAAATTTTATACAATCCAATGAAAAGCTAGCGGAGCTTCTCGTTAGATCATATGAAAATTTCCAATTCTTCCTCAAACTTCTGTTGTGAATATTAGATCTCTTTAACCAAAGTGCTGTTGACATACTGTATTTCCTATAAAAAGAGACAAAACTACATCAACAAAACATAACTAATGACAGAGATTGTTTTAGACCCCGTTTACACGATGCCGGTAAAATTTGAAAACGACAGAATTTCATGCCACCTTGGAAAATAAGCTCCCGTTTACACGATGCCGGTAGAATTTGAAAACGGCATGAAAAGGTGCCGTTTTGGCTTCCCTTTTACACGATGCCGGAAGAATTTCATGCTAAGTCCATAGACAATAACAACTGACGTCAAAAATCAATCGAGATAGATAAAACAACTACGACAATAAGGATAATAGGGAAGATTAAGAATATTAGCCTCGTGACGAAAGCGACATCAAATTCTGCCGGCAAAGTGCGTTTACACGATGCCGGCAGAATTTAAAACGGCAGAATTACAAACTTTGCCGTTTTGCCAACCGAAACAAAATTCTGCCGGCAGAATTTGGAAATTCATTTGGAAATTCAGAATTTGAATTCATTGCATATGGGTATTTCGTCTCATGACACCACAAACTGTAAGCCCTCCGTAGCAGCTATAAATGTTTATTCATGAGCAAATTGAGTGCTTTACTTCCTGCTCGGATAAGGTGGACGCAATCCCACAATCCTACCAGTTTAGTATTTCCACTTGGTGATATAGTCTCACATTTTAGCTGAATTCATTGCATATGGGTATTTCCTCTCATGACATTACAAACTGCAAGCCCTCCGCAGCAGCTATGGATGTTTATTCACGAGCAAAATGAGCGCTTTTACTTCCTATTCAGATATTATGGACACTATCCCACATCATTAACTTTTTAGAAGATTCACTTGCTTGCTTTGATTTTATCTCACATTCTGGGTGAATTCATTGCATATGGGTATTTCCTTTAATGGTGTCACAAACTCTAAGCCCTTTGAAGAACTGGAAAAGCAAGCGCGCGAGCAGAACTAATTCCTTTATTTTCTAAGCAGATCAAATGGATGCTATCCACATCATTACATTTTTAGAATATTTGCTGACATACTTCACTTTGATATCACCTCATGGCCTCACTGAAATCATGCTATTTTCCTATTTACTTAAGTGACATCACAAACTGTTATATACAATCAGCTTAAATACTATTTGACTATTTACATTACAGTTTCTCTCTATAGTCCTACTTACGATGCAAACTATGAAAGCAGACTAGATGGTTTTACCATTTTACGATGCCTATAAGTTATGCTGTTTATCGTCTTATCAACATAGTTAGTTGTACTAATGTTTGGATTACATATTATATCTGATGCAGGTTTACTGTTTTCTGTGTGTTGTACCACGTGAGTCAATAAAAACGCCCAGTGTTTGAAAAAATTCTGCTCCCTGAATATCAAAGCAGTGATATTGAATACTATCTTGTTTTACCCCCGATATGTCAAATTAGGTTCAGTAATTTTCCGGCTTTAATCGATCGTTACTTTCCGTCGAAATAAGACATTTTCTGCAGAAAGCCGAAAGCCCCTTTCGAAAGCCTGCAAAAACGAGTGAAAACACCAAGTAAGATTTCCCTTTGTTCACCTTCCTAGCAATAATGACTCTTGGATGTGTTCATGTATTTTATCCTCATGGGAGAATGGAATCCCCTTGAATAGGTTATTCATTGGGATTATAAATTGTACGTAGATGAATTGCAATTATATGAAACTGAAACTGAATTCACACTAGGGGGAAGGCTTTTCAACCCGCCAAAAGGAAAGCACGTGCTAAAGCGTGCTGAAAGTCATCTCCCTGAATTAAATACATTACGAATTCTTGCTTGCAATTCTAGCACGTTTTTTAAGGTTTATCAAAGGGATTCATTTTAGAAAATCGCTTACAGAGTCTGAACGGAGTGACCGATTTTAGCCGTGAAAAATTCTAAAAATATTTGAACAAGTTAGTTATTCAATCATGTATTGCAAAATATCATTGCTGATACTCAGGGAGCAGTAGCCTTTCAAACGCCGGGCGTTTTTTTTTCTCACCTGGTATTTTCTTGCACCAATACCTAACAGAATGAAAATGAAATTTGCCGGGTGTCCCAAAATGATATATCAATGCTTGGCGATTTCGCAATGAAGAGCTGTGAATCGATTGAAGTACAACTCAATAGACCTTTTAGTTATTCCACAAAAGAGTCTGGATCGAGTGTTATTTTTCATACATTTTTATACACGAAGTTCGATGGAGTGGCGTTTGGGCTTCCATCGCTATTGTGCACATTCGGCAATTCTTCAAAATGAAACAAACGTCGTTTGATTGAAGTTCTTTTTCAGAATTGCTAAAAGGTTTGTTTATAAGCCAACTTAGACATGAAGGATTGTATCATTACAGACGGTCATAACATTCAAGGTTTCAGACAATTTTGCGTGGAGATCTCTTTTGAATAGTCGTGAAACCGGCTCCTCTCCAAGCAAAATCACCGAGAAAGGTAAGACCGGATGTGATGGAATTAACTTCTGCATCTAAGTCTGCTTTTCTGTTACAAAATGAGTGTTATTTGACGTCAACCAAACAATCATTCTTGATTGTGAGATTCGGCAACCAACTATACATCAATTTGGGACACCCCTCATACTTTTGAAGTCTCTAACATCAAGATCTAACAGGCATAAATTGAAAGCTAAGCAACGATGTCTTGATACGTTTTTCTCTTTGCCTTCTGTTACAAAACCAAACGCGAACAACTTCTTTGTCTAGCTTCAAACCTTCAGCAATGCCAAACACTTCGAGCGATGATGGTTTCGGCTGCCTTTGAAAATATCGTTCCAACATTTCCTTTGCATGCAGGCCTATTGTTGTTCTTCTCTTTCGCTTTCTTTCTGAAACTGGCTTGTCATTGTTAACTACACCCATTGCCTCTGCCTTCTCTAACCATGCCTCCAAAAGTGGTTTTAATTTGCATGCGTTCTTGTAACTAAGTTGGAGGTTTTCAAACCTACAAATTGTTGTTTGACTAAAATCTGTGCCATCGCTCAACTTAGCTAGCGCTGCTCCTACATTTGTTTGCGTATAACCCAACTTGATCCTTCTCATTTTGAAGCCAGTTGCAAATCGCTCCAATTCTTGTAATTCCTTTGAGACGACGAGATGTGTTGGGTCTTTTTGAGCGCTTTCGAGATGTGTGTTTTGCAACTGCTGATTAAGCGAGGCACTGGTTGGAAGCGAGGCGTGGGGATTACGTGCATCCGAGACCATTGTTTGGTATCCTGAATGGTAATATGATGTCGGTTGACTGATGTATGATGGGTAATTTTGTAAATGGTTTGTTGTGTCATGATGGTTGAAGAAAGATCTGTACGAATTGTATGGGCTCGTAGATTGAAGACCGTATTGCATTTTTGTTTTAAGATCCTATAAAGAAAGAATATGATATATTAAATAAAGGGTGTATCCGGTGAGCCAGAAAAAAGTTTCCACTTTTGAGAAATTCATAGCATGAAGACAACTTCACGGATTTGAACGATTCAAATTCTAGTTAAAAGCCGAAAGATCAAAGTATTTTTGTGATTTTTCTCGCTGTCTTACGAGCACTAGAAATGCAGGTAAATTCAACTTTACAAACAATTTGTGGTTTCAAAATGACTTAAAAGAGCCTAAATCATTGATCAAATCGTAAAGGACTCTTTGCACAGAACAATAAAGAAAATGCATTTGTTCATGGGTGAGAGATATCTACTGCACATTCATGCTACGGAATTGAAAAATCTATATAATTTGTTGAAAACGAATGTCTCAATATTACTCTCCCCAAAGCAATTCGTCCCGTGGTAACTGTTTTTAGGCCATTTTTAGTAATTTTGCAACCGTAGAATTTTTACAAAGTTGAATTTACCAATGCTTCTAGTCCAGGAAAGACAGCGAGAAATATAGCAGAAATACTTTGATATGTCGGCTGTTAACTAAGACCTGAAGCATTTATACCTGTGAAGTGCTCCTGATGGGAAGGATTGTGAAATGTGGAAAGCTTTTTGTGGCTCACACGGTACTTTATTAATTGATAATTCCAAGCTAACCAGATTCTGAAAGCAGTCGACTTCGTAAAGACGAAAATATATTTCCCTATCAAACACAAAGATCTTGAAACAGTAGCTTTGTGATAAAAATTTTTAAATTGCCTTAAATAGCGGACTCCTCAGGTCACATGATACTTTATTTGTGTTCGGTATAAAACAGCCCAGGCATGTCATTTATCTGCTGGTCGTATGAGCCACATTGAAGAGTGTGCGATGAAACGCGTATTTGGTGTGGTGATTTCGTATGATAACGTTGTTGGTAAGTGATTACTTGAGTTTCTTCCAGGTTTAACAGTTTTCTCTCTAGTTACAGGTATATCTTATGTTTGAAGACCGTGCCTAGGTTTGAAGATATTTTTTATTGGAGGGCCTCTTGAAAATCAACTTTCGTTGAAGGTCAACCCTCCCTAATTAAATGAAAGGAATGAATAAGTGGATGAATAAATGAATAAATGAATAAATGAATGAATGAATAAATGAATAAATGAATAAATGAATAAATGAATAAATGAATAAATGAATGAATGAATGTAGTACCCCTGCCTTACAATAATTACTTGAGCACGTTTCAGCACTTGTTATCTTCTCTGGATGAAGAAAATCGTCGGGAAGAATGTTTTTATGTTCTTTAGGATATCAATTGCATCCTACAATTGGGATAACGCATGCTAAGGCACGTCAAATTCAGTACTGAAGGCAGAAAATTTAGTCGTGACTTAAAGCCAGCTTTAAAGGTTGTTGAAGAGGATTTCTCGAGAAAATCCTCAATACCTTCAGAACAGAGTTGCCAGTTTCATTCTGGTACTTTTTAGAATGGACTTGAGCATTTCCATCATTAAATAAAAAATTTGCCAATGTAATTGTCTTGATATCCAGAGAGCAGGTGTCTTTCAAATGAAAATTGTTTTTTTTACTCATCCGGTTGTAAGTCTCTCTTGATTAGGCCCTGATTTCATGATCGGTAAACAATTTCCAAATGAGCAATGGTCCTAGCTCTATCACCTGCCTGCTATGTTTTGCGGGTGGTGACATGAGAGATTCATAGATCAACTACATCCTATTTCATAAATGTCCTGGATTCATGGTAAGTAAACTTGAAATGTAGTATTGCGCCTACAAAGTAACCTGCACATTTGTGAATGAAATAATCGAATCATTGATTCGTGTTGTTAATAGACTTGCATAGTCATATCTAATTCCATTATAAATTCCATAAATTTTGCCACTTATAAAACTCCAGCGTTAACATTTCCAAAACCTAGAGTTAGAAAATTATGACATATAAAGTATGAATGATCAAACCTCAGTTATCGCAGATGATTTACTCCTCATCTCACATTTAGATTTCATGATGAACAACTCTCAAAATTTAGGCGTGTTGCCATTTATTTTGCAATGGTCACAAGAACCAGCTGCCTTAAGTAACAGATGTCTGTGAACGCAATTACGTGTGGCGTTTGTAACTTATGATCATTTTGTCGCTTGGACTGTTTCCTGCTTCTCCCCTCTTCTCTCCTTTCTTCCCCCTCTTTCACAAAGACATCTCACGTGGTAGCGCGCTTAATTACTAACCTGAGGGTTTGTGTTTCGCGTCCGCAACCGGCCGAACTTGCTTCTAAGAACGGGGAAAGTTGAGAACTCTCTGTGATATCCTCAAGACAGAAGGACTTGATTGAAGATTTTCCATATTATCCCAAGACATTATTCCGCTATATAAAATCAAGTAAGAGGCCTATGGAAATTCTTGAAACGTTGTTCTGTGACTAAAAGACTACCCTACACTATGAGTACTTTTTGCAATTTTTTTCAGCACGGTAGATTTCGCGAATCAGGGACTTGCAGAAAGGACAAGCCTGAAGTCCTCAAAATGTTATCAAAAACAGGGGATCGACTTACAGCCATTTCAGATCTTCAAAACAATGAGGTGAAGAATTTTCTAGCCCTTAAATGAATTTTCTACACAACTAGGGATGATATTTTCATTCGCCCAACGGCGTAAAACTTGTTGAAACGTGTTCAGATCATAACCGTAAAATTGAAATTTTAGAAAAAATTGATTGATGAATTTCGGCTGTTTTTCGGATGGACCTGTAGTCTCTCATCAAATCGGAGTGACCTATTTCAGTCGCAAACAGTTCTAAAATTATTGAGCACGTCAGCTATTGACTAAGATATGTACAGTCTATTATTGCTCCGATCAGGGGTGGATCCAGCCCAAAGTTGAAGGGGGGGGGCAATCTGCAGAGTGGGCGCCAAAAATGCAGTGCAATATAAGCGCGCTGAAGGCGCGCAGAAATTTTTGGGCCTTTCTTCAGGAAAAATTCTCTGGTTTTTTCAATTGAATAACGCCTTAATTCATATGCTTCCCAAATTCAGAACGAAACACGAAAAAGAGTGCATTTGGGTCAGGATAAGGGGCGCCCTTCTTGCCCAAAATGGGGCGCCAAGCTGAGTTTTCATCATGAAGGGGGGCAGTTGCCCCCAGCTGCACCCCCTAAATCCGCCACTGGCTCCGATATTCAGGGAACAGTAGCCTTGGAAACGGCGTGCTTCTTTCCAACTCGCCAGGCATGACATCAACAATTCATGAAATTAGCAGGAATCTTCTTTAAATGGGGCATAATTTGTTTGTTGTTGAATTATGCGAACTGTGATCAGATGGCGCGCTATAGTGCGATGCTGATTTCTTTTCACTTTGATAAAATGCCATGGATTTCAATGACGCTGTCAATCGAAATTAGATTTATCTGGATTTTAGATTGTTTAAACTTTAGAAATCAGTTTTTAAGTAGGCAAACTCGGGTTTTCAGCGACAAACAGTCTGAACATCGGCTACAAAGATACTGATCAATTTCGTTATTGTGTAACCGCCGAACAGAAATTTATCGCCACAAAGCATCATCGCATCGGAAAATAAACCAGATCTGGGCGATTCTTTGCAGATATTTAATCGAACATTCGGCACTTCATATTTTCGGCATAAAGTTAATGAAGTGCCTTATCATTCAAAAGTCGGTATTTAAACGGTTTCCTCTGCTGTTTCACCACAACTTGCTGCTATTCAAGAGATTTTGCTCTGCCGAAAGTTAACTGATCAATGACCACGGTTCGTAAAATAGCAGCTAATGGAAGTATCTCTGCATTCTCTATCGTGCAAGGAAAAAGTTGCAACTTTTGGAAAATGGCTAATGTAACCAACAAGGATTCATTTTGTAATAAAGCAACAGCCACTTTAATTGACACCCCAATTAGAAGTGATTAGCAACTGCAAACAAAGGAAATTCTCTCAACCACTTATTCAAAACAGACATGGCTGCAAAAGTTGCCCCGAAATGAGTAGGGCAGACTCTCACCTTGTGCAAGAGGCAGGTGATTTTTCCGAGAAGCTATGTGCTTATAACGAAAGAGAAGGGTAAATCAAAAGTCCTGTCTCTTGGATTTTGTCATTTCAACTCATGAGCTATGTGGTAATTGTTTCATTTAAGCCAAAATGCCCAAAAATTATAATGCCTTCTGCTCGGCATCTGAATTGATACACAAAATTCGCGAGATAGAACTTCAGATTTACCCCTCTCTTTTGTTATAAGCACATAACTTCTCGCAAAAACCTCATGTCTCTTGCACAAGGCGAGAGTTTGCCCTACTCGTTTCGGGGCAACTTTTGCAACTTTAGATTTACCTCTCTCTTTTGTTATAAGCAGAAAATGTTCACTTAAAACCACCTTTCGCATGCACAAGGTTGAAATGGTTTCGAAGCAACTTTTGCGGCCGTGTTTTTTATGATTTATTGGCTGAGAGGATTTTCTTTGTCTTCAGTCACTAGTCATGTTCAATTGATGTGTTAATCAAGAGTAACTGCTACTACTGTGTTGTATTACAAGATCTGTCCTTGTTTATGTAACCAATGTTCAGATTTTCGCTTTGTGCAATTTACAAGGACTAAGAAGATGCAGTTAGCCAACTACAAATTTTGTAAAAAAAGGATTCAGCTTTCCAAAAGACAAAGCTTTTTGCCATGCAGATGAGTAAATTTCACACCTTGGAGTGCACTCAACTCAATCAAACCTAAATGAACATACAAAGCAGAAGAGTCGGTTTCATTAAAAACGTGAAATGATTGCCGAGGCTGCCAAATCGCGTTGTCTTATACAGAACGGTATCCTTTATTTTACGAAAATTTTACGAAAAGCCTTGCTTTGCTGTTAAAGAATTTTTTCTGTTTCATCTTTCTGGAAACATTGCCGAAAATTGGATGATCTTCTTTATTATGCTTGATGGAATTAATCAAAAATTTGAATTTCGGTAGCAGATGGAAACGTTTCCTTTCAAGAGAGGAGAAATAATATGTTACCTTTTGGTGAGTAGCACAACATCATTGAAACCGTTTTACTTTCAGAACTGTGTCATTTTTAATCATTTCATTTCTAGATTTCGTCAGAAGTAGAAAGACATAATTCTCGAACTTTGTAACATTTACTACAACGTTACATTTCAAAAGAGGAAAAAATAAGGTTGTATTTCATATTTTAGCAGAATCTGCCTAAAGCTCTAATTTGATCCTGAGTATGGAATCCAAGAACGTGTTTAGCTATCTATATTTTTGTTTTTCTGCCATATATTTCAAAAGAATCGCATCTATATTGTTTTAATTGTCACAGCTTTCGCCTCACTTCCGAGGCTTCATCACCATCTAAAATACGGGTCCAGGAGACCCAATGCTCAGGCAAGTCTCAGAAGTTGTCTATGTTCAAGAATAGACCTGTTAGCTATTCTACAATAGAGCCTAGATCGAGCGATATTTTTAAGCATTTTTATATGCAAAGTTCGATGGAATGGCGTAACTATTGTGCACATTCGCATTCGAAAATTCTTCAAAATGCAAACAAAGGTCGTTCGATTGCGATTCTTTTTCAGAAAAGGTAAAAGGCCTATTCAAAAGCAGAATGGGGAGTTCGAATATACCAAGAAGGAGACGTAGCAGCAACAACAACAACAACAACGGGTTTCTCGATGATTGTCACATTGAAAGTGTTCTAAATTTTATTGATTAATTATCGAGAATCAACAAACGAAAGCTAAGTTCGAACACAACCGATGTTTGGTTGTTGATGAGGCCTTTAGTGAAGCAAAAGCTTCAATAGTTAAAACAATGTAAGTGCGTTTATTTTGATTTATATGACGGGACGAGTGCAGTTTAGCAGGCGGCACTAAAATGTTATATTCCTTCTGCAAATATTGAACTCAACCCTAACCCAAAACCTAAACAAACTCCTAATCCTAACTAATCCTAACTTACCCTAACTAATCCCAACTTACCCAAAAACACTATTGCGAAACTAACCTCAACCCTTAACGTATGATGAAGAACGCCATGCCGCCCATTAAACTGCACTCTAGCCTATATGACAAACAAACGAAAACCAAAACATAGCTATGAAGATTAGGTTACTTTTGGGTAAATAGCATAACATCTTTCAAGTCGTTTGGAACTGTTTCATTTTAATCACAGTGTTCATTTATCCTTTCAATAACAGTATTAGATTCATAAGATGATGATTATGGGAGATGAGTAATGAACTATTTGATTAGAACAATCCTATTCATCGTGAAATTCAGTTTGTTCATAATTCGCTTTGCTTTGCCATTGTTTCGTCCAATCAAATATAAACTGAATAGCATTGGTCATATTGTTCGCAAATGCGAGTCTTTGTTGAAAAGTTAGATGTTACGACAGAAAGTTTTCAAACAGCAGAAAGTTTGCTCACTAGAATTTGGACGAAAAGAGCAATGAAATGATAAGATAGGATAATGAATCATATATGGACAAATGTACCATTTATCGTAGTGATTTGATAATCTATTTCCACTTAATACGGCACAAATTGGTACAGTCGATCTTTGCTGCACAATCCTTGTGGACACAAAGGAGTGAAACACAGAGAAAGTTAAGAGTGACAAACTGATGAATGTGCAGATTTAGATTTTTGCCTTTAAGATTTTGGCGCTGCCTAATTGTCGGAATGTTGTCTTACGAGTATTGTTGACACAAAACAATCGAAGAAAGAAAAACGTTTGAATCATGAATAACTAAATAATCATTGAAAATTTTTTGATTCAACAAATTTGATTAAGATGACTCTCATTAAGAAAGTCTTCCGAAGAATTATTGTAGGAGAAAACTACGAGGAGCCAAAGAAATTCTCTAAAGAAATAAAACGATATCTTTCTTTTGTTTTTTGCCTCTGATGGCGAAAAATGATGAATTTAGTTCCGAAGAATGTCAACTGTGACAAAATCTCTTCCAAGATAAAGTTTCTCAAAATGTCGATGGAGAATGGCTGAAATCAAAAGAGTAAAGTTGGCCTATCAACTTTCATCCATTCTTACGATCAAGAAAAGAAGCGTAAATGACTTGTTCTTTTGCTTTCCGTTCAAATCAAATCCCTCCTTAAAAGAACATCTCCTTAGATTTGGCGGAAATCTCATTCTTTGTTACCAAATTCCCTCAATTCTTAACTCGCAAATTCCCCCCCCCCCCAAGTCATAAGTCTTCTTGCGTTCCCGCTTTCATGTCATTCAAAAAGTTGAAAATGACGGCCCGTTCAATTTCCGTTAATCATAAGTTCAAATCTATTCAAATAATTTACTGTGAATTGAGCGATGAAAATTGAAATTCACATCGAGAAGAGAATAATGATCTTTTGACAAAAACATGTTTAAAACTCATGGGTTTTATAAACTATTACATATTGAAAATAGCAATGATTGAAAAACATAGTATTTACTTACCATTGTGAATGCACTCATATCTTTAGAGGAAACAATCTTTATCTTTGTTGGAAGTGTTGAAGGGTGACCGAGCGAGCGAGTGACCGATCCTTTCACTCTCCGTTGAATAATGAGTTAAAGCGCCTTAGTGATTTAATATGAAGGAGTTAAATGCGGTGTGTGTTTTCAGCCAAGCTTCGTCGTCACATCGCACTCTGTACTCCTTTACTCACTCAGACATTCTAAACACAGGTTCTCCTACGCTAAATGAGAATTTGGGTAGATTAGACCAAAGGCGGGCATAACGCAGTTACAAAGGTGTACTTGTTCTCTATGTCTCCTTCCGAATTGAATGACGCTCGAGAGGGGATGATTCGCGTTGGATGAGCTCGCACGGCATCCCGCTGCGTGTGACCGTTCGCGTCATTTTCAGTTTTTTCATACAGGTCGAGCAGGACTATGACCGCGCGCACACAATGAATTTTATGCCCCAGCACGTTTCACCGGCCCGCATATTTGCACCTGTGCGTGATGATTTACACTGTAAAATCACTTACAATTCAGTGAAATTTTAAACTCTTTTGTCTTGTGCTTTTTAGGCCTATTTTCATGTCCATGTGTAAACAATTATTTAAACATATTTTTGCGCTTTTAGAGTCAAATTCAGCGTTCTAAATGTATGCATTTCGTTGAAAGAACTGCGAAGTCATATTGAATTTATTCTTTAGGCCCTTATACATACCCAAGTGTTAACTATTGCTTTGAACACAATTTTGCGCATTTAAGTCAATTGACTGTTCTAATCTATGCTTGTTCCCTATGCTCTTTATGTTTTTTGTACCATATTAAATAAAAAAAGTATCATATCTGAAAAGCTGCAAAGTTTTTTCATTTGTTATTTGACACTTTACATCTTTAGGCCCTATGCCCGTCTGTCAACGATAAATCTGAACACATTTTTGCGCATTTAAGTTCAAGATCAACGTCCTGAGCACATACTTTATATTCAGAAAATCTGGCTGTGTACGAGCAGTAAGGAAAAGAGTTTACTATCTGAAATCAGGTTTAAAATCGTAAAGTTATGCATCTCTTTTCAAATGCTGAAGACGATGAATTCAGTGACTCAATGTGAACCAGCTTTGATTATTTCAGGTGACAAAATCTTTGCCCAAGTAATTCTACAACGAAAAATATTTCAATACTCGACGATAAATTAAAACTTTGATTTATTTTCTTCTCGGATTAGTGACTCCAGGGCGCAAATATTAATATTTAAAGTTTAAAGTTCACGGCCAGTTTTTCTTGAATAATGCCGACAAAAGGACTAAATTTCTCCTTATGAACACCAATAGTTAAATAAATTAAGCTTTAACTTATTTCCATATGTTCTTCATTCGATACATGGTAATTTCTCCCATTATTAGCCTCTTTTGCATGATCAAGGCTCATTTTGAAGTTTCAAATGATGAACCGAAAAACAATGAAATGCACAACGAATGGATTCATCTTCCAGGTTCCACACTATATTTCGTATCTACTTTTTTCTGCATATTCAGCTTTGCTGACCTGCCGTATTGTGAATTGCTGTGGTTTTACTGGTGTGTTAGTCAAAAGCAACAAATTCTTTTTTCCTAGATCTATGTGCGCTGTCATTGCAGTAGAGGCGTGCGTGTTTCATTAATCACAAGAGAAAGAAAAAAATATAGCCGAATGAGTTAAAAACATGTTACTACATTAGGCTGCTGTGTGATAAAAAGTATAGGCTCGAAGTTCAAAATGAAAATGTTAATCTATCAGCAAAGGCTAACTTAGATGGGAAGTTTTGTTTGGTAAAATCACTCATCTCTTTGACTCCCAAAATTAGAGTGATGTTGGCAAGGGGTTTGTACCGATGAGAATTCCACGGTCGATTCTGGTCAATGATTTCTTGCCATTAAAATCTCAATTCCTTTTCTGAAACTCACAATTGCATCGAATTTGAATTTCAATTGCAAGAAAATAATGGACCAGAATCGAATATGGAATTCTCGTTTCCATAGAAACCCCCTTCCAGCATTTTCGTGATTTCTGGGTCTCAAAGGTGATTGTATTTACCTACCCTGGGTACCAGAGTTTCAAGATTTAAAAGAAGGGAAAATTAGGGAGAGGAAAAGAGTGAAGGAAGACTTTCTTTCTTTCCTCCTTCTTTTTTTTCTTTTTATTATTCTTTGGCTCAAGTACCTAGGGTAGCCTTTACAAAAAAAATTTGTCACATCTAAGTTTGCTTTTAACGGCCCCTTTCTCTTACAGTCAGCCAACCGTGTTACCTTCGTTTTCACTCAACAAGTTATCATTGCAAATAATACGATTGTTTTTTTTGCTGTAATATTCTATCTTAGTTTGTATTTTTCCCATTTTTGTTATGTGTTTAGGCCGTACACGATGCAATATTACATTGGGTTTTCATAAAATGGAAAAGCAGCTGTTTTGTTATAGAAAACAAGGTGATGAAAAAAATTGAAGGAGAAATACAAGAATAATTTCTATGACAAGAATTATGCAATATTGGCAACAATCATTTTTGCCGAATATGTCATAGTGTGATCTTCTGTTGATAAAACAAGCTGCCGTTCCCATAGACAGCGGTAATTGCACACGAGTTTGCACAGTCAGCGGACAACGGTGGAATCCAAGAACAAGCAGCATCCTCCTTCATCGCGCTTAACCCTATCTTTGTTGGGGAGAACCGGCCTTAGTAAATTATAGATTTTTCTAGATAGCTCTGTCAGAGGAAATTTTATGGCCTTAAGACTTCTTGCCTATTTGCGACAACCAATAGTGCAGCTTCTCAGAAAGCTTCATTGAAACATTTTAACAAATGATAAGGAGTATCGACCACTAGGAAAATCGTAAATTCCGAAGTCTCAATTATCGCGAAAAAAGTAGCAATATTTCAATAATTTGCAAATTTGTTTTGCAGTTTAGTGTTATTTGATGTATTCTATCGCAATCTTCATGTTTGGCTCCAAATTGTGCTCCAAATTTAATCTTTTCACGATTTTCCCGATTTGGGCCAGTTTGCAGGTTAGCTTTTGAAATATTCAAAAATTACATGCCTGAAGCTATTAACGCAACAAATTTGGTTGCCCTATCTGTTACCAGTCAAGAGTTGGGTAAGGGGCTTTTCTGTTCCCCAACCAAAGTGGGACATATGAGATTGCCCAACCACTATGAACAACGAATATGTCCAAAGGGAGCCAATATGAATGTTACAAAATTGAAAATGTCAACTGTCTTTGAAAAGTAAACAAACATTAAGTAAGAAAACTACAAAATGAATATAAACCTGAAAATGAATTGTTTTATCTCATGAACTATCATAGCCGTGCTGCATACATGCATGAGAAATACCATTACATACAAAACGTTAAAAAAATCGTGCAAAAGAAGATCACGGAAGGCAAGCTTTTTCAGAAACGTTCTTGAATCTGATTTATTTACCGTAAAAGCTCGATTAAGCCCACGGCCGCTTATTCAATTTCGAAGACTCTAGGGGGGAGATGGGGTTCATTTGAGAGGAGGGGCTTATTCACAAAATTAAGTGACGAGGGTATGTATAATAGGCCTTTAGTTTTCATCCCATTTTTGCGATATAATAATGCAATTTTACGTGTCAAATACGATAATTTGACAAAAATTTTATTCCAGACCATATCAAGATTAACATGCAAACTTGTCTGCTGAATAAATGAGGATCGACTGTAACTTCTGATATTTGGTCTAAGCGAGGGGGGCTTAATACAGAGAGGGGGCTTGGTTTTAACTTTGAATTTGAAGGGAGAAGCTTATTGGATGGAACCCTTGATAGAGAGCGTACGAAGATAGAGCGCATGGTAATCACCAAGAAAAATATATTTGAGTTACAAAATCAGTTTGAAGAAACTCTACTGAATCAAATAGGATTGAGGCAGAATTTACAGAAGAGCTTTGCAAGGAATTTCAGGCCTAAAATGAATGCACAATTCACCATTATTTATTATAATAATCTTAACGTTTTACGCCTCCTCAAATATTTTACTTAATCATTGAAAATCTCCGCGAGAAACGTTACACCAACAGATGACTGACAGTTATACTGTTGGAAGTGAGCATTGCATGACAGTAAGGCAACAAATTTCAAGTAACATTCGCATTGAGTTTACACGGTTTATCAAAAAAATTGTGGCACGTTTGTGTGTCTGACTTGTGGGATTAGCAGCTTTGTCTCAGTTTTTACACTGTTGCGCAGGTCCGCCTTTAACTTGGAGTTTGACAGCTTGTTTGAGTCAATTTTGAGAGGTGGTTATTGTGACACAGGTTTCCCGTCAATAAAAATACATTGGAACATTTAATTGAGACTTCTCCTCCGCATATAATTGCAGAACAAGATCTTAAACTCTCAAAGTAAAGCATAATCTGTTCAACTGTATAAAAGTGGGACCATTGGAATAAAAGCGCCTTCATGGCAGCCACGCAAATGGGGCGCAGTTTCCGGACATCTTGAACAATCACATAGCCATACGTCATATGAGAGTTCTCTATTTTTTTTTCGAAATTCTTCCCTTATACAGTCAAATATTCACACAGATACTTAAAAGGAAGAGACTTTCGCGGGAAGAAACTTTCACGAGCTCGAAAAGGCGAGATTTCGTAAGAATAAGCTTTCACGAATTAGATTTCTTATCAAATTTTTGCTTCCAATGTTTAAGATGTTCCTCGATTCTCCAATTACTCTCCCAAACAGTCCGTAGGTTTGTTTGTGGTAGCGTATTTCGACAGAGTTGATATTTAAAAAGAGAAATATCATTATTTGATCACAAAAACATTTGGTTCTATATCCTAGGAATTTCGCGTGGATAAACTTTCGCGAATTTGGCATGTTAGGAAATTTCACGGAATAAGCTTTTGCGGATTTTGGCCAAAAGAAACGCGAAAAGCGCGAAAGCTTCTTACAGCGATAAAAGTGTCTTGCCTTAAGATTTATGAAGCACTTTAAGGCATACAAGATTAGAAAAAATGAGAGAGGCTTTTAAGAAAGAGGTTTAGGCATGGAAGAATGAAAGACAATTAAACCAGTGGTAGGATCACGTTGTTAATTCGTTGTATTAGCAAGAATATCCGACTTGAACATCGTTATTGTTCAAAATGAGGTCGTTGACGGTGATTTACATGTCATATGTAAAAGAAATTAATTAAACGGTCCTACCTTACAAATACGAATGATTTCAAATGCAGCACTGCAATAAGTAGCAAAATTTCCCTATTCAATTGAACTCCCATTAATGGACACCGCTATCTATAAAACGGATACTTTCGAATAACGGACAAATGTTTTCGTCCCAAATACAGCATGAAAAAAGAGACACCTCCATACAGCGAACACTTCTCTGCAATGGAGAATTTATTGATCGCACAGATTTAGTTATAAAGCGGTTTCCCGATAGCGTTGAACTGGAATACGTTTTCTGGAAAATCATGGTTAACTAAGTGTAAAGCATATCACTATTTCTCTACTTGGTAGCTATGAAGAAACTGTTCTCTTCCTTACAATTTCCAACTTTCAAATTCTGGAGAAATTATAGTATTTCTTGCTAGGAAATGTACATTGTTATTATCAAAATTTATTCATTCCCAACTTTGGTATTCGTTTTGCACAGGGTGTCCCAAAACCGTGCCCATTATTGTGGCTACTGCGGAGGAGTTGTAGGATCCATTGTTGCATTCTTGGTATAATTGAAAGGAACAGACTTTAACTTTGATAGGCTGATAATCGCTACAATTACGACTCATAAACTAATCGAAAATTCGGCCAGAAATTAATGAGCCTCGCTTTGATGAGTACTACTACTGCACTGCTTGCAGAAACCTCCACTCTGACATCGGAAACCTGCTTTTGAAGGCCAAATTATTTTTTGGATTGCACTACAAAGATATACAGCAATACTTCCACGCTTCATCACTTTTGAAGCCTCGAGACTTAAGGGAGGTTATGGCAATGGGGCTGAAATTTTAATATCCTATTGGTTGGTTTGAACATAGTCAGCTATTATATTGTATGGAACTCTGCTATCTCATTGGTCACGCCTGTTTCATGTTGATTTTGTTGTCCGGATTTTCAAATTGTTTGATAATCTGTCCCACTTGAAGCAAAGTGCCATCATTCAATTCAATAAACAAAGCGAAAACTGGGACTGAAGTGGTTGGTCAAATATTTCTTAGCCAATCTGACCAGTGCTTACTGATCTATGCCTGGACTTGCTACAAGTCTATCTTTTGGTAATGAGAGAAGGCAAAATATAAAGAAAAAAGAAAAAAAGAGAAAAAAGGAGGTAAGAAAAGTCTTTCCTTCCCCCCTCTTTTTGCTTTTTTTCTATTTTCATTTTGATATTTTTCCTGGAGTTGAGTAGCAAGTTCAATCTATGCCATGCGTGAGACTCAAAGAAGTGATTATTTCAACAACAGCACATTCTTTGTTCTCCAAAATTTTGAAAATCAAGTATGTAAATTTGAAAGAAAGGGCTGTAGCATTGTGTTTGCATATTTTCCTACTTTTGAAAGTGGCTCAATGCTATTTTTTATCTGTAAAGAATGCAATTTACCCTTCAAAAACTGTAAATGTAATGCCAACACAGCAATCGAAGGAAAGATCCTTTCTTGCAGCAATGTACTTGACTTTGGTATTATTTGAAAGTGAAGAACATGCGGGTTTTGGAAGCAATCAATTCCTCATTTTCATGTTCCACATTTGAAGAAAATAATTCTACATGAGAGCCCTTTCTGTAAAGTGTCTGTCATGAACATCGTTTACGATTGCAATATTTTTGCTTGCAGTAGAGTTTCAATAATGAATATTTGGGTAAATTTTTTTATTCATAAGTAACCTCTGTTTTGCCTTTTAAGCAGATGGAAACAACATGACATAATGTCAGCTTAGCTGCTAAAAATTATTAGAGTCATGAAGATTTGAAAGTTCGTGTGTCGTCCTCTATAAATACTCCCTTTCTTGTTGCATTATTTAGGTATGTTCGTGTGCCGGGTGTACAGGTGGCATACATTCTTTGACACATCATAATACAAAAAGGAACGATTTTCTTCATCATCTTTCTTGCCTAACTGAGGGTTTGACTAAATTTTGAACATTTATTCATTTATTCGCAATCTAAAATGAATTCTCTTAATCAATGGAGAATTCCTGAAAAGTAGCTTCCACTGGCTTTTCCTAAACCGACAAGTGATTGACTCATTTTAATCAACGTTTCGACAGTTCACATGGTTAAATATTTTCTCGTGGCTCAGCCATTGCTTCTAATGATTCGGAAGCTCTAGAAATGGTATCATGCTTGCATGTCAATCTCGGGGATGCACTACATCTAGGGTACGGGAAAGTGCAACCAGGAAGGGTATCGATTTCCCAGGTATTCGTAAAGAGAACGGCAGTATCAATTTTCATAATTTGGTTTTATGGACGGTATCGATGTTCACAATTTTCGAGATTTTGGTATAAGATATGAGGTCAGGTATCCATTTTCGGAAAATTGGTATAAAGTCGGGTATACTCTCTCGAAAAATTGATTTAAGGAACGGAAATGTCTGTGAAGCCTCGATGGCTCGTCCTCGACCAAAATGCTATCAAGTACATCCTCCTGGATGGCAATGCAGAGCATCAAATAATCTGCATCTTCATGAATATGAATAACGTTGCATATAGTAGGTTTCAACTTAGAGTTTGAGACCTTGTTTGAGTCGATTTCACAAGTGATTGCCGATTTTCGGTATAGGAAAGGCAAAATAGGTGGTTAATTAAAAAACAGCACTTCAGTTTCTTTCTAGCAATAGATAGCCTGTATTGTGCAGGCACGGACCCTGGGTTACAATAGGCTGTCTTAGCAAGAAGACGCCAGCATAATTCTTTTGTTCGAGGATGTAAATTGCAAAGTGAAATCAATTTCAGAACTTTTGCAAGTCTCGAGAGACTTATTGTACGTTCTATTCTGAAACTGACAACCTGAAAAGTATATTTTTGAAGGCCGCACTGCAAAACATAGGACGTCGAGAAGAGAAGGAAAATGCAGTAAGGAGCACATTCACAAATGATGGAAATGCGAATGCAAACTATTCTTAGGGACTTTGCCTGTCTGTGAGCAGCTTTCTGGGAGGGAAAAGCATAGAAAATTAGAATACTCTACAAACATAAAAAAGTACCCACGTCTTGAAAGACTTTCGCGTTTTGCCGCTAAAACAGCCTAATGACTTGACTCTTTAGGGACGGTGCAAAATTTTTTGTATGACGTGGCCGGTGGAGAAGAAAAATTTTTGAATAAAAATCTGCTTGCCCCCTATATAGTTATTGCAAAAAACCACTGCCCCGCCACCCTTTCCTTACAAATGTATCTGTCTCGTATTCATTAATAAGATAATAACAGATTTTATGTATAACCGACGATGAATTAGCCAAAGACCATACTGAATTTTGTTCTGGCCTTTTCGAAAAAATCGACCTTGAAGATGAAGAGACGTAACTGATGAATTGTTCCACAGGAAAACCTGATTTAAATGTTAACCGTCTCATTTATTGTTTGATAATCTATATTATTTTTCATTAACTTTATTATTTGGTAATTTCTTCTATTTTATATGTCGCTCCATTTCTTATTCATTTTCAATGGTTTCTACTGTACTGCGCAGCTAACTGTACTGCGAGAGGAAGTTAGCTGCGTGGCACATTAGAGGTCACGGAAAATGAATAAGAAATGGAGCTACATAGAAAATAGAAGAAATTACCAAATAACAAAGTTAATGAAAAATAATATAGATTATCAAACAATAAATGAGACGGTTAATATTTAATCTGGTTTCCCTGTGATCGTTCCAGCAAGTAATGGACCAGGAAATTTTGAGTCATTTTATAAACACCTTCCAAGTATGTCTCACCCTGCATGACTTACGATTTAGTCTTCAAAATTAACAGTTCTATATTTTAAACTCCGTCTTGAGCTTATAAAATGCTGATGCAGGCCGACGAGAAGGGGGCAGGAGGGCAATTTGCCCCAATTGGAGAATCTTTAAATTTTTACCGCAGGAAATATTCTGAAATCCCTCTGAAATGCAGGTTAATCTAATCTGAAGCGCCTGATCGAAAAATTTTCTGCTCGCTTCGCTCGCAAGAGGGCCCTTTTCACAGCTTTTTCCTGGGCCTCCAAAACTGTGCTAATACCGTTATATCTGCTTTAAAGAAAGTGCTGACCCTGTTCTGCACAAACCCCCAAAAAGGTAGTTGCCCCGTTACGTTTTGCACTGGCCATGTAAAGTAAACATTGCATCGTCCCTTAAGGCAGAGATCTGCCAAAGCAGTCCAAAAGGGGGACAAGCATTTTTTAGGGCACTCCGTATGATATTCTGATGAGTGATGGATGCAGCTTTATGGGTTTTTGAAGAGACCAATCATTATTATCCTTTTAATGATGTACCCAAAAGACGTGATTCAATTAGGCCTATGCCAGATCAGCCCATAGGTCACAGAATTTCAACTGCCGGCTCTTCGTTTGATGTAAAAAGTTAGATAATGATACGAAACAATTAATTATAATGTATAAATCCATCGACTAAATGTCTCAAGTAGAGAAACGGTATTAAAAGATTATTTAGAGAGAAATGACGTATTAAAGAAATTATGAATGTCAGGTCGTTTATTGTTTCTTAAATACTTTGGCTTATCATTCAAGAAAGCAATCCCAACTCACCATAAAAAGATCTAAATTAAGAGTATTTTCAGATTTAAGCAATAACCGCTTACATTTTCGTTGACTTTTAGTAGCTTCGTTCTCGTTTAACTTTTGCTATATGGCGATAAAAATCTTTCAAGTGACATTGATAGAAGAATACTCGAACTGACTTTAGACTTTTTCACAAAACGAGTCGATTTGTTAAAGTAAGATAAGTGTTTTGTTTCACGCCAAACAGCCACAAAATGCTTTTCTCTTTAAGTCCTATCTTTTTGTTTCTACTTTTGTTTGTTTGTATTTGTTTGTATGTAGCTTCTTGTATTGTATATTTAGATGTAGTTTAAGTTTATGTACTATGTTAATAATGTATATTGTAAATAGTAGGCCTTAATTAACTGTAATTTAGCTATTCTTTTGTTTTTAGCCTACTTTAAATAGATTCTTAATAATAATAAAATAATGATAATAATAATTAATGACCCTTAGGATAGTCATTGGTTCTTGCGTCTCGGGTTATCGTTCTTGTCATGTGGCTCAGTAGTCTTAAGTACCTCGTATTGCATATTTTTATATTGAATAAAAAAGATGCAGTATATTTATCAGTGTGTTGGGAGAGTCTACTCTCGTTAGCGAGGTTTCTTCTTGGTTTTCCTTTATTAGCTCCGTAGTTCCGAAGCTCCGTAGTTCCGTGGTCCATAGCTTCCATGGTCCGTAATTTTGAGGAGACCTCGCAGCCGAGAGAAGACTGTATCCCCATTGAAAGATGGAAAATTGTTAAATATATTACAATTAACCTTGCAGTATATCCATAAAACTGGCTGATTTGATTGAGATCATTGCAAACCTCGTTACATTCCACCACCTTCCCCCAATTAGTATAAATTTATGAGTATGTATGTAGCTCTAGTTGTTATCTTCGTTTACGTAATTCTTGTATTTCAATTTATTCTTCTTTTTTATATATCAAATTGTTTAATGGACTTGGTGTAGACACTGTCTTTTGCTTCTCGGGGCATCGTTGTAGTAGTATTCACGGCAGGAAATGATGAAATTTCCCCACATTTTTGTTGGGAAAACTTTAGGGCAACGGGCACATTTTCAATAATTTCCCAAAGGGGAAATGGAACTTTCCATTTCCCTTCAATTTCCCAAAGAAAATTGTCCATTTCCCTTAAATTTCCATCCAAAAACAACAGGGAAAGTTTCGTACTTTTTGCTGTGATTGTAGAGTTTACGCGTAGAGTCAAACGAAAAGTCAGAAACTATATTATTACTTTTTCTTGAAAATATTGACATTTCCATAAAAGGCCTTTTTTCAGAAATATCAAAAACTATAGACTTACCTTTTGACAAAAAAGCAGTGGTTTCAAAATAGGGTCTATCTTTGCCTTACTCTTTTTAATACACATCTTGCTTCTCAAAAAGGGCCTATTTTTGCAAAAAAGCAAAGGCAATAGCCTTGCTTTTTCACCAAAAGTCGTGGTTCTCAGGAAGGGCCTATTTTCGCGGGAGAGCAAAGGCTATAGCCTCACTTTTGGACAAAAACTCATGCTTCTCAAAATGGGCCAATTTTCGCGAAAAAGCAAAGGCTATTGGCTCACTTTTGGACCAAAACTCATGGTTCTAAAAAAGGGCCAATTTTCGCGAAAAAGCAAAGGCTATAGGCTCACTTTTGGACCAAATATCATGGTTCTCAAAAAGGGCCAATTTTCGCGAAAAAGCAAAGGCTATAGCCTTATTTTTTGACCAAAACTCATGGTTCTCCAAAAGGGCCTATTTTCACGAATAAGCAAAGGCTATAGCCTTACTTTTTGACCAAAACTCATGGTTCTCAAAAGGGCCCATTTTCGCGAAAAGGCAAAGGCTATAGCCTTATTTTGTGACCAAAAATCATGGTTCTCCAAAAGGGCCTATTTTCACGAATAAGCAAAGGCTATAGCCTTATTTTTTGACCAAATTTCATGGTTCTCAAAAAGGACCAATTTTCGTGAAAAAGCAAAGGCTATAGCCTTATTTTTGACCAAAACTCATGGTTTTCAAAAAGGGCCTATTTTCGCGAAAAGCAACGGCAATAGCGTTACTTTTGGACCAAAAATCACAGTTCTCAAAAAAGAGCCTATATTCGCGAAAAAGAATAGGCTATAGGCTTACTATTTGACAAAACTCATGCTTCTCAAAAGGGCCAATTTTCGCGAAAAGCAAAGGCTATAGGCTTACTTTTTGACCCAAACTCATGGTTCTCAAGAAGGGCCAATGTTCGTGAAAAAGCAAAGGCTATAGCCTTATTTTTGACCAAAACTCATGGTTTTCAAAAAGGGCCAATTTTCGCGAAAAAGGAAAGGCTATAGCCTTATTTTTTGACCAAAAATCATGGTTCTCAAAAAGGGCCTATTTTTGCGAAAAAGCAAAGGCAATAGCCTTGCTTTTTCACCAAAAGTCGTGGTTCTCAGGAAGGGCCTATTTTCGCGGGAGAGCAAAGGCTATAGCCTCACTTTTGGACAAAAACTCATGCTTCTCAAAATGGGCCAATTTTCGCGAAAAAGCAAAGGCTATTGGCTCACTTTTGGACCAAAACTCATGGTTCTAAAAAAGGGCCAATTTTCGCGAAAAAGCAAAGGCTATAGGCTCACTTTTGGACCAAATATCATGGTTCTCAAAAAGGGCCAATTTTCGCGAAAAAGCAAAGGCTATAGCCTTATTTTTTGACCAAAACTCATGGTTCTCCAAAAGGGCCTATTTTCACGAATAAGCAAAGGCTATAGCCTTACTTTTGGACCAAAACTCATGGTTCTAAAAAAGGGCCAATTTTCGCGAAAAAGCAAAGGCTATAGGCTCACTTTTGGACCAAATATCATGGTTCTCAAAAAGGGCCAATTTTCGCGAAAAAGCAAAGGCTATAGCCTTATTTTTTGACCAAAACTCATGGTTCTCCAAAAGGGCCTATTTTCACGAATAAGCAAAGGCTATAGCCTTACTTTTTGACCAAAACTCATGGTTCTCAAAAGGGCCCATTTTCGCGAAAAGGCAAAGGCTATAGCCTTATTTTGTGACCAAAAATCATGGTTCTCCAAAAGGGCCTATTTTCACGAATAAGCAAAGGCTATAGCCTTATTTTTTGACCAAATTTCATGGTTCTCAAAAAGGACCAATTTTCGTGAAAAAGCAAAGGCTATAGCCTTATTTTTGACCAAAACTCATGGTTTTCAAAAAGGGCCTATTTTCGCGAAAAGCAACGGCAATAGCGTTACTTTTGGACCAAAAATCACAGTTCTCAAAAAAGAGCCTATATTCGCGAAAAAGAATAGGCTATAGGCTTACTATTTGACAAAACTCATGCTTCTCAAAAGGGCCAATTTTCGCGAAAAGCAAAGGCTATAGGCTTACTTTTTGACCCAAACTCATGGTTCTCAAGAAGGGCCAATGTTCGTGAAAAAGCAAAGGCTATAGCCTTATTTTTGACCAAAACTCATGGTTTTCAAAAAGGGCCAATTTTCGCGAAAAAGGAAAGGCTATAGCCTTATTTTTTGACCAAAAATCATGGTTCTCAAAAAGGGCCTATTTTTGCGAAAAAGCAAAGGCAATAGCCTTGCTTTTTCACCAAAAGTCGTGGTTCTCAGGAAGGGCCTATTTTCGCGGGAGAGCAAAGGCTATAGCCTCACTTTTGGACAAAAACTCATGCTTCTCAAAATGGGCCAATTTTCGCGAAAAAGCAAAGGCTATTGGCTCACTTTTGGACCAAAACTCATGGTTCTAAAAAAGGGCCAATTTTCGCGAAAAAGCAAAGGCTATAGGCTCACTTTTGGACCAAATATCATGGTTCTCAAAAAGGGCCAATTTTCGCGAAAAAGCAAAGGCTATAGCCTTATTTTTTGACCAAAACTCATGGTTCTCCAAAAGGGCCTATTTTCACGAATAAGCAAAGGCTATAGCCTTACTTTTTGACCAAAACTCATGGTTCTCAAAAGGGCCCATTTTCGCGAAAAGGCAAAGGCTATAGCCTTATTTTGTGACCAAAAATCATGGTTCTCCAAAAGGGCCTATTTTCACGAATAAGCAAAGGCTATAGCCTTATTTTTTGACCAAATTTCATGGTTCTCAAAAAGGACCAATTTTCGTGAAAAAGCAAAGGCTATAGCCTTATTTTTGACCAAAAGTCATGGTTTTCAAAAAGGGCCTATTTTCGCGAAAAGCAACGGCAATAGCGTTACTTTTGGACCAAAAATCAAAGTTCTCAAAAAAGAGCCTATATTCGCGAAAAAGAATAGGCTATAGGCTTACTATTTGACAAAACTCATGCTTCTCAAAAGGGCCAATTTTCGCGAAAAGCAAAGGCTATAGGCTTACTTTTTGACCCAAACTCATGGTTCTCAAGAAGGGCCAATGTTCGTGAAAAAGCAAAGGCTATAGCTTTATTTTTGACCAAAACTCATGGTTTTCAAAAAGGGCCAATTTTCGCGAAAAAGGAAAGGCTATAGCCTTATTTTTTGACCAAAAATCATGGTTCTCAAAAAGGGCCTATTTTTGCGAAAAAGCAAAGGCAATAGCCTTACTTTTTGACCACAACTCATGGTTCTCAAAAGGGCCCATTTTCGCGAAAAGGCAAAGGCTATAGCCTTATTTTTTGACCAAAAATCATGGTTCTCCAAAAGGGCCAATTTTCGCGAAAAAGCAAAGGCTATAGCCCTATTTTTGACCAAAAATCATGGTTCTCGAAACGGCCTATTTTTGTGAAAAAAGCAAAGGCTATAGGCTTACTATTGGACCCAAACTCATGGTTCTCAAAAAGGGCCTATTTTCGCGAAAAAGCAAAGGCTATAGCCTTATTTTGTGACCAAAACTCATGGTTCTCGAAAAGGGCCTATTTTCACGAATAAGCAAAGGCTATAGCCTTACTTTTTGTCCCAAACTCATGGTTCTCAAAAAGGGCCTATTTTCGCGAATAAGCAAAGGCTATAGCCTTACTTTTTGTCCCAAACTCATGGTTCTCAAAAAGGGCCTATTTTCGCTAAAAAGCAAAGGCTATAGGCTTACTTTTGGACCCAAACTCATGGTTCTCAAAAAGGGCCAATTTTCGCGAAAAAGCAAAGGCTATAGCCTTATTTTTGGACCAAAACTCATGGTTCTCAAAAAGGGCCAAATTTCGCGAAAAAGCAAAGGCTATAGCCTTATTTTTTGTCCCAAACTCATGGTTCTCAAAAGGGCCTATTTTTGCGAAAAAGCAAAGGCTATAGCCTTACTTTTTGACCACAACTCATGGTTCTCAAAAAGGGCCTATTTTCGCGAAAAAGGAAAGGCTATAGCCTTATTTTTTGACCAAAAATCATGGTTCTCCAAAAGGGCCAATTTTCGCGAAAAAGCAAAGGCTATAGCCCTATTTTTGACCAAAAATCATGGTTCTCGAAAGGGCCTATTTTTGTGAAAAAAGCAAAGGCTATAGGCTTACTATTGGAGCCAAACTCATGGTTCTCAAAAAGGGCCTATTTTCGCGAAAAAGCAAAGGCTATAGCCCTATTTCTGACCAAAAATCATGGTTCTCGAAAGGACCTATTTTTGCGAAAAAAGCAAAGGCTATAGGCTTACTTTTGGGCCAAAACTCATGGTTCTCAAAAAGGGCCTATTTTCGCGAAAAAAGCACTGGCTATAGGCTTACTTTTGGACCAAAACTCATGGTTCTCAAAAAGGGCCAATTTTCGCGAAAAAGCAAAGGCTATAGCCTTGTTTTTTGACCAAAACTCATGGTTCTCAAAAAGGGCCAATTTTCGTGAAAAAGCAAAGGCTATAGCCTTATTTTTGACCAAAACTCATGGTTTTCAAAAAGGGCCTATTTTCGCGAAAAGCAACGGCAATAGCGTTACTTTTGGACCAAAAATCACAGTTCTCAAAAAAGAGCCTATATTCGCGAAAAAGCATAAGCTATAGGCTCACTATTTGACAAAACTCATGGTTCTCAAAAGGGCCAATTTTCGCGAAAAGCAAAGGCTATAGCCTTACTTTTTGACCAAAACTCATGGTTCTCAAAAAGGGCCTATTTTCACGAATAAGCAAAGGCTATAGCCTTATTTTTGACCAAAACTCATGGTTCTCAAAAAGGGCCAATTTTCGTGAAAAAGCAAAGGCTATAGCCTTATTTTTTGACAAAAACTCATCGTTCTCAAAAAGGGCCAATTTTCGTGAAAAAGCAAAGGCTATAGCCTTATTTTTGACCATACTCATGGTTCTCAAAAAGGGCCAATTTTCGTGAAAAAGCAAAGGCTATAGCCTTATTTTTGACCAAAACTCATGGTTCTCCAAAAGGGCCTATTTTCACGAATAAGCAAAGGCTATAGGCTTACTTTTGGACTAAAACTCATGGTTCTCCAAAAGGGCCTATTTTCACGAATAAGCAAAGGCTATAGCCTTACTTTTCGTCCCAAACTCATGGTTCTCAAAAAGGGCCTATTTTCGCGAAAAAGCAAAGGCTATAGCCTTATTTTTTGACCAAAACTCATGGTTCTCAAAAAGGGCCTATTTTCGCGAAAAAGGAAAGGCTATAGCCTTATTTTTTGATAAAAAATCATGGTTCTCAAAAAGGACCTATTTTCGCGAAAAAGCAAAGGCTATAGCCTTATTTTGTGACCAAAACTCATGGTTCTCAAAAAGGGCCTATTTTCGCGAAAAAGCAAAGGCTATAGCCTTATTTTGTGACCAAAACTCATGGTTCTCCAAAAGGGCCTATTTTCACGAATCAGCAAAGGCTATAGCCTTATTTTATGTCCAAAACTCATGGTTCTCAAAAAGGGCCTATTTTCACGAATAAGCATAGGCTATAGCCTTATTTTGTGACCAAAACTCATGGTTCTCCAAAAGGGCCTATTTTCACGAATAAGCATAGGCTATAGCCTTACTTTTTGTCCAAAACTCATGGTTCTCAAAAAGGGCCTATTTTCACGAATAAGCAAAGGCTATAGCCTTATTTTGTGACCAAAACTCATGGTTCTCCAAAAGGGCCTATTTTCACGAATAAGCATAGGCTATAGCCTTACTTTTTGTCCAAAACTCATGGTTCTCCAAAAGGGCCTATTTTCACGAATAAGCAAAGGCTATAGCCTTATTTTTTGTCCAAAACTCATGGTTCTCAAAAAGGGCCTATTTTCACGAATAAGCATAGGCTATAGCCTTATTTTGTGACCAAAACTCATGGTTCTCCAAAAGGGCCTATTTTCACGAATAAGCATAGGCTATAGCCTTACTTTTTGTCAAAAACTCATGGTTCTCAAAAAGGGCCTATTTTCACGAATAAGCAAAGGCTATAGCCCTATTTCTGACCAAAAATCATGGTTCTCGAAAGGACCTATTTTTGCGAAAAAAGCAAAGGCTATAGGCTTACTTTTGGGCCAAAACTCATGGTTCTCAAAAAGGGCCTATTTTCGCGAAAAAAGCACTGGCTATAGGCTTACTTTTGGACCAAAACTCATGGTTCTCAAAAAGGGCCAATTTTCGCGAAAAAGCAAAGGCTATAGCCTTGTTTTTTGACCAAAACTCATGGTTCTCAAAAAGGGCCAATTTTCGTGAAAAAGCAAAGGCTATAGCCTTATTTTTGACCAAAACTCATGGTTTTCAAAAAGGGCCTATTTTCGCGAAAAGCAACGGCAATAGCGTTACTTTTGGACCAAAAATCACAGTTCTCAAAAAAGAGCCTATATTCGCGAAAAAGCATAAGCTATAGGCTCACTATTTGACAAAACTCATGGTTCTCAAAAGGGCCAATTTTCGCGAAAAGCAAAGGCTATAGCCTTACTTTTTGACCAAAACTCATGGTTCTCAAAAAGGGCCTATTTTCACGAATAAGCAAAGGCTATAGCCTTATTTTTGACCAAAACTCATGGTTCTCAAAAAGGGCCAATTTTCGTGAAAAAGCAAAGGCTATAGCCTTATTTTTTGACAAAAACTCATCGTTCTCAAAAAGGGCCAATTTTCGTGAAAAAGCAAAGGCTATAGCCTTATTTTTGACCATACTCATGGTTCTCAAAAAGGGCCAATTTTCGTGAAAAAGCAAAGGCTATAGCCTTATTTTTGACCAAAACTCATGGTTCTCCAAAAGGGCCTATTTTCACGAATAAGCAAAGGCTATAGGCTTACTTTTGGACTAAAACTCATGGTTCTCCAAAAGGGCCTATTTTCACGAATAAGCAAAGGCTATAGCCTTACTTTTCGTCCCAAACTCATGGTTCTCAAAAAGGGCCTATTTTCGCGAAAAAGCAAAGGCTATAGCCTTATTTTTTGACCAAAACTCATGGTTCTCAAAAAGGGCCTATTTTCGCGAAAAAGGAAAGGCTATAGCCTTATTTTTTGATAAAAAATCATGGTTCTCAAAAAGGACCTATTTTCGCGAAAAAGCAAAGGCTATAGCCTTATTTTGTGACCAAAACTCATGGTTCTCAAAAAGGGCCTATTTTCGCGAAAAAGCAAAGGCTATAGCCTTATTTTGTGACCAAAACTCATGGTTCTCCAAAAGGGCCTATTTTCACGAATCAGCAAAGGCTATAGCCTTATTTTATGTCCAAAACTCATGGTTCTCAAAAAGGGCCTATTTTCACGAATAAGCATAGGCTATAGCCTTATTTTGTGACCAAAACTCATGGTTCTCCAAAAGGGCCTATTTTCACGAATAAGCATAGGCTATAGCCTTACTTTTTGTCCAAAACTCATGGTTCTCAAAAAGGGCCTATTTTCACGAATAAGCAAAGGCTATAGCCTTATTTTGTGACCAAAACTCATGGTTCTCCAAAAGGGCCTATTTTCACGAATAAGCATAGGCTATAGCCTTACTTTTTGTTTAAAACTCATGGTTCTCCAAAAGGGCCTATTTTCACGAATAAGCAAAGGCTATAGCCTTATTTTTTGTCCAAAACTCATGGTTCTCAAAAAGGGCCTATTTTCACGAATAAGCATAGGCTATAGCCTTATTTTGTGACCAAAACTCATGGTTCTCCAAAAGGGCCTATTTTCACGAATAAGCATAGGCTATAGCCTTACTTTTTGTCAATAACTCATGGTTCTCAAAAAGGGCCTATTTTCACGAATAAGCAAAGGCTATAGCCCTATTTCTGACCAAAAATCATGGTTCTCGAAAGGACCTATTTTTGCGAAAAAAGCAAAGGCTATAGGCTTACTTTTGGACCAAAACTCATGGTTCTCAAAAAGGGCCTATTTTCGCGAAAAAAGCACTGGCTATAGGTTTACTTTTGGACCAAAACTCATGGTTCTCAAAAAGGGCCAATTTTCGCGAAAAAGCAAAGGCTATAGCCTTATTTTTTGACCAAAACTCATGGTTCTCAAAAAGGGCCAATTTTCGTGAAAAAGCAAAGGCTATAGCCTTATTTTTGACCAAAACTCATGGTTTTCAAAAGGGGCCTATTTTCGCGAAAAGCAACGGCAATAGCGTTACTTTTGGACCAAAAGTCACAGTTCTCAAAAAAGAGCCTATATTCGCGAAAAAGCATAAGCTATAGGCTCACTATTTGACAAAACTCGTGGTTCTCAAAAGGGCCAATTTTCGCGAAAAGCAAAGGCTATAGCCTTATTTTTTGACCAAAAATCATGGTTCTCAAAAAGGGCCTATTTTTGCGAAAAAGCAAAGGCAATAGCCTTACTTTTTGACCACAACTCATGGTTCTCAAAAGGGCCCATTTTCGCGAAAAGGCAAAGGCTATAGCCTTATTTTTTGGCCAAAAATCATGGTTCTCCAAAAGGGCCAATTTTCGCGAAAAAGCAAAGGCTATAGCCCTATTTTTGACCAAAAATCATGGTTCTCGAAAGGGCCTATTTTTGTGAAAAAAGCAAAGGCTATAGGCTTACTATTGGACCCAAACTCATGGTTCTCAAAAAGGGCCTATTTTCGCGAAAAAGCAAAGGCTATAGCCTTATTTTGTGACCAAAACTCATGGTTCTCGAAAAGGGCCTATTTTCACGAATAAGCAAAGGTTATAGCCTTACTTTTTGTCCCAAACTCATGGTTCTCAAAAAGGGCCTATTTTCGCGAAAAAGCAAAGGCTATAGGCTTACTTTTGGACCAAAACTCATGGTTCTCCAAGAGGGCCTATTTTCACGAATAAGCAAAGGCTATAGGCTTACTTTTGGACCAAAACTCATGGTTCTCCAAAAGGGCCTATTTTCACGAATAAGCAAAGGCTATAGCCTTACTTTTCGTCCCAAACTCATGGTTCTCAAAAAGGGCCTATTTTCGCGAAAAAGCAAAGGCTATAGCCTTATTTTGTGACCAAAACTCCTGGTTCTCAAAAAGGGCCTATTTTCACGAAAAAGGAAAGGCTATAGCCTTATTTTTTATTTACCCAAAATCTTGGTTCTCAAAAAGGGCCTATTTTCGCGAAAAAGCAAAGGCTATAGCCTTATTTTGTGACCAAAACTCATGGTTCTCAACAAGGGCCTATTTTCGCGAAAAAGCAAAGGCTATAGCCTTATTTTGTGACCAAAACTCATGGTTCTCCAAAAGGGCCTATTTTCACGAATAAGCAAAGGCTATAGCCTTATTTTTTGTCCAAAACTCATGGTTCTCAAAAAGGGCCTATTTTTGCGAAAAAGCAAAGGCAATAGCCTTACTTTTTGACCACAACTCATGGTTCTCAAAAGGGCCCATTTTCGCGAAAAGGCAAAGGCTATAGCCTTATTTTTTGACCAAAAATCATGGTTCTCCAAAAGGGCCAATTTTCGCGAAAAAGCAAAGGCTATAGCCCTATTTTTGACCAAAAATCATGGTTCTCGAAAGGGCCTATTTTTGTGAAAAAAGCAAAGGCTATAGGCTTACTATTGGACCCAAACTCATGGTTCTCAAAAAGGGCCTATTTTCGCGAAAAAGCAAAGGCTATAGCCTTATTTTGTGACCAAAACTCATGGTTCTCGAAAAGGGCCTATTTTCACGAATAAGCAAAGGCTATAGCCTTACTTTTTGTCCCAAACTCATGGTTCTCAAAAAGGGCCTATTTTCGCGAAAAAGCAAAGGCTATAGGCTTACTTTTGGACCAAAACTCATGGTTCTCAAAAAGGGCCTATTTTCACGAATAAGCAAAGGCTATAGGCTTACTTTTGGACCAAAACTCATGGTTCTCCAAAAGGGCCTATTTTCACGAATAAGCAAAGGCTATAGCCTTACTTTTCGTCCCAAACTCATGGTTCTCAAAAGGGCCTATTTTCGCGAAAAAGCAAAGGCTATAGCCTTATTTTGTGACCAAAACTCATGGTTCTCAAAAAGGGCCTATTTTCGCGAAAAAGGAAAGGCTATAGCCTTATTTTTTGACCAAAAATCATGGTTCTCAAAAAGGGCCTATTTTCGCGAAAAAGCAAAGGCTATAGCCTTATTTTGTGACCAAAACTCATGGTTCTCAAAAAGGGCCTATTTTCGCGAAAAAGCAAAGGCTATAGCCTTATTTTGTGACCAACACTCATGGTTCTCCAAAAGGGCCTATTTTCACGAATAAGCAAAGGCTATAGCCTTATTTTTTGTCCAAAACTCATGGTTCTCAAAAAGGGCCTATTTTCACGAATAAGCATAGGCTATAGCCTTATTTTGTGACCAAAACTCATGGTTCTCCAAAAGGGCCTATTTTCACGAATAAGCATAGGCTATAGCCTTACTTTTTGTCCAAAACTCATGGTTCTCAAAAAGGGCCTATTTTCACGAATAAGCAAAGGCTATAGCCTTATTTTGTGACCAAAACTCATGGTTCTCCAAAAGAGCCTATTTTCACGAATAAGCATAGGCTATAGCCTTACTTTTTGTCCAAAACTCATGGTTCTCCAAAAGGGCCTATTTTCACGAATAAGCATAGGCTATAGCCTTACTTTTTGTCCAAAACTCATGGTTCTCCAAAAGGGCCTATTTTCACGAATAAGCATAGGCTACAGCCTTACTTTTTGACCAAAACTCATGGTTCTCAAAAAGGGCCTATTTTCGCGAAGAGGCATAGGCAATGGGCTTACTTTTTGACCAAAACTCATGATTCTTAATTTGGCCTATTTGTGCGAAAGAAGCAAAGGCTATAACCTTACTTTTTGACCAAAACCCATGGTTCTCAAAAAGGGCCTATTTTCGCGAAAAAGCAAAGGCTATAGCCTTATTTTGTGACCAAAACTCATGGTTCTCCAAAAGGGCCTATTTTCACGAATAAGCAAAGGCTATAGCCTTATTTTTTGTCCAAAACTCATGGTTCTCAAAAAGGGCCTATTTTCACGAATAAGCATAGGCTATAGCCTTATTTTGTGACCAAAACTCATGGTTCTCCAAAAGGGCCTATTTTCACGAATAAGCATAGGCTATAGCCTTACTTTTTGTCCAAAACTCATGGTTCTCAAAAAGGACCTATTTTCACGAATAAGCAAAGGCTATAGCCTTATTTTGTGACCAAAACTCATGGTTCTCCAAAAGGGCCTATTTTCACGAATAAGCATAGGCTATAGCCTTACTTTTTGTCCAAAACTCATGGTTCTCCAAAAGGGCCTATTTTCACGAATAAGCATAGGCTATAGCCTTACTTTTTGTCCAAAACTCATGGTTCTCCAAAATAGCCTATTTTCACGAATAAGCATAGGCTACAGCCTTACTTTTTGACCAAAACTCATGGTTCTCAAAAAGGGCCTATTTTCGCGAAGAGGCATAGGCTATGGCCTTACTTTTTGACCAAAACTCATGATTCTTAATTTGGCCTATTTGTGCGAAAGAAGCAAAGGCTATAACCTTATTTTTTGACCAAAACCCATGGTTCTCAAAAAGGGCCAATTTTCGCGAAAAAGCAAAGGCTATAGCCTTATATTTTGACCAGAACTCATGGTTCTCAAAAAGGGCCAATTTTCGCGAAAAAGCAAAGGCTATAGCCTTATATTTTGACCAGAACTCATGGTTCTCAAAAAGGGCCTATTTTCGCGAAGAGGCATAGGCTATGGCCTTACTTTTTGACCAAAACTCATGATTCTCAAAAAGGGCCTATTTTTGCGAAAAAAGCAAAGGCTATAGCCTTACTTTTTGACCAAAACTCATGGTTCTCAAAAAGGGCCTATTTGTGCGAAAGAAGCAAAGGCTATAACCTTACTTTTTGACCAAAACCCATGGTTCTCAAAAAGGGCCTATTTTCGCGAAAAAGCAAAGGCTATAGACTTATTTTGTGACCAAAACTCATGGTTCTCCAAAAGGGCCTATTTTCACGAATAAGCAAAGGCTATAGCCTTATTTTGTGACCAAAACTCATGGTTCTCCAAAAGGGCCTATTTTCACGAATAAGCAAAGGCTATGGCCTTACTTTTTGTCCAAAACTCATGGTTCTCAAAAAGGGCCTATTTTCGCGAAAAAGCATAGGCTATAGCCTTACTTTTTGACCAAAACTCATGGTTTTCAAAAAGGGCCTATTTTCGCGAAAAAGCATAGGCTATAGCCTTATTTTTGACCAAAACTCATGGTTCTCAAAAAGGGCCTATTTTTGCGAAAAAGCATAGGCTATAGCCTTACTTTTTGACCAAAACTCATGGTTTTCAAACAGGGCCTATTTTCGCGAAAAAGCATAGGCTATAGCCTTATTTTTGACCAAAACTCATGGTTTTCAAAAAGGGCCTATTTTCGCGAAAAAGCAAAGGCTATAGCCTTATTTTTTGACCAAAACGTATTGTTCTCAAAAAGGGCCTATTTTCGCGAAAAAAGCAAAGGCTATAGGCTTACTTTTGGACCTAAACTCATGGTTCTCAAAAGGGCCTATTTTCGCGAAAAAGCATAGGCTATAGGCTTACTTTTTGACCAAAACTCATGATTCTCAAAAGGGCCTATTTTTGCGAAAAAAGCAAAGGCTATAACCTTACTTTTTGACCAAAACTCATGGTTCTCAAAAAGGGCCTATTTTCGCGAAAAAGCATAGGCTATAGCCTTATTTTTTGACCAAAACTAATGGTTCTCAAAAGGGCCTATTTTCGCGAAAAAAGCAAAGGCTATAGCTTTACTTTTTGACCAAAAATCATGGTTCTCAAAAAGGGCCTATTTTTGCGAAAAAGCAAAGGCTATAGGCTTACTTTTGGACCAAAACTTATGGTTCTCCAACAGGGCCTATTTTTGCGAAAAAAGCAAAGGCTATCGGCTTACTTTTGGACCCAAACTCATGGTTCTCAAACAGGGCCTATTTTTGCGAAAAAAGCAAAGGCTATAGGCTTACTTTTGGATCCAAACTCATGGTTCTCAAAAAGGGCCTATTTTCGCGAAAAAGCATAGGCTATAGCCTTATTTTTTGACCAAAACTCATGGTTCTCAAAAAGGGCCTATTTTCGCAAAAAATCAAAGGCGATAGGTTTACTTTTTCATCTGAAAACAGAGGTTTGCAGAAATGCCCACTGTCTAGGCAGCCTGAAGGCTATAGTCTTATTTTTCCCCCCAAAACCAATATTTATAACAAGGGCCTATTTGGGGGAAAGCAAACCTATAGCAGTAGTTGTTGGGGAAGCATCAGTATTTTCGAAGAGGGCCTATTTTCGTGAAAAATAAAGGCTATAGCCTTAGTTTTCTGCCAAAAGATAGAGAACAAATCTAGATTGAGAAAGAGATTAAAACAGAGAACAGAAGTGGAATATTTTAGGAACCTGATGTCGTTGAAAAGAGTCTGAAGAATATTCTACATGATGAAAAGTATCACCTTTTTACCAGCTGAAGAATGGGTGCTTTTAATAACTTCGTTTATTTATAGAGCTTTTGTTACGAACAGTGCATTGAATATTACAGCATTGCAAAACTTCATGGATAGCATATCACATCAAGAAGGAGACAGTTACAATACATATTACTTAATTACACTACTTACAAAAAACTATACCCTACTACTAGTACAATACCATGTGAAGCAAAAACTATGACTACCATCATGGCAACATAAAACAGGAAACACGAACATAGCACTACACGTAACGACGTTAAGACGGGAATGGAAGGAGATTGAAGAAAACAGGACAATTTCTTGGGATAATATGAAAAATCTTTAACCAAGACGCTCTGTCTTAAGGATATACGTAATAGTCAAAGTTAGAATTGATCTGTTAACCTCATAAGACAGACTCTCGTCACCGTACAAAAGAAGTTGCAAAAAGCTATTGCTCCAGACAGAATGCCCACTATTTTGAAGAACAACATTAACATCAGTGAGAAGATTGCATCTGTGTTCTTTGAAAGAGTCGAAATCATCTCATCTACGGATCATTTCATCTACGGTCAACGAGTCTGATGCTTTAACTGCCGCGAAATACACTACTTTTGCAAGTTATATGGTTCGACAAAACTACTGGTTGCATAAAAAAGGGGGTGGTTGTGTAAAAAAGTGGGTCGCCGCTTGAAAGGTCACTGATCCCTGGATATCAAGCAATTTAATATTGCAGATGTATCATTCAATAGTGGACATGAACAAATAAATGTTTGCCTGACTGAAACAGGCCACTCCATTCTGTTATTTTGTGGGATATTGTTAAGAAAGCTCTTTAAAGAAACCTTCAAACAAGGCTCTTTAAAGAAACCTTCAATGCTCCTAATACTTCTCCCCTGCAGTAATGCCTTCAACACATTCTAGAATGGGCGATCCTTTTGGCAGGATGAAAAACGTGCTAAAAGTTGTTGTTATCATTGGCGTAATGCAGAATTTTTAGAAAAATTTGGTCCTGATTTCATACTGTTTTGAAAGTTTTTTGAGAAAACCCTTCATAATTCCAAAATGGAGTACCTGATCTAAATCACGTAAATTTCACGATAGATTAGAAAATGTCCACCATTAAATGAGACTGATTGCATATTCGTAATCATCACTATTGATGGACTGATGGACTCTCAAGCTACGAATCCTGGACTTTTATTTTGAAAATTGGGACGAAGTTTTCCCCAATCGATTTCATAACTAGATATGGAGACCATAGCAATACTGTACGAAGTCCAGGCAATGCAGGATGGGCCTAAGTTCCCGGCTCGAACCTCCAATGCTACAACACCTCAAAGTTCACGTTTACAGTGATATCAGCCATGAACAAAAGCCATCCACATGAACGTTTCCTCAATCCAATAATCAACATCTTTTTAAGGCCAATTGGCTTCCATGAACTTCACTTCACCGATATTTCCTGCTGTCTGGGGCTGCTTGCCTTGTTTCTGATTCTACGCCGCAGCCTCGTTCCAGAGGTCACACATATATCTATTCACTTCCGTATGAAAGTACACAAGTCGCAGTTTGAGCAAAAATGAAAAATGTTGCTGTTGATGTCATTGTTGTTGTCGTTGTTGTTGTTGCGATAACTGGGGACTATGTTTTTGATTTTTCGATTCACATCTTAAGGCTCATTTCCACTCAAAAGAATTTTCCCACTGGACAAGAAATCCTTTGTTTACGAGTGAAAATATTGCTTCGCATTTCAGTAGAATGTTACGCGTCGCTAACATTTTATTGTTTCAAATTAAGTCGGCTTGGAAAATTCTACTGAGTAGGATAGGTTTCAGATCTTTAAAAAGCTGGGTGTAAAATTCAATGACCTATTTCTTTGAACTGAACGACTTCAAAGAAACTTGAGCTATTTTGTAGTAAATCTGCCATTGAACTTTTCTGAAATCTCCAATATTTTCACAATTACAGTGATTTTCTTCTTCTTTAAGAATCTAAGAAAATTTTCGAAAAAAACTTAAAACTATCGTAATTTCTAAACCTGTTGACGAAAGATCAAATAATTTTCAAGAAAATCATAGTTTATGGGTGCCTGCAATAGGTTATAAGGCAAAGTTTTTTAATTAACTCTTCTGGTTTGTGATTTAGAAATTTGATGACTCACATAATAAAATCAGCTTAAATATAAAAAAGCTGCAACTTCGGTAAATAATCAAGATTTCTGAAAAGTCCAACGGTAGAATAATAGGAAAGTGGTTGTAGTTTCTTCTAAGACATTCAGTTTAAAGAAATAGGCAATTGAATTTTGCACCCGCCTTTTTCGTAGATTTAAGGACTTAGGACCTATACTCTACTGAGTGGAAGTCAGCCTTTAGACTAATCTAAGGAAAAGGCATAGCAACTGATTCAGAAAAAAACTTTAGAACTCCGAAAGCCTGTAGCGTTGAAATTGCTCATCTAATTTAAAAAAACTGATGCCGTTTGTAAAGTTGACTTTTCTCAAATCACCACCAAATCGCTCTCAAGTTACAAGCATAATTCTTTCAATGAAAATGCATCAAAACTGACCTTGATCTGGCCTTACCTAAGTCTCTCACGCATCTATACCTAAAAAAACTGAGGAAGTAAGAGGGTGCCTCTCCCTCTCTCTCTCGCAGAGGTCAGTACTAAGTTTTTTGATGCGAAAGAGACTTGGGCAAGTCCAGCCTGATCAAATTTGCCAACAATCATATCTGTTGACATCATCGCTCAAATGTTTGTTTTCTGCGAATGTAAGTGGCTGCTACGACATCGTAGATCCTTAGACCTTTCCTTCTTTTTGAAAGATACATGCTTTCAGAGTCTAAACACTTTCCTGATTAACTTTATCATTAGTGATTTGCCCGGCACCATACGTAAAGATGTGGCCATAAGATGAAAGTTATCTTACAGATCCCATAAATACGAAAAATGATAATGATAATAATACCTATAATATTTTATCAATCCGGTTCTTCTACAAGTGGTTGCAGTTGCGTATGATTGTCTTCAATTCTATGTAAAAGTCTTAGGCCAACTTGCTCAAATTGCTCACTCCAAATTTGTTTCATCAACTCTTTGGTTTCTTCATCTATTTCTGGGTTTGCACTGCGTTCGAAAGCAATTTCTGGATCTATGAAGGTAGCAAATAAAATACAAATTCAATTGCAATAACTGGAGAAATTTCATAGAAAAAAGACAGCTTGAATTTCAAAAGAGATTGCTCGATTGTTCCACAATCGTCATTAATTTCAAATGAATTATCATTGGTAGACCTTTGTAAATTGAGACATTTCTTGCAAAATCCGTTGATGTGTCTCAAACAGTGAAGAATTTATGGTTTTTTTAAAGCTTGTCAGAGCTTTAGATGTTTCTTTTCATACTTCCTTTCATAAAACATGAAATCGATTTGATTCTAAAAAGAATCAAATGTTTTGTCTGGAATTACGGCAAGCGATTAATTTGAGCTTTAGATGTTTCTTTTCATACTTCCTTTCATAAAACATGAAATCGATTTGATTCTAAAAAGAATCAAATGTTTTGTCTGGAATTACGGCAAGCGATTAATTTGAATAAAAAAGGTAACAATATTTTATGTGATTGACTGGAATATTTTTCAAAGCATTGACGCTAATGCTCGGAGATGCATGTTATTACCATTTGCAAAGCACCTTTTCAACAGAGTTAACTCGTATTTGAGTTTTTCAAAATTTCTTTAGATCGCTTCGCATGCAATTTCTGACCTCAGATTCAAATTCAGTACCCAAAGTTTGGCCCAATTGAAACTGTTCCATAACCTTAGTGTTGGCGAGTTTAATTCATGAAGATAACGAATTTGAAAATTTATAAGGGTTTGGAATTAGATCATCAACAATGACTGAGGGTGTAAAAGTATATCCCCAAACTATTTTCACGATTTTCACGGTCACATCCATCATCAATTTTCAAATTCATTATTGTCATAAATTCAAAATCGCAAACTTTTTGGATATGACAACTTGCAACATGACTAAACTTTGGGTGCTAAATGCGAACCCGTGGCTAGCAATTTCGTGTGAAGACATTGTCGGAAATTCCAGAGCGAGGCCGTTAATTGAAAAGGTGTACATAAGGAGTTTGCAAAATACAGCTGCCAACCAAGAAAGGAACTATAACAACGATGGACGTCAATGTCATATTTGCTATCAATATCCCGCTGAAATATGACATTCCTTCTGACAAGCTGATCATGACAAGCTTTGATTATAAATTAGTTTCATTTTATCTTGTAAATCATTTTCAAAATTGATTAGCTTCTTCTATTTAATATATTTAGAAGTTACTGTATAAAAGTTGTTTTCGAAATGAAAAAGATGACAACAATGAATGATCTAAAGGTGAAAACATCCAGGAACATGGATTGATTCTCTCTTCTTTTTGTACGGCAATGTACAAGAGCATTATAGTTTCAAAAATGTGCTGCAGATATGCATCAAATTGCTAATGCTAAATTGGAACAAACGTAATGTTGATTGCTTTCATTTGAGAAAAAATGAGTCCGTTTGTGTATGTTTTGGCCCAACCATCCATTTATGGGGCATTTGTTTACTATTTTTATAGCTTTTTGAGCTGGATCACTGGGCCAAAGGATCTAAATTATACAGTCCTCTGATTAAAAGAGCTGAGTATTCACGCCAGCAGTGAAATAGTCTGGTCAATTCGTAGCAGCTGAGCAGCTGGGATTGATGTTTCCTAAAGAAGAAGAAGCTCTCCTACTATGTTGAAACATTCTCCCTGAAATCATTGGACACAATCTACTAACATTATGACAAATATGTTTAAGCTCAGATAATCTGATCTGCAATCTAAGTAGGCTTCACTAACGATATCGTTTCCCGAGAATAAGTGAGTAGAAACGCATCTACTTGAAATATGCATTCAATCTTAATTAATTCTAGACTCATGTCGAAGACACCTACCAGTAAGTAGGCGACGGACAGCGCAATTTCTTATGAAGAGAGCGAAACATGGCCGTGAACCATCACAAACACAGCTGCAGCCTCGATATTCTTTATCCATTATTCAAAAGTGTCAGTTGTCTGATCTTCTTATTTGAGGCCGAAATCACGAATTCAGAACCGAATATGCAACAAGATCGTAATTGCCGTTCCAGAATATGCATTCACGTTAAATTGCTTTAAAAACAGAATATGATTCTGTGAATATCGAGATTAAAATGTGATTAACATTCATTCACTTTAAATTGCTTTGAACAACATAAATATGATATTTCATCATAGGTGGGAAGGATGGAAATAGGAGGGAAGGGGGAATTGAAATTTGAAAGGATTTCCAATTTTAGAGATGGGATCTTCATATTTCACCTATACACCTCAGAATTGAAGACAAAGCTCTAAATCTAGTTTTTAAGGCACTGAAAGGCACAGTTCCTCAATGCCTGAAAGATATGCTGAAACTAAGTAAAAGTGTTAGACTTTTAAGATCAAACAACATGTACATGAAGCCAGATATTCTCAAAGTACAGAGAGAATCATTTGCAAACAGATCATTCAGTGTAGTGGGACCACGATTGTGGAATGATATACCTAACGAAATTAAACAATGCATTGATGTTGAAACATTTAAGAAAAAGCTAAAGACATTTCTTTTTAATTAGTTTCAAATAGACATAGGGTTTTAGAGACTTTTAGGGACTGTGAAGCGCACTTGAAGATGTTACATCAAAACTGCGCCAGATCAAGTGACTTATTTGATTTTGACTTGCTTTGATATTTGATAATAGTCATATTGTATCATGTTTCCTTCAGATTTATTTGGTTGTCTCCATTGTCATTTTAAGTGAAACAAGTTTTCGTAAACTATATTGCACTGTAGATTAGATTTACTATGTATATTATACTTGCTTGACAAAATCAAAACTGCCGTATCAGAATATGCATTCACTTTAACTTGCTTTAAAAACATTAAATGATCTTGTGAATATTGAGATTAAAATCTGAAAGAGGGAAATGTAAAGGGGAAATATTAAATTTTCGTCAGGTGACTGAAGTTAAGCTCGGTCGAGTGAGGTCAGACTTCGGATAGGTGACTTCGGAGGCCTCACCTCGTAGTCCTTCGAAAGGGACTTTAAACTAGGGGTCCCATGCCTGGATGCGGCATGCACAATGGGCCTAAATTAGCTTCCAGTAGCTAGAAATCCTGACAAGCCCACTCAAAATAAATTTAAAACAAACAAACAAACAAACTCGCCATCCTAAATGTTCTGTTTTTCAATATTTATATATATTAGAAAGTACGTCTTTTTCGGCCTTGGCCTAATTTGCTTGTTGTGAAGAATTCCAAAAATACAAGAAAAGAAATATATAGAAGGAAGCAAGCTACAGCACAGGAAGAGATACAGCGTAGAAAAATACAAATACGTGACGAAAGGTGTTTATAAAAGATAAAATAGGAGCGAAGGTATGTTGAAAATGTTTTAACAATTACCCAAGTAATCCTGCAGAATTTGTATTAAGTCTTCAGTTTCCTCTTCACCAAAACAAGAAATTGAACTTGTTATTTTCTCACTGTAATTCCAAAGTGTTTGACATACCATACATGATAACTGCCAATCAGTTCTGCCGAAATCTCTCAAAGCTTCCGTTAGCCTGAAAAAAGTAAACAACCTTTAGATATAAAAACTAGCAATAACATTAGTTCTTAAATGCAGCGTTTTGGGAAATGGGAACAAACTGCACCGTCATATGGAATGAATAAAAGTAATTGGACTATCTCATTCTGTTAACATTACAAGATGCGCTTGCTCCACTGCGGGGGAGGGCGCCACTTTAGTTTCCAAGATACGGGTCGTGCCATTCAAATCGTAAAAGTTCCACCAGTAGATTTGGAGAAATTTCTGAAAAGTATACCCATGAAGCTGGAAAATTTTCTGAAAATCACATCCATAAATCCTCAAATGCCGATGAAACTCCTCAATAAATAGATTTTTACAAAAAAAAAGCCATACCCATAAATTTGGAAAATGTGAAAAATCGTTGAAATTTATATCCATAAGTCCAGACTCTATCATATGAAAGGTACCGTAAGTTCTTGCTGTCAGTTTAGTTTTGTTGGCATTGCATTACAAAATGACTCTCCCCGCCCACTGTCTGAAGACTAACATGAAGTCGGACAGCACGCATTCATTCCATAGAATACGAGAAAATTTATGCAACTAACTCTGCAATGAACGTACAAAAAGTATGTTTGCATCGAAATAACTTCGATTTCAACCGCTTATGTCTACAACTAAAATGTCTTAACCGTGTGCGTCTCCGCGACTTGTCAATTTTTTGAAAACAATACGGAATGTCAATGAAATGAAGATGCTTAAGATCATTGTCACCGCTTCACCAATTCTCCGTTTTATGGTCAAACTGTACACATGAGAAAATCTTAAAAAATGGTTTGATCTCTCGGTTTTTAACTAGAACTTAAACCATTCAAATCCATGATGTGCTCTCGGTGCCGTGAATTTTCGAAAGCAGAAACTTTTTCTGGTTCACTCGGTATCTCAAATTAGATTTCACGTAAAATTTACGAAAGCGCAAAAATACTCATGCAAAACAGTTCGGCTGTTATTACTCGCGTACATTTTCACTTGACATACAGAAAAGAAACAGCGTAAAATAACGTCATTCAGCAATCTGAGATAAGTGTTTGGATACACAAGCAGTTTGAGATGATAAATCAATAGTCTAAAGTCCAAGTAACAAAATATTAACTGTTGCCTAATTTCAGGATCTGTTGCAGGGAGTTAGTGAGGCTCAAAGTTACGAGTTGTTCTGCATGCGTGCTCAGTTTCAGCTCTGTTCACTTAACATCTAATCTGAGAAGAGCTTTAGAAACGAAACATACTTGCGAACTCCTCCTTCATCTTTCAGGATAATTCTGTTCTCATTTTCAACCATGAGATTAATCAATACTCCGCATGCGCTGAATACAACTTCACGGTCGGTTGATTCCAGTAGTGTTATCAGCATCTGAACAACTGAAACGATAAGATACAGAATTTGTTTCAAACATTTAATTATGTATAAAAAGGTAGGTGTAAAATTCTCAACTATTTCTTCTGCTTAATTGCTTTCAAGAAATTTTAACTACCTAAGTATTAGTCTACCACAGAACTTTTTAGAAAATTTCACTATTTTCGAATTTTACGATAAATTTTTAGTTCATGAGGCGATGTCATTCTGAAAGGGTTGAAAATGGTTCGTTTTCATCATTTGTAAGTGTTCAATCGATGCCGTTTTCAAATGTGCTGGTTAGAGCCCCATTTCCCAATCTGCCTTTTTAAAAATGTGCCGGAAAAAAATGTGCCGTTGCCGTGTAAACGGGAGGACTATGCGTCACATGTTTCATCGTTTACAAAATGTGCCGGCATCGTATGAATGCAGTCTTATTTAGACGACACTTAATTTGCGAAAAGTTAACCGGAAGTTTTTCATCTGCAGTTTCTTTTATACGGGTTTTTTATGTAATCACATAGAGTTGGATAACTTTTATAAAATGAGAAAGAAGCGTTACCCTTTCGTTCTCGAAGTAATATTCGAATATCTTTGCATCTTGTGAAATTACCAAATACCCTTGTTGCTTCTAGTATACAATCCATATTATCGATGAACAGCAACTGAATAAGAGCTGGATAACAAATATCACGATAAGACACTGATAAAGAAAGATTAACCAGCCATTGTTACCCAAGATCCTTTTTGGGCGTGCTGAAATTTCTCATTGTCTGAAAATTAAATTTGGCCTAAACGGAAACCATAGACTTGTGACCTAGAGTCACTTGGTTCCCTGTGCTCCTTTTACTTGAAGATGGTGCTTTGGTGAACAGAGACTCATAACAATACTCTGAAAAACCTGACCCTATTTAGGCCCAAGCTCTAAGCTTCCTGGAGTACCAATCAGGTTACGAGATTTGTGAATTACTATGTTTACGGCAAATTTGATAGAATTTCGATTGGACTGAAGAACTGATAACATTTCCATGGGATTCGATATTCGAAGCCGTGCTTTCAGCATAATTTCATTGATGATTGCAGAGAATAGGGTCATTCATTTTCATTATTTATGAGTCCTTGCTAAGCAAGGTTTACCGCAGGGACACAAGGGACTCATCGTCATAAGTCTAAGGAAGCTGTAGCCCCACAGTTGAGTAACTGAACTGACAGACGGTGTACTTGCAAATAATTATGGGTAACAAATGCTACTTAAGAAAGAAAAGGAACAAGAGGACAAGGCTGAAAACATGAATGCGTAGCCTGAAATCGTTGTGATAAATTGTGAATAAATGAATAAATGAATAAATGAGGGTTATCAAGCGGCCATCCGAGTCGATGGCTTTCATTTAAGAAATCTCTTAAAAAGCAGAGAGTGGTGCAAGAAACAGCCAATACACCTAGAATTTATCATGTAAAAAATATTAAGTGCCGAGAATTCTTTGATTGAATTTCCAAAAAACTCGTATCTCGCTGGACAGCATTCTGTTGCTGCTTGCAGAACGGCTAAATTCGCTTCCTTAGATAACTGACTTCCCAATTTCCGAAAACTTCAGTTGCACCTTAAATTTCTTTTCGGTAGAATTTCGCTACAAACAATTTATCAATTCTCATGATCCATATGAAGAATTACTGCAATATATATAAGTAACAATGTGATGCCTTTATAAATAGAAGCCTTTCAACAGTATGAATAATTGTTTTGCCTACGCATCCGTCTTCATCATTAAAAGTTGCGATCAATCAAACAAATCGATAAAGAACTAGCAATAACAATAGTTAAGAAATGCTGCGACTGCACCAAGTCACTCTCCTCTACGATCTTCTCTACTCCTTTCGTTGTTCCGCTGTTCCCTGGACCCTGATTTTGTGGTCCGTAATTCACTCATAAGGACTCGATCCTCCAGAAATAGTTGCTTTTCCACGAAACAACACGCGGATTAAGAGGCTCTGTTTCCACTGTCATTAACAACACAAAAGATTTTCCTATCATTGTTCAACAAATAACAAAGCCCATTTGCTCAATTCTCATCACAAACAATTAGGAGCAAAGTCTCTAAGTGTACTATCCAATCAAATTGCCTCTTGTTATGATCATGATTTGAGCACATGACTGTAGGTCAGCATTGGAGCCTGACGCTTTTCCTGTCATTGCTCATACAATAACAACACATCAGAAAACCTTTTCTGAGTGGATGTGAAGGAAAAATTATCACATGAACACAAGATCTATGGTGCATGCAGCACATCTGAAATGCGCATGATCACATCATGCAAAGTCACATGTTTGACGACAGACAGACAGACACAGCTCGATTTCACTATGAAAATCGTCTCGCCAAGATTAGTATCGCTGCAGCAATTATGGAATAAAATTGTATTTCATTGTACCTTTTGTTAGTTCTGTTGATCTCCTGCTCAAAACACTGTCTTCAGTTGCGTAAAATGATAAATTGTTTAATGTTGCTGCTGTGTTTATTAGTAATTCTTCAACAACCTTGTCATTTACTTTGCCTGTAAAAAGAAAAATATATTCAAGACGGACTAAATTAGAACGTTGAATAAGACCGCAAGTTTTGCTATCGAGTGAATAGAACAAATCGCTCCCAATTGAACAGCCACTGCTCTGTGGATAGTTTGTGAACAGGCCTTATCTCGGAGCTGCGGAGGAGAAAACGAGAGGAAAGAGCCTTTAGGAATGGGCTGCATTTTGGAATTCTGTATACCCGATTTGCGGTTTATACTTTTCTTTGTCATTTTTCCTGGAAATTGACATTCTGGAGTCTTCTGGAGAATGACGTGTTTGAGAAATAACAGTTAAGATCAATCAATAAAACCATTTTCATCACTTGTGGTATTGAAATTTGGGGCATATAACCATTACCCTTCGTACTTTACATCAAGTATGTGGAATTCAAAAATGTGGCCTGTTCCTACAGGAAGTTTTCTTTCTTTTCGAATCATTGTGAAGCTTATTCAAAGGCAAAAACGATGGATGATGATGATGATGATGATGATGATGGTGGTGATAATGATGATGATGATGATGATGATGATGATGATGATGATCAAGATGGTGATGATGCTGATGACCATGATGATGATGATGGATGATGATGATCATCATCATCGGAGGGCCCCTTGAAAATCAACTTGTTGAAGGGCAACCCTCCTTAAATATATAAAATGAAATGAAATGAAATGATGATGATGATGATGATGATGATGATGATGATGATGATGATGATGATGATGATGATGATGATGATGATGATAATGATACTGACAAACATATATATCATTCGATGATGTACATACCAAATATATATATTTAAATATTTACCTGACTGGAATAGGCCACTAAGCTCTGATATTATGAGCGATCTCCGCAAGAAAGCCCCCTCAAGATACCTTCTAAAACAGGCTCAAATCACAACCAAATTTTCTGCCGTACAGCGATGACATTTTATGCGATGACATTTAGCACGTGTCATCCTTTTCGAAGGATGAAATTTTCTGGCACAATGAATGTCTTTATGCTTCCAGGATCACACATTCATATTTCAAAAATGATATAAAGTGCTACACAAGCGTTCCAACGAAGAAAATCTATTCGTGATCTGTGGCCCGTATTGAAGGTTTCTTGAAGGTTTCCTGAAGGTTTCTTGAAGGGGCTCTCTTGAGAAAATACAACACAAGTCCAGAACGGAGTACCCGATTTCAACCGCCGTTTTGTAATGTCATTCTTGCAAAACAGGAAAGATGAAAGTAACCAGAGATACAATGGATCATCTATTAACGGACACCTCTATAAGATGGATACCTCCGAACAACGGACAAATAGTTTCAACCCACAATATAGTATGACAAAAGATGACACCTCCATACCGCGGACACTTCTCTACAATGGACAATACAATCCCAAAGCTGTCCGTTACATGGAGGCTCCACTGTAAGGGTATAAAGATCGATGAGATTTGCATCACTTTTGCCTCTCACGTTCTCATGTGGAAAGCCTTTCATTTTTATGTGCGAAGTAAAACGAGTACATATTGGTGTGGGGCCGCGTCCCAATAACGCGTTTCTTTGAGCTACCAACAAATGCAAAGAGCACCAAAAAACAATGCAACTGATTGCAAACTGCTGATGCGCCTCCGCACCATCACATCACCGCAGTTGCTGAAGCGTTATTGGCACAGCACCACGCAAAAAAGCCATCTGCATTAGTTATTTTCTATTTGCGTCAATTGTGATCACACAGCTACTTATTGTGGTTTTTGCTGCAATTCATGTACAAATGGCCAGCTAACTATATTGCGTTTGTAGATTCACAAATTGAAGATGCTGGATTTTGCTCTATTTAGTCAAAACTTTTCTATCTCAGTGCAATTGTTTGTGGCAAATGAAACTTCTAGAGGTACCAATGTGAGACACAGTATCTGCCAGACAAATAAAGCTTCGAAGCTAATTATAGTCAATGCCATTTAACTTGACCACAGACGGTCATTAAGCACATTATTGCTTCGGCCTCCTTGAAATAATCAGTTGACCTTGCTGTGTTTGCTATTTCATAAATTGAAGGTACTTGCAGCCTAGTGGTCACGTTCTAAACAAACATTCTAGAAATTTCGATGAGATGTAGTATCTAGCAGTGCTTAACTTCTGCAATGAAATCAAAGATGTCTAGTCCGACCGCTTCAACTGAGGGAAATTTGACCCATAAATGTCTCCTACACCTTTGGCAAGAATTCCTCTATTTTCAAGAGAACTACATTGAAAACTCCTTTTTGTTTAAGAAAAAGTCTCGCACGTCTTTTGAATGAGTGAAATGTCCCTCAACTTAACTCAATCTTACACCATCACGAAACTTGTCAGCTAAGGTGCAGCAACAATATAACAGTTCCCGACTCTGAGCTGCATACGGCCTGTACATGATAATGCCAGCATGTGCTCTTTCCTTTTGCAATGGCTATATAAAAGCTTTTTCTCTAAGCTGTTTCAGATTTTGTCATGTACCAGCCTTCTTCGTACATAGCCACTCTAGGCCTCTTTAACTCATTCTCAGTTTGAATATGAACTACTATCATACAACACCGTAAATGATTTACAACCACAGTTAGCAAAAGGAGTTAATCTACTTTTTCATTCCAAATGAGAAGTTCGCGAAAAGCAATCTGCTTTAACAAGCTAAGAATGATTTAGAATTCATTTATCAACTGTTCTTCGGGATATCTAAATAAATTCATACCGTCTTTCATTGATACATTCTACCATTAAAGTTGACTGCTAGAATATTTATGAAAAGAAATGATTTTGATTCGGCGGCATTCATTTAGCCAGTTGTTGGTCAGAATATTCGAGTAGATTAACAATGATAAAAACATGTTTCGTTGAAGATCTTGCACTGTAAAGCAATCATTTATCAATCATGATAATTTCCAAGCCATTTTCTAGGGCTTTTAACTAGAATTTAAACCATTCAAATCTGTTAAATAGACTTGATGTTATGGATTGACGACGAGAGCGCGAACCCTTTTCTTGCTCAACGGGTACTTTCATAAACTTCCCCATTCCGTACAATCCTCTTCCCTATTCGTTCACATCCCCTATTCGCTTGCAATCCCCTTTGCTTGTTGATCATAACAACTACTCGAGCAAAGTTTTCCTCAAACTTCCCCAGTTCCGGTAAAATTCTCTCCCTATATTGCCCTATTCGCTCACACCACATTTTGGCAATGATGCTCAAGTCCCAAAGGTGCAAACCACGTCCATTGGGATTGAGGCCATAGCCTATCTTGGTAGCAGATTGTGGCAACTATTGCCGTAAGAAATAAAACAATCAAACACCATTCCTATTTTGAAAAAACGAAATAAATGCTGGAAAGGTGATGATTGCCACTGCAGACTTTGCAAAACTTATATTCCGCAAGTAGGGTTCCTAACAGGATAGTCGTTTTTATCTTGTAATTTATATATTTGTATAAAATTGTAAATTTTTTTTCTTAATCTTTTTAGACATTGTAAAAATTTTATAAAGTAGGCCTCAATCAGCTGTAATTGAGCTAGTTGTTCCAATTTTTTTATAGCCTACTTAAAATAAATTAATGATGATGATGATGATGATGATGATGATGATGATGATGATGATGATGATGATGATGATGATGATGATGATGATGATGATGATGATGATGATGATGATGATGATGATGATGATGATGATAAAGATGATAAAGATGATAAAGATGATGATGATGATGATGATGATGATTGACCCCTATTTGCTTCAACCTCCCATTTGCTTGAACACCAAACCAAACGGATTCTAGACAGTAGTAAAATCTTACGAAAATTTGAAGAAACATTGACCATCTTCTATCCTGCGAACGTCGAAACAAAAGTCGAACTTCGCTTTGTACGTCGCTTCGCTTCGAAAAATCGAAATTTCAGTTTATGAGCCTATCAAACGCTAGGAATAGGCACGTGGGTTATCCATATCAAGAAAATTGCGATCTGATCGGTCGTGCCATAAAAGCGGTGGACTTGGCCTAAATAAGTCCCCGTTTTCAAGCTGTATTGTCATGAGTCTCAGTTCAAAGCCATAAACATCATACAATTCAATGCAAAAACGGAGACTCGTGTAATCGGTCTATGAACATCCCCTTTCTGCTTGCATGTCACAACTACCTGAGTAATGCTTGACCTGGACATACAATAGCGCGAACAATAACAGCTTTTCCCTTCCCATCACAACAAAAGGAAGATTGGATTTGCAGCCTCTCTTCCAACGTGACATTTCATGGAGATCCTCAATTAGTCTATGATCTGTACAAAAGAATTTGAAGCACAAAGCCCGGTTACATTTCTCTCCTTAATAAAACAGAAATCAGCTGATTTATTTTTCATTCTTAACTAAAATCGGGTCATCTCCTGTATTGCTCATTTGAGAATAAGGTCAAAATTAGCATATCTTAAAACGAGTCTGAATGAGGTCACGTTGCGCTCACTGAGAAAGCAGATGACGTCTCTACCATTACAAAACTGAGAAACAGATTGTATTATCGCTTTATGGTTAAGCTTTCGCTGTCTTCTTCAAGAACAAGCCTCATAACAGCTCGAAATACCATTGTAAGAACATCCCCTACGGAAATTGAATTCGTTTCACGCGTTGTTACGAAAAGTTTCGCCACAAAGTTTCGCCACAACATCCGGCAAATGTTGAAAGTGAATTATGAGTTTCTTTTTTGAATTTGAAAAAGGTGTTGAATTACGGAACCATATTTGCTAGATCATCTGATTTTCATCACAGTAGATCGTCATAAAAGATCATCCACATACAATGAATTCGCGTTAATTGTTGTTATTAGAAGTTCGCTCTCACTGTAACGGTGCAACGTTCTGGAAATGTGAACATGGGCGATGATGCACCGCGATGATATACCATGGGCGATGATGCACCGGTTCTTTGGAATGGAAGACAATAATAAAAGAATTCCTTACCCATTAGTGGCCCACTTCGCTCCTCAGCATGTCTGTTTATCAATTTGAATGAAAAAACCGTTTAACTTGCATGTGTTGTTGAATTTCTTCTCTCTCTCTCTTCGCTCTGCTTTTCATTTCGTTATATTAGGCCCATGATTTCGAACTTCCACGAGTCGACTCTTTTCACTTTTAAGTCGCTCCGAAGGAGAGTCGACTCGTGGCATTTCGAAATCGTGGGCCTAACGAAATGAAAAGCAGAGCGAAGAGAGAGAGAAGAAATTCAACAACATAAGCAAGTTAAACGGTCTTTTTCATTCAAATTGATAAACAGACATACTGAGGAGGGAAGTGGGAACTAATGGATAAGGAATTCTTCTATTATTGTCTTCCATTCCAAAGAACCGGTGCATCATCGCTCATGGGTATACTAATTGCGAGTCAGATGAAACATCCGGTGTTTAAATTCCACTGCTCCCTAAGTAAACAAGCAATACTTTGCGATAATGCTGAGCAACAGGACCCCAGCCGAGAGGGCAACAACGACAACAACTACCAACGTCATTACTCCCCACCACAGCATTGAACTGCTCCAGAATCACCATCACTGAAGAAAACTCGACCATGCTATCAGGTCGGGTCACTTTTTGCAACATCGAGAACTTCAACGTACACACTGAATTATCTAACATTCCCAATGTGACACAGACGTAAACAAGTGAAAAATGAAAAAATCTTTTGCGATTCAACTATTTACAGAATTTTCCTACTTGAAATTAGTCACTCTGTTATGATTTACAAATGGTTTTCTCGAGAAAGTGCCTTCACGAAATCTTAAGAATGTGCTAAAATTGCAGAATCACATTTCCTTAATATTTCTACCACACAGCAATGAATTGAACATATTTTCGTACGTGCTGTCCTCTTGGGAGGAAGAAAAAGTCTTCTCCTGGAGTATGTATAATAACTTATCCCAGGGGATTCCATTTGCTCAAGAGGATTAAATATATGCTATAGCATGTAAGTGTCATTATTGTTGGGACGGAAAACCAACGGAATTCTGATCATCGTTTTCATTCATTTTGCAGATTTTCTAGAGGAGCACTCAGTAGAAGATGTACCACTTCCACAAGAAAAATGACCGATTAAAGGCGGGTAAATGACAGAATTAAATTGAGCATATCGGGAATAAAACAAGAAACTTTGTCAGCATTAATGCTAAATATCATTGCTTGGATATGCAAGGAGCAGTATTTTATGAAACGCCGTGGGTTTTTTATTCATCCGATAGATACTTCGTGCATTAAATCTAAAAGGTGACATTTTCTAAAATGCTTTTCCGTATCATTTAACATTCAATTAAAACCACTTTGAGCCAGTAGCATATAATCAGTTTTAAGCTGAACAATTTATTCACGCTAAATCACTTCCAGGGCTTCCTTTCTCATTTAAAGTTTCTCGATTTTTAATCAAACGTCAGCGTAGCTATCCTACAAATAATGATCCATTTCATCCGCCTTTGCATAACATTCCTTCAAATGAATTTTCCTTTTGTGCTACGTGTGCGCCAAAAGGGAAATTATCACAGACAGCTAGTATGTTGGACAGGCTTAAGAATAAATCGACTATGTTCAAATGATTATGTATACTGCTGGTGCATAATTATGCATACATTGAAATAATGCAAGAGTTCAGCAATACATGACACACCGAGTGAGCCAAAATAATTTTGAATTTCTATTGGGCTGTGGAGAAAAGTATGCAGCTTATGCAGCCAGTATGCAGTATATTAAAGACTGAAATGTTAATGTATCACTCAAAGGCTAACTTAGCAATGAAAATTCTGTTTGGTAAAGTCACGCATCACTTAGACCCAGAAATTTGAGAAATGTTGCTAAAGAGTTTGTGTGGGTACCAGAATTCACTCCCAGGGGGTACTCAGGTATATTTCGAATAGGGGTGCTCAGGCTGGGGTACAAAGCATCAACCCAAAAAAATTTCTGGCATAGAAAAAACCAAAAAAGTCGCCGTTCGATTCTAGTACATGATTTACTTATCATCAAATTCTCTTTCTGAAACTGAAAATTTTATTGAGTTTGAATTTCAACTGTAAGTAAATCATGGAACTGAGCCAAACGTAGAATTTTCCTTCCCATACAAACTCTTTAAAAGTATTTTCTTAATTTTGGCGTATGAACAATGAGTGATATTACCAAGCAATATTTTTACGTCCAAGTTAGCTTTTGTCTTACAGATGAATATTTCAGTTTTGACTATCGCCTGCATCGATTTGGTTCTACAGCCTGCCTAATTTGCTAACTTTTTCACGTTCCCGTAACATTTTGAAGTAGCAACGGTAAAAACAAGGGCGCCTACCTTTGTATGAATTGCGTTTATTTGCAGTACAATTTTCGTGAAATAGTACACAGAGCAACTGCCATCCTTCTAATCCGTAATTTTCACATTCTAGCGTCTTGTGTATTCAGTCACGCAAATAGGGCTGTGAAAAACTCGATTCATACAAGGTAGGCGCCCTTGGTAAAAATTAAAAAAGGCCATATTAACGAAGCGCGATAAAAATTTTAAAGACGGAGATTTGCAGTGTGCGGAGAAGTTTCAAAAGGTTGTTAGATTCTTTGGCTACACAAAAGAGCAATGACCGTTGAGATAAAGGTTTTTCGCAGTCTTTTATCGCAGCTAGCTACTGAGAACCAGTACAGTTGTTCTATGCAATATTAATGAGATGTGAATATGCAATTAGCACAAACATCCCATGTTTTCGACGATTTTTAGAGATAAGCCTTTGGATCAGGGAAGATGCAAAATATCTCATCTTGCATATTTAACCAAGATTTAACTGCCCCATTTAATAGAAATTCACATTGCTTTATCAGTACAAAATACACTGGGCATTGAGCTGCCTTCCTTCTGAGATAAATTTTGGGAATCTTTCGGTGAACTTCTCAATCAGTGAGGGTTATTGCTAAAATTACACATTAATTTTGGAATATATCTGTTGAAAATTGAATCCTTTTCGTTTCAATATTCCTTCAGCTATTTCTCATCTGAATGCTGTTGTAACACAACCCCTACCCTTCTAGTGAAGTTATTACAGATCTCAGATAAATGCTTACACTGCAAACTTCTTTTTCTCGCAAAATAAAGATTTAGAATGAATCGTACCTTGAACAGAGTATTTTTAATACACAAATCTAAACATTGCGTTCATATTCAGAAAGTTATTGTTCCCCATATATTAACAGCTGCGTCAGCTTTCTTCTTTATTAATAGAAGATTGCTGTAAATGTTCGTGTAGGCTAAAAAATTAAATTCTACCAAGGTAAATAGAGATCCATTGCTTTTGGTTTCTTGAAAATTAATTGAAGTGAATTAATTGAAGTGAATTGATTGAAGTGAATTAATTGAAGTGAACAACGACCCATGATCAAGTGAATTACCTTCTAGCAAGACAAGTTCTATCGTTTAGAAGCAAATAAGTGCAATCAAAAGGTCTAGTGAGATGGTCCATCGCCAACTAGGAATTTCTATCTTTGATCCTTCACTTCCAGAACTCAAAGGTTCCTGAAGTGAACAACGACCCATGATCAAGTGAATTACCTTCTAGCAAGACAAGTTCTATCGTTTAGAAGCAAATAAGTGCAATCAAAAGGTCTAGTGAGATGGTCCATCGCCAACTAGGAATTTCTATCTTTGATCCTTCACTTCCAGAACTCAAAGGTTCCTGAAGTGAACAACGACCCATGATCAAGTGAATTACCTTCTAGCAAGGCAAGTTCTATCGTTTAGAAGCAAATAAGTGCAATCAAAAGGTCTAGTGAGATGGTCCATCGCCAACTAGGAATTTCTATCTTTGATCCTTCACTTCCAGAACTCAAAGGTTCCTGAAGTGAACAACGACCCATGATCAAGTGAATTACCTTCTAGCAAGACAAGTTCTATCGTTTAGAAGCAAATAAGTGCAATCAAAAGGTCTAGTGAGATGGTCCATCACCAACTAGGAATTTCTATCTTTGATCCTTCACTTCCAGAACTCAAAGGTTCCTGAAGTGAACAACGACCCATGATCAAGTGAATTACCTTCTAGCAAGACAAGTTCTATCGTTTAGAAGCAAATAAGTGCAATCAAAAGGTCTAGTGAGATGGTCCATCACCAACTAGGAATTTCTATCTTTGATCCTTCACTTCCAGAACTCAAAGGTTCCTGAAGTGAACAACGACCCATGATCAAGTGAATTACCTTCTAGCAAGACAAGTTCTATCGTTTAGAAGCAAATAAGTGCAATCAAAAGGTCTAGTGAGATGGTCCATCGCCAACTAGGAATTTCTATCTTTGATCCTTCACTTCCAGAACTCAAAGGTTCCTGAAGTGAACAACGACCCATGATCAAGTGAATTACCTTCTAGCAAGACAAGTTCTATCGTTTAGAAGCAAATAAGTGCAATCAAAAGGTCTAGTGAGATGGTCCATCGCCAACTAGGAATTTCTATCTTTGATCCTTCACTTCCAGAACTCAAAGGTTCCTGAAGTGAACAACGACCCATGATCAAGTGAATTACCTTCTAGCAAGACAAGTTCTATCGTTTAGAAGCAAATAAGTGCAATCAAAAGGTCTAGTGAGATGGTCCATCGCCAACTAGGAATTTCTATCTTTGATCCTTCACTTCCAGAACTCAAAGGTTCCTGAAGTGAACAACGACCCATGATCAAGTGAATTACCTTCTAGCAAGACAAGTTCTATCGTTTAGAAGCAAATAAGTGCAATCAAAAGGTCTAGTGAGATGGTCCATCGCCAACTAGGAATTTCTATCTTTGATCCTTCACTTCCAGAACTCAAAGGTTCCTGAAGTGAACAACGACCCATGATCAAGTGAATTACCTTCTAGCAAGACAAGTTCTATCGTTTAGAAGCAAATAAGTGCAATCAAAAGGTCTAGTGAGATGGTCCATCACCAACTAGGAATTTCTATCTTTGATCCTTCACTTCCAGAACTCAAAGGTTCCTGAAGTGAACAACGACCCATGATCAAGTGAATTACCTTCTAGCAAGGCAAGTTCTATCGTTTAGAAGCAAATAAGTGCAATCAAAAGGTCTAGTGAGATGGTCCATCGCCAACTAGGAATTTCTATCTTTGATCCTTCACTTCCAGAACTCAAAGGTTCCTGAAGTGAACAACGACCCATGATCAAGTGAATTACCTTCTAGCAAGACAAGTTCTATCGTTTAGAAGCAAATAAGTGCAATCAAAAGGTCTAGTGAGATGGTCCATCACCAACTAGGAATTTCTATCTTTGATCCTTCACTTCCAGAACTCAAAGGTTCCTGAAGTGAACAACGACCCATGATCAAGTGAATTACCTTCTAGCAAGGCAAGTTCTATCGTTTAGAAGCAAATAAGTGCAATCAAAAGGTCTAGTGAGATGGTCCATCGCCAACTAGGAATTTCTATCTTTGATCCTTCACTTCCAGAACTCAAAGGTTCCTGAAGTGAACAACGACCCATGATCAAGTGAATTACCTTCTAGCAAGGCAAGTTCTATCGTTTAGAAGCAAATAAGTGCAATCAAAAGGTCTAGTGAGATGGTCCATCGCCAACTAGGAATTTCTATCTTTGATCCTTCACTTCCAGAACTCAAAGGTTCCTGAAGTGAACAACGACCCATGATCAAGTGAATTACCTTCTAGCAAGACAAGTTCTATCGTTTAGAAGCAAATAAGTGCAATCAAAAGGTCTAGTGAGATGGTCCATCGCCAACTAGGAATTTCTATCTTTGATCCTTCACTTCCAGAACTCAAAGGTTCCTGAAGTGAACAACGACCCATGATCAAGTGAATTACCTTCTAGCAAGACAAGTTCTATCGTTTAGAAGCAAATAAGTGCAATCAAAAGGTCTAGTGAGATGGTCCATCACCAACTAGGAATTTCTATCTTTGATCCTTCACTTCCAGAACTCAAAGGTTCCTGAAGTGAACAACGACCCATGATCAAGTGAATTACCTTCTAGCAAGGCAAGTTCTATCGTTTAGAAGCAAATAAGTGCAATCAAAAGGTCTAGTGAGATGGTCCATCGCCAACTAGGAATTTCTATCTTTGATCCTTCACTTCCAGAACTCAAAGGTTCCTGAAGTGAACAACGACCCATGATCAAGTGAATTACCTTCTAGCAAGACAAGTTCTATCGTTTAGAAGCAAATAAGTGCAATCAAAAGGTCTAGTGAGATGGTCCATCGCCAACTAGGAATTTCTATCTTTGATCCTTCACTTCCAGAACTCAAAGGTTCCTGAAGTGAACAACGACCCATGATCAAGTGAATTACCTTCTAGCAAGGCAAGTTCTATCGTTTAGAAGCAAATAAGTGCAATCAAAAGGTCTAGTGAGATGGTCCATCGCCAACTAGGAATTTCTATCTTTGATCCTTCACTTCCAGAACTCAAAGGTTCCTGAAGTGAACAACGACCCATGATCAAGTGAATTACCTTCTAGCAAGGCAAGTTCTATCGTTTAGAAGCAAATAAGTGCAATCAAAAGGTCTAGTGAGATGGTCCATCACCAACTAGGAATTTCTATCTTTGATCCTTCACTTCCAGAACTCAAAGGTTCCTGAAGTGAACAACGACCCATGATCAAGTGAATTACCTTCTAGCAAGGCAAGTTCTATCGTTTAGAAGCAAATAAGTGCAATCAAAAGGTCTAGTGAGATGGTCCATCGCCAACTAGGAATTTCTATCTTTGATCCTTCACTTCCAGAACTCAAAGGTTCCTGAAGTGAACAACGACCCATGATCAAGTGAATTACCTTCTAGCAAGACAAGTTCTATCGTTTAGAAGCAAATAAGTGCAATCAAAAGGTCTAGTGAGATGGTCCATCACCAACTAGGAATTTCTATCTTTGATCCTTCACTTCCAGAACTCAAAGGTTCCTGAAGTGAACAACGACCCATGATCAAGTGAATTACCTTCTAGCAAGACAAGTTCTATCGTTTAGAAGCAAATAAGTGCAATCAAAAGGTCTAGTGAGATGGTCCATCGCCAACTAGGAATTTCTATCTTTGATCCTTCACTTCCAGAACTCAAAGGTTCCTGAAGTGAACAACGACCCATGATCAAGTGAATTACCTTCTAGCAAGGCAAGTTCTATCGTTTAGAAGCAAATAAGTGCAATCAAAAGGTCTAGTGAGATGGTCCATCGCCAACTAGGAATTTCTATCTTTGATCCTTCACTTCCAGAACTCAAAGGTTCCTGAAGTGAACAACGACCCATGATCAAGTGAATTACCTTCTAGCAAGGCAAGTTCTATCGTTTAGAAGCAAATAAGTGCAATCAAAAGGTCTAGTGAGATGGTCCATCGCCAACTAGGAATTTCTATCTTTGATCCTTCACTTCCAGAACTCAAAGGTTCCTGAAGTGAACAACGACCCATGATCAAGTGAATTACCTTCTAGCAAGACAAGTTCTATCGTTTAGAAGCAAATAAGTGCAATCAAAAGGTCTAGTGAGATGGTCCATCGCCAACTAGGAATTTCTATCTTTGATCCTTCACTTCCAGAACTCAAAGGTTCCTGAAGTGAACAACGACCCATGATCAAGTGAATTACCTTCTAGCAAGGCAAGTTCTATCGTTTAGAAGCAAATAAGTGCAATCAAAAGGTCTAGTGAGATGGTCCATCGCCAACTAGGAATTTCTATCTTTGATCCTTCACTTCCAGAACTCAAAGGTTCCTGAAGTGAACAACGACCCATGATCAAGTGAATTACCTTCTAGCAAGGCAAGTTCTATCGTTTAGAAGCAAATAAGTGCAATCAAAAGGTCTAGTGAGATGGTCCATCGCCAACTAGGAATTTCTATCTTTGATCCTTCACTTCCAGAACTCAAAGGTTCCTGAAGTGAACAACGACCCATGATCAAGTGAATTACCTTCTAGCAAGACAAGTTCTATCGTTTAGAAGCAAATAAGTGCAATCAAAAGGTCTAGTGAGATGGTCCATCGCCAACTAGGAATTTCTATCTTTGATCCTTCACTTCCAGAACTCAAAGGTTCCTGAAGTGAACAACGACCCATGATCAAGTGAATTACCTTCTAGCAAGGCAAGTTCTATCGTTTAGAAGCAAATAAGTGCAATCAAAAGGTCTAGTGAGATGGTCCATCGCCAACTAGGAATTTCTATCTTTGATCCTTCACTTCCAGAACTCAAAGGTTCCTGAAGTGAACAACGACCCATGATCAAGTGAATTACCTTCTAGCAAGACAAGTTCTATCGTTTAGAAGCAAATAAGTGCAATCAAAAGGTCTAGTGAGATGGTCCATCGCCAACTAGGAATTTCTATCTTTGATCCTTCACTTCCAGAACTCAAAGGTTCCTGAAGTGAACAACGACCCATGATCAAGTGAATTACCTTCTAGCAAGGCAAGTTCTATCGTTTAGAAGCAAATAAGTGCAATCAAAAGGTCTAGTGAGATGGTCCATCGCCAACTAGGAATTTCTATCTTTGATCCTTCACTTCCAGAACTCAAAGGTTCCTGAAGTGAACAACGACCCATGATCAAGTGAATTACCTTCTAGCAAGACAAGTTCTATCGTTTAGAAGCAAATAAGTGCAATCAAAAGGTCTAGTGAGATGGTCCATCGCCAACTAGGAATTTCTATCTTTGATCCTTCACTTCCAGAACTCAAAGGTTCCTGAAGTGAACAACGACCCATGATCAAGTGAATTACCTTCTAGCAAGGCAAGTTCTATCGTTTAGAAGCAAATAAGTGCAATCAAAAGGTCTAGTGAGATGGTCCATCGCCAACTAGGAATTTCTATCTTTGATCCTTCACTTCCAGAACTCAAAGGTTCCTGAAGTGAACAACGACCCATGATCAAGTGAATTACCTTCTAGCAAGACAAGTTCTATCGTTTAGAAGCAAATAAGTGCAATCAAAAGGTCTAGTGAGATGGTCCATCGCCAACTAGGAATTTCTATCTTTGATCCTTCACTTCCAGAACTCAAAGGTTCCTGAAGTGAACAACGACCCATGATCAAGTGAATTACCTTCTAGCAAGACAAGTTCTATCGTTTAGAAGCAAATAAGTGCAATCAAAAGGTCTAGTGAGATGGTCCATCGCCAACTAGGAATTTCTATCTTTGATCCTTCACTTCCAGAACTCAAAGGTTCCTGAAGTGAACAACGACCCATGATCAAGTGAATTACCTTCTAGCAAGACAAGTTCTATCGTTTAGAAGCAAATAAGTGCAATCAAAAGGTCTAGTGAGATGGTCCATCGCCAACTAGGAATTTCTATCTTTGATCCTTCACTTCCAGAACTCAAAGGTTCCTGAAGTGAACAACGACCCATGATCAAGTGAATTACCTTCTAGCAAGACAAGTTCTATCGTTTAGAAGCAAATAAGTGCAATCAAAAGGTCTAGTGAGATGGTCCATCACCAACTAGGAATTTCTATCTTTGATCCTTCACTTCCAGAACTCAAAGGTTCCTGAAGTGAACAACGACCCATGATCAAGTGAATTACCTTCTAGCAAGACAAGTTCTATCGTTTAGAAGCAAATAAGTGCAATCAAAAGGTCTAGTGAGATGGTCCATCACCAACTAGGAATTTCTATCTTTGATCCTTCACTTCCAGAACTCAAAGGTTCCTGAAGTGAACAACGACCCATGATCAAGTGAATTACCTTCTAGCAAGACAAGTTCTATCGTTTAGAAGCAAATAAGTGCAATCAAAAGGTCTAGTGAGATGGTCCATCACCAACTAGGAATTTCTATCTTTGATCCTTCACTTCCAGAACTCAAAGGTTCCTGAAGTGAACAACGACCCATGATCAAGTGAATTACCTTCTAGCAAGACAAGTTCTATCGTTTAGAAGCAAATAAGTGCAATCAAAAGGTCTAGTGAGATGGTCCATCGCCAACTAGGAATTTCTATCTTTGATCCTTCACTTCCAGAACTCAAAGGTTCCTGAAGTGAACAACGACCCATGATCAAGTGAATTACCTTCTAGCAAGGCAAGTTCTATCGTTTAGAAGCAAATAAGTGCAATCAAAAGGTCTAGTGAGATGGTCCATCGCCAACTAGGAATTTCTATCTTTGATCCTTCACTTCCAGAACTCAAAGGTTCCTGAAGTGAACAACGACCCATGATCAAGTGAATTACCTTCTAGCAAGACAAGTTCTATCGTTTAGAAGCAAATAAGTGCAATCAAAAGGTCTAGTGAGATGGTCCATCACCAACTAGGAATTTCTATCTTTGATCCTTCACTTCCAGAACTCAAAGGTTCCTGAAGTGAACAACGACCCATGATCAAGTGAATTACCTTCTAGCAAGACAAGTTCTATCGTTTAGAAGCAAATAAGTGCAATCAAAAGGTCTAGTGAGATGGTCCATCACCAACTAGGAATTTCTATCTTTGATCCTTCACTTCCAGAACTCAAAGGTTCCTGAAGTGAACAACGACCCATGATCAAGTGAATTACCTTCTAGCAAGACAAGTTCTATCGTTTAGAAGCAAATAAGTGCAATCAAAAGGTCTAGTGAGATGGTCCATCACCAACTAGGAATTTCTATCTTTGATCCTTCAGTTCCAGAACTCAAAGGTTCCTGAAGTGAACAACGACCCATGATCAAGTGAATTACCTTCTAGCAAGACAAGTTCTATCGTTTAGAAGCAAATAAGTGCAATCAAAAGGTCTAGTGAGATGGTCCATCACCAACTAGGAATTTCTATCTTTGATCCTTCACTTCCAGAACTCAAAGGTTCCTGAAGTGAACAACGACCCATGATCAAGTGAATTACCTTCTAGCAAGGCAAGTTCTATCGTTTAGAAGCAAATAAGTGCAATCAAAAGGTCTAGTGAGATGGTCCATCGCCAACTAGGAATTTCTATCTTTGATCCTTCACTTCCAGAACTCAAAGGTTCCTGAAGTGAACAACGACCCATGATCAAGTGAATTACCTTCTAGCAAGGCAAGTTCTATCGTTTAGAAGCAAATAAGTGCAATCAAAAGGTCTAGTGAGATGGTCCATCGCCAACTAGGAATTTCTATCTTTGATCCTTCACTTCCAGAACTCAAAGGTTCCTGAAGTGAACAACGACCCATGATCAAGTGAATTACCTTCTAGCAAGGCAAGTTCTATCGTTTAGAAGCAAATAAGTGCAATCAAAAGGTCTAGTGAGATGGTCCATCGCCAACTAGGAATTTCTATCTTTGATCCTTCACTTCCAGAACTCAAAGGTTCCTGAAGTGAACAACGACCCATGATCAAGTGAATTACCTTCTAGCAAGGCAAGTTCTATCGTTTAGAAGCAAATAAGTGCAATCAAAAGGTCTAGTGAGATGGTCCATCGCCAACTAGGAATTTCTATCTTTGATCCTTCACTTCCAGAACTCAAAGGTTCCTGAAGTGAACAACGACCCATGATCAAGTGAATTACCTTCTAGCAAGACAAGTTCTATCGTTTAGAAGCAAATAAGTGCAATCAAAAGGTCTAGTGAGATGGTCCATCGCCAACTAGGAATTTCTATCTTTGATCCTTCACTTCCAGAACTCAAAGGTTCCTGAAGTGAACAACGACCCATGATCAAGTGAATTACCTTCTAGCAAGACAAGTTCTATCGTTTAGAAGCAAATAAGTGCAATCAAAAGGTCTAGTGAGATGGTCCATCGCCAACTAGGAATTTCTATCTTTGATCCTTCACTTCCAGAACTCAAAGGTTCCTGAAGTGAACAACGACCCATGATCAAGTGAATTACCTTCTAGCAAGGCAAGTTCTATCGTTTAGAAGCAAATAAGTGCAATCAAAAGGTCTAGTGAGATGGTCCATCGCCAACTAGGAATTTCTATCTTTGATCCTTCACTTCCAGAACTCAAAGGTTCCTGAAGTGAACAACGACCCATGATCAAGTGAATTACCTTCTAGCAAGGCAAGTTCTATCGTTTAGAAGCAAATAAGTGCAATCAAAAGGTCTAGTGAGATGGTCCATCGCCAACTAGGAATTTCTATCTTTGATCCTTCACTTCCAGAACTCAAAGGTTCCTGAAGTGAACAACGACCCATGATCAAGTGAATTACCTTCTAGCAAGGCAAGTTCTATCGTTTAGAAGCAAATAAGTGCAATCAAAAGGTCTAGTGAGATGGTCCATCGCCAACTAGGAATTTCTATCTTTGATCCTTCACTTCCAGAACTCAAAGGTTCCTGAAGTGAACAACGACCCATGATCAAGTGAATTACCTTCTAGCAAGGCAAGTTCTATCGTTTAGAAGCAAATAAGTGCAATCAAAAGGTCTAGTGAGATGGTCCATCGCCAACTAGGAATTTCTATCTTTGATCCTTCACTTCCAGAACTCAAAGGTTCCTGAAGTGAACAACGACCCATGATCAAGTGAATTACCTTCTAGCAAGACAAGTTCTATCGTTTAGAAGCAAATAAGTGCAATCAAAAGGTCTAGTGAGATGGTCCATCGCCAACTAGGAATTTCTATCTTTGATCCTTCACTTCCAGAACTCAAAGGTTCCTGAAGTGAACAACGACCCATGATCAAGTGAATTACCTTCTAGCAAGGCAAGTTCTATCGTTTAGAAGCAAATAAGTGCAATCAAAAGGTCTAGTGAGATGGTCCATCGCCAACTAGGAATTTCTATCTTTGATCCTTCACTTCCAGAACTCAAAGGTTCCTGAAGTGAACAACGACCCATGATCAAGTGAATTACCTTCTAGCAAGGCAAGTTCTATCGTTTAGAAGCAAATAAGTGCAATCAAAAGGTCTAGTGAGATGGTCCATCGCCAACTAGGAATTTCTATCTTTGATCCTTCACTTCCAGAACTCAAAGGTTCCTGAAGTGAACAACGACCCATGATCAAGTGAATTACCTTCTAGCAAGACAAGTTCTATCGTTTAGAAGCAAATAAGTGCAATCAAAAGGTCTAGTGAGATGGTCCATCGCCAACTAGGAATTTCTATCTTTGATCCTTCACTTCCAGAACTCAAAGGTTCCTGAAGTGAACAACGACCCATGATCAAGTGAATTACCTTCTAGCAAGGCAAGTTCTATCGTTTAGAAGCAAATAAGTGCAATCAAAAGGTCTAGTGAGATGGTCCATCGCCAACTAGGAATTTCTATCTTTGATCCTTCACTTCCAGAACTCAAAGGTTCCTGAAGTGAACAACGACCCATGATCAAGTGAATTACCTTCTAGCAAGACAAGTTCTATCGTTTAGAAGCAAATAAGTGCAATCAAAAGGTCTAGTGAGATGGTCCATCGCCAACTAGGAATTTCTATCTTTGATCCTTCACTTCCAGAACTCAAAGGTTCCTGAAGTGAACAACGACCCATGATCAAGTGAATTACCTTCTAGCAAGACAAGTTCTATCGTTTAGAAGCAAATAAGTGCAATCAAAAGGTCTAGTGAGATGGTCCATCGCCAACTAGGAATTTCTATCTTTGATCCTTCACTTCCAGAACTCAAAGGTTCCTGAAGTGAACAACGACCCATGATCAAGTGAATTACCTTCTAGCAAGACAAGTTCTATCGTTTAGAAGCAAATAAGTGCAATCAAAAGGTCTAGTGAGATGGTCCATCGCCAACTAGGAATTTCTATCTTTGATCCTTCACTTCCAGAACTCAAAGGTTCCTGAAGTGAACAACGACCCATGATCAAGTGAATTACCTTCTAGCAAGGCAAGTTCTATCGTTTAGAAGCAAATAAGTGCAATCAAAAGGTCTAGTGAGATGGTCCATCGCCAACTAGGAATTTCTATCTTTGATCCTTCACTTCCAGAACTCAAAGGTTCCTGAAGTGAAAAACGACCCATGATCAAGTGAATTACCTTCTAGCAAGACAAGTTCTATCGTTTAGAAGCAAATAAGTGCAATCAAAAGGTCTAGTGAGATGGTCCATCGCCAACTAGGAATTTCTATCTTTGATCCTTCACTTCCAGAACTCAAAGGTTCCTGAAGTGAACAACGACCCATGATCAAGTGAATTACCTTCTAGCAAGGCAAGTTCTATCGTTTAGAAGCAAATAAGTGCAATCAAAAGGTCTAGTGAGATGGTCCATCGCCAACTAGGAATTTCTATCTTTGATCCTTCACTTCCAGAACTCAAAGGTTCCTGAAGTGAACAACGACCCATGATCAAGTGAATTACCTTCTAGCAAGACAAGTTCTATCGTTTAGAAGCAAATAAGTGCAATCAAAAGGTCTAGTGAGATGGTCCATCGCCAACTAGGAATTTCTATCTTTGATCCTTCACTTCCAGAACTCAAAGGTTCCTGAAGTGAACAACGACCCATGATCAAGTGAATTACCTTCTAGCAAGACAAGTTCTATCGTTTAGAAGCAAATAAGTGCAATCAAAAGGTCTAGTGAGATGGTCCATCACCAACTAGGAATTTCTATCTTTGATCCTTCACTTCCAGAACTCAAAGGTTCCTGAAGTAAACAACGACCCATGATCAAGTGAATTACTCCAAAAATCCGAATTTCATCTTAGTTTTAACTTCCGAACTTCTGTCTTAGCATTTGGTCCGGAAGAGGAAAGTCTTGTTGGGGAATCGATTTAAAAGAGGGTCTAACAAGGGCTTTAATGGTATTTCCAAAAGCAGACAAGGATTGCAAGAAATCAATTTATCATGAAATGTGTGGAAGGAATGGACACATACCAATGATATTGATGATCATTTGCAAGCATCTTTCATGATTAGTGATATCAATCGCAACATTCGCATCAATTGACATGTTTGCAATCACTCTTATAGTCTGTTGACATTGAATAAAAGATCAGGTTTAAGCACAGTGATCATGATTTACCGGGTGAGCCAGAAAACACTTCCCACTTTTGAAAATTCAAAACACCAAGACCACTTCACGGATTTGAATCATTCAAATTTTAGTTAAAAGTCGAAAGATCAAAGTATTTCTGTGATTTTTCTCGCTGTCCTAACACTCCTACCAGCTCTACAAATATAGGTAAATTCAACTTCACAAAAATTTCACGGCTGCAAGATGACTGAAAAATGGACCAACACATCGATCAATTCATAAATGACTTCACGCACAAAATAATGAAGGAAATGCAACTTCTCATGGGTGAGAGATATCCTCTGTACATGAATTGCCATGGGATTGAAAATCTTTGGTATTTGTTTGAAAATTGATGTCTTATAACTCTTGAGGGAGGTGAAACGCCCATCGCCTATTGTTTGGTGTGAATAGACTCCTTACGATTTGATCAATGTTCTAAGCCCTTTTTTCGTCATTTTGCAACCATGAAATTTTAATAAAGTTGAATTTATCAATACTTCTAGTGATGGTAGGACAGCGAGAAAAATCACAAAAATACTTTGATCTTTCGACTTTTAACTAGAATTAGAATGATTCAAATCCGTGTGGTAGTCTTGGTGTTATGAATTTTTAAATGTGGGAACTTTTTCTGGCTCACCCGGTATCGTTTCCGTAATGAATTCAATCAATGCAATGGTCGCGTTTACAATCACTCTAACTTTAGTTGAAATTGAATCACGATCAGATTAAATCATAGTGATCATAATTTATGATTTCCGTCATGAATCCAAATAATGGTTGTGTTTGGAATCACTATCATGGTCTGTTGAAAACTGAATAAAAGGTCAAGTCAGATCACAATGATCATTCCTGATTTGTGATTCCCAATCAATCAATCAATGAATCAATCAATCTATCGATCAATCAATCAACCAACCAACCAATTAATGGTAATGTTTGCAGTTGCCTTACAAACCTGATCTGAGAAATTCATTAACTGCAACTTTAGATATAAATCATCAAAATTGCATACATTAAAATAACTTGATTGGGTGATTAAATCAAATCAGATGGGGGGTAGTCATGATTTTTGTGCGTTCAACCAAACATCTAATCACTATAAATATTTCTATTTACAATAGGAATCGAAAAGCCAAATTCTAAATAGAATTTTAGATACCGTAACAGCTTTGTTAGGCCCCCAGCCAGAGGATGGGGGTTATTCAATTCGGAGACTCTAGTGGGAGACTTGAAAGAGAGAGAGAGGCTTGAAATATAATTTTCCGATTCAAACACTGAAATTTGACACAGTTTTTATCTCATACCACATCAAAATTAACACGCAAACTTGGTTAGCTAAATAAATGGAAAATGGTGGTGACCTCTCACCTCTGATATATGTGGAAAGAGGATTGATAATGAGGGCGCTCATCTAAAATTTTGGCTTGATGGGAATTCTTTATAAGAGAGGGAAATTAATTGCGAGGAGGGCTAATTAGAGCCTTTAAGTTGTCTAACTTGACAACTGGATCATTACAGTTGGCTGATTGTGTGATTAAATCAGATAAAAATCAAGAGAATCATTGATCGAATTACTTGAAATCAATTCATTTAGATCCTCACGAAAAACATGTTGAGATTAATCACCATACCTTAATCAAAACTTCGTTCGCTTTTTCGATAGCATCATGATTGCTTTCGTTATTGCTCTTGTTTTCCTAAAAATAAACATTACTATCACTAAAGGTGAGTAGAGAAACAATCACGATTTGAAAAGATACCGCAACAACAGCAACGACAAGATTAACAACAACACTTTTCATGTTTGCTCAAACTGCGACTTATGGATTTTCATATAAAAATTGAGACGGAAAGGGAGAGACTTATCTGTGCTCTCAGGAAAGAGGCTAGCGTGTAGTCTCAGAAGCGAAGCAAGCAACCCTCGACAGTTGGAAAATCTTATTGCTGCGGTGAGGTTCATGGAAGCTAATTGGGCTTAGAAAGAAGGAACTCCTGATTCACAGTGAAAGGTTTGTTGATTCTTGAATTGAGGAAACATTAATTTGGAAACTTGTGCATTTTGTTCATGACTAGTTATAAGAACTAAACAAAACAAGAACACAAAACTGAACGCAAGATAAAAACACAACACAAGACAAAAAACAACACAAAACAAAGCAAAAATATGCTGGGGATTTCCTTAACCAAAATAAATAGTTCCTAAAGATATAGTTTCCCAGTGCTGGAGTGTCTTACATTTTGGGGATCTGAGAGAAGAGTTTCTTATAAGCAGTTAAGTTTCTTATACGTAGTTTTAAAATACGTGTAGCCAACAGCCACTGATCTTCCAATAGGTGACACAAAAGCAACTATTACAACAACTTGTGTAGTATGTCTTGTGTTATGTTTTATATATCGTGTTGTGTTTTGTTTGCTATGTTGCGTTGTGTTTTGTTTGCTATGTTGCATTGTGTTTTGCCTTCTGTGTTGTGTTGTGTTGTGTTTTGCATTTCTCGTGTTGTGTGTTTATGACTTATGTTGTGTTTTACAGATGTCATGTTGTGTTATACAGGTATCGTGTTGTGTTTACCAATTTTTGTAGCAAGAACCTCGTCCTGCTTACAAAAAATGGGCTTTGAGACATTCAGGATACATCTTGTTGCAGAGGTGTCGTTGATGTTGACATGAATTACAAAATATAGATATATTTCTATGATGTAGCTAATTGTGTATGTTAATGTTATAAAACATTGCTTAAAAATGCTGAAAAGTGCATTCAGATTTGATTTTCGTTAATTTTGCTCAATTTAATGAAACTAGGGCCCATTTAGTAACTCCATCACTATGCTTTCAGGAAATGTTTTATTCATTTTGCTGAGATAATCAAGTCGAGAGATATTTGAGTTTAAAACTGGGAAGCTTGAGACACGAAACAGACTCCGACCAGATGTAATGCTTCATCACATACCTGATGGCTGATATCCATATACTCATTGAGAACTTGAAGAAGGACATCAAGGCAGCCATATTTGAAGTACATTGTTGATCTGAAATTGACCTCTTTTGCTGCAATATTTCCAAGGACAAATACTAGTCGAACAACGATATCCTAGTTGAAATGAGAAGAATCCATTCAATGAATGTTGATAAAGGAAGGGAAAGTGGAAAAGAAAGACTTTTAAATTCATGTACCTCAAACAGAACTGTCAGCATGCATTAATTTATACTAAAAGACAAATTGGATTTCAAAACCCAAACAAGCCGGCATCCTCTGCGTTATTCGCATCAACATGTTTTGGAAGGAGAGTTTGCTGTAGAATCTCCTTGAAAGGTTCATAAAAAGTGCTATATGTTTTCAAAGCAATGTCTCTTAGTTTGTTTCTACTTAGCATCTAAGGGCAGAACATTGTGAGCTAAGTATCCTTTTCCTTCCCCTTCATGTCACCAAACCTCGTGATTCCCTCAGCCTGGCACTTGTTGGTGACTCTCTTCGAGGGGCGTCGTGGGTACCAATTGACAGGGAGGGCAAACCTTCCCTTAACGCAGCAGGTTACCCAGAGGGATGACATAAACTACCAATCTTCAGATTTGTAGGAAAGAGCATTACAAAGGTTTGATTGGGTGACTAAAAGTCATGTTTTAATAACTACATTTTGAATTATTGCGGCGCTTCCAGCAAAATATTTCAAAAGAATCAGCATACTGTGATATTTTCGGTCCATGGAAGTGTGGAAATATGGCAGTGTCACCCATCACACAATCGTGATTCATGAACACGTCAGAGGCGGTATCAACGAAGCCCTATTATATGGAATACAGTTGAAGAAGTATCTGTCTTTCAAAAGACTACGGTCTGATTTCGTTATTGTCTTCAGACGGGAGTGGGGAGACGGCATTCATTATATGATGTAATGCCAACAGGACTGAACAGACTGCAAGAATGAGAAGTTGCGAGACAGGAAGGGGAGGAGGGGGAGGAAGGGGGGAGAGAAGGGGGTAAAGGCATCTTGTAATGTCAACAGAACAGAACTGAACTGACTGCGTGAATGAGAGGTTGCGAGATAGGAGGGGGAGGAGGGGGAGGAGGGGGAGGAGAGGGAGGAGGGGGGCAAAGACATGTTGTAATGTCAACAGAAAGAAAAAGACTTACTACTTTAATTTCATTCATGCTTTGGTGCAGCTTGTTCCCAATTCCTAAAACGCAGCACTCACTAACTAATGCCATTGCTAGTTACTAAATTCTACTTCGTTTAGGGGTAACAATGGTATAAGTAGCCATTCTCATAAAGGAAGCAATAAATGTTCAAACCACAGGAACGGAAGAAAAATTTTTTACCTGTCTGTTATGATGACATGATAGAGCTTTCAATAAAAGTTGAAGACTGTCCTTTTTGCTGCAGACGACATGACAACAATCTCCATACTGAGTCAGCTTACTGCAATGCAATTCAATAGAGAAGCGTTAATTGAATGGCACAGCTGTCATTGGATGGATAGGACCAATCTATAGGGTATCATCGATTCCTTTCGACTGACCCACAAGCATGAGATTCCTAAACGCTGCTCTCCATATGCAGCGTTTTGAGCGCGAGGGCGCTGCGACCAAGATTGATTCCTTCGGTAGCGATCGCAAACGCCCGCGATGGGAGTTGAACTTGTTCCTACTCCCAAAGCGTCCAAAAATCGGTCGCTTGCGATCAGATTGATCGCTAAATTTTTTCAACTGCGCATGCTCCTATTTGGTCGCAGCGCCCGCGCACTCAAAACGCTGGCTATGGAGAGCAGCCTTAGACCATTTGGAACGGATTCCAAAAAGTGGAAGGTTTTCCAAAAAGTGGAAGGTTTTCCAAAAAGTGGAAGGTTTTCCAAAAAGTGGAAGGTTTTCCAAAAAGTGGAAGGTTTTCCAAAAAGTGGAAGGTTTTCCAAAAAGTGGAAGGTTTTCCAAAAAGTGGAAGGTTTTCCAAAACGTGGAAGGTTAACAATGATTGTGGCCCAAGATACCAAGTGTCTGATCAAATTAAAGTGATTGTGAACCGGACAGAGAAGCCTGTAGAAATGACGTCTTCTCATAAGTGTATACCTTTCAACATCAGTGCATTTCGTAGAAAGGAAAAGAAAAGGCTTGTTCCAACTACAAAGAATATTGCAATGAATCAATAAATTATTACAAAGAATGAAAGAATGAATGAATCACATGTTGCTTGGAAGCAGAAATACTGAATTATTCCTGTGATTTTTCTTAAGTGTCTATGCGCAAAGACAGCATGACTTAAGCCTACTTTCCACTAGGCGGAAAATTCTTCTCGCCAACATCTTCCTTGGTTCGGAAGCACGATTCCACTCGAAAGTTGAATCGGCTTATACTTTTGAGCGATGTCGCTATTCCGCAAGCCAATCAGATGGCTGGTAAAGGTTGCTGAGATCGGAATATACCGCCTAGTGGAAATCGAGCTTTCGAATATACATAATTAAATCATACGGAATCTCACATAGAATATGATGCAGTACGCAGTGCTCCTGATACAATAATTTTTCAAAGCTAGGTATGAGCTTTATTCTGCACACCCGGTAATACTGCTCAAAGGGAAGCAATTCTTTAAACATTATGTCAATGGAACAACGAAGATTGATCAGCTTGAACCTACGTGTACCTTAAAATTCTTGATACGTTTAGCATGTAATCCACATCCTTCCAGTACGGCTGCAGCAAATCTATCAACATTTCGATGAGTTCACTATTCACAAACGACGTTCTTGTATTTGGGATATCGGCTATGTTCCTTATGGCGCCACTAGCCTACAAAGGATTATCTCGTCAAAAATGAGAGTATGAGAGAAAATGAGCGTAAGAAAAGGTTGAAGTATCTATGTAAAGATCTATTGAAAGTAACAGAAAAATATACAAAGCGTTTTAAAAGTGTTGGCACATGTAAAATGTTTGAATGATGTAAACATGATCTTTTAGGGCATATGTAACGGCAAATAGGTTTCTCTATAAAATAAGACAAAGAAAACGCTCGGACACAGCACCATTTCTTTGGAAATCCATCATCCATGACGCGCGTGCAACTTCGAGCTGTATGCTATATATTTAGGGTTGTTACTGTGTGTAAATGCCAGCTTCTACCCTTGCACTGAACATTTCAATTACTGGGTGAGTGAATGAGAAGTGTCTTTAAAAACAATGCAGTATGAAATGAGTGTACAGTAGTTTGAATCTTTGAGACGATGTGGTAGGTCCAGGGGCGTCAAAAGCCAGAGCGAGCATCGGGATGAATCGGGGTGAACCAGAGCGAGCATCGGTTTCTACGGGCTCCTTCGAGGTCTGGGCCTCGGGGTGGTGGTCACTTCATTTACTCTCAACGCTACTTTGTTGGGCAAAGGGATCAGGAGTCTGCTTCCCTCTAATTCCATCGGATGAGTCAATCCTGGTGTTTGAAAGGTTACTACTTCCTGAGTATGTAAGCAATGACATTTTGCCATTTTCCCATTGAATAGCTTACATGTTCAATTATTTGTCGAACTTTTCTTGACTGACATCGGTGACTCCGCTCAGATTTCACAAAGAACATTCAGAAAAAAGTCCCTTCGAGTAACTTTAGAAAGCGTGCTAAAATTGCAAGCATGTTTCCCTTGCCTAACACACAGGGATGACTTGAGCACGCTTTAGTAAGTGCTATCACTTGGGGGAATGAAGAAGTCTTCCCCTTAGTATGAATAACTTATTCAGGGAGGTTCCATTCTCCCATGAGAACAAAATACATGAACACATCCAACTGTCATTATTGCTTGGAAGGAGAACAAAGGGGAGTCTTGCTTGTTGATTTCAATCGTTTTTGTAGGTTTTGAAAGGGGCTTTCTGCAGAAAATCTCCAATTTCGACGGGAAGGAATGGCTAGTTTAAGTCGGGTAAATTACTCAACCTAATTGGACATATTAGGAATAAAGCAAGACCATTTGAAATATCTTTGATACTTAGGGAGCGGCATTTTCTTCAAACACCGGACCTATTTATTAACTCACCTGGTATAGTTCTGAAAAACTTAAAACGATTTTATCTTACGATCACTCCTTAACTTTATGAAGGTCATTGAAAACTATGATCTTTGTCATTTCTTCCCCAACTCACAATTTTTTCTTTCGAAAATTTTTTATTGAAAGCATTTCCGTTGCGGAAATCTTAACGTCATTTCTTCGACAATAACGAAACGGAACCACAAGGAATCTTTAAACCTAAACTCAGTCTTTGCAGAGATAAATTTGCAAACGAAACTGTGCGGAAAAGCGATGCATTAAGATAAAACATGAATAAAATGATGATTTTTAAAGTTAGGTTCCTGCTTAGAACTCACCTATATCAAATGAGAAAAACGGCTGATACGGATGAACTAGCACAAAAATCGAACAACTTACTTGGACTAAGAGATGCGATAGCTGAATTGGTTTTGAATGCATAGCCGCCTAAAATGGAACGGTTTGGCTTTTAAACAGAATACATTATGAGTGTGTGAGTTAAACGAAAGATGTCTGTGTCTGAAATGTATATTGAAACATCTCAATGTTTTATGAATCAAGACTATAATGAATAAGAAAATGCATCCGTTTATAGACACTTACATGGTCATACATTTCATGTTTTCTATATTATAAAAAATCATTCGCTAACGGTTATTACATGATCAACGCCTCCTAGATCGTTGGAAGTGTGTTATGAAGCATGAAGTATGGCACAAAACAATTATGGTTAGAGCTCGAAAAGAGACCCCCTCTCCCACAGTCTAAACATGTCAATTCTTTCTAGATCAATCGAAGAGTGTTATAGATCATAAAGAAGTGCACAAAAAGCTATTGTTAGGGTTGGAAAAGACTGCGAGCTCACAGGCCCCCTCCCCAAAAGATTGAAACTATAAATGTTTTCTAGCTTACAGCAAACTGTTTGCTAACAATTTTTGCCATTCATTTTTACAGGATGACAGGAAGTGGAACCATAGGTGAATGCTAAAAGCATAACAGCTTCAGAGGGCAAATCTGTCACCTTGCCAAGTTATTAGAAAAAACATAACAGGGGAACGAAATTCCCTCCTTCAACCAAAATAGAATTAAAGTTTAAAAAGTGCCATGCCAGTTCCAGGAAGGCCCTTTCTAAGAACAGTGCCTCTCCATGCAACAACTACTCCTATGTATCTGCGTCCTTACTTTCTTACTTGGACTTTAACAAAAACGCTTCCACTATGTACATAAATGAATTCGAAATAGAGACAAAAAAGTGATGATACCATCTCACGAACTCTGCTCAATAAATCCACAAAACATTCGACACAATTAGCTTCCAGAAATTCTTCATGAAGATTTGTGTTTGCAGCCAAAAATTTGATTGATCCAGCTGCATAAATCATCCCATCGAACAAAAGATTTATGTCAGCTGTTCTTAATATGTCCAGAATATGGGCTAGAAAAAACAATCGTTCAATTACCACATTACCACAGGTGTTAATTACCACATTACCACAGGTGAAATTACCACAGGTGTGACCTGGTAACATGGCCAATCCAAAACTAGTTAGAACCATACAGACGAGCAGTGGCAAAACTTTCATATGACACTTGTACTGTTTGTTTCTATCTACAGTGTGAGAAAAATAACAATGTCCGTTTGAAAGGCGATCACTTCCTGGATTTCAATACGATAATATTAAAATACATTAATCGTTCAATACAATAATGTTGGTAAATACATTATTCAATGCATTACATGTTGCTCTATATTGGGAGATTACTTATCTCTGTCTCATGGCTTTCTGCAGTGGAGGAACTTTCAAAATTCCTTTTCACCTATCAGTTGAGTCAAAGAAAGTTTACAAGTTTAGAGGGCCATGCAATTAAAAGTATGCGACCGATCTTCAAAACTAAGATTTTTGTCGGTCAGTCAAAGGTTAACTTAGATGAGAAAATTTTGTTTGGTAAGATCACACATCTTTGAGATGTAACAATTAAAATTTATTTGGTATTAGAGTTCAAATTCAATGTCATTGTCAGTTTCACAAATAGAATCTTAATTTCAATAGAACGCAAATTATGGACCAGAACGTAATGTAGAATACTCGTCCCACAGCATGCCTCTAACAAGTGTTTTTCTGATTTCTAGCTCTATATGATTTGTGATTTTATCAAACAAAATTTCTCATCTAAGTTAGCCTTCGACTGACTGACAAAAATTTTTGTTATGAATATCGGTCACATATTTTTATTTCATAGCCCGACAAATGCATAAACTTTTTTGATTCATCCGGTATATTAACATCAATTTCAACTTAAATGTAAATGTAATCATTCTTTTTATTAGATATAGTAATGTTTCCTTTTGTAAATCTAAAAACGTTTATGAGTTTGTTGTGACTTAGTTTGCTCTTGAAGACATTTTTATCTCACGTGTGTTTGAATTCATGTAGTAAAGCACTTAAACTGCTTCTGCCAACTTCTGTCTTGAATCTATCTACTTCTAGCTGCATCAGATTTCACGAATTTTCACATCTTGGAGATAACTTTTCACTTTCTACCAAATCTTCCTTAGATTGATTATAGATTGAATGCATCGAGACTGCTATCCATCATTTGTAGATAAAGGCAATTGGCTGCCACTTTGCCATTGACACGCTTCTTCCTTCGATGCACTTCTTGTAAGCCTGTTTATTCCCCCGCAGAAGTAATTCTATCCCTTTAGCACTGACAGACCACGGAAAAGATTTGGAGTAAGTCTATCGACCTACTGCTGTGTTTCTTATAACATTCTATAGTGAACAATGATCAGATTAGGAAATCGCATCCAAAAATGATATTTACCGCATGACAAAATACAATTTACAAAAACAAAACAATTAGTTGCATGAAATACTTACATATCACTTTCTGTTCTCTAAACAAAGTATCTTTCGATTTGTCTTTACTGATCTTGAATATCAATTTGCAAACATTTACCAAATTCGTTCCTGTTACTTTCATCTGAAATAACACATTGATATCAATAAAAATAGTTCAAATAGCTGCAAGAGCTGCAAGGCAAAGACACAGTATTTAAATCAACGTCAATATAGGTCTTTCAAACTTATGTTCCTCTCAGAGCATGACAAATATTTAACAGATCCAAGTTTCCGAACTTCAAAGAGAAGTCGTGTTCTTACCTAGATTTTCTTGCATATTCATCGTCTCGTTTCTCAAAAAAAGTAAACAAAGCCGGTGTTTTGGTGAAGGTGAAGTTGCGTTTTCAGCGCCAAGCGCTGGGATCGCAGAAATAGAGCAGAGTCCGCGACCCCTTGTCATGACGCTCAAGTGGTGGGGCTCTACCGGGACTCGAACCCACTCCGCCTGACTATTCTGGCTGCAATGTCAGAGGATTACACCACGGCGCCACAACACCTTTGGGATGTGTGAAAAGCTGGATTATTTTCTCACGAGCATGAACACAAACAGAAAAATGTCTGAGGAGTCAATGAGGACGCAATGACTCTGAAAACAAGCAAGCCATAAAGGAAACCAAATGAACACTAACAACCAATTACCCGAAGCTAGTTATATTTTGAATATTTGGTTTCTGTACTGTCTTCAGCTCATAAACGCAATTTACTTACCACAGCTGCTAATTTGCATAATTTCAAAGTGACTTCTGCATTATTAGTGTCAACAAACTTGAATATTGTTCTTAAAACAATCGATCTTCTCCTTGCTGCTCCACTTCCTGAAATTTTCGTCAGCAAACCACAGAGTTCAAGAGTTTTCCATAAAACATCAAAATTGATACTTAGTGCATCAAAATCTTGATGAAGATGATTCAATTCCATTTGTTTTAATAATGGTTCAACATTCTCTTTAAACAATGTGCTTTGACTGTTTCCATCTGCGTTTGAAGAAGTACTGTCTGGTCGAATATCTGCAGATTGTCTCATTTCTGTCGTTGCCCCTCTCTGATCTGATCTACTCTCTAACCCAGAATCTCCAGCATCGTGACTTTCTTTTGGTGATTCACTCCCTGACGAAACACTTTCTGTTGACAAGGGCCTTGACCCTGAATCACGTTTTATGACATCACTTTCCGATGAAAAGGGCCTCGAATTTTTCGCATCTGAATCCCGAACGACACCAGAATCAGCAGAGTTGATGTCTCTCTCAAAACTTCCGAATGAATTCGATTTCTTTAGGCCCTGGATCAACTCTTCTTTTCGCATTTTCGTATGCTCTTTTGGTCCACTGTGAACTCGCCTTCCTGAATTCAAACTTTGTCTTGATGATAGCCTACTGGCCTTAGCCATTGATGGTTCCATACTCTTTGGGGGTGATGGGAATGAAGGCCGACTCTTTTGATCAGGGAAACGAGGATAATCTCCTTCTAAGGTAGTGACATCGTTCAATGATCTTGTAATACCAGGCTCTGAGGTTTCTTTTACTTTGGTTAAATGCTCTGAAGATCGTCTTACTCTGGAGTGTGTCTGGTACTGCTGTAAGGAATTAATCAAAGTAAACCAGCTGATAGTCCTTTAAAATCTTTCACTTGCCAAGGTAAAGAATACTGTGCAAGTCAGAAAAAATGTGACACATTTACCAATTCTATTAATGTAATTAACTTCATAGATTGTCTCATGAAAAATTCATTGCAAATGAAAAAGGTCAACTTCGATTTGAAAATTTACTTGCTTTGAAATTGGACTTTCTGCTCCATAATAACGAAGGATTTCATTTAAACTGTGTGTTACAAGAGTCCAAAAATGTGCCTTCAGTTCAATTCATTTTCATGCAAGTGTAAAGCTCGAAGCCATGACAAACATACTGTTGCTAGGAACAAGGCATACATTGTGTTATAACACAAAATGGAAAACTATTATAGTTTGTAATATTCATCCCTTGGCCACCTTTCATTTATGGCATTGCTAGGAAACAGCAGTTCTCATAAAGCCAACAATTCCTTTCACCAAAATAGCAATATCACAAAAATAGCAGATAAATCTGAAAATGAATGATCAAATTTTAACAACATAAATTTTTTAGGCTAATTCAACCTTGTTTTGCAATACAAATTTTCAATGAACTCAATCTGACTTGTTTACTATGGCTTACTGAGCACTCCATATTTTTTCTGACTCACCCAGTAATACTTTTCAATCCTTTTGAAGAGACTTGAGATAAATGCTTCATTCAATGAAAACTTATTTCAAGGCTTACATTTGCAGATGTCGCTCCAATTTCTGATGAAAAAGACTCCACAGAATCACCAACATCTGGAACTCTTTTCAAGGGAGCAAGTTTCCCTGATGGAGGACGAGCTGCACTTCTACTACCTGGCTCTGAAAATGCATTTGGACCAATGCTGGAAATGAACAACAAGGGATCAATCAGAATTGGAATTAACAAATTAAGTGAATTTAACTGTCAATTGCACAAATTCAATTTTTCGAAGAGAGACTAAAGATGTTTGTACCAACCCCAACTGGATTAAATCTCAACTTTAAAACAACTGTTCGGACTGCAGAATCAGAATCTCTAAGGTCAATGTTGCTAGGGTCAGTGACAAAGTTTACATAATTTTTGACTAGACTTATTATGGACAATGGCTATTTTGCTACTACTCATGTCAAAAAAGTGCAAAATTATCATAATTTGAAAGGTCCTATCAAGGTCAGTTGAGCTGTGCCATTTTGAAGCTGATTCAATATGCCTGGAAGGGAACATACCACTTTTGTCTCAAAAATGTCATTCATATAATGAAACAGTCATGTGATTCTGATGCAGAATTTGAAAGCCCCCATCTTGGAATATGCAATGCTGTACTCAACTGCATGGAAAACAGCTGATACAGTCTTGGTTAATGACAAATGAGAGTCTTTTACAGCCAATGTCCTGCCTTATAGTCTAAAAATAGAAGAAAGGAGGACATGTGCCATTTATTGTCATTCTGTTCACTTGTCTAAGGTCAGTGATTACTTTTGCTATTGTGGAAGGTATTCAGTTGGTAAATTCTATTTTGAATGCTGTCATAAGCGTACGGGACAAAAAAATTTAGGGGGGCGGCCCGACAGAAAGCACATTGTTTGCCAGCATTTTTGCCTGACTAAGGGCAAAAATTTGCCTGAAAAAGGCAGATTTTTGAAAATTTTTTCAAAGTTACGGGGCCAATGCCCCCCCGGCCCCCCGCCTCATACGCTTATGAATGCTGTGCACTTAAACTGTTGATTCTAATGGCACCATAAATATCTGAAGATGATGAAACCAGCCTTCAAGTTACTGACATTCTGTGCACATTTAACATCGCTTTCCCGCCTAAAAGAATTCCCATTTAGAAACACATACAGTCTTTCATTTGGTGTAAGAATTCTTACAATGATGGAAAGAATCCTTGCCATGTTAACGAGAAATGGTATAGGGATTTTGATGCAAAAAACCATAAGATTTAGCACACTGATGCCTTCCTGAGTTACTGTACGTCATCATCACAGTGTTACTTTAACCAGATGCTAGTTAAGTCACATTCTGATGATGACGTAACTCAGGAAAGCCTCAGTGTGCTAAATATTCTCGTTTGCTACATATGAAATCTCTTTACCATTTCTTGTTGAAGACCTATTGCTAACCATGATCCTTTGTGACGCTAAAGTGGACCTTTGCATTATCTGAAAGTCCTTTTTGGCCTAAATTCCCTTTGTCTTGCGTTTCATTCGCCCCACAAAGGGTCATGGCAACGGGTTTTTAAGTACCATAGCTTGCCAAGTTAATGAGCATAAGTTCACAAGCCCCTTATACTATTTCACAAATAGGGAAACTGCTTCAACAGATATTTACAACTCTTCACTTCTCCTAGGGAAGAAAATAAAAAGGCTTTTCAGCAAACCTGAATGCAGATGGTGGTCTTCCCTCTGTGGTTCTTGATGTATCAGTCCCAAATAGCCTCCTGTTTGTTTCAGCTGGTGTAAATGGCCTACTTGTTTCAACAGGCTGCATTGATGACCTTGCTTCTGCTACTATTTCTGCACTTGTCTTTTTCCCAGCATCATAAAATGGCCTCCTATATTGTGGCTTGCGTGATTTTGGTGGTGTTGGCTGCATAATTGCTTTGGTTAAACAACACCTCTTCCAATGTCAGTTTCTTGTGTAGAGTATTTTCTAAATAATTTGCACAGCTATGAAATATACTTTTGCCTTGTTGTCTTCATTCTGTCAAATCAAAACATCTATACATTAGGATCTGACCTTTTAATCACTGCATTGTGATTTATCTTATTTTGTCATGACTGCACAGACTGCAATTTGTGCTGCAAAAGTGGAACTTCCAGATTATAACTGAAGAAAGTCTGAAAACAATAGCAAAATTCTATTTTTTTATCGGTTATTCATACCTAGACCTACACCAAAATAAACAAATTCTCAGGTGGGGTGGATGAGCTAAAGTTCAGTTTGGTGCAAATGGCACATTGGGGCCACACACACATTAATTCTTTCATGAAAAACGTCCATTTGGACATTTTCAAAATACCCCCATCCCCCCAAATTCCCCATTGAAAGTAGATGTAATTTTTCCCGTCACAAGAGACCTTCATATCGTTGTTTTACAGCATATCAAATGGGCCTAAGTAATTATGAAGTCATCAGCGACCACACTGGAAAACATGCATGTTACACCAAATATCTTTGGCATGGAGCAACATCAAGAGCAATGGAAGAACAATATACTGTAGGCAATTATTGATGTGATGAAACCTTTGGCATATCAAAAATGAGCTTTCCACACACTGCGTCAGCGATAGAAAATTCTTAGAAGACATATCAATGAAACAAACATTTTGAAAACGTCTCGTCCCTTCACCCCCTCCCCCCAAACGACGTTTTGCGTGGAAGAATCATCAATTTGTTGTGTGAGTTGCGTGTGTGGCCCATAGAAAATATTGATTGTGCTTATTTGAAAAATTCCTCCATTTCATTTGGTGCAGTAACAGTATTGTACTCTGGAACAAGCCAAGCACTTGTTAAGGTACTGTCAAGCGGGAATTATGCGCCACTAGGGAAGGTACCTTGGTTTAGTTTGGGCCTTTGCAAATATGGCCTAAAAAAATCACATAATCATATGGGCCAGTAGTTTGCTTTGCACTAGGCTAGATTGAAACAAATATCTGCATAGCAAGATCAGCTCATTGCATTTCATGAAGACCAAATATCAATTTCATTTCAGTTATTCATTCTACGGGCCAGAATCATACTTACATTTGGTAATTTGGTTGGTTGTTATGAAGACGCTTGCATCTCTGGCGGCCATTTTGTTGTTACCTAAATGCTAAACAGTTTCATGATTATTCACATGAAGTAACATCAACAATGCAATTCAATGAACAAATAAATATTTCATTCTGGAACTCCCTCGTCGTGATTTTGAAAATAAAGATCCACAATGTTTAAATCATTTATTTGACCAGACAATGATACGACCTAACCAATAGTGAACGTCTAGCTAACAGCAAGGTGTGGCTCTAGTGATGCCCAGTTTACACATTTTTATAAGAAACTGGTTTATAAGAAACTACAGTGGTAGACAACAGTTAACAACGATAATGAAAGACAAAAACATCACACTAAATACTAAGATAAGAATAACCGAAGCATTGGTATTTCCTGTTGTTACATATGGAAGTGAGACATGGGTAATAAGAAAAACAGAAATGAAAAAGATTGAAGCCTTTGAACTTTGGGTATGGAGAAGACTACTAAGGGTGCCGTGGACAACGAGAAGAACGAATGAATGGGTATTAGGCCAAATAAAAACAGAAAGATCGTTATTGAACACCATCAGAAAGAGGCAATTGACCTATTATGGCCACATAAATAGAGCAGACAACAGTTTAGAAAAATTGATAATGCAAGGTAAAATTGAAGGGAAAAGAGGTAGAGGAAGACCTGCAACAAAGTGGTTTGACAACATTAAGACAATGGCAACAAGAAGTGTTTGTCAGCTCAACAAAGACACTAAAGATAGAGCTGGATGGAGACGGCAGGTTCATAACATCACCAGGGGTCGAACGACCTGAAGGACAACTACAACAACAACAACAACAACAGTGGTAGAGCAGGATGGACAAAAATGAAGAAACTCTACGAAGCCTTGCCCAAAGTCTATTTCGTCAAAAAAATGGGAAGGGGAACGGGAAAAGCGAAATGTTTCGTCGTTCACTGTATCACACAGACTTATTACAGATGATGAAATAGACTCGGTGCAAGTCTAACGAAGCCCAGCACTGTGTTTGAGAAGCGCTAAAAAACTTATAAAAGTCGAGTAATGGGATGATTCCATGGAAATTCTGTCGCTGAGCCTTCGTTGTCGAATGATATTCACTATAATTTAAGATTTGAGACGAAGGAAACTTGTTTTAGTTAAGAACCTTTCTGTGCAAAAATGGGAAAATCTACACGTTGATTCAAGAATGCTCGGTTCTCGGCAATTTTTCTATGCAACGAATTAGATAATTAAAATCAACATGATGATCAAATTTTTAGACTTTCAATCGTTTCCCATGTGAAGTTGTGAGCATGAATAAACAATTTGTAGTTGGACGATGGAAAATAACTTTTAAAAAAGGAGACAAGATATTTTACAATCTTTCATTCATGTCATAATCATCAGAATCATTGCATACCTTTGATAAGTCATACGATGAAAATAGGTACTAAAAGCATAAAAACCATCTTCTTTTGCAGGGCATTTGAAATGATAAAAAAGAGTTTTTGCAAGTCTATATAAGACACTTTTGCGCAAGGAAGATTTGCCAAAGTAACCAATGGTATAAATACACCATAGCCAACGTGAATAAAACGTGCATTTCCAAACAAAGGAATACTGTAAATCGGATGTGGCAAATAATTTGTGTGCTCGGGATAGATAAAAATAGATTTCTTTTGCTGCCCCCCTCTATGAACATGAAATGCTCAGTAATAAAGGAGGACTCAAGCCCCCTAGCAATCACTCTAGATGCATGAAGCCCTTCAAACGCCCTTTTCCAGCACACTTCCCTCTGGAAAACAGGAAAACAACGGCTACTAAAAACCGGTTGCTTATATGAAAACCGGGTACCAAAAACCGGTTGCTTATATGAAAACCGGGTACTAAAAATACCCGCTGAAGAAAAATTACAGTAGTTTGCACAAGTAACTTTCCGTTCTCGAATTTCTCAAATGACATCAAATTTGAGACATATCATAGTCTTCTTTTGCTTCCTATTTACAGTCAGTTACGTTAAAAATCAAATAAAAGGATTCTGAAAACTATTGCGATCCCAAACTTGGACGTCTGACATACTCAGCACTTAACAAATTACACAGCATACAAATCATTGACAAAATCACAATTTCACATAACAAACGGCACATCAGTACGAAATACAATCGTTTTCGTAATTTAAACAAGAAATCTCTCCAAGCATTTCCATAGGAGCACTCTGACACACATTCCATTATGCAGATTTTGCAATTTATCCAAAGTTCTTTTCAGCAACACTGCAAAAAAGAATGTATAAAATCAACGAAACCAGCCACAGAATAATCAGCATATTTATATCAACTCAGTAAAAAAGATGGAACAATGCTTTACAAGGTGAAACACAAAAATTAACGCATTCAAAAGTTCACAGCACCTAGTGCACTGGATGGATTGGAACTGAATAGATTGTATCTGACAGCCGAAAGATCAAAGCATCATCATAATTTTTCCCACATTTTTATGAGTACTGAAAAACAGGTGATGTAAAATTGACTTTACGAAAATTCATGCCTGAAAACTTCCTAAAACATTCGATCAAATCACAAAGAAATCTACAGCATAAAACACCTCTTTACATCGTTTGCATATCTGTTGCGTTGGGATACAACAACTTTGTAATTCATTAGAAATCAATTCCTTTAACTTTTGAAAGAAATAAAATGTCCTTGTAAGTTTGCTGTACGATAGATTCTTTACGATTTGATTGAGTGTTTGAAGCCCTTCTTCACCCACTTCTCCAGCAATGAATTTGTGGAAAAAGCTGAATTTACCTATGTTTTCTTCACAAATCAAAACACGAGAAAAAAGTAGAAATACCTAAGTTTTTCTACTATCAACAAAAATCGATCAACTAATCACCCAATCACTCAATTACTCAATCATTCAATCAATCAATCAATTAATCAGTCAATCAATCATTAAAATCATTAAAATCAATTAAAATCAATTTTGATAATTAAAATCATTCAAAATCATTAAACTCACTAAGATAATACCTTGACAAAGGTATGGTCTTCTAACATTTCAGCAGTCCATCTTTCTTTCGGATCATGAGTAAAACATTGGCACAGAAAAAGTTTCCCTTCTTCACTCAAACTTTCAGGAATTCCTGGCACTGCACCTCCACCAACTCGATAAATAATGGCAAACCAGTCGAATTCAGCCCAAGGAATCTGGAAGGAGAAGAGCTTTTGTCATAAGCGTACTGAGCACAAGTTGCAGCTCCCTAAAGCTGGTAAATTTGCAAAAATAGACCTTACATAACCAGAGGCTTTTGGATAGCACATTTAGGGTGAATGTAGCATGGGGCTACCCTCAGTTTTATTTCTTGTTTATTTCAGACCAGATGAAATAAGAACTTTCGATAACCTAACTTTGCGGGGCATTAATTTAAGCATTTGATATCTTAATGAATCGTGACGAGTTTTTGTTTAATGTTTTTGGATACTTGCAATCTAAAGCAGATTTTCACATCGGTTACAAGAATCTTGGTACTTCCCCCTGGTACTGTTCTGAGTTGTTTTTCTCCGTCCTTCTGGCTGTAAAACTGGTTTCTACCGGTTTCCCCAGTTGTTTTTCTCCCCTTTTTTGCACTCACTCTACCTTATATGGCTATTTTGCCCTTTTTGGGATTATTCACAATTCCCTCCAGCGTGTATCTTATGCAGTAATTAATCGTAATTCCACCCAGTCAACTTGCTGAGGATGGACCTAGGAAGGTTCGAAACGTTCTTTTAATCATAACTTAGCCACCCGATTTTTGTCATTTGCTTACTACTAATTCTAATATGGACTTGTCAACTCAATTATCATCACGTAGACGTTACTAATTATCAAAACATGGATTTGTCAACTTAAATATGATTGAAATATGAAGTAACCAACAACATTATATTTTTTATCACTGTACTTGCCCTACGGTTACAAGAATAAAATAAATTTTGAAATCTTTCTTGGTTCGTGGTGATATCAAACAGAAACATGATAATGGATAAACTTGTTTTCACTCGATTTTGGAATTTTTTGCATAACAAATCATTCATGGGTCTCTGGTTCCAGCTATCATATTTTTATATCAGTTTTGATATTCAAAAGCTTGAAACTCCATGATTTTCAGCGGATTTGCAAATTCTAGTGTCCAGAAATAATTCAAGGTCATAGAAACAGGTTTATCATGACATGGCGCTTGTTCACTTTATCGCTACTTTTTCAAATATCTAATCAAAAGGCAAACAATTTTTTGCGACACCCGGTAGCTTTCTACAATTCAAGACTTAATAATACTTATGATTTTAAAGTGAAAATCAAACCTTTCCGGTTGCCATTTCAATAACAACACATCCAAGACTCCATATATCAGCTGCTCTTCCGTACCCAGCCTCCTTTTGATTAATTATCTCCGGCGCCATAAACGCTGTAAATAAAGATAATTCGATGAATTTCATTATCAGATCAGATCACAGGGATCAGACGAAACAAAAATTGCCTCCCGCAAGGAACATAGGAAGCGTATGTAGCACTTTGGATGTCTTTAACAGCGGCTCAACTACAGGACTGCTCTGGGCCTCAAACAGCTCTCCATCGTCTACAACAAACCAAAAACTTAAAGGCTTCGTCACATAATTTCTTTTTAAATCCTGGACGCATAGTATGATTAGAGGATGAATGTACGAAGTCTTCTAATCCTGCAGTTTCAGAAGTTTTCCCGTTCTCAGATAAAGAATGCAAGAGCTTTGCAATCAGCTAATTGTTAGGAAGAACAAAATGAACGACCGATTGAATCACAAGAAGTTTATGTGTCTGGCAGGCTATGGAATAAAATGCATGTGACCGATATTCGAAAATAAAATATCAATCCATCAGTCATAGGATAACTTAGGGCCTGTTCATATGGAGGTGAGCCAGCCCGCTTACCGGGCTGGCCCGGTAGGTGAGACAGTTTTCATCTTGTGTTCATATGGAGAAATTTCAGCCCGCTTGCCGAGACAGAAATTTGATACGTGTCAAAAATGAGACACGTGCCCATTGTTTAGATAAGAAGCGCATGAGCAAAAGCGACATTTTCATCTCGGTAGCCGGGATGGAGTGTTCATATGGGAAAATTTTCATCCCGCCTACCGAGATCTCGCCAGTGCACTAGTGAGATCTCGCTAAGCGGGCCAGCCCACCTGTTCATATGAACAGAAATCAAATTTTGTATTGCAATTAGGGATAAGGTGAGATGTCGGCAAAAAGCTCCAGTCCGGTAAGCGGGCTGGCTCGCCTCCATATGAAAAGGCCCTTAGATGAGAAAGTGTTGTTTGGTAAAGTCACACATCTTCAGACCCAACAATTCGAAAAATACCTGTAAGTGGCTTCTTTGGGAATCGAAATTTCCAAATTCCATTCTGGTCCATGATTTATGTGGCATAGCGATTTACATCGTCAGATTCAGAACTAGAGTTTTGATTTCAATTGCAAGTAAATCATGAACCAGAATGGGATGCGGAATCCTGGTTCCCAAACATGCCCTTTACTAGCATTTTCCTATTTTCTGGGTCTGAATGATTAATTTCAACAAACAAAGTTTTCTCATCTAACTTAGCCTTTGAATGATAAATAAAAATTTCAATTTTGAATACTGCATAGGCCTTACATTTTTAACTTAGAACCCGCCAAAAGTGTAAAGTTCTTTTTGACTCACCCGACATACATTGACCACTGGCAAAAATCGGAATGGCAACGAACCTGCAGTTCCTCTAAATTTGCAAATTTCTCCTTGCATTGTGTGAATTGGATCTCTTAGACGAACAGCCGAGCCAAAATCCCCAAGTTTTATCAAACCACTTGAGGATACAAATATGTTTGCTCCTGCGATATAAAAGACGTACAAGTTGTTTTACATGTTTTCATGATGAATTCTTGAGTTTGCATAATTTTTTTGAAAATCATTACAAAGCCATTGTTAACCAGGTCCTTTGCGGCAACGATACAATTTCAGATTGTCTGAAATCCAATATAGCCTTTACGGAAGCCATAGATACACTAAACTACTGTAGCTAAATTACTGCGCCGTGCTTTCCTTTTAGGTTAAATTTGATTTTCAGACATTACAGCGTACCTGCAAAATACCCAGGATAACATTGGCTCTTTCAGGCCAAGTTGTGCTGAAGTAGCCGAGTATCAATACAAAACACATGTCAGCTTGATAAAAAGGTGCACTGCTCTGACTCAAAAAATGAAGTAGCTACATGTATATTTTGTATAAAGAATGAAGAATCTTAGCAAGTATTTAAAGTTTGCTACAATTGTTCGATTTTGAGTTCTCAGGGTTTCCTTGATGTTTCTTATAAAGGCTCTATCACAACTTCGCTAGCTGTGCATCGTAAACGTTTCAAAACAGAGTCTTTCCAAGCCTTGATGTTAAGACACTGCTCAAATACATCAAGAGTAATATGAAAAAGAAGACAAGTAAAAACGAAGCAAAAACATCCCAAGGAATTCCTTTGTTAAAATAAATAATTTCAAATTCTATTTTCCTAATGCAGAACTGAAGTTTCTTAACTTTTGTAGTCCGAGAGTTGAGTTTCTTATAAGCAGCTTCTTACAAAAAATATTTATAAAGAAGGAAATGAATATTTTTATCAAAGAGAAATAAATGATAGAGGAATTGAATCAAATACCTTTGATATCCCTGTGGACAATTCCATTATCGTGAACAAATCTAACTGCTTTCACAATTTGTCTCGTATAAACACGAATTATTTCTTCTGGAAGACCAATTTTTGCAACATCTGCAATTGTACCATCTTCACAATATTCCATGAAAATCAACATTTCACTCTATGACAAAAGAAAACATACGATATGATAAATAGAAAATAGAAATCCTAATCAAAACAGCCTCCATGTAAAATTGCCCGGGACTGTAGAACCTTACGACAGATTTCCGTAAACAAATTTCTACATCTAAGTTAGCCTTTGGGCTCCAACATGAGATGAAAAGAAGATGGTGTATGATTCAAGATTTAACAGCTCTGCCAACACTGATATATTATCTTGAGATAAACAGTATATTAAGTAGTCGTGGCAAGTACTATGCTGTCACACAAAATATTTGACGGCCAACTAAAGAAAATAGTTTGAAACAAGAACAGTCCTTTTCAAGCATTTTGTCTTCAGGAACATAAATAATTCCTTAACGAGGATTTTGCCATTTCTTCTGCTCTCAATAAGTTTATCTTTTAATAATAAAATCGCTCTTTTCTTGATTTTGCTAAAAACAAATCTGAAGAGCGATGCAAAGATTGAATTTATGGTGGTCTTTCAAAATCCATCAGGGTTGATGAATTTTTGCGGAAGAATGAAAAATGAATTACCTTATGGATTTCAACTCCATAATATTCGACAAGACTTTCATGTTGTAAACACTGAATATTTGTGATTTCATCAGCTATGTCTTGAATCGAACTGTAATCATGTGGATTAAACTGAATCTGAAAAATTAAATTTCTTATGTACTTCGTAAAATAATTTGCTGCTAGACATACTCCTCAAAGTGACTTACTTTGAGAATGGATCCAAAATGTTCACTTGAATAATGCGGATTCAAACAATGATGATTTCAATAGAAATAATTTGGACAAGTATGACTTTACTTGGACTATGTCGAAATGGACTGCTGACTTTATCATCTTAAAATCACTCCATCGATTCAAAATCTTTCGAAATGAACAAATGGACTAGGGATAGAAAAATCAAAGATGGAAGTCTTGATCTGTTTGTCGTTGTTCTTGCCCTCCGATTTGAATTTTCTTTTCGAAGTAGCTTGACGATGTTATAACTGCTGCGATAATCTTGAATTCATAACTTCTCAAATTTTTCAAAGAAGTTTAAAAATAATGAAATCATGAAAGTAACAATTATGCTCTATTTCAAAAATTCTTTACTGTCACCCCTACTCTGTATCAAATCTTCGATTAATTAAATTCACATACTGGTTGAGTCAAAAAAAGTTTACGCCTTTTGCGGGCTGTGAAATAAAAAGTATGCGACCCATATTCAAAAATAAAATGTTAATCTTTCAGTCAAAGGCTAACTTAGATGAGAAAACTGTACTTGGTAGCATTACAAATCTCTAAGACCTAACACTCAGGAAAATGCATGTAAGGGGTTTGTATAGGAATCGAATATTCCACGTTCCAGTCTGGTCCATGATTTATATGGCATTGAAGTTCACATTGTAAGGTTCCGAAAGAGAATTTTAATTTCAATAGCAAGTAAATTATAGACCAGAATGGAATGAGGAATCTTTGTTCCTATACATGCCCCTTAGAAGCATTTTCCTAATTTCTGGGTCTAAATGATGAGTGATTTTACCAAACAAAATTTCTCATCTAAGTTAGGCTTTGACTAATAATAATAAAATTTCAGTTTTGAATATCGTCAGATACTTTTTATTCCATAGCCTCGCAAACGCGTAAACTCTGTTCTTGATTTACCCGGCATTGCAAAAAGTATTGATTATTTCGATTGACTTCAAGGGCACAAATCTTCTCAGAATTCAACAAAGTGGAAACAAAAGCAGGTGGAGAAGAATCTTAAAAAAGTTTCTTACTTGTTTCATGGCCATTAATTTTCCAGTGTCTAAATTAACACATGAGTAAACTTTGCCAAATTGACCTTCCCCTAAGAAGCAAAAGCATTTGAAACAACTCAGTGAAGTAGTGAAATTAGTGGCTTTAGATCTCAGAATCTTCGAACCTCTAAACTTCAGAGAAACTTTTATATAGGAGATACGTTTGAAAGTATATCATGGGTAAAGGGACCATCTTACAGCCCGAGCAACTTGAAACTTTAGTGACTAAGAATATTTGATGTTAGCAGAATACTGATCCCTTTTGTGGCAGTTCGAAATACTAAAGGCGAAATAGACCTTTTAGCTATTCTACGAGAGAATTCGAATCGAAACATATTTTGATACATTTTGTAGAATTTTCGAATGTAAACAAGGGTAATAGAGGCTGTACACCAAATCAATCGAACCTCTCTTACAAAAATGTATAGAAGTATTGTTCGATCCAAGTTCTTTGGTAGCATAGCTAAATGTCTCTTATTCAAAGCCCATCGTTCCAATTGTCTCTTTCTAAATCGATGCTAAAGGAATGATACACATGTCAAAAATGTACATATATGACAAACCTATCTTATTGCCAAGATGCCATTTGAAATTGACTCTTCTCGATTTAATTTTCACCAATTCACTGGCCAGATCTGGTTTCTTGTCACTAACTCTTCCGATAATTCTCTTTTTAAATAATTTATCATTTCGTTTTTTCTCTAGCTTCTTGATGACAGCAGCCCTGCGATCTTCTTGAGTTACAATTCGAGGTGAAACTGAAATTGGTGATGAAGGGATATCTGTTGATGTCATTGATGTGTCACTCTCTGTTATACAGAAAGAGGAAACACTTTATTTTTAAACAAATAGCATAAGGTTTTCATCTTGTTTCACGTGTTTAATACATTAATTGTGGACTCATGATCGAGAGAACCTCTTCGCTGCTCGAAAAATTGAAAATAATGTGATATTGACAAAAAATAATCATGTATTGACAAAAACACATCGAGACAAAAAAGCTAAGGCCATACAGAAAGGCTGCGGTTCAAGAAGAAATATTTCATTAGCTCAACGATTAAAACAAAGTGAGGGTAACTTTTCAAGTGTTAGACAAAGTTATAGGCCCTGTACAGGAATACACCCCCAAATTTTGGATGAACCACTTATCATTCAATGACTTCACATCTTAAACAATACAGCTTCAAGAAATTTCACATTATGACCCAGGTTTGGGATGAATTTATAACTGCACAATGTTTGACAGAGCATTCCTTTAACCTTTACGAGTGAATAATCAAATACTTGCCAGTGAACAATAGTATGTATCGTACATATTTGTGGTATTTTCATTTGACGGTTAAAAATGATGTCAAAATACAGGTTGCTATTTTCTTGATAGGACAACGATTTCTCAGGTGGTGATTGAATCGAATGTCTCTTTTTGCAGAATAATGGGACAAAATTAAAACAGTAACTCTTGAAAGTATTTACCCGAGTCTGATGTCATACAACAAGCTGCAGACATTCCTTGTCCAGGTCCAAATGAATCTGACATCGCTTTACGTGATTCAAAAGCTATTAATCTATCCCCATCACTTATTTTTCTGTCCATCTTTGACTTTGTTGGTGTCTGATTTCCAGGGAGACTTTTTGCTCGATGCATCGGAACTGGACTTCCTATTCTTTTGCCATCGTAGGGACCAGCTACAAGAGATAGGTAGCAATGTGAGTTATAGCGTACAAGCAGACCTATAATCCAAAGACGAAAGGGTCTTATTTCATGTTACCTACATTTTCTTACTTTACAGGTTCTGGTACCCATGGTACTGATGCCTTTGTTGAGATGTGTTTCATACACATTTGAATAGAAGATTAAAATGATACCAAACTCCTGTTCTTTGTTTCGTAGCCCCTTCTTCTTGTGGATCGTGCGTCTAAACCTACTGGGTGAGCCAGAAAAAAGTTCCCACTTTAAAAAATTCGTATCACCAAGACTACTTCACAGATTTGATTTGAGTATGGGCAATGAGATGTAAAGGCATACAAATATATCAAAATAAATAACAACGAAGAGAATAAAACAAATAATTAAGACAAAAAATATCTACTAGCAAATACAGATAAACAAACAAAAAGTGGCAAATGATTTTATGTAGGTCAAACTAAAATCCCTACTTCTACTTGTAAATACAATTTTGAAAAAGGGCATTTTTTATAAGTAACGTTTGAATTTAAAATTGACTGCACTGTGAAATCAAAACAAATTTCTTTCACCTCCAGGAGAAATTGCAGCTTCCCTATGGCCAATGATGTGGGTAACACAACTGCTAATCTCTTTCTTGACGTCCTGATGTAACGAATAAAACATTGGACTTCACAATGGCATTTTCACAAATAAATTACGCATGAAGCAAATTTAGCCTGGAAAAATATTCAAGTCAGGGTGTAAGATGTTTATGCACCCTAATGCAAAGTGGATACGGAAATTGTAGAATGAAACTCATGTATGTTTCTGGATTGAGGTCTTGTCGTATGACCAGGCAGGCATTATTTTTCTTTCTTTTCCAGTCTACCATTTGTATCAATGTACTGGAATCATCAGGTAATGTTTCAATGTATTGATGTATCGTAGTTCGTATTATTGTAATGGCTTGGGAACTGTAAATGTTTTTGCTCCCCTTCTGTATCGTTTGGTAGTATTGTAAAGCAGTTTGTATATAGTTTAGCAATTGTACATTGTAAGCATTTTAGTACGATGCAAAGAGGACGTTTTCGAATGACTGATCTTAATCGAATTCATTGATTTGATTTAAAAGCTAAAAAAGTTGTATAAAAGGTTGAAATCAAGATACCTGGAACTCCTCTTCACTCATATCCTTGAGATTTCTTGGACTGCAAGCATCAACAATGAATTCTAGGCCACTGGTTGACCATCTTGATGACAAAAGTAATGAATGTAATTTAAACAAACATATTTAAACGAACCAACGAAAAGATTATATACTATAGGAGAAAGGTCTTTACCTTGTCAAGAATTTAACTATGAAAACGTGCCCTTGATATGTGTTGGTAAACCTCTGCAAAATATCGTAGTTTAATTTCTACAAAAAAGGACTACTTTTATTTTCATAATGATGAAGTCTTTGAATTGTTGCACATGTGTATAGCTTTCATACATCAACAAGGACTAATAGTACCTCGAGACTGGCACGAGGAGAAAATATTGTAGATGAAAATATGACAATGATTTTGAGCTTGAAAATGAGGGAACTAAACAGAATAAAACTTTAACTTAATATAAAAAATACCTAGGTCTTCGCCCTCTTCCTTTTTCTGTATTTTTAAAAACAAAATTCATCCATTCTTTCAAAAATTCCATCATTGATGGATATAAATCTTTGCTTTGTCCGCTTAAAAGTCTCGCCAGTTCACGAAGATACTGAAAAGCAAAACAAAAATGATAAAATTCTTTCAATTATTTGTCTATAAAATTGGTAAATAATTTCTTCATGTGATATCTTGCCATACACAAAATCAAACAACTTCTCATTTCTATTCTCTTTCTATAAAAGACTAATTGCTAACCATGATCTTTTGCGAACCGAACAAGGAACAAAACAAAAATAACCTAGGCCAGAAATGGCTTCATATCATACGTAAATCAACTCTGGGGTTGCAAAATATCATGGTCTTTAAGTGAAACAGAATTTCTTCATTGTTATTTTGGCTGTTCTACAAAACATTCCGGATCAAGCAATATTTTCTAAAATTCTATACAAAAGATTGGCGTTAGAGCTTCTACCACTATTGTTGACCCTCGAAAATTCAACTAAATGTATCAAATATCAAAGGTCTTTTGGACACTTGCCCATTCAAAAATTTTCATGCATTTTCTAAATTTTGCCACTGCGAATGCAATGATTTTGTGCAATTTTTAAGTTATTCAAGAGCAGATAAAATTCAAAGAATCACTTAAAGGTGATCTCACCTCAAATCCAGTATTGAAACAAAGAAGCATTGTTTCAACATAATTCTTATGAACTAAATCCCTTTCTCCTTCTTCCATGGAGTAAATTGCCTCTAAATTCAAAGTCTCTGATGTTTTCTTCACTGAAGAAAGAATTCCTTGTGCTAATCTTTCTGCTGAATCCTAAAATGCGACAAAAACTATCTTAAAATACACTGTTGTGAATTTCTTATAAATCTGACGTCAAGACTCAAAGTATAAATTACGAATGCTCTGAAACATTCTGACAAAGCTGGCCAGTAATTAAGAAGCATTACTGACAAAAAATTGATACTGAAAGTAAGGCAAAAATGTATACATTCGTATCTACAGTATCTCAAATGTAAGTCAACTGCAACAGGAATCTCACCCTAAATTCTCGAAGCGCCTCCGCAATGGTCTGATGACTTGATGATTGCTCATTAACTAATGACACAGCATTACCCAGAAGACTTTGCAATACGATACGTTGCGTAAACAATTGGTAGGAATTGCATGCAATAACCATCAGACCATCCACCTAGAAATTTAACAACAAAAATAAGATCTAAAGATTATTATCACATCACGAATGAAAATCTAAGGAAAGTGACGAATTTCTTCAACTTGAAGTAGCACTGATATGGAACATCCAGGTGCGATTTCGAAATCTGCTACAAATTTCCTCAGTTTATCAAAATTTAAGTTAAAACGTATCAAGCAACAAATTAGGATATTTCTAAAATTGGAAACTATTATCATATCAATTTTTTGTAAACACAATCCATTCGGGAATAAACTATGAAGATGAATAAATCCAAGAATCTATAGGGTGAAATAGATGAAAATAGATGAATATACATAGATGAAAATGCATGGATGATGTCCTTCAACGGAGTTATGTTTTTCGTTTCAGGTTCTTTACCGTTTCCTCAGATTGATTTAAATTGATAGATCACGGGGAGTTCTCTAATTCAAGACAAATATAAAGAAGCCTTCTTGGACTTTTTTGAGTTGATATTCTTTGGAATTTCTAAGTTCCTACAGTTTCTGGTATTTTAAATCTTAGTTTCTGGTATTGTAACGAGAGATTTGATACATCTGCTGAAATATTCAACAAGCTTTCCTGGCATAATTCCAATAAGGACAGGCGTAATCCTTCTGCTACTATTGAGCTGGTTTTGGAGATTAAGTAGCTACTTACAAACTGACAACTTAGCATGAGCCGTAGTAAGACAACATCAATCATGTCATAGCTTAGTTCGGTAGACGATTTTGGCAGATTCAAGTGACAGAAAGTTACAAGATCAGAGCCACATCTTCCTGAATTTTCATTGGGCCACAAGGAGGGCTCATTGAAATACTGTTAGTCTATGAAAGCTGTAGAAGAAGTGAACAAAATTGTTGAGGGCTTCCTCATGGGAAGGTTTCCATATACAATTTGATCTGTATCTATGAAATATCTTAAAATAGCTTTAAATAGCGGACTCATAATTATAAACCCATGGACATATAATAGACTTGTAACCTGTAGGAAAACACTGTCAACACCTCTAAAAGAACAATAATCAAAATATAAGAATAAATGTGTAACTGGGGAGAAAACTGTTAAACCTGCAAGAAAATCAAGTAATCACTTACTTACAACATTATCATACGGAGTTATCACACTTTAGAAACAGCATTAAACGACTATAACTGTACCTGAAGATTTGCCAAAGCTATCGATGTATCAACAGTAGGGCTCACATGCACAATTTCACCATCCCACGTGACTTTTTCACTTTCAACTTCGGTCTCATTATCACATAGATTCAGTAGGAATATATAGCCATCATTTTGTGAGCTATCTGCCTCCGCAGGGTCTTCAAATCCACATGTGACGTTCAGTAATTTCAGGATTTGCCTAGAAAATACATAAGTAAAGTTCTGGCAAGATTTGCCATTGAAAATGTGCTCAAATTTCTTTTCATCAAATACAGTCAAATTTTGCGCAAATATTCAAATCTAATTTAGCTTTAAAAGCGAAGTAATCTGAGCTCACATCTGTGACATTTTCTCAATTACCTTTTATCTGTTGCAAGCTGCCTTTGTGTGTAGACCTCATAATTCACATCAGATGATTTGCAATCAACCTTCAAACGAAAACATTTACAGTTTACCAAACTTTCAGATGATTTGCTTGTCAATAATTGCAGATAAAAATTCTTTATTTTAAAAAGCACAAGATCTTCGAAGTCCATCAAACAATAGGAAGAAAACACGGCAAAGAGAAAAGATCAAAATAAAAAACAGTAAAATTCTCCACAGATGAAGCTTCAACTTTCAACTTACCAGAACAAAGTTTCTGAATTCTGGAGTCTAAGATTTCAGAACAGCGCAATGTACATTAACCCATCGTTCCTTGCAGTTTTAATGAAGGTTACGCTATTTTCAGAAATTAGTTGTTCCATTTTTAACCGACACATTCTTTGAAGGACGTGACTCTATATGTGGATATTTAAAGTCATGAAACAGACGATAAACTAAAAACTTACTTTAACATGTCCAGATTTCTTCAATAATCTCAAAATCTTTTCAACACCAACTTCAACTTTATATTCAGCAGCTATCCCAAGATCCTTTTGGAGCATCTTAGCAAACCCGAGAGCCTTTGCAGCCCTTTCTCTGATTTCATTGAATAACTTTTTGTGATTTCTGCAAGCCTCCAAGGCAATATCTTTCACTCTTTCTGAACTTTTGTCCATTTTTTCATAAAGTTCGTAAGATCGATCGTCAAGGCTGGATTCTAAGAAATGGGCTGTCGAGTCGAGTAACCCAGTTGCTAGAACACTGAAAGGGAAACAAATAAAATGTTTTCTCCAAGTTAATTTAGTTATACATATCATAAACTAAGCCATCGTCAGTAAATAAAAGAAATAAATGAATAAAAATATAACTGACAAGTGTGCGACGAAACGCGTTTTTGGTTACTCAACATTGCTTTATTGTATTTACTAACTTATTCATTTCCTATCAGATATTAAAGCCTGGTTTCCATATGATCGTAACAGCCGATCAGAAGGGGACAGTACGGGGACGCATAGAAAGAGTTGAGATGAGTTTAGAGCCTGGTTTCCATACGATCATATCAGTCATCGATTCCATATGTCGCCGACTGATCGGGGACAGGTCGCCGATGTATCACAGTAGGTCGCCGAAAGGCATAAGATTGATTCGTTTTATCTAGCAGGATTCAGCAGTTTTCTCCCAAGTTACAGTCTTACGGCGGTTGTTGCTCTTTTACAATAGTTAACAATCTTCTGTCTACAAATTACAGTGTTCTTGTTGCGTTTAAGGCTTTATTATGATGATTCTGTTATTCAAAAATACATCTGTTAAAATCCAGAGCACTTTGACGACAAATCTTCACCACCATTCAAGTAATATAAATTGTAACGTAATCTAATTCCCCATGAGGAGCTCGATGAATTCTACGTAATTCTTAAATATAGCCCAGATAGAATGTACAGAGACAACTTTTCAGTAAAAAATTGAAACAATATAAAAGTAGCATGATTTTGTGGATCGATAAAAGATCAATGAAGATAATAAGAACTTTTCTTGGTACAAAAAATGCAACAGACCTATTCTCAAAAAGAATTCGAATGTGAACAATTGTGACAGAAGGTTTAACGCCACTCAATTGAACCTTCCACATCAAAATGCAAAAAGATATCCCTCGGTCCAAATTCTGCTTTAGATTGTCAGCTAAAAGATGTATTACAGAAAACGATCTAAACTTCATGCTATTACTTTCAAAATGACCCGTTAAAATACCCCAGAAACTTTAGAAATTTAGATTCCAGTCCCCAGCTTATAATCTGCTAGCCTTGATCAAGGACTATTCTCTGCTAAAAACCTTGAACCGTATTCAAACGTCAATTTATAATACAACAATCATTTCCAGTACGCTATCTAAAATGCTGGAAATGAATAGAAATCATTTTAGAAATCTACATTACCAGAATCTCCTTCCCGCTTGTGCTTCTAATCCTTTTGTATGAGGACAAATTTCCTTAGTAAACTGCCATTCCTCTTCCATTGTATTTTTTAGACTTCGGCTAGCTTCTGGAAGACGTTGCAACATTTGAAATAGATGCTGCAAATAGTCGAAGTAAACCTACATGAAAAAAAATGTGTGAAAAAACAATTTCATAAAAGAATCAGCAGTGAAAAACTGATTACCCCCATTTCCCAAACAAGACCCAACGAAATTCTTTACTCTGATCTAACGGCCAGGACTTAGAATCAAAGCCTCTTAAAAGCCAAAGATTCATTTTACGATTTCCCACAATTGCAAATTGAAGAAGCTGAGTCACGTGGTGAGTGGCCGAGTGGCTTACAGTCTTCGTCAGGTGACTGAAGTTAAGATCGGCCGAGTGAGGTCGAACTCCGGATGGGTGACCTCGGATGCCTGACTTCACAACTCACTTCGTCGTCCTTCGGAAGGGACGTTAAACTAGAGGTCCCATGTCAGAATGCAGCATGCACAATGGGCCTAAATTAGTTTTCTGTAGCTAGAAATCCTGACAAGCCCACTCAAAACAAATTGAAAACAAACAAACAATAAGCTTGGATATCAAAGTCGCATTCTCATCTCATCTCGTAGCCTGCGCTGTATAATGATTAGCTGAAATAACGCAACACATTGACCTGTATTTCAAACGAAGTAAAGTCAAACGTTTGTGTAATGACTTGTATCATATATAACTGCCAGTCAATCTAGGAATGAATTTCCACTGAAAACGAAATTGAGGAACTTGCAGTAAAACTGTTTTGAAATATTTGCAAGGTTACCCAGGATAGTTCTGAAAGTGAAAGCAACGTTGTTTTGGGTGCAGAGATTTCTTTAAAATACGACTTTGAAGGAAGGCTAGGAAAAGTTAAAACGTTTCGACTCTTCATCAGGTGGAAAGACGAAGTTACGTAACTCTCCTTGGTCTTTACACGCAGTCGTATCTTTAAGAAGCTAAATGTGTTTTTACTGAAATTGAAGCACGACGGCCAACAAATGCAAATGCCCAATGAAATAAGTTAGGCCTTCAATGTTTAGCGTTATCTGATCTTCAGAGCTTATGAAAAGAAATTGCGCCCGACACAAAAGTATACAGAAAACAATTTCTAAACATTTCTCACAGACAACAGAGATTGGACATCCTCTTCAAATCCATTGATATCATTATCAACTGCCTCGATTCTTGATTTGTCATCAGCTGTCAGAACTGACAATGTCATATCTTGGTAATAATATTTCCCTATAATTGCACCACTGATTACTTCTTTGCATTCATTGATTAGCTGCAAAAATATTTAATTGCCATCAATTTCTAAAATTTAGAACTACAAAAATGCCAGGTGGATGGGAAAAGGAAAGAGTCTTCACAAGATGGCAAATGCTCACGTTTTGGAGTTGCGGGAGAATTGGACTGCAAACGACAATCGCATTGCTTTTCATTTTTATATTTGAAACATCCATCTTCTATTCTTATTCGATGCAATCAGTGAAAACCTTTCAAGGGTACTGAAATCATTCCAAAAGCCTGAATAGTGCTCTTCGAATCAACCTTGATTAAAGTTTGAAGTTCCTGTTTAATTTACGGACAACAGTCAAAGTGCAGCGCGAGGATTTTATCTCCAATCTTTGAATTGGATTTTAGGTTTTCAATTGCTTAAAATTAAAAGCTCGTCAACACTAATTTCTTCGTAACTCTCATCCATCTTGGTCACTCATAGATGGAAGTCAAATGCGAGTCTCTTATCACAAAAAAGAAAACTATAAGTCTTCCTAAAATTTGAGTGTTTAAATGTAACAGCTAAACAGCAAAGCTTAGACAATTTAGAACTGATTGACGAAAATGGTCTGCCTGTTCTCAATCATCTAACAAACTATTATTTCATTTTCATTTTCCAAATCATTTATCAACATACAATATGCTTCGAATACAGCAAAAAAATATTTTGTAGATGCGAAGGTGGGGAACTTTTTCGAATTTTTTGACAAAATTTGCAAAATATCTGGCTTGACTTCATTACTTCCTTTGATAACGAAAACCTCCATATAAAACGCAAATTTCTATAAATGTTACCTGTTTAATACTCATTGAGGATGGATCTCCTTTTGGTTTATTATCCAATTTATACCGAATACTTTCATGAATTATATCGAATGCAATCTTAGCCAAGAAGAGATACAATTCCAAGAAGGAAGGAAGTCCCATTTCTGAGAATTCTTGACTCCAAACACCTCTCTCATGAGTCTGCCGATCTCTTGTATCAAAATCTTCAGGATGCAGTACCATCGATGCTAATACTGTCTTTTGGCTTGGGTCATCAGTCGTTGTTTTTTCTAAGAATTTTACCAAGTCAACAACTTTACCATAATTGTGCTGCCTTTCCATGGCATCATGGGCTTCAGCTGGAACCTAAAGAAGTAACATAATACAATACATCAAAAGCCAAATCCTTTGCATGGAAGAGTTCCAAACAACAACTTCATACAAAATTTTGATCCTTTTTAAAATCAGAAAACAAAGTCTTGCTTTACAGTTCATAGATAAAATTTTTAAATGGAATATATATGGAATTAATCTACTTTTAAAGGGACATTCCGCGAAAATCAAATGCATGCAAAGGTTTATATCGTTATCCCGATCGAAAAGCAGATTTTGTCGGCCCTCAGAAATCGTTTTCCTTTCCTCGATCACACTTCTCAAAGGCAAGATATTGAGAAAAACATTGGACCGATTTCAATTTTAATACCCTACTATTTTTGTGCTTCGTTGTTGGCGAACAAAGGTTGCAAATTTTCGTTATCGTCCGCCGGTTAGTCGTCGGCGAGCATTGATGGGTTTGTTGCGTGTAATTGATTTTGAAAATCCTGTTGTATTGGTTCATTCATGTGTCCACGATCCACTACGACCAAGAGAAATGATCGGCTTTAACGAAAATTCTCGGTATCTGTCTCGGATTCAAATGCGAGGTTATGGCTAAGTTCTCGGTCTGTCGTTTGTGGCCGGTTTGAGTTTCATTTAAGGTGGAAGGATATCGGGAAATGTTGATAATGATATGAATGTTCGTTTTATATGCAAACGATGCAATTCGCCGATATCCCGTTTTTTCCTGCGGAATGCCCCGTTAACCAAAGATCTGCATCAAATGCTTCAAATAGAAATCAAAGGCAACAAAGAGAGCAACACATTTCTGGGTGCTCGTGACTGTAATTGGTACGACGAGAAGGGTAATATTTCTCAATGCATACCATTGGGAGGAAATTGAAACAACTCAGCTTCAAACAGCATCAATCAAGTAGTTTCATTTTTCATAATTTCTTGCAAGACCTTTGCTCATTCTTTTATGTTCATTGATCTTTTGAAAACAGTAAACTATCTGGCCCTGCCATAGAATGATAAACAATATAACGACTGTTTCCTTTGAGAAATACAAAAAAATATAAACCATCAAGCCTCAGTACAAAAGCTTGGTTGTGTACAGATAGCTTCAGATTGAATTGTCTCGAATTTCCTGCAGAAATATTTATTATATATACCAGGCAAAAATACAATATTTGTGGAAACAAGAATACAGTAATACACAATAATTTATTCTTACTTCTAAGGCTTGTCTTGCTTTCCAAAGAGTTGCATGAAGTGCAACTTTGATCCTTTTTGATAAACCATTCAATCCAATTTGACGAATATTTTTCTCGACAAATGATCTATACCTTGATGTACTTGTTTCCTTCAAAACGGACCTTCTTTTATGAATATGTGGCAAAGAACTTGATTTCGGACTGCTGGGGTTGTCGCTAGAACTTGAATTCATTCCTTCAGGGATTGGGTCATCCTTCACTGAATGACTTCTTTGTCTGTATGTCTGATGAGTTTTCACACATGTCAAACCTAAGAGTATAAATTTACAAGAATTCAAACTTATCCAAATAGTTTTTACAAATTTTAAACAGCTGCAATAACTTGTTGTAATCCATGCTTGTTTTGAAGCAGAATCATCAACGTCATGAATGATTTTGCACTGATGGCTATGATTGTTATGGAGTCAATTTGGACCACATCATGTAGAGCAAAGCAAAAACTGGGGTGCAATGCATGTGCAAAAGTCATAATTGTGGGCTCTCAAACAGATTCCAAATCAAGGCAACATTTGACACTTTCTTGGTTTATTGTTTAAAAAAGCTTAATATGTACCAAACACTTCCTTAAGTTAGAATGCATACTGACATCCTTTTACACAGTTTCTGCTCCATCATTGCATAGTCAACATAAGACAAATTTAGAACCGTTTACAGTACAGCCCTTGCACACATTAACATGGCAAAAATTCTCAAGAAATCCAAAAAGAATTTTGAAGAATTTTCAAGACTTCTTCATACTCTAACATAGATTCTTGACCAGTAAACAAGGATTTTTTTACTTTCTTAAGAATTCTTTTTCAGGGAAATTTCAGTTTGAAGAATTTCTTATCACATGGAGAATTCTTATCAAGGACTCTTATCATAATTCTTTGCGAACCTTGTCATGTTGCAGTGTGCATAGCTACTGTATCATGCTGATCCAAAGCCAAACGTAATGAAGTAAAACTTTAGAGGAGAATTGCAACTTAGTTAAAACTGGTTAGATGGGCTGTACAGTTGATGAATGAAAAAGGCAGAAAGGAGTTCCTACCTAATCCATGATCAAACCAATCTTCCCATGTTTTATTATCTTCAATATCAACATCAATCAAGCTTGCAATGACTTGCAATTTGTGATACAATTCTTTGCAAATATTTAACCAAAGGTTCAAAGTCTCAAAGTTCCTGACAAACTTTATCTCAAGATATTTTGGATGCACTTGAGCTAAAGCTTTGCTTGTTGGGTACAATGAAGTTGCATCCTGGACTTTCTTGATTAGCATGATAATAATGTGCATTGCTTTGCGTTGAATTGGTCCTGTGAAATGGTCTGCAACTGTGGAGCAAGTATGATTCACGTCATGTGGAGCAAAAGGAAGGGGTGAAGTAGAAGAGGAACGTGCTGCGGATGGTTGCAGGTGACCACCCTGGTTCTCTTGACTTAGTTCATGGTGAGAAAGTGGTGATTTTGGGTGCTCATGTGACATTTCTCCCATGTGGTGTGGCATATTTGTGGGTCCTCTGGAATCAAATTCTTTCAACTTTGTTGGGAAATGAAAGGTACGTATTTCATCCAGTGTCCCATCCACATTTTTCCTTTCTTCAAGTAAAAAGCTATCCTGCTCTTCAATTTTTCTTGCAAAATGCCGAGCTTGCAGTTCAAGCCACAAAACTTGGTCAAATTGGATCTGCCAGTTCTGGACTTGATCTGTTCCTTCATTTGAAATATTGGTTGCTTTCCTGGAGTCCCTTCTCCCATGCCTGTCTCCTAATTTGACAAGCAATTGGAAGGTCTTGATAAAATGCAATCGACTGGGTGGGCAATTTGCATCTTGTGAAACATCACCAAAACTTCTCGATTTTGAAACAATTCCTTGGGAATTGAATGAGAAATTCACATCAGCCTGTTTATCAAGAAATGCTGGGACTGACTTTATGCTTCTGTATTTGTTGGGTGAATCTACTTTAATGCTTGGTGCTCTTCTTGGCTCTCTACGTCCATGATGCTCTGAGTAACTTGAAGATTCTTCACGAAATGAAGCACTGTACTTTCTGCCCTCTCTTTTGTAAACATGGCAAGCTTTGTGTTTGTCTTTTATTGGTGTTGTTTGGGTTGCACTAGTTGATTTTGGGTCTCTTCTGCTTGATTTTGCAATGCATTTCATCCGTCTGGTATGTCTTGGAGGAGTGGTGCCAAAATCAAGAGCTTCTGCTTGCTCCAATATTTTTGCTTCCTTTTCAGAGTCACTATCACTGTCTGTTTCTGCTCCTAACATGAATTTATCTTTTGTGATTCTATCCCGTTCCTCACCTGGAACATTAAGAGTTGCTGTTGCTCTAATGGATCTTTCCATATCCTTTGATTCATCTTCATCACTTTCCTCTTCTTCATCATCACTTTCACTGCTACCAAAATCATCAAATCTGTCCATTCTTAATCGCTTGAACTCCTCTTCAATCTTCAAGGCAGTATTTTTACAGGCAAACTTTCTGTTCCACTTTTGCAAAGCTTGTATTTGTAAACTTTCCCCTTTTTATCATCCACACCATATCCAACATCAACCAGATTATTTCACAGAAAGATTTCAAAAGGACCAGATCACTATTCTGTATCTGCAGTACAAGACTATTGCATTCAAATCAAGTGACACTGCTTTTAGGCCACTTTCTCACTCGATCGTCTGATCCTTCACTCACACAAAAACTTTAGTAGATGTGTACACGGAGGGCTCCAACAGCTTTTTGATGCAAATAATTCCCCGTCGAATTGCAACAAGATGAATCATCAAACATTCAATGAGAAGATCTTTTCATCATATCGCAAGAATAAATCAATATCATGCGTTCAATTTACTTTTCTTTGAAGTCAGTTTGGTCGCCATTTTGTTTCAGACTGTTGTGACCTGGTTGTGACTGAGAAGAGCAAATACTTCATGTAAATCTACCGCCACCGCAATTACAGGCGCGGGACAGATTAACCTGAAAGGCAATGCATCGAGCATCAAGGCTTCCATTTTGTTTTCTTTCCAACTCATCGTGGCAAAGATTTTGTACAGTTACTTATGGCAAAGAAATTGAATATGTTGTGAGCTCATTGCGAGTTGATCGAATTGCATCATCAGGCCTTGGAATCAGTAGAAGCATAGTCACAAGAGAGAACCATAGTCTTGAAGCTAGAACAATCACCCATTGTTTGGTTGTTGTGTTCACGCGCTGATGTTGAAACGCGCTAGCACGTGACCGTGAGAGTGCATCGATTCACAACATGCGAGAGGATCCTCGTACTTACAGCGAAGGTTTCCGTCTCGTCGTCTCTTTCGATGCATGTTTTGGTTTAGCTGAAAAGGATTTGTTGGAGCAAGCTGAAGCTATCAATTCTGAAATAGATGGTGGTGTGTTTGAGGTACATTTAAATTTAATTCAGTTTCGTTTTCTTTCATAATCGCACGATAGTTAATTGACTAAAATTAGGCCTACTTTTGCATATCGCCAGGAAACTTGTTCTGCTTTTGGTCTGAAACCAGATTACACCGGGAACAAATTTGTTAATTCTTATTATTAAATAACGACCATAGCTCTACTCATGTATATATGCGTCAAACTCTCGCTTTGGGTTGAAAAAGAGCAAGAAAAGGACGCATTTTCGTGAGCGATATTGAGAGAAGTGCATATCATAGTTGTGACCCTACGAATACCAAATGCGAGAAGAACGAGAATTTTGGCGAAGATACTGCAAGAACTTGTAACAGAAAGAACCAAAAGCAGCTGGGTCAGTCCTGCACCCATTGCAGTTCAAAGGAATGATTGCAAACTCAGTTCCAAAACTGACTGATGGCGGAGAAAAGTTATCAAATTATCCTGCCAAAGCAGAGCCTTGAGACTACAAGAACATGGATGATGTGTTCTCTATGCACAAGAGCATTGTACATCTATCATCCAAGCATGAAATAGAAACAATGAAAAAATTTCCCCTTTTTTTATAAATCTTTTTGTTGAGGAAGGATTCCAAAGATTGAGCAAACATTCCTGTTCAGTAATTGGAATGTAGCTGGCAATTCATGTTTTGGCCTATTTACATCAAGCCCAAGCAAATTCAACTTTACTACCAAGCAACATTTCTAATATACTGTAGCAATTCTAACAGAGGAGGCTTGTATTGCATTGCTAAGTGGATATGTCTTTGGAAAATTGCATAGGTGTATCCAAAGTTCAAATAACTTTAACAAATTCAAGAGCCAACAGTTTTTGTCATAAATGATTGTGGCAAAGTAACTGATGGCATGGTCATCTCAATTTTCTTTGCTGTTTTTAAATGTTTCTCATAAAAAGATGAGCAGTGGAGATATGACAGCAAAACTTCTTCAAAATCGTGAAATTTTGACTTATTTCAAACAACTGAACGTGGCAGAGCAGGGCGTTGACAAGAAAATATCACAAGATTTCTTGCAACAATTATTTACCCTACACAGTATATCAGGTTCAGAGCTTTTTCATACAGGATGGTTGACATGGGAAAATAGTTGACAACAATCAAATGGAGGTGAACCCAGCTTTAGTGTATAAATACATCCATTTTTCATAAGAAACTGTGTAGTCTCTTATAGAGAATTAAGAAACTCTACCAGAAAATGATCAGAAGTCTTATCAGAATTAAGAAACTTTTCAGAAGCATTGATTTTGTCTTTAGAATTTGACTCTTCTAATTTTGTAGGTTCACAAAAATCAGTCAATCAAAACAAAGAATTTGAGGCCTGAAGAAGAAATATCAAGTGCTGCCTTATTCTGGGATCTTTTGCACGCACTTGGGGAGGGGGGGGGGCTCAACATTATGACTTTTCATGCAAGTGTGCCTAGTTTCTGCTCTTTCCAGCAGAGTTTCTTAAAATGAAAAATCTGACGGAAGTAAGAATTGGTCCCAAAAGAGCAGAAACTGGGCAGGCATGTATGAAAAGTAATATTTTTAGGCCCCCTAGCTGCCTGCAACAGATCCAAAAAAAGGCAACTGATAGTTCTTCTTCAGGCCTCAAATCCTTGGTTTTTCAAAGAGCTTATGTAGCCAATACTTCAATAAAAGTCAGACTGCCATATGACATAATTCCATCCAGTTTCTGCTCTGTCAGCCGTAAGTTAACAGCTGTCTTCTTTACATGAGACATGTGACTGTGTTGGATTTGCAAAATTTTCTTCTTTGTAATGGAATCATCTGTTGACCTTGGGTCTTTCCTCAGGCTGCAGCTAAAACACAACACAAACATTTTATAAAAAAATATATATAAAAGTTCCCATCCCATTAAAAACTTACAATAGATGAGAATTTTTTTGTACTGAGCATCATATAGATACCAACCTACCTTTCTTTTAGTATAAGATGATGAAGGTGAATTTGTGTTTTTGCGTTGAGGCTGGGATTGCAGATATTGCTCAACTGATGGAGCTGTTCCTGGGATTTGGCCCTGTCTGCCTGACTGCTCTGGCTGCAAAGTCAGAGGATTACACCACTGTGCCACCACTATGGTGCACAACACCTTCAAATTAAGATTGACCTGGATAGTTTAAGATAGTTTTGTAAAATTATTGTGAATGGAGCCCTCAAAGGTTCTTGACTTTTTCTCAGGCATTTTATCATATTCTTGGTGTTTCTATCCTGTGCCCTCGTGAAAGCTAACATTTGATAAAAAGATCTTCCAGAATTTAATTAAGATGGTATAAAATTACTCACCTGTTTGGGTTATGATTGACCTTCCAGCATGTCAGAGTTGATACTGCTTCCGGTATTAATGTCTTTTGATCTGAATCTAGAATAAATCCAGAAAATAGTAAGTTGCACTCAGCGATAAACATAGACAGTTACGCACAAACATGAAGGTCAAGTGGTCAGCTTGTTCAGTAGGCCATTGTGTAGGCCTAAGCACACAAAAGAGTGCTTCGAAGTCTTTATAAATTAAGTTGGTCCATCAAGTCAAATTACAGGCATATTGATCATAATATGATTAGGTTGTCTAAAAGATCTTAATTTCAACACTTACAAAGTATCATTATGTCTGCTTCGTGAAGTTCTCTTGAATATAACCACGGCTTTTGGATCTCTGTTTTCTCGAATCTTTGGAAACATGGGTCCGTCATGACGAAGATACCAAGGAACTTCCAACGCCGATTGGACTTGAATTCGTCCGACTTGCAGGCAGTTTAACAGCAGATATTGTGTTTAATTTAGTGCTTCTCAAAGTAAAACAGTCATATATTAAACAGCTAGCTCATGGAATTCATAAAGCCAGAATCTTCTGATCGTATCCAGCAGCGTGAGTACGTTCCGCCATATCTTTTGCACCTTCGCAAAAATTTGATGCACCTTCAAGTAGACTGGGCACTAAAAAAATGTTGACAAAAAGATAAAACAAAAGCGCATTGTTAGCTTCAAGACTACAGCTCTCTCTTGTGACTATGGTAGAAGGTAGTGCAGAGTTTGCAGCTACTATTAGGCCAGTTTTTGGTCCGAGTTTCAATCATTTGCTATCATAAAGTGCGGACCAGGACTCACAGAGCATGGAAGGGACTACGATTCACAAAGTGAAAGGATCATTGGATTGGAGAGCAAGGGTATCTGGCAAATTTCAGTTAAACATTCCTTCCTTGCTCAAAAAGTGGAAATGTTTGGTAATGTCATTTTGCTCATGCCTTGTTTAATGTTTCAGGAACATGGACCTGGCATTCTTGTCAAAACTTCTCTTCTTGAATGGAAATGTTGTTTCAAAGAAGAGCATTCAGGTATGGTTTTTCCTTCTCCGTAAAAAGGTATTGAAATTTCTGTCTGTCAGGAAATCAAATTACCCCGAAAAGGAAATGATAGATCCAAACTGCGGTAATTGTAGTAAGGGCAGACTTTTACTTTCGTTGAAGCATTCTATCAGTTCATTTGCTTGGATCATTGGCTTCTGTTTTTGCGAAATCTAACTTTCAGACAATCTGAAACTGTAGCATGCCTGCAAAGGACCCTGGTTGTCAATGGCTCCTTACCCAAATCATTTAAAATTTTATGTTGTCAGCATTTTTTACAAACCTGCGACTGCGAAACTTTCCGAGTCTGATGAGTCTTTTATTCATATTGCCAGGTCAAAGTTGGTGATGTCATTGACTATATACGAAATGACGAAAGCACCGAAGAAGCAATCAAATTTGACAGCGTGAAAGTTTTAGAATTAGGCGAAGAGACTTTGAAAGGGAAACAGAGGATATTACTGAAAAGAAAAAGAGGTGTTACTATGGAATGGAAAGAATTTAAGAACAGATTTTGTGATACAAATACGTAGGACTTCTTGCTGATGATAGTTTTGTTTATTTTTGAAAATCCTCTGTGGATTCGCTTCTCTCAATATCTCCCTGTCTAATTACCTACTGCATCATTCCAAGACAGCACAAGATATCCTTTGCTGATCATAGAGGATGAATTTTATAAACAACGGCAACAGTTCTGCTTCAGAAGAAGCGATCTGAACGCATAAGGAATAGATTTCATACCTCGAACGAAGCCGACTTTTGCTGTTCTGTTTACTCTGATTTTGATTGCATTGAATGCGCTAAGGATTGAGTCTTTTCGGAAACCTAAATCCTTTGTTGCACAAAATTTGCCTTTGCTTATTATAAAATAAAATAAGTACGAAACTGTTGAAGCAAATAAGTGGTTAGGGTAGATTGTTTAGAAAAGTGAAAACATCTAACATATATCTCAGCAAATATTAACCAAATTTGACTCCATGCTAAAAGAGAACTATACAATCGTATTTATTTACTTCTTAATAAAGCAAGCAAGTTATTCCATATCTACTGCATATCGTTAAAAGTCCTCGAGAACCTCGTGAAAACGCGAGCAAGCGCGTGAACTGAGCAATACAACCACAGTAATAGTGGCGCAACCTCAGTATTTATAGGTCTAAAAACGAACCTAGTCAAGTTTAAATACACAAGAAAAAAATTTAAAGGACATTGTTCCTTGGGATTTGACATACATCAACAAAAGACAACTAACTGCGTACAATAAACAGCGAAATATAACGACGCTGATAAGAACATTTCAATATCCTGTAAGCAGAGTACGATGATGTGTCAATAATGAGCTTGATGTTGCTAACGGTAGCATCTTTAGCAAGAAATGTGTTGTATCTGCCTTACACAGGCATATAGGCCAGGCAATACAGCTAAATTTGCAGCAACCCATAAAACAGGTAGAAATCCACGTTGAGAAACTACATTCGTGCTTATGTCCAATTTTGTAAAAAGGAACAATGACACTGAATTGGCGATTCTAGCGTTGATAGTTCAAGATATTTCTGAAGCTATTTGATCAAGCCAAGGATGGTTGCTCTTCCGCTGGAACCGTTTTACAAGGGGCCTCCACTAAAAATATCGATTACTGAGTACGACTATGGCATCAAGACAGTTTAAAATCTGTGTGGGGCATAAGGCTGTTTTAACATCAAGCGCATTCGCTATGAAAATTTGGCTGACTGAGTACAAGTTGTGAAAATAACGAATGCGAAAGAGTACCTGATAACGGAGTAACAAAATATTGAAATGGTTTCATCAACGGACAATGTGGGACACAAAGGAAAAAGTTGCACATGATAGCCGTTTAGACCTTTCAAAAATCAAAACAGTTAAGAGAACTAAACATTGCTATGGCCTACTTAACCAACACCAACAACCTTACCGGCTATTTCTACAGAATAAGTGAACTTGACTTTTGCATTTCTAGAAAGATGTAGCAACAATCTTTTCCCTCATTTGAACAATCGTTTCACGGAGAAGCTGGAAAATTTTCAATTTAACCTCTAAATGAATAATAGTTTGATAGAGGCTCACTGCATAACTCTTTGTCCAAAGCTGCGGAGCAGAGAAGAAAACTGCTATGTTGATGGTGATCTTCCCTTTCGTTGAGCCCGTTTTTTAAAGAACTTCTTCTTGCCAGCTGGAATGTAGTTTGACGAAAATGGTCGAAGAGGCTCTAAACTTTTGTCAAAACAGTGAAAGGCAATAGCACAAAGAATTACATCGTTTTCGAAATGAAATAGTTATTTCGAAAACTCATCTTAGCACTTCACATTGGAACGCAGAAAATAAAATTATATTTTGTTATTGCTCTGATTTATGTGAACTTTCTTCTTACTTTTGTGGTGGCTTAGAAAAAGGTATCAATCGAACAGCAGAAAAAAATGGCGTTTGCAGATTTGTTTACAATTTGGCGACCTTTAAATGTAGTTTGCAGACAATAGTAACAGTCCTTGACAAGAATTTCATGATAAATGAAATGCAATAAATCAAGTTCACTTAACACCTTAACCCAAGAAATCAATCTGTTATTTAGTGAATACCGTTCTTTGTAACAGGCGCATAAGCAGATGTAGTCGGCAAATATGAGGACGTTTTCACCAAGCCAGCATCAACATGATTATGATTATGGCCAAGAAATCCACCCAATGAGGCATCACCGAAATTCTGTGGCATAACAGCCATGGCTTCAGCAAATTTCCCTTTAAATGACTCCAATTCTTTTTCCTTGGCGATCAGCTGGTTTTGAACAATTTCAAGTTGACGTCGTGTGTCTCCCAAAGCAGAAAACAAATCCAACTTAAGACGTGTTTCAGAACTCAGACTATTTTCCAAATGCGTATTTTTCCCTTGCATTGCTGTTAAAGCAGAATACAGCAATTCTGTTTCCTTTTTCAACTTCACTCCATCATTTTCAATCGATTTTCTTTTCAACTTTTCATTTTCCGCATCAAGTTCAGCTACTTTCCTTTCCATATCAGACAGTTGGCCTCGCATTGAAACAAGCTCCTGTTCGAGGTCTTGTCGCTTAGCAACACATGCATCATGGTTTTCACGTTGGTTGGTAATGTCATGAGTCTTTTTCTTGGATTCTTTCAGTTGTTGTTCAGCGTTGAGCTTCCCGTCACGTTCTGTTTTCAACTTTTTCTCAAGTGAAGATATGTTCAATTTGTCTTGTTTGCTTGTGTTACTCAATGACGTAATTCTGAAAATAAAGAAAGAAATAGGTTATTTTCCTTGTAGTCACAGGGATACCATCGTCGATGTATCAACCATCATATCCCCCCCCCCCACAGAGAATCCCCATCATCAGTCAGTTCCAGTATGTCCCTATAAAAAGGTACGATAACATTTTAAGACCTCTGATGGTCAACGAGAATCAAAGTACATTGGACAGCAAAAGTTTCCAACAAAGTTCGTCCGAAACATTCAACTCCGAATCACCTAAGCGCCCGCAAATGCCTTAAATTAAATTTTTCCTCGCGACACTTCCATTTTAAGCACTAAGCGCTGATATGTGGTTTAGATTAGGCTAGTTTTATGCAAAGATAACTTCTCTGAAGGGAAATATCTTATCAAGATAAGATCTTATCGGTAAAATGGGAAATTCTTTCCAATTTTTCAAAGCGTGTCCACAACTTCTTTTGTTTCAAGATCTTTGTCCAAATCCTTTCGGTTCAAAAAATTTAGATGTCAATGAAAATGATTCACATTAACTTTCTCTTCACAACAACTGATTTGATCAAAAATGGATAAAATTTCCATGTATCTTCTTATCCCACTTCCACTCGTGTCACAAAAATATCCCAATTCATGCAAATTTTCTCATTGTACCCAAATTAGAAGAATTGATAAGCTCTAAGTCATTTCCTATGTTCCTGTAAATTGAAGCTAACTTTTACATATTTTAGCAGCGAATAATCTCAGATACGTTGTGTAATTAAAGAGAAATAAAACGAAAACTCACTTGATTTGCAGTCCATCGTTCTCTAATCTCAATCTTGATAATTCAGATTTTAAAAATCTTTCACTAGCGTGAATCATATTCAGTTGAGAACGTGACTCTGTTTCATTTTGTCGACTAGAATGCAAATCAAATCGAAGTCTTTTCATGTCGGATTCTAACTGACCGATCTGACTCTCCATTCGTCGCCTGCAAAAACAATATTAAACTGTCAAATTGCATAACTGTTGAAAATGCAGTTTTTGCAATACTTTAATTAAGGAAGCCTGACAAAACTTGTTATACTGCATAGGAGCCCGACCTATACGTTCCATGCATTTCTCTCCTTGTAGGGAGGAACTTCAAATAAGGAGGTGTTACAGGTGTTCTAAGGCAATTTGTAATATGCGCAGCTTGAAAAGTGTGAATGACTCTGAGGAATCTTGTCCTTGCGATTAAGATTTCCCTTCTTTCTCGGTATATATTGCCTTGAAAAATAGTATGCTTTGTAGCTCATAAATACGGCAAATAAAATTTCGAAAATAACTTTTGCACCTGATAAGGGTTTCTAATAACCTCCACTGTTAGTAAAATGAAAGGAGATGTAAAGGTCAGCACTTTAACTCATGCTTCGTAAGTGTGTCAAAACTACATGCATCATACTAATTTCCACAAGAACTAAATCAGGAGGTTTCGGCACATGGATATATCAAATAACTTGGCTTACTAAGCTTGTCTTGAAAGGGACAATGTTGGTACTTCAAATAAGATTATGATAAATCTGTACCTTAGTTGCAATTCATCTCTGATTCTCGCCTGCAGTGTTGCTTCTATCGACTTATCACGCGGCTGAAACAAAAACAAAACATCCAGCTATACAAAAATGAGGAGATATCCAGCTACGCGAATAAGAGGGCAGGGAAAAAGGAAGCAACTAGCAGTAAAAGATTTGCCTTTAAAAGGAACAAAGAACATCCAGGTACAGTATAGACCTTTTAGCTAGGAGTCTGGATTGAGTTGAGCGCGTTTTTGATGCTGTGAAAGGTTCGATTGAGTGGCTCGAGAGTTTTTATCTCTTTTGTGCACGTTAGAAAACTTTACAAAACGCATCAAAATATCGTTCGATTCAAAATCGTTTGTAGGAGATAAAAGATCTATTGTTTCTTTGCTATCACTTTTCAGGGTTAGAAGCAAAGCAGAAACACCACGTTTCAATTTCGCTTGCGGCGCCTGCGTCACAAAATAACTACGTAATGCAAACAGCCAGTAAGCCTTAGAAATTACGATTCACAGGTTAAACACAGTCACGTAAAAGGTAGTGGTTCCAACCAATTGACCATAAGACAATAGAGTGTTAAACTAGGCCACTTCAAAATATTAGACACTGCAATTTGAAGATACAATCTCTGTAGTCTTGATAATGGAATCCAATTGTTGTCAACCAACTTAATTACAGTGAAAGTTTTGGCAAAGCAGTCTGAAATGAGCGGAATTTTCTGAGAGATGGTGAATCAAACGTTGCATATCGATCTTGCCAATGCAAAACTGTCCAACAGGACTACTTGAATATTCGTTTCTGAAAAGCTGTTTAGTTGCTGGGGTGGGGGCATGCACTCCACTTGCTAACCCATGAAATTTGTCGTTAATCAAAATTACGAGGTTAAATTCACTATTTAGATAAACAGGAAAGGGACTGGGGTGAGCAAATTGCTCTCGCAAATGGCTGCCATGAAGTATTTACTAATGATAAATTTCCATCCATTGGCCTTTTCGTTTTAAAACTACCGTTACAAGGAAGCTCCGCCTAACATTGAGCCGAGATGTCAATGACCCATAAGATATAATTATCAACGTACGCTATTTGGAAATTTGAAGTGAACTTACTGCTTTGGGAGAGTTACTTGTACTGCTCCTCATGACACCACTGCTAGCTGTTGAATCTCCACTGTCAGAATTATCATCATCATCCAGATCATTTCTTCCTTTAAGGCTGAGTTTTTTCGATTCTCCAAGAGATCTTCCTTGTGTTCTTCCAACGGATAATTTAACATTTCCATTTTCAATGTCTCCATTAGATAATCCTTTTCGCGATCCTTCGATTGACAATGTCTTTGTTGGTATATTCGATATAAGTTCAAGATCGCTTAACGACAAAGATTTTTCTTCTATGTCAGCTTTAAGATCAGATAACTTAAGTCCACGTTTGCTAGCTTCACGAGCTAATAAAGCTTCAATGTCCGTTTTTGTATTAATACCATTAGTTAATACCGGCATTGGTGCTTTCCGATTTAATAATGTTAGACCATCCTCCGTTGTCCGACCATTTAGGCCTGGAATGAAGTTAGAGATTACGAATATCAACAAAACATGAAAAGATGCCTCGAAGACGCAAGCAGAAGTTGATTAAAATCTTAGTTATATGTATACATTTTTCATTTGATATAATCTATATACAAAAAATCTACAAAAAATACAAGGAGATGGGAGAATTTACGACAAAATGTACCCATCTTTTGCGAAATATTCTGCTGTATTATGAAGCAAGAAAAGTAAATATGTGTCAAATTTGCCAGCGGGGGGGGGGGCTGGCTCATATTAACAAACAAAGCAAGATTAAGGGGAGAGAAATAACACTTGGGAAACAAACCGAGCAAGATCATTTTGAAATAGGAATACAATGAAAACTTCTTTGCTGAAAACTACAAGCATTCTATGAAACATATTTCATTTTACATACACACAGTCTTAATTCGAAGATTGGAAATCATGAATTTCCAGTTCTCTCTATCTTCAGTTGTTCGTTTCATTCAGTGTATAAAAAGTTATAATTTTTTTGCAAGTTTCAAACAGTCAATCTTACACATTCCAAATGATTATAAACATGGTGGTCCCTTCCGGAAGGAGAGTCCTGAACTGCACCTTAGATGTATACATAGCCTCATTTGTACATTACCGTAAGATTAGACAAGAAAAATGAATATAAGGCTACCTTTGTCAGAGGTTTGTCTTTGCATTAAATCAGCTGGCAAAGCATATGCTATCAACTGATGATAAAAATCATTCTCTTTTGACACATCTTCTTGTTTATACTGTAATGAAATATCAGTTTAAAAATTTACTAGATTGAATCTGCTTATTTCTTTAAAAATTGATTCGAATAACGGACCTATCATAATGTACCAACAAATGCAACATTGAACAATGGAATCTGTCGAAAGATAACTGTAAACTCCAGTAAAAACTACATACCTAATGTGTATTTCTTTATCATTTAAGAGTGCTTTGACTGGCTCCCCTATATCAATCTACTGGATGCACATGAGATAAAAATCGTTAAACTAAGCAACATTAAAGGGTCTGTCTCATCCAGCATACCTTGCCTGTGTCGCCTTTTGGTTTGCCTTTGCTGCTGCCATTTTCATGGCCCATGAAAATGGTGAAAACAAAAGCCATGTGCAAGGAACGCAAGGTGAAACAGACCCTTTCAAGCCTATAGGCACTCCTAACATTGTTGGAAGGCCCATTGCTTGTTCAATTCTTCCTAGCTCTTCTCAGACAACCATCTCTCTTATAATATCAACTTTTCAACAACAAACATCATTTACCACTGTCCTCACTTGATCAGTGGCTTTGAAAGTTTTCCTTTGCCTGGTAATAAGATGTATTTCAGAACTTTAGTACATAGCAGAGGAAACTTCATTTTTACAAACCTGTTTTATTCTACAACCTACATAGCTTTTAAAGCCATAGCCAAGACTGACCATTGGATATCCAATACTAAAAAATGAACGAAATTCATTTCAAAATACAGTTAGGTAAGGAGAAAATAGACAACATAACATGAAAAAATAACATTGTTTCTATACAGCTGACATGAATATTTATGGGTGGGTTTTCCACCTGAAATTCCCTACATGTGGGTCTGTTTTTAACCTTAACTCTGGTACAGTAGATGGGTAGCTTTTTCAGAATTTTTATTGCAACTGAAGAAATTTGAATAGACCTTGCATCCTCAAATCAACAAAATTCATAGAAATTGTGATGAAACTTCCTGAAATTCAGACAAAAGGGCCTGAAATTCTTGAAAAATTCTGTCATACAAATGTTTCCTTTTGTCAAAGTACAGATTCATGTTGAGTCATGGTAACAATCAAGTACCCCTTTCCTTCAAGCTAAGTGCATGCTAACACAGCAAAGTCAAAGAAACAATGGCTTGTGTACAGGCAACACTACTTACTACATGGCTTGAGTCATTAGCTACAACTTAAATCACTTTTCTACTCTTTGTCGTTACAGGAATTATGAAAATGAAAAATAGAAAGACCTGCGCACAAAGAATTTCTGAACTTCAAGATAATGCATGTCTTATCAAATTAAAAAGATGTTCACTGGTGAAATGACATGTAAACAAGAAAACAAAAAAATTCATACCAATGTGCAGCAAACGGCCTACACAGATCCAAATGGAATGGTATTGTCTTGATTCCTCGTAATCGCACTGAGGCTTCAACATACACAAATAGTAACCATAGTGACAGTGTTGGAAGGCATGGGCCACGATCTGCAAATTCATAAATCTCAAATATCAATCAAGTGTATGACATCTAAATTTCAAAACAAAGGTTTCATGTATGTGTATTTTGAAACAGAAGGCTTTATCTCTTAGCTATTCTTCTCCTTATTAGCAAATTTTAATGTTTTCACTTTATTAGTGTCAACAGAAATTACACAATTGTGACACTATCTTACACTACAAAATTGTCCGATTCAAATAACAAGCTATTGATGAACTGTTCATGTTCAGTTTCCTAATAAAAGTTGCTTGCAAAAGTACCAGCATAGCTTGGAATAGTGTTAAGAAAAAGAGAAAAGAGTTACCTGTATTCCACACAAAGTGAACCCAAACATATGTACTTGCAGCAAAAAACAGCCAGTGAACGGGAAGAACAACTAGACACAGTAGATCAGCACAAAGGGTTACTACCAAAAACAGAATTGTCAAACCCTGCAAGGAAAAAACATTAATATAACAGGTGTAAAAAACCATCCATTTTGGGTTTGCCATAAGCAGATTTAAGTCCCCTGCCATGGAGTGGCCACTCCTCAGTTCTACTGGGGCAGGACTGCAGGCCCTACAATTTGTGCAGGGTCACTGTTCCTGCTCTCTACCAGGCTAATCTCAGATACTGAAGGGGAGCTGAGAATTGCTCTCCTGAACTCTTCAAATGCGTAACATAGCCCCCCTTTAAATTAGATTTCCTTTGTCTCCTATGCATTCATGTGAACATTACCAGAAGAGTCATTTACTGCTGCCCTGCTAAGAATTTTACCACCAGGCCTGGACTGAAAAGAGACACTGCAATGCCTTTATTTCAAAAGCACAATCTTAAAAGCTGTCAATAATGACAACTAAGAGCAGAAAACTCAAGGGAGCTTTTCAGAATATTGACGAGTTAACAGGATGAAAAAGTGGATTTATTCAACAGGAAAGCAATTACAGACTAAGGACCTGTGTGGTGTTGCTTAATGAAGGTATCTTCACTCTCCATAGGGAATAGTCTATAAGTCAAGCTGAGACAAGTGAAAATATTTCAAGCAAATTCTGCAGGACATCAATATGGTATCTGGCAGATCCAAATTGGATTTGAAAATAGTTTTCATTGATACTGAGGGAGATAAACATCTTTGTATTTGAAAGATGCCAAAGAAAGCAACCTTCTTTTTCAGGTGTCTGAAATGTGGTCTATAAAGCACCTCAACTTTTTGTCACAAAATAGATGACCAGACAATACATATGGTTTTGCAAAGCTGACTGACAAGAATAAAATGTATAGAAGGTCAAAAAGGATTACTAAATCTTTTGAAACATTTTCTACCAACCAGGTGTTCTAGTGTTTTACTGCATGAACCATGAATTGACAGGCCCCACATCATTGTTAGAAAAGGCCAGTATTGAAATGGGGGGATAGTCTCATGACAGAAAGGTGATAACGCAGATTAGTCAGGTCTTCTATTTCCCATTGGGACAAATAGCTTTGGTTTATTCCCTTAGGATTCACTTTCAACTGAAAATCCATTCATGAAAATTTTTATAGCACCAAAGACAAATAACATGAATTCACTAAAGTTATACGATTTAAGGACAGAAAATTGTAATTCCTTCACTAATACTTTGTATGCTTAAATTGAAAACATTTCATTTAGGCAATGTCAACAAGAAACAACATGGGGAAGATAAACTGTAGGCTGTAACTTACAAGTCCCTGATATCTGAAGGAATCATAAATGCTGCGGATCAATAACCAGAAAGGCCAAAGAAACTCAAATCTGAATTCCAGCAGAAAATCCATGGTTATGACCAATAACCAGACAATGAAGAATCTCAAATACAATAACCAACTGAAATGAAAAAATATAAAATCCATGTTTAAATCCGATGATTATACTTTCAACCTTCAGCCCCCCCCCCCAAATATGGACAATTGAAAAAGACAGGAATGCAGGAACAAATCACCAAATATTATTAGAAATGTTTTGTTATTCAAAATGAAATACACCAGTTAAGTAAACAGTCTCAAAACTTTCTGTGAAGATAACATTTTGAAAAGAAAACTACTGCATTGCAACAAAAAGCTCCAATCATTTTTCTCAAAAACAGTGATAAGATCCAGCAGTTTCCCAGAACTGTCAACTGGTTTCCCAGACAGTTTGCCAGAACTGTCAACTGGTGAATTTGCAATTTTTCTTGACAGAGAGAAACTTTTCTTAGAAAAGAAATTCAAGGATGGCTGGCATTGTAACATTTCTGGAAAAAACTAATTTCTGGGAAACGATTAAAAGAACCTTTGATAAGCTACAGTATGACATTTATCAATAAAGCCAACAAAAGTCCAGTTTCTGGCATGATTAAGTTGTAGGTCTTTGTAGCATAGCACAGAGGTTAAAAGTTTATCAATGATTCAGCTTGCAGCCCTGTTTCATGGTGCTATCTTGGCTCTAAGCCCTGACCATTGAGCAAACAATATTTCCCAAAGTATTTGACATCTAAATGCCAAAAATTGTTTTCTCTGCTTAGCCATGTTGCAAACATCTGCTTGGTAAAAACAATTTGCTTGCTTCAAGCTGACAATGCATTTGCGGTTTTTTCAAAAAATGTTGCCCAGAAAATAGATGATAGCAGAAAAAGATGGTGGCAGGAAGCAACTGATCAAAATGCGTTGTGTTTGAAGATAAAATTTTTGGAATGAAAAGCATCATGGTGAAATGCCCTCCAACACCATATTTTTCATATATAATCATCTTTCAACTCTTACATGCTTTTTGCAATCATTGGAAACCATTGCCTTGCAAGAATATGACTGAAATGTTTTGTGATCAAAACGCTTTAACCTCAAATCACCTTCATTCATACTAGCTTTTAAGTCAGAGGATTGCACCAAAAATATATTTTGATAACCAAAAATTTTGATAATCAATGTAGTCCCTGATTAAGTACAGCATAACAGTAACCCTCTGCAGTGAAACAAGTTTCAAATGAATTAGATATTATCATGGTTGTCTTTTTGTAGCAAATTCATTGGCTAGCTTGGAAATACTTTATTTTGATTCAGCCCAGTTAATTTTCCCTTATCACTGCTAAACATTGTCTAATATGCTATCAGAAGTACAAATCCAGGTGTTTACGTCTGCATTTCAGTTTCAAATCATTCCCTGAAATTAAGCAGGTAAGACATCAAAAGAAGCGAGAAGCTGTAAGTAGCATAGCTTTCTCTCGTCTGGAGCTCCTTGCGCGAGTTCTTCTCAAAACGGAATTCGATGTACTCCTATCTTGCACACTTTGTCATGCATTTTTATAATCTGTTGTGACTTTTTATTCCAGTTAACTGTTTGTATTTTTAAAGATGTTACTTCATAGCGGAAATTTAAAACTGAAGTGAATTGTCTGGCTTAGGCCCAAGCGAAGCGAAACCAAAATACAATGGTAGTAAAGAAGCTTCGAGATTTCGCACATTTTGCAATCAAATTCCCGTTTATCTGCGACAAATAATTCGCTACTATCTAGTGCAATAGCTTAAGTAGGGTTTCGTTATGTTGATAGGGTATATTGCATTGTGAGGGAGTGATTAATAGTGGAGTAAAAATTTATTTGAACTGGAAGGAAAGACGCAGGTCGGTTGATGATTTCGAAGTAAAGCCAAGTAGCGAGTTGAAGATGCATGTACACACCTGCCATGAACAGAATCAGTTATCCTTGATCTTCTAATCGGTCTTCGCAGTTTTGATGCATCAAGAGTTCGTCTTTTCATTCTTCAAACTACTTCAAATGTCTCAAAGCTTTAATTCTTTCACACTGCCTCTTTTCTCCTTTCCAAACATCAAAGACACTTCTTTCCAAAGCAAATAATGAGCAAAATTTCCACAACTAGACAGCTGAATTGTCACTCCCCTTATACGCATGCGCATACTCAACCTCTCTCTCGGCGCAAACACAACCAAACAACAACCAAACAACAACCAAACAACAACCAAACAACCAAACCAAAAAACATGCAAGCACAAACAAGCAATACCACGCATTTCCCTTCTCCCTTTGCTTCCACTGTTTGTTACGATCTGAAAGACTAGCCAAACAATAGCGATAACTACAGTCATATGATAAGTTTAATGAAAGACACTCCCCGCATATGCTTTCTGGGGTAAAGGCTCTTTCTAAGTTACAAGCACACCATAAAAAATAATGGCATTTTAGAAATGAAATGAATACATGGATCACTTCAGGGCTGAAAAACAGGTGTCAAGAGGCTCAAGTAAGCTCAGCAGTCCCCCAGGGAACAGTGCTAGGGCCATTATTATTCCTGTTGTACATTAACTCCATCGGAAAAAATTGCCTACTGTCTATGACTATCTGATGTAAGGAAAGATATTAAAGCATGTTGAAAAGCATCAGTATCTCGGAGTCATTATAGTGACTGATCTAAATTGGAAACATCTGAAAACACAGTTGGTAATCCGAATAAAACATTGGGTTTTATAAAGCGAAATCTTAAACACTGCCCACAAGAGATTAAAATCCAGGCTTACAAAACACTTGTGTATCCCGAGGTGCATCCTATATTAGAATATTCATCCATGGTATGGGACCCCTACATGATTAATCACGTCAAATCGATAGAAAGTTCAAAGAAGAGCTGTGTGATTTGCAACGAACTTCAAGGAACGCGAGCCAGGCTGCATGACTGCCAAATTGAAAGAAATGAACTTGCCCTCGCTCAAAGCAAAGTAACTTTGCTCAAAGGGAGGAGAGAGCAAGCGGGTTTAGCAATATTCAGGGACATAGTTAAGAATAATTCTTTGCAAAACTAAGGTATATAATGAAAAAGACGAGGAATTCAAGACAAAGCAATACTAAATTCTCAAGCTTCGTGCATATGCAATGTAGGAGGACAGAATCGTATAGAAATATTAGAAATAGTTTCTTGCAAGAGTGATCAGGGATTCCTTTAACTTAGATCAAAGTGTTATTAATTAGTAATTGGGGAATATATTTCAGAGCCTTGTAAATAAGGCTTTTGGGTTTTTCTTTTTATAAATTTACTTTTAGGTCAGTGACCCCTTTGCAGTCACGCCAGTTGGCCTTGCGCAGTATCTGCGTAGATGTAGATGTAGAAAAACATTGAACGAAGTCCCCTCCCATCACTGTGTTTCCTGAAAATGCTTGTTACAAATCTTCATTGGAAAAACAGTCAATTGCATGAAGTTAAAAGTGGAATAATCTAACATACCAACATGTTTTCGAAACTGAGGCATTACGTACAAAAACCGTGTCTCATATCGCTATGCGACTCATTAGTTCTCTCAAAGATATCATACACCTTCGAAGCCTTCGGCATGGCATCGACAATAACCAGAACGATCTACAAGTCCTGCAAAATAGGATTCTTAGACAAATGTAATTCATAAGGACTGTAATATCCTAAAACTTACTGATTTGTACGAATTTAAAATCTTAAGGTTCATGCATAATGTGCATCACAATATAGGGAAGCTAACCTCAGTTTTCAAAGGATATTTTGAAAAAAAAATGAAAGTAGTCATACATGTCGAACGCGTCAAAGTAACAACGACAAAAAAGACACAAACATAACACAACGTACACCACACCACACCACACCACATCAATAGACACTACATAACTTTAAGGCCCTTGACTCCTATTAAATCAGCAAAAAAAAATTTTTTTAGGGAAATATTTTTACACACTTAAACTAAAGTTCAACATGTTTTCTTTCAAGGGCTGTAACAAATTTTTAGGTATCTCATTCATAAAATGGTTTTAAATAGCTTTTCGCCCAAGAATGTGTCTTAGCAACGCCCCTAGCAACGAAAAGTACCCAATATTATCGGTTTTGGCCCCCAGAAACTTCGGTCGCAAGTTCTCTTGTTGAATTGGATAGATAGAGCCTATACGAGACTGTATTCAAACGAGGCTCTTAGCTACCATACATGAAGTACTTGACGGTACAAAGCATCAACTGCTTCGTAGGAAAATTGGAAAGCATTATCGCAATTTGTTAGTAAGAATTTTGGTGTTTTGTCATGGGAAATCCAAGAAATAGAGCTAGAAAATCATCAAGAAAGAATAAAAACACACGCATCAAAGAAGGACCAACAGAAAAACGCAGGAAGATAGTCAATGAAATGAGTAACGATGAATCTTCTGTCATTGACGTGCCTAGGCCAGCACAAGCAGGAAGTGGAACAGAAAATCAGCTGACCCCTGGAACGTATAGAGGAAGTTCTTCAGCTTGGAAAATTGGCGATCTTTCTGAAACACCTGGAAATAGTCAGCAAGAAACTAAAGAACCAATCAATGGTTTTGTTTTGTTTGATTTTTGTATATTAGCAGAGATGTTGTCATCATTATGTTGCCCAAGTTGCAAACTTCCTGGCTTGAGGGTGACAGAAGAGAGTTCAAAGAAGCAAGGCTTTTGCATTTGCTATCAACTGCAATGCCCCAATTGCTTATGGACAAAGACTTTTACTACATCTAATGAAGCAGTTGTAGAAGGAAGGACAAGAAACAGCATGGAAGTGAATGTACGAATTGTGATGGCATTTCGAGAGGTTGGAATTGGATATGAGGGCATAGCTGATTTTGCTTCATGCATGAATATGCATAAGCCAATGACTAGGAGTAACTACAATAAAATAATTGGCAACATGCACAAAGCCTATGTTGAGGTTGCAAGTGACAGCATGAAAGCTGCTTCTGAAGAACTTAAATCTTTTGAAGGAAAATCAGATGTGTCAGTCAGTTTTGATGGATCTTGGCAGAAACCTGGCCATGCCTCGCTAAATGGCATAGTGTCTGCAATATCTGTATCAACAGGCAAAGTGCTGGACTATGAAGTTAAGTCCAAGAAGTGTAAAAGTTGTGATGCCCATAAAAATATGGACAGAAATTCAAACGAATATCAGGTATGGAAAGTAGACCATGACTTGGTCTGCACAACTAATCATACAGGATCTTCAGGAAAAATGGAAGTTGATGGTGTTCTTGATATTTTCAAAAGATCCATGGAGAAGAATGGCCTTCGCTATCTTTCATTTATTGGGGATGGGGACTCTTCAACTTTCAAGACTGTGTCAGAAGCAAAGCCCTATGGAAGTGATGTTCTCGTAGAGAAGAAGGAATGTGTAGGGCATGTCCAAAAGCGTATGGGTACAAGGCTAAGGAAATTGAAGGCTTCTTTTGCAAAGAAAGATTTGAGTGATGGGAAAAAAATTGGAGGCAAAGGAAGGCTTACAGACCAGATTGTAGACACCCTGCAGAACTATTATGGATTAGCAATACGCCAAAACAAGAATGATCTTAAGGGAATGATAAAAGATACAATGGCCGGCTTATACCATGTTGCTTCAAGCCAGGAGAATCCCCAGCACCAGTTCTGCCCAGAAGGAAAAGATTCCTGGTGTGGCTGGCAAAGAGACAAAGCTAATGGCACTACGGAGTACAAATCAAAGAAGGGGCTTCCAGCAGCTATTGTGGAAGTTGTACTTCCCATTTTCAAAGATCTGTCAGATCCAACATTATTGACCAGATGTTTGGATTCGCATACACAAAATCCAAACGAATCATTGAACAATATGATTTGGAAAAGGTGTCCCAAGAAAATTTTTCAAGGAAAGAAGATTGTAGAGCTATGCACTGCAAGTGCTGTCGCCAGTTTCAATGATGGCTCTAAGTCAATTGCAGCTGTGCTAAGAAAGTTAGGCCTTGCAGTTGGCTGTCACACTGAAGTTGGACTTCGTGTAGCTGATAGAAAAAGAATAGCAATAGCAGAGAAGGAGTCAACAACCAAATCAAAACTGCAGAGAAAAAAGTTGAGAGCAATAAGAAAGGGACTGTGGGATAAAACAAAAGAAAAGGAAGGGATAATATATCAGTCTGGGGGATTTTAATGATAGTCTAACTAACTATTCACTAAAATTGGCTTTTCTTGAAAATTTCAAAAACCGTCATTTGGCAATCTTTGTGACAAGGAATTTTTTAAACCATTTAACATATGAGGCTGAAATTTTCAGGGTATTTTTTACAACCAAAGAACTAGTGATTGAGGTACTTTAGGGTCCTCTGTGTTGTTCTGAAGTAAAAATGTATGAATCTAAACATGAAGGAAAACTGATTTTTTTCTGTTTGCATGATACAAATTAAATTTTTTCGATAGCCATACTATTATTCAATCTAAAAATTGCTCATTCATTAGATGTATCATTCTTGATTACTTGTGCAAATTTACAACCTCCTTGCACTTACAGTTGAAAAAAATTCTTGTCACATGTTAGTAGTAGTTTTCTCCAATTGTTATGTCCGCCATTTTGGTTAATTAGCATAATTTGGAAAAAAAATGTCATTTTTGAGATCATATCAATAAGTACTATATTTAGGCCAATTCTGAGCTCTGTGACTACAATAACAAAGAAAATTTACTTAATAGGATCCAAGGCCCTTAAAGTACAGCAAAAAACTATGCAGAGCAAAGCCGCCCCCCTCGGCCATGGGGCCGCCGTAGCTCTGTAGAAGTGACAGCCCCACGGCCAAAAGAAGGCAGCTCCGCCACATGGCCCAAAGCTGCACCTCACATTACAAAACAGTACGACAATCATTCGCATTACACTACAGACAAAACATGGGGTGATGAAATGATACGCAATATGAAGGGGCGCGCTTGTGGAATGAACTACCTCTTTCAATCAAAGATATCTCAAACCCCTACACCTTCACTAAGAAATTAAAGAAAAGCTTCATTGACAAATATTTATTAAAAAGGGTGCAAATCCATCATTAATGATCATATGACCCATTTCCTCACTCACACTCACAAATCTACAATCTTAGATTAAAGTGTTTAGACACTTTGCTTTCAGAAAGAAATTTTGAGTTTAAGCCCCCCTCCCCCTCCCAATGCCATGTTGGAAGATGATAGAAATGCTGCAGATGAGTTCATAGCTATGTCTTCTGCAATCAAATCAACAATGTAATGGGGGAGGGGGGAAGGTTTAGCAGTTCGTGTTAATAATTTGCAAGCAGGAGAAGTTTTCAATAGATCATCTTATCTTTATTCCTATATTTCAAAATTTACTGTAGCGGTTCAAGCCTGATAAGCAATGCTTTAAATGGGTCGCGTAGAATACAAGTACTTTTCACAGATTTATCGTACACTGTAAAAACTTACATTTTACGAATAAAACTTAGGCCCCGTTTACACGATACCGTTTTCATTTCATATCGGATTGGTTTCATGCCACTTTCAGAGCGTTTTCATTTGAAAACGCGAAAACGGTATGAAGCATATCGGATTGGTGCGTTCTCGTGTAAACAGGAGGCCAATCCGATATGAAATGAAAACGGTATCGTGTAAACAGAAGACCAATCCGATATGAAACCAATCCGATATGAAATGGAAACGGTATCGTGTAAACGGGGCCTAAGTTGAATTCTATTTTTTTCATAAATAGTTCTCCATCTATACAACAAAACATATTACAAAAAATTTAAGCTACAGTATATACGACATGTATTCTGTTCCATTGTCATGTTGATCATGCAAAATCCGGTACTTTCTCCGTCTCTAATTTCAGATCTCTTTTTGCGTTTCGGGATACCAAATACGGCTATCTCAAGTTAAAAACCATTTTTGAGACAGTTCTGCAAATCGCCATCCAAACTGGAATACTAATAACACCTTTAGAAAGAAAGAAAATGACTGATGTTTCAATGAGACTAAACGAAGATGTTTCTAATTCATAAGAAAGACAGGGTAACACAATGCGATGCCACTGCTCCCCAGATATCAAGGGAATAATATTGCAAGATATAAAAGGTTAATTGTGCCTTTGATTATAATGAAAAAAATGAACAAAACATCTTAAGGTTTATAACTTCCAGTATGCTAAAGGCCACACTATCCATCTACTCTCACAGAGGTTTTATCCGCGCAGTTCCGAAACAGATAAATCGCAGCAAAATGTACTCTTAGCGCAAACTTGGATCTTTTTTGCGAATTAAGCCCGAAAACAATCAATTGCTAGAAAATTGGGCAGCAGTGCAATAGTAGTATTAATGTTGCACCTTAAGTGCAGATCCACCTTAATTTGAGGTAGATTTGCACATAAGGTGCCTCACTACCGAAAATTTCAAAGTTGCAAAACACTGAAAGATGGCTGAAAACCAAGTAGAAATAAGTTCAAAACATAAAAAAACACTACGTTAAGGTGGCTTGCTACTGACACCAATTTCAAACAGTTGCACAGTGGGTATCGCTCATGCTCTTACAGTGAAGACTTCAACACGTTGACGTTGTAAGACATTTCATCCTGCTTGAACGATAAAATCTTCCGGGATAATTTAGTTATGTTGGTTGGGATGACAATTTCATCGTCGCAAAAGGATTACACAAGCTGAAGCACGTAGGGGGTAATTAGTAAGAAACGGGAAGGTTGGGGGAATTTTGATTACGACTTTAGGACAAGGAGCGTTCTCTACAAATCCATATAATTCAAAGCGTAGTTGCCGATTTTAGCAGACCAAGGAAATTTGTATCCTATAAGAAAAACACTATCAACTCCTGTACAAGCACAGCAATAATATAAGATGTAACTGCAGAGAAAGCTGCTAAACCAGAAAGAAAATCAAGTTGGTCAGACAAAAAAGAAGACAAACAAGGTATCAGCATGTATCTGAAAGGTTCCACTATCTTTCGAGATGTTGCTTGGTCTGCGTGCTGTCCGAAAAAACAGTTTCAAAAATATGGAAATTCATTCACCTCTCGAATGATTCCTTCGCTTTCCAGTCCATTTTTTGGACAGTGTGAAAAAGCTGAATTCCAGATTTGCTTTACAGCATGAAATTTGAATGAGGAACAAAGGCTGATCATTTTGCAAACAAAAAATTTCCCCAGACGACTCCTAATCCATCGCTATGTCGAATTTTTACGAGATGTTGACTGGAAAATGGTGGCGATTATTTCACTCAGAGTGAGGAATCCTGGATTCGAAATTTTCATTGAATCTGGTATTTCAGATGGTACTCACTGCTTGAAATGATCATGCAAAATCTTAAAAAATTGCTAAGCCTTTCAACCAAACGGTGATTGAACTTCGGAACTTCGCACTTTGCAGCAGAAAGGACTAATTACAAAAATTTTCGTTTTCTGTTTGTGATATGCCCTCGTCCGGGCCTTGTCCATCCCCACTTGTCCAATCAAAATCATGTTGTCCTTTCCTTTTGTCGTTTTAATCCAATTAAATTCATTTCATTTGCTCGTCTCGCAAAGCAGGACGGGAGAAGATATAAAACCAAGATGGGGGCTCGCTGGAAACACTCATTTCCCCTAAACCCATCACAATGGTACACTCTGTGACTAAAAATGGCTGTTTTCGAAAACGGTATCGGAAGTGAATATCCACAAAATGGAAGTTTATGAAAATGCTCCAATGTGAGCAACAGATGTTTTTCCCTCTATTTTGGTACAAAAAGTGGGCATTTTGAAAGAATACAGAAGCTTTGACGAATCAAAAACGGATCACAACACAAAACAGGACAGTGTGAAAGGGGAATAAGTAACCACCAATAAAGTTGAAAAGAAGTAATATTACCTGGTGTAAACATTGGGAATGAAAGAATGGAACTAAATGGATATAACCATGGCTCTGGAATGTTGATGCAAGTTACACTTCTATGCAGCAACACAATGGTACAAAATGATAGTACCTGGGAAAGAAACATTCATTTAAAATGTTCATCATAATAAAAGATGTTGTCAATCTTGCTTATCGACCTTCATTAATGTCAATCTCAATATCATAACTCCACATATTTGCTATGACATATGACAAAGAAACGTGGTAATTAACAAATAAACTTGCATCCAAACACAAATTTGCTCAAAGAAGCATGGAAAGATGGATGGTGAATATCATGCAAGGGGATAGGAAGAGAAACAAATGGGTACAATAGCAAACAAGAACTGTACACATCAAAACCAAGGCAAAAGCACTGAAGTGGAAGTATGCAGGTCACATTGGAAGGATGGCCGATAAGCGATGGGCCAAGAAATGCGCAGAATGGACACCATATGAAAGGGAGTGCAGCAACAGCCAACCAAAAAAGATACGGAGAGATGAAATTGTAGAAAAAGCAAGGGTCAATTGGATGAGAAAAACAGGAAATAGATTATGCCCAAAAACATTGGGGAGGCCAACGGGCTGCAGTGGCCTGAATGGCTAATTGGCTGATGATGAGGATGAATTTAGATGACGAGTTAAAGCTCTTTCTGTATGATATATTGGTTTAATCATATTCTCATGTGACAATCACTTTATTAAAATTACAATCTATTACAGTACATATAAGATGGCTGAAAAACACAGGCTACAAATTCAAAGCATTTTATAAGTAGAAAGAAAAAACTCACATATCCCAAATATAAACAGCATTTTACTGTATACTGCAATTTGGTAATTTCCATATTCCTCTCTTTAACTGAAAAAAACATAGCACAATATTCTAAAGGGTAATTCCATGCTTAAACATCAAAAAGTTGAACTTTTAAGAACAATTTATCATGACCAATTGTGAGAAAAGTTAAACCAAGTTCATTTCATTTCATTTTAAAATATTTATACAGGGTAAGTATTCAATACAAAAAGTGAAGTTGATTTACAAACTGGCCTGTTAATCCATAAGTCAATCCATATCTCCCAAAAATACATATTTTGTTCATGTTTTGGCATTTTGCCTTTCTTGTTATGACTTTTTATCAAAATTGGTTCTCATTGATCGGATGTTGCTGTACAAAGTTGTTGTTGCTGTAACATGAAACTCGCTTCTGAAAACATTTGACAAAACCAAACTTGATTCGAAAATACCTCAAAATGACCTTCCAATCTTGCACGGGTGTGTAAAGGACATCAATGACAGTAATAGTGGAAAGCTGTAGATTATTTTAAAAGAGTTTGCAAACTTTCTGTAAAACAGACAAAAATGTAATAAGTATTACAAACCAACTGTAGTGTGCATTACAAAAAGTTTCCAGTTTAGCCCCAAAATGGAATGAACTCTTTAGAAACCAATAGGCTATGGTTTTTACAAGCTACATGCAACTAAAATCTGATGTACAGTAATTACTTTGCTATACTGTACAAGATAAAAAGAGAATGTTGATTTGAAAAAGTGTACCGCTATCAAGTGACAACGTTTTGTAGTTTCTGTTACGGTAAAAAGGTGCTCTTAATAAAAAGAGAAACAAAAAAGCAATCTATAAGACAAAACAAAGAGGGTGCTCATTAGTGTTGAGTTCAGAAACTTAAAATCCGGTTTAAAACAAAATGCTAATAACTTGATAATTAATCTGAATTTGAGAAATATTATTGACCTATGATGTCTGTTACTTGGAATCACCCTAAAATAAGTCCAATGAAGTTGCTTTAAACGGGAAAAGATCTAATGAGCCCTTGAAAAATAAAGAGGCCTCAATTAATCAAGAATTTTAAGATTAACTCCAATTATTCTAAAACAGTTCAATAAATTTTTGTAAAAAGGAGAAAAAGAATACCTACACATGGAAGAAATTTCATCTTTCAATTTATTGACCTTTCTCTGCAATCTGGCATATTTTGCAAATTCATCCTACAAAAAAAAGCAATCAATGATTTGAAGTTGAAATAGCACTCAATTTACGAGGAGACAAATATCAGTACAAGTTACAAAAAAATCTTATAAGAATGTCCAAAATGGAAAACTTTTGTTGATCGTCATTTCAATAATAAGTAGTCTGTTGACCAAAGCAGAAAAAGTTTGACAGTGTCATGGAAAAGTCATTTGGACAGGGTAAAATCCCAGGCAGAGCCACACTTCTTGAGAATCATGGCAAGGGGTCACAGAATAAGTAAAGCAAATTCTTCTTCTAGAGTCCCAGGCCTTGGTACTAAAACAGCAACTTTACCTTCACCTTTCATCAAGAAGATAACTAAAAAAATTGATGTCACACCTGTGCACTTATTCCCTGTTGTTGTGCTTGGAGATCCTTCAATTCATCTTTCTTCTGTAATATTGTTTCTCTCTTTTCATTTCTAAATCTTGTTAGCTGCAAAATGAACCAAGTCCTTTAGACTCTGAAAACAATCACCAGAGTGAATCTGGTCAATCTAGGCATCTTTCTTTTATTAGTATTATTGTAAATTTTTTTTGTTGGCTATAACTGATAGCTAAAAATATTTAGCTAATTAAGTCCAACACTAAAAAAGTAACAGGGTTTTGACAATGACAACTGTATCAAAACAAGAGCATTTTGTATGGAGAAAAAGTTTCCCTGCACCAACGATCTTCCATCTAGGGAAAATCACAACACCTGTCTCTGGTGTAAATTTTAAAAAAATTGAAGAACAGTTACAAAATTTTGTAACAAGAAAGGGAGTAATGGCCTGGGTGTATGACTATAATTTCCTTTCATATCATTTGTTTCTACTTCTGCCAAGTGAGTCGATAAAAAGGCCCAGATTTGAAGAAACACTGCTACCTGAATATCAAATCAATGATATTGAAAAAGTTGTGTTTTGTTCCTGATATTTCCCATTTGGTTTAGTTATTTACCAGGCTTTAATCAGTCCTACCTTCCTGTCAAAATGGGAGATTCTACAGAAAGCCACTTTTGAAACTTAAAAAATTGAGTGAAAACAACAATCAAGATTTTCCTTTGTTCTTTTTCCTGCCAATTATGACGCTTATAGTTTGTCCTCTTGGGAGAAAAGAATCCCCATGAATAAGTTATTTATACTAGGGGGAAGACCTATCCTTTTCATAAAGAGGAAAGCATGTGCTACAGTGTACTGACTGAAGTCATCCCTGGGAGGGAAACATATCAGGGAAGGTTGCTTGTAATTTTCGCACACTTTTCCAAATTCTCAAAGGAAATTTTTTAAAGGATCCCTTACACAGTCACCATCAGATTTTGCAAAATATCACTGCTTGTATACTCAGGGAACAGTAGGCTTTCAGATGCCAGCCTTTTTTCACTCACCTGGTACATTGGACTGGAAAGTTTCTAGACTACACATGATGGAAGCAAAGATTTGTGCCTAGTGTTGTTTGATCAATAATTACCCTGTCATTCTTTCTTTTTGATGCTTAAAATTGCGCATGAAAGATATTCCGCAAAATGCACAACACAAGGTTGGAAGACTCAACTTCCATTTACTCATATCTACACATCTAGGGTATCGGCGGTAAATTCCGGACGGTTAAGGTTTGGAGGTCTAAGGAGCCAAGACTTTCCTTCCAAATTGAAAAACAAATTTATCACGCTCAACTTACATCATTTTGTGTTTCTTTTCTTAACAGTTTGCAATTTTTTGCATCTTCCTGTGATTTCTGTACCTCTTCCTTTCCGTTGGGTTGTTTAGGCCTAAATTCTCGCGTGGCGGCATAATCCGGACGCAAAGTTGTTTGTCGATTTGACGTGCAAAACGCTATGTTTCGTTGGCGATTCTTTTACATTTCATTCGGTTAGCTCTTGAAAGTTAATTTGTGTGGTTTTCATTGGCATCACTCTGTTTTGCTTGCATATCTGACAAGTTGAATATCGTTGACCCTTTTATCGCAAGAAGCAACGTTGACACCATCTTTTTGAACGCACACAGGAGCACTGTTTGTTTATGAGGGATTTAGATGCAGTGAGCAGGAGTTTATTTCAAAAATTCAAGATATGTGAAAAGATCGAGTAAGAGATGGAGACCATGAAAATAAAATGCAAGTTTACTTTGCGATTGAAGGATTTTGTAAAACGGGTTTCATAAACCGATTGTCCGGCAAATACCGCCGTCCGGAATTTACCGCCGATACCCTAAGCCTAACAAAGGTAGAGTACTTTCGCCCTGAATGGGCCTAATGTCGTTATTCGTCAAAATCACGCGCCCCTCTTTTGACGTGAAATTCAAGGCTCCTGGATTTGATATTTGTCAAAAATTCAATGAAAATGTTTTGCTGACTCATTTCTTCGTGCTGTTCTTTGCCTGTGTTTTGTTAAAGGGGATATTCCAACTTTTCAGGAAGGCTGTCTTCCGTGGACTTGTAAGATTCGCCAAATCTTCCATTTACGTTGACATTGGGTTTAATGGGTCAGTTTGTATTTTTCCACTTTTGCACTTTTGATATCCAGTTAAACTGTTTCACAGTTCAGACCAACCTTTTGAGATTAAATTCTAACATTCATCGCAACATCTCGCAAATTTTCGTTGCTGACATATGGGTCTTTTTCAGGAGGCAGAAAGATCGGGAAAAAGTTCACCCTGAATGGGTCTATTCTTTTCAAACGACTCCACGTAGCGATCCAAGTTCATATGTGCCGGTTTTGTGTCACTTTAGAAAGGAAGGGTGCTGTTATAGTTATTTTGATACATTTTGAGAGTTTTATCAACTTCGGTGCCTCATCAACATTGAGAATCACCACAACTGTTGAGTTTTACGTAAATTTGAGCTTCATTGGCGCAGGAAAGGCACGAGCTGTTTGTCAAAGTCGTGTGTTGTCAAGAATATAAAAAGCCGGATGCCACACACATTTTCTTAAAGTCTACTCAGTATAGTAAATATAGCGAGATTCCTGGCTCCTCTGCTATTAAAGTTTCCTTGCTGAGGCCCTGACAATATTTAGACCCATTCAGGGCGAAAATTGAGGCAAGCTGTTGTTTTTGAGTGCTGCTGCTGTTAGCCAAAGGTTTGGGAGCAAGCGCGAGTAAAAATATTTTCGGCCTTGAAATAACAGTTGACAAGGAAATGAAGTCCACACCCACGAAGAAAACATTCCTGACAGTCATAGTCTTTAATAAGAATATCAGTTCTATTTGTGATACGACCCATTCAGGGCGACAGTGCTCTATTTCAAAAAGTTGAAGCACAGACTCCATCTCATCTGCTTATGGGTTTGGGGAGGGGTTGAGCTTTTACGACAGTGGGAAAAACCAGGCTAGTTTTGACTTGGAGTGATGGGGAACAACCATATTTGCTGTAGCTGGGAAGCCTAGAATCTCACACCTAAAAGGGTGTTGGCAGGGCTCAGTATATTATGAGGCATGCAAAAGGCAGCGGACGGTGGTGCGATTAACTCCGAGTGATTGATACGCTGTGACAAATATAGGTAGCTTACCAAACCAACGAAAGAACGTGAAAATGCAATCAATGTCTCAAAGAAAAATACGATGACAGCTACTGTTACGAAAGCCATTCCATAAAAGTGTTTATTCCATCGTCAAATGTTCACTGAGCTTGTGCCAAACATTGAAATCTCCTAACACTAGGCCCAAACCTCGTTTCTGTAAAGTGTCAATGATGCCTCGTTTTCATTTTTTAAGGAAAACACGGAACGGAAAATACGGACGACAGAATGGGAGCTTGAAGTAAACATTGAACCGGAAAAATGTTTCCACTGTTTGAGAAATCATGAAACAAAAACTGCGAAATTAAGTTAAAAAATTAAAGCTCCATCACCTGGCTGAGGTTTGGCCTTATTTCAAGAATATGATCATAATATACAATGCACAATCTCAAAAGAAGAATTGCCGAGAAGTTCCTTCTTTGGGCTACTGCTAAAACTGTAAGTGCGTTGTTTAGTTAAGTCTACTTTCAATCATCATAAAGTGGAAAATAATGTTTTCTCAGCTCAATCATTGCCCTTTAATGAAGAGGAAATTATTCATTGTAATTATGCTCGGTCATCAATACTGAGCATGAAAATTCAAACCTTACGTTATTGCGAACAGCACATTTTGGGCTTGCTTTTTACCAAACTGAGAAATAGGACTCTTGGCTACGATGTGCTTTCCGAAGGAAATATCTAACCTAAGATTACGAGTAAAGTCGTAAAAATTAACGTGCCACATAGCTTTTCATGTACAAGTTTCCAAGCAGTGCATACATTTCGTTTACTCGACCAGTTGTTGATTAAGACCCTAAAACGGGCACCAAATCATGGAACCGGGAATAGTTGACGAGTGAGGCACACAAATGTGCACAGCGGATATTTAGTATTGTGTGTTTTTCTCAAGCGCTATCCGATAACTGAATTATACTGTTTGTTCCAAACAAATAAACAGAGTTGATAGAGCACATAGTTCTGACATCATACAGGTCTGCTGCCGACAAAATTTGTCAGGAACTATCTCTTCTAGCAGGTACCAACTTCAATAGATGCATGATCTTTTTACGCATTTAGAATGTATGCCATGGTGAAGTTGATGTAATGATTATCCTAAAGTATAATCATGGTATAATTTGTATCCCGCTGATGTATAGTGACCAATCAGCAAACATTGTTTCCACGGGTTCAACAAACTAATCTTTCATTAATGTATGAAATTTCCAGAAAATGACGAAAGCGAAAGAGCGCGAGAATTTTAAGTGGCCCAGCAAGGAAAGTTTGGCCAGTTTTACCTAGATAGTAAATTTTCTATCATAAGATCGAGGTCCTGTTATCCAGAAAGAATCTCACCGACAAAGAATATATGTCAATGATTTATTGTTTTACTCAGCAGAACAAGGGTGCTCTTCTGCAGTGTTGTGATACAGCGTTGTTGCGCAGTGGTGTAATCCTCTGACTTTGCACGCAAACCACGGGAGGCGGATAGAGTTCGATCAAAGGTAAAGCTAATCATGTGAGTGTCATGAGAAGGGATCGATCACGGACTCGATTCAATCCTCAGTATTTCTGCTATCCCGACGGTTGGCACTGAAAATCTCTCCTTTATCTTCATATTCAGAAAGTCCCGCATACCGGACAGTGCTACCATGCAATCAATATATTCAAAACTGCACGGTAATTCTTATATACGTATAGTGGTTAATAAGTTGCTACTTGCTATTCAAAAATCTAAATACCTATGGATATTTTGTGTGGATTTATATCCTTCAATGGAAAACAGGTTTTCACGGTTAACAATTAATATTTTAAAACTTCTAATAATTTTTAGATTGTTTTAAGTTGGTAGACTGGTGGTTTTTGCGGTGTGCTGGTACTTATGCTTGATCAATTGTCTATTTGCAATGTTTATAGATACACAAGTGACGAATGTTCTTATTTAGGGGGTGGAAATATTCAAATGGAGCTGACACCATTTCTTACCTCATGGTCTGCATCCATGACAATCTAAAATAATCAAAGGAAGTCGCTGTAAACTTAAGATGAAATGACGTCAAATCCAATGGGAAACTTATTCTGTTTTGAAAAGGATAGGACAAAGCATGATGGTAAAGTTAGCGTTTGGTTAATGGTAGCCATTTGCGGAACTGAAAGAGGCTGGAAGCAGGAGACAGTCGAAGACTCGAAAGAATGGCTGCAGACAAAGAAACAGTAAAATAGATGAAAATCTCAAGGTAACTGTTTGAAGAAGTTGTAGAGGTTGTAGAGGTTTATGGTTCTCATGTAGGAGACACAACTATGCAAATGCTCCACATGAGGAATATTACAAATGTTCAATAGAGGAAGTTGACTAGAATTCAGTCTGAAAGTTTATTATTTATAGTTAACTGTAAACTCAGAGGATGACACTAAATGACGAATAAGACACTGCTTTGTAAAATGGTTATGTACCCTTATGTATCCGAAAAGCAAAGCTGCGAGTCCAAGACTATTGGAGAAGCAATCATAATTAGAAATTTAACGACAATAACGACAGGCAATCTAATTTTGCATGGTGCTATTTTGATTTTCGTCGTGATGAGAAAACAACCAGAATGTTAACAGAACTTTAGGTGGAGTTGAATTTTCAAATTTCACAGCGCTTGAAAATAAGGGTATCTGATGATGCTCGCACGTCACCGCATATTGTATGACTTTGTTCCCATCCAACTGAAATTATTATGATAAAGAATATCACGTCAACCCCCTGGGATTTAAACCACATGACTTGCTATTCTTATCACGTGTCATGTTATTTTTATGACTATAGTGTGAATATGATTAAGATACAAATATGTTTTGCTATTGGAAACCGAACATTCAGAAGAAAAACATTGGCACTGAGAGAAGACTTGAGAACGAGAGACAAAAGGTGACGAAAGTTTTTGTCACTTAAACTTGTATTTTATTCATTGTACTTTTCGTCGTTGGTGATGGGAAACTGAAGTTACAAGAAAGGAGACATTGGCAAAGATGACTGATGGAATATATCAACACTGAAAAAGAGGGACAGCAAGGTGAGTAGACAAAAAGGTGACTGATTCTCAAAGCTTATTTCTTGTGAAAAGTAACGATAGATGCTTCTGCCTTAGAATATCACCGGGCGATGTAAATTGTGCAAGCTGTTTGAATCCATCGTACAACAAAAAGAGAACAGCATATTGCAAGAAGTGAGTATCGTCAACATAAAACATGCTGCCTGTTGTCTCGAGAGATGATATCTGTTTTACAACATTTACTTAACATCTTTCTGCCTTACAACATGAGTTATCCAGCGAAGTATTAAAATGTTGTTCTCTTTTTCATTCTTGCTGTTAGGGCTTCACGTTAAGCAACATGATCCACTTTTAAAATAAATGCTAAATAATCTTTTTTCAGGAATTCGGGACATTTTCACAGATGTTTCAGATGAATTGAAAAAACATTGAAAAATGCATTTGCAGGTTACTGTGGTTGTTTATTTCACTACTATTAGTTTACATGTCGTTCAGCAACAGATCACCCTTGCAATAGCGACAAATCGGTTTGGGCAGCAAAGCAAGAGACTTTTGGAATGAGCCCAGTAAAAGACCAATTGCAGATGGCTGAACAGAAGAAAGATATATCCCTCTAATGCGAGGTTGACCTTACTTTGCTTGAAGTGCATGAAAAAGAGGCGTATCTATTAGAATCTCTCGGAAAACTTCAACTTTGCTTTATCTTTTCAGAATAAGAATCCAGGAAGCAAAGAATAACAACAACAGCTTTGATAAAGCTAAAGCCAAAATGTCGAAATTTCGATCAATCGCGAAACTGGTTGCGACAACGGAGCGCATGCAAAAGTCGATGAAAAAAGAAAAATTTGAAATATTGAAAAATGACATGAAAGCAAGGAGGCAATCCGTTGCAGTAATACCAGATGGAGATTTGAATAGCAAATATGAACAAGAGGCTGCGTTGGAAAAAGATATGCAAAAATTATACAATGCAAGGTTCGTGCAACAGATTTATTCTTTCCTTAGAGTAGGCTCGGCTCTGGTCAACTTTGTCCACATTTCAGTGTACCGGGAGCTCTAAAAAAGTAGTCTTGTTTGAAAAATCACTAAGACTTGATTTCACAGCCGATTTTCAAAGTTCTTGTTTTGTCAAATAGATCAAGTACTAAATTATTTTCACAGAAATAGTTCATCTTTTAATTGGTTTAAAACTGAGCAAAGTACACTCCTTTTAGGGTTACCTAGTTTTGAATAATCATAGTGCATTGCAAATGGACTGATGCTTGCCATATCAAATTCTTTGTGCATGGAAAGCCTCTAGTTTGGTAATAAATGACAGAAAGAAGCATGCAGTAGTTTTGAAAGCTTCAAATATAGTGAAAGTCTGCAAATGTTTACTCTTAGGAAAGACTGAATATTCTGCCCGGGGTGGTAAAGACAGCGTTTTCGAGCAGCATGAGAAGGCGCTTTGAAAAACATTCACTCTGAAGAGCGTTTTCGAATAGCTTCGTTTTCGGTGACTAAAAACGCTCCTTCCGTGTGGACGCGAAACCAAAGTGGATAGAAGAAGATGTGTTTTCAAAAAGATCCGGATACGCGTGGACGGGGCCTAAAACAATGGTGCTCACAAATTTGTTTAAAATCTGGCGACGGAGCCCCTTGATGTCCTCGATTTTTATTCTCTCTAGGTACGAAATGAGTGATGAAGAACTGGAGCAAATGGGAAGCGGATTGGAAGATTTAATCGAAGAGGAAACTGAGGAGGAGAAAGAATCGAATGATGATGATTATGTATCTGAAAGTGAAGATGAACATGAAATTAAAAAACAAGAAGAGGAACAGAAAAAAGAAACAAAAATCGAGAAAGGAAATGAATCAGATGAAACAGTCGAATTAGATTCAGACATTGAAGAAATGTTGAATAAAGAAAGAGAATTAAAAGGTGTGGGGGCAGAAGGGGATGAGGTATCAAGTACAGATGATGATGATGATGATGATGATGACGCAGCAGAAGCAGAGAGTGATTACGAATTGGAAAAGGTCATTCAATCGGAAGATGATGAAACTGCAGAGGAAAATGAAGGTGATTTGGAGGACGGAAAAAGTGATGGTTCAGAAGTTGATATTAATTATTCGGATTTAGAAGAAGAAGAATATAATAGTGATGCCTTTTCATTCACAGGTGAGTAAGAATCAAATCTGATACCTATTCAAACTTGCACTCTTAAATCACAGGCGGTTACACACCACTGTTGTGCTTGATTACCACAGCTGCCACATGAGGTAGCCAATTCAGAGCCTCCTCTGCAGAACGACAGGAATTTTCCTCAGCAGGAGCATACAAGATGAAGCATAACTGTGGTGTCCAACTACCCAGGCTTAAACTAACTTCATAAACCAGGCTACATCTAACCAATCAAATGGAATCGATTCATTAGATTGACCAATTAGAAGTCCCCATTCGATATAATGGTTTAGTTCAAGTTGTGTTAACTTGCTATGAACGATTCTTCCAGCAGTCTTCAAGTAGCCAGCATTGGTAAAATGATGCTCAACAACAACAGAATCAAAGTGCTGTATTTCATTTACAAGTACCAACAAAAGTTTCTTGCCAATTTAATTGAATTCGGATCCAGAAATGTCTTGTCACATTTGTGATAGAGCTTATAGAATGACATTTCCTTTGTAAATGCATCTAAAGTTATTTCCCAAACTTTAAACTTGAGGCTCGCGTGAGGCAACAAGTAGCATAGGACCAACCTCTGATATCTGCAAAGGAATACAAATAAACAAAGTGTTCAAAACACCTTATCAACAACTCCCATGCAGCCTCTTCAAACACTCCATCAAACCAAGACATAATAGAAACACTCAACGAAGATCCAACCTTGTTGGCATAGGGGATGGGTGCAATATCCTTTACATGAGATGAATAAAACATGATAGTTCCAAGGACAACCACATCTAAAAATAGATTTAGACGACATGCATATCAAATCATGAAAATCTTAAATGAATATTAAAAACTCCATTTTTATGAGATTTCTTTCAAAGTTATCAAATGTGATAATTATGGATAATTGACATATTCATGGTGTTCTTCTTCATTCATACAGATGATTGTGCAAGCCACACTATCCCATGATACTTCTATTTTACCAAAGTCAGCTATCTACAGTAAGCTGATCTTCGCCCGTATCTTATTAAAGACATCAAAAATTTGTCACCATTTCCAATAGCACTTTATGGGTTGCTCGATAAATTCAAAATATCATTTCCCACTTGCCTAAGTTTTGCCATGTTGTCAAAATGTTGATCAATTAAAAATTGGCAATTTAGATAATTTTGGTCAGGTCTGGTGGTTCCATTCAAAATGTGGTGATAAAAACATAACATCCCTCCTTTTGAAATGACTTTTTGGAAAATGGCAAAAGCCGAGACAGGTCAGCCCATCTTGTGCAATTAACTCTGACGAAATGAGCCCTTAGCTATTCAAATTTCAAAACATAGCTAGTCAGTGTTCTAGACTCCTACAAGTCATCAATTTCAGATTATTCAGTGTCCTTGATGTCTACGGATTGCAATTTGTGTTCTCATTTATGACCAAAACAGAGGCTTTGACATAAGAAAGAAATTAAGCCAGAAATCGGCAATGTTTTTCACAGTGAGCTTAAAAAGCAGGCAGCCCTGAAAGAACTAATTTGCTGATTTTCAATCCAACCAAAGATCAGCCATACCTGGGAAAACATCATCTTTCATCTACTTGCAAAAATGGATTTAAGAACTGGCCATGTCATCAAATGCTGGTGATTTTTCAGAGAGGAATACTTTTTGGGGACATCCAATATGAGATTGATTTTATAGAATCTTTAAGTATAGCAAGACCCAAAAATAATTTTGTGAGAAAGCTTGCCCTTTACACATGGTACTCCCTAAATTAAAAAAAAAATAATCAGAGAAGATCTCGCAAGGATTCAGTAGGCCTCTTTTCTGTTACAGGAATGACAGAATCACCGACAGGAAACAATTCAAGAGCTTCAGATCGAAGTGACCTCAGCAGAATGACAAACAGTGTAGGGAGTGGGGTTAGATGGAAGAAAAGAAGGAAACGAAAAGGGAAGCCAAGAAAAGGATCATCATTGAGTTTCAATGAATCAGAAAATGAAGATGTGAATAGTGCTGTTAGGAGCAACGACCCTGTACATGAAGCAACGATAGAAGAGGAACCCGTGCAAGAAGAAGAGGAATCGATCCCTGATCCTATAACTTATTCTCGATCAATCTCAGATATCGAGGAATATGAAAATGATGTATTTGATGTTGATGGAGAGGAGGATAAATGGAAAGGAGGTCATAGTGAAGGATATGGGGATAATGATTCACAAGGAGATTTCTCTATTCCACGAGCAGTTACTCCAGCAAATGTTTCTGATTTAGGAGAAAATGAAGTAAGTTCCGAAGGAGACGATGTTGATGCAAGCGAATTGCATGATTTTGTTAGTGAGGTTATTAGTCGAGCTGCGACTGAATTAAAGAAGGATGCTACGGAGGAGGCAAATAGTAGCGCGGATGCCGGTCAGAAATATGAGGATTGTGAAAATGATGAGAAAGATATTTCCGCAGAACGGGAAACCCAGGATCATAAAATCGATCCTGATGAAAACGAAGGAACTGAGATCAGTGAACGTAGTGAAAGTCACGTGACTGAAGAAAGGACAGCAGATGAAGCGAAATATATTGATGTGGAGAATGATTTGAATATTGCTGGGGAAATAAATAACAATGAACCAGAGAATAATCCTTGTGTAATATCAGATATTGGGTTGACTGAGGGCAAATCAGTGCATGTCCCATATCAACCAAAGTATACTTATCAGAAAATGAGGAAAAAGGAAAAGCGGGTGTTGAAGAAAAAACAACGAATAGAAATTTATGAAAGATCACATGAAATCAAATATCACAAAAAGAAACTTCGGTCAAAATCAAAATTTGATCAACCGGATCCGGAGATACCATCATACAAAGCAAAATTAGAAGCAGAAAAATACAAAGCAGAAACGATTGAAATTATTATTGAAGATTTGTTGGGAATAGCAAATGAAGAAATCGATAAACGAATTCGTGAACGCGAAGAGAAGGAAAAACATGACATTGCTGTATCATTGTTAGATGGATTATTGCTTAAAGTCAACGAGGAAGCAATCTACAGGGAAACAAAGAGACAAACTATTGACTTAGTCACAGGGATCCTTGATGATGTCATGGATATGTGGGAATGTGAAATCGAGGCTAGTGATATGATGAAAGAAGAAAAAAATCTTGAAAGTTTAAGTACTAGTATTGTTAGTGCAACTTTAATGGTTGCAGCACGGGAGATTGCTGGCGAAGGACCTTATACTACAATGCTGAAAAAGGGGCCTAAGTTCAAAACAGTGGAAAAGGAAAGCAAACGAAATGAAAATAAAAGGGGAAAGAAATTGAAGAAAAGGAAAGACAGGAGATCGGGTGTAATGCATAACGAGAAAGAAAATTCGACCGAAATAAACAAGGAACAAAGAGAGACAAACATTGAAAAGAACAGAGAGATAAATGAGGAAGAAATGGACAAACAAAGAGAGAAAGCTAGAGAAGAGAGAGATGTCAAATCAGCAGTATCAAGCAAGGAAAACGGTTTTGTTGCAGAAAGAACGGATAGTGGTATTCAAGAGAGAGAAAATGAAATTGAACGGTTGATCGAAAATAAAACATATATTGAACTAACTGATTGTGATAGTAGTGGAAGAAGTTCAGCTGCAACAATCAAAAGAGGAGAAGGTGAAAGAAAAATAATCGAGAAAGATGATGATCAAGAAACAGCCTCGAATGTTGCAGAAAGTTTAGGATCACGATCTTTACCACAAAAAGATAATGATAATATCATAGCAAGAGAATATCCGCGAGTGAAATTGCAGCAAATGCAAAATAAAGATGACGAAAAACCAGATTTCCTTTTGACTGCGTTGCCAAAAGCTGATAAAAATGATTACACTTTTCAATGGGTTATGAATAATTCTACTGCAGTTCCCAGTCCTCCACGGAAAAACGCAATAAAAGTTCCCAGCCCACCTTCGAAAGAAGCACCAAACAGGAAAATCACTTCAGACGGTAGGAGGAGAAGATTCATGAAAAGAAAGACAACAAACATAGAACGACCTGAAAGTGCATTTAGTGAGGATGTTAGTATTACAAAAGACAATATACTTGATTTCCTGTTTAGGCCTAAATCAGGCCAATCGCAAGCAAGTAATGCAAGTGGGCCATCGATTGTTCAAAGTTGTCCATCTGTGGTTGACAGTGGAAGAGATACTTCGTTCTCAATGCATACGGAGGTTTCCTTAAGCTCGCATGAATCTAACAGAGTGTTTGTGCAAGAAGACCCCATGCCAGAAAATTTTGAACATGATATTCGAGATTACTTCGAGCAGCTTGCTAAAGAGAAAATTGAGCAGAGAAATGAAAGTTTGAGAAGGAAAGCAGAAAGAGAACAGAATGAACAAGAAAATGGAGAATTTGAAAATGAAAATGTTAATGACACGAATGAGCAGGAGGATCCGGAGAATAATGCCTCCCGAGAAACTGAAAAATCTGAAAATTTTTTAGGTGATAATGACAATGATAACGAGGCTAACAACAACGATCAAGGAAACCAACAAGACAGAAATAGGACTGATGCTTCGAACGAGAATGATCAAATAAACAGAAACGAGGCCGATGCTGAGGATGAAAGTGATGTTAGAGGCAAGGGAAACGGGGCAAATACAAACAATGACGAAAAAGAGAATGCCTGCGCAGAGGGCAGTAACGATGAAGCTGAGCTAGTTATCAATTATGAAGATGATGAATCGATTGCAAGCATGGAGACGATTTTACCGAGGGAATCCCCTGGTATTGAGGAAGATCCAAATGAACGATTTCCGACACCTGAAAGTGAACCAGAACCTGAAGAACCTGAGTCTGAAGATGAGGCCTCTGCCGAGGATACCATTGCAAAGAATGTGGTAAAAAGATGGGCATGGAGGACAACAAATATGATCAGATGGAGAAATGTAAAACCAGGTAAAACTTTGAAACAATTTTCTATAGGGTGTCTCAAAAAAATTTGTCGACATTTGATGAAATATTGAAAAATAAGGACAACATGAACAGGCTCATGGAAAGAATAACCCTGTTCCTAAGATTATAAAATAATTTTAGAGACCAGAATCAAGCAAATCGGTTGAAAATTCGCTGAGTTACGAGCTCTTGAAGATAAAAAATATGTGATAGCTGAAACCAGAGCCCCCCCCCCCAGATTACTTGCATTGCAAAAAGCTCGAAGACGTACGTAAGAGAAGCTTATCCAAAGTCATACCTCTCGTTGATATCAGAGAAAACCAAACAGGACTTTAAAGTAAATTATTTCTTGCGATCATTCTCCCTTCTCAAAATTTCCTTAACATTTCGTAAGTCAAAAACAGTGGTTCAAAACAAAATCGGCGAGAGAATGAATCTGTTTCCTCAAAGCATCCACATGCTTGACAGTTAGGTTATCAAAAAGCTGCTTGAATCCTACTTGGTTCACCCTGAAACAATTGAGGAATAACAGAAACGACGGCCTATGGGGCTTTTACGAAAAATACCATTTAGAGGATCTGGTTTCAGCTTTCGCACAAAATTGAACTTCAAAAGCTTGTAACTCCATGAATTTTTAGCGGATTTGCAAGATTCTTGTGTCAAAAATTAATCTAAAATCTAAGAAAAAGGATGACTTGACCAAGGATGCATTCAGCGTATCGTAATTTTTTAGTATTTAAAAAAACGTCGAACAATTCTTTTGAGACACCCTATATATTTTGAGGTCTATCATACACCATTCTTTGTAGTAGTCTTCAAAATACTTCACAAATGACATGAATAAACATTTAATGGATATCTTTCATAATTAACTTTCTTATAATGACCACAGATGACATCAAATATTAAAAGAAAATTGTCAAAATTTGTCTACTGACCCTATATTTGTTGATTCTTTCTGCTCTATTCTTTCCTGTACATGCTCGAGTCTTTTTGTAAAAATAGGACAAATAGGCCTACTATTAGACTCGAGTGTGATCTGGAAAAAATTTAACAGAAAACAACAAGAAAACAACGTAAGTAGGAAAATATTTATAATTTTCTTCAACACTTGATACGATATGTGGTCTGTGCCTGTAAAATATGATTCAAAGGGGAACTGTAATGTCCTTACAGCCAGCAACACAAGTCTTCTATCGGGCATCCTTTCTGACACGGAAATTGAAATTGAAACTGAAACTATCAGATGATCTGAAGCACATCTTATTACATCCGTTTAATCTTATTACATCCGTTTAATCTTATTACATCCGTTTAATCTTATTACATCCGTTTAATCTTATTACATCCGTTTAATCCTATTTCATCCGTTTACAGTTTGCCACTTTAGTTTCTGGTCTTAGCAAACATTTACCGCATGTGTTACACAAATCTTCCACTTTCCTTTATCATCATCTCTGCTTTTCCCAGTCCCTTTTCTATCATTTCGTCTCTTTACTCTCCTCGTCTATCATCTCGCCCTAATTCTAACGTCATACACATGCACAAGAGCGATAATTTCATTTTCTCTTATTTTTGCAGTTGTTAAACCTGGAGCAACGGTGGATGACTACAATGCTGCACTAGTGAATATGAAAAGAAATAGATTCAAAGATTTATCATTGAACAAACCAAAATCCTTTTCTGAGTTGCATAAACCACTTCGAGTGAGAAGTTTTGAAGTAAAACCGGGGGATAGTGCGTCTTCAAATAAATCAACACCAAGGAAAAAAGCAAATTCAACGAAAAGTTCGTCCCCCCGTCTAATTTTACCACCAATAACACTCCAAGCAAACTCGTCGAAGAATATCAAAAGAGCATAAGAAAGAAAAGTAAAAAAGACGAAGAAAGGATTAGTTTTCCCCCTATTCGTCAAGATTCTCTATCGAAGAAACCAGTGGCAGTTCAAAAAGCCGAGGGAGCGTGGTATTAGAATTAATTACACTGGTTCAAGCAAAGTCAGAAAGCGAAGTAGCATGACAGCAGTGCTGCCATGGAGGAGCTAAAAAAACGCTCAAGCTCTCATGAAGGAGAGAGAGAAAAAGGAAAATCAAAGGAAACAGGAACAAGAAGGGACGAGAAACGATAGAAAGGAAGAAATAAGTGAACCCTTTTCCAGAAGTTCAAAATTAGGAGTAGATTTAATTCAGGTGTCTGCTGCTGTATTCAACATTCGCAAGAATATCGCTGCAATGTTACTATTTACCGTTCAACCCTTTCGTAGACAAAACAATTCGACTTCAACTATGGTTCTTAAAGAAGGTTTTAATGATAATGTACTTCCTACAAGGAAGGAAAACATTTTTGAGCAGTGGGATCAAGATTGGCTTTGCGAGTAGAATAAAAGGCAAAATTATTTGACTGATGTCACAATGCAGAAAATACGAGAGAAAGCAGGGCAAACTATGGGTACCAGTTAGCTGCAAGAAAGAACCTGTAATGATGAGAACCTTACCTTCATAGTAGTGAAGTTGAATGCCTATGAACAACATTGTAGATGTACTTTGAATTTGAACTACCACGGAAGAAGAATAGAAGCATCCACGAAGATCTGTTGAAAAATGAAAATCGTATGTAACAGACGATTACGATAAGAATTACGGCAACAAATCTTTTACAAAGATCCAATATGTTCTATTTTAGAATGCCACACATTCATCGAAGATACTCCATTGCATTGCAATGCATCTTGCTAGAACGTTACTCGATGCAATACGTAGCGTAATTGTCTTCCACAAGGAAACAAATTTAAAGACAAGGGAAGTTGAGATACAGTTGTACATAATATTTCTATTGGTGAATTGTCATATAGATAGTTTTGTATCATAGCACAGTTACAACGACTGTAAATAGCAAATAAATAATAATAAGCTAAAACATTGAAAATCCATAAATAAAAATTAATGAAAGGATCGTGCAATGCCAAGCAGCCTTGTTTATGAATAGTATTATTTGCATAGTAGTGTATGCATTGTTTCTGTTTATGCATAGAACACTATGATACAACAAAGTGTCCTTCTGATGTATTACTCGTGATGCTTGTGCAACTTCTAATTGAATAGACCTTTTAGCTATCTAACAAAAGAGTCTGGATCGAGGTTCGATCGAGTGGCGTTAGAGCTTCCGTCATTATTGCGCACATTCGAAAATTGTTCAAAATGGATCAAAATATTGCTCGATCCAGACTCCTGTTCAGAACAGCTAAAATGTCTGTTGTAGTTTGCAAATTTCAGCATTTAAAACTTGCACAAACCGTTAGCAGAAGATTTAAGACAACAAATTTGACAAGAATCGCTTCAGAGGTAGAAAAAAAGCTGAAAGTCTTGTTTTGGTGCAAACTTAACAATGAATTCCAAATGCAAAACTATCCAAAACATACTAAAATGTTTTAGCCAGCAACTTCTAAGAGTATGACACTGAAGCTAATAACTGGAAAATGTAAATTAGTCAACTGTGTATGAAATAAACCAATAAAAAGCATCCTTAGCACATGGACTGGTATTGTGCTTTGAGAACCAATCAAAGTAATGTACCATAATCATTAAGATGACGTAGAGGACCTTTTTGCTAAGATGCATTGCATTCTAATCACGAATCTTCTACGATTCTATAAAGACTTGATTAAACAACGCAATGCATCTTGGATGATTTTCACCGAAAACAGAGCAATCATGACAAGACTGTGCGCGATTTTTCTGTCAGATCTTGAATCTATAAAGGTCTATTAGACAAAGCAATGAACGGTGAATCAAATGCCTGCACTAGCACCCTCTCATCAGGCCCGTTTCGAATATTTAACCTTTCACTGGGGCATCTAAACAGGAATGTAGTCTTGGTGCATTAAATTTATAATTATGAATTGCACTAATCTTGGACTTTAAATTTGAATCGGAATACTATGATTTCTGAAAATACCCTCTCAATTTGCACTTTCCTCTTTGGTCTCGCCTGTCAGTAGGAAAAGTAAATGAACTTACTGGTACTATAGAGAACACGTTACCACTGCTGTTGACCATAATACATAACTGAAAGCAGCACAGTGCGTAAATTTAAAATGCGGAACAACATGAGGCTCAGTCAGTCAAATAAATGGTTGAATGCAATGACCTGTTTCAGTTGAATATGAAAGTACATTGAATATAAAATACTGAATATAGAGATATTACGTGAACTAATTGGATGAATTGCATCTCTCTTTTGCATATATGTGAATAAAAAAGTACGTTTCCTTGGAAATAAACAAATCAGGATGCCAAACATGCAGGAGATGAAATCTTTAATAAATGATTTGCAATGTGAGGTTGATATATTTAGACAAGCAGCGGCAAATGTTTGATAAATCATTCCAGGCAGTGACTCCCTAGTCATGATACATCTTCGATATTTTGATGACATAATTATCCATCCTTAAAGAGAAGTGATTTTAAAAAGCAAAGAAGATTCATGATTGAAAGGTAAGTTTTTGCTATCAAATGTTGATTATCATTAACTATCTCAATCAAATCGCACAATCAAAATCTTCAATAATGAACTTTTCATATCTAGCATCAATAAAATGAAATAATAATGAGCATTTTCATATCTATTTAAGATTGATTTCATATTTATTTAAGATTGAAAACTGATCTTAACAGCAAAATATTCTCTAGTTAGAGAGAGACCTTTTAATTCGATGTTTCAGTATTGCTTCGGCAATTGCTTCGTTTCTTTCCTTGTTCCTTTCATGTTGATCATCATAGATTATTAACTATGGGATAATGTTAATGGATAAGTAGTTTGAACACCGATTGGAATAATGTTCTGTCTGTTTTCTAGAATGAAAGGCAACAACGACTGCAAAGAAATAAAGAAGCTAGTTAAAAAGTTTACCAGATATCCAAAAGAAAGCATTTGAAGTACGAGAAGTTGCTTCAACTGCAACATAGACAAACAAGACACTTCGTCAAGAAACTTGGTCAAGAAACTTCGCTAACAAAATTCGCCACGAAAATTTTATGAGAAAGTTCGCTACAAAACTTCGTAAAGAAACGCCGATAAGAAACCTCTTCGAGAAACCTTGTCGAGAAACTTTGGAGGGAAATTTCGTCAAGAAACATTCCAAAGAAACCTCGCCAAGAAACTTTCAAAAGAAACCTCGTCACAAAACTTTAAAAAGAAACTTTGTCAAAAAACATTGCCAAGAAGCTTTTCAAACAAATTAAGTCAAGAAACTGCACCACTTTGTCAGGAAATGTTTGAAAGTAACTTGGCCAGGAGAGATCACTAAGAAGAATTGTCAAGAAACTTGGAAAGGAATTTGGTCAAGGAACTTCACTGAGAAACCCTGCCAGGAAACGTTGTCAAGAAACTCTGTCAGGAAACTTCATCAAGAAACCTCCGTCAATATAGAGTAATGGCGGAGAATGCAGAGAAAGTAAAAAAACTTACCAAAACCAGAGGAAATGAGTTGAAAGTGAAAAAAGATAAAAAGAAGACGGCTCAAACTCCGAGTAAGACCTCTCGAAAATCTAATCGCAAGAAAGCTGGCAAAAGTACAGTAAGCAAGAAAACTGGACGTAAAAAGAAAGCTAACAAAGCTGAAGCGGAAAAGAAAGAAAACATCGCAGATGAACAATCGGAACAAGAGAATAAAGATGACATTATGCCACTGAAGGAAAGAATTGAAACTAATGGTCAAATACCAAAAAGAAACATCACCCCGGACAGAAGGATATCATTACCAGTCATACCAACTGGACAATTGAATAACGGACGCAACAGCAAGTCACCGAGTATGAATGAGGCACCAAGAAGAATATCGCTTCCTCTTATTAAGGAAGACAATTTAGTGACATCACAAAGTGGAAACGCCGAGGATAGTGGAAGGGGGTATGATGGAAAGACACGTTATAATGGTTTCATGGAGGGAATAACTAAGAATGGAAATGACTTAGACGGGGGTAATGTAACTACGGCTGAGAAAAATGGTAATGATAACAATAATGATGAAAGTAGTGATGATAATGCGGAATTTCGTCACATAGGGAAAAAAACAGGGAAAGCTGCAATGTTTGGTAAACATTTGATGGATGAATTAAATTTACGATATTTACAAGCAGTTTTGAATGATCCGGATTATAATGATAAATATAAAAGATTTGCAACTCCAGATTTAAAAACAGATGAAGAAGACGAAAATGATATTTTACAAGATTTTCATGATGGAGTTAAAACACCTACGATATCAGTTAGTGAAAAATCTGTGAAAGGTGATGATGATGATGATGATTCGACAGAAACTGAGCTCGCTGGCAGCAACGAGGATGATGATGATGATGATGACGATAGTGTTTCTTCTGGTGAACTGGATGCTGTAAGTCTGCTATTTTCTTATAAAAGGAGCCTCGATTGAGCAATATTCTTATACATTCTTATTCTTATATGAAAGGTAAATTGATTCCATGGCCGTACTTATGGCTATTGATGGTAGCATTTTCTTAATTTTTAGGTCTAAATGATGACTGACTTTACCAAACAAAATATTGACATTTAAGAAAGCCTTTGATCAATAGATTGGTATTTCACTTTTGAACATTGGCCACGTATGTTTATTTCACATCCTGCCAAAGGCGATAACTTCTTCCAATCACCCAGCACAATGTATATTAGGAACACACATAATAACGTCTCTTACCCCCTCCTATTCCAAATTGCGTTTATGTGTAATAAACTACTCCTTTCCAAAAGTAGAATCTCTAACATCGTTGTTAACTATGCAAATGCCTGGCACTAATGTGAATGTTTTTCTCATTCTAGATACCCGAAGATGTCAAACAAATGATTTTAGAGAAAGAAGACGAAAAAAATGATGTCAATGAAGATTTGGTGAATTTAGGAATTTGGAAGGCAGAAGATTTCGTAGAACAAGCACAAGACGCTGATGATGAAAAAAGTGAAGATGATTGGAGTATTAAAACAGTAGAAGAAGCGGAAGAGGAAAACCATAACGAATTCCCTGTTACGCCCCCTCCAACCCCTCCCCCACCCCCGAGAAAAGAAACTCCTCCTTATATGAAAACCCTACCAATCGGTGATACCCCAGATATAGAGATTTCCTCGAGCAGCGAAAGTGAAGCAAGTTTTATTTATAGTATTTATGCATCACAATTTGATGAGTATGAAAGCGATGTTTTTGGATCAAGATTACAAGAAAATCTCTTTTTTTTACCATCCATTTACAGCGATGCTGGAGATTCAGATATGTTTTATTGTGTGCCAAGATCAACAGTTTCACAGCATCCATCAAGTGACTATTTCCATAAAAGCAAACGGGGAAAAAAGCGAAGAAAGAAGACGGATAATGACAACACTGATCAAACTGCCGGGAAAGTAAAAAGATGCAAAACATTGAAAGAACTAAATGAACAATTCGTGCAGGCTGCAATGATGAAATTCGCAGTACGAGACGCAGCTATTATCCAGTATGGAGGCGCAACGAAAGCGTTTAGGTTGAGAATGGCGAAGCTGGGCAAAGACCCAAAGAAACGTGACAATGAAATAAATGAAAAAATTGAAAGGAAAATCAGAAAGAGGTTACGTCGTAAAAAGAAAACGGATGAGCTGACAAGACAGAATGTGGAAAAATTGCCGAATATAAGCAAAGCAGCTAAAGTGTTAAGGTGGATAACTATTCATAAAAAAGGGGAAAATAAAGATTTGAATGTCGTTTATGAGAATGGTTGGATGGGAAATGATGATCTCGGTAAATCAATGAGATTGAGAGAAGGGATGGGGGAACAAGGGTTGAAAAAACGTGCATCGTTGGGACTGAAGAGTATTGAAGGGGATGAGGATGAGGTGGTAAATGAAGGAAGGCAAGGGATCAAGTATGAGTTAGAAAAAGAAGACACCCTTCTAGAGAGAGGAAGCAAAAGAGGGGAAAACGAGCAAGTTGGGGGAAGAAGGAAAAAGAAGCTACGTAAGAAACGTAAAAGATGGCAAAAAGATCATACGTCAAAGAAGAATGAGGACGGATCTGAAGAATCGTTTGTTATCGTAAAACACTGGCAATTAGAGAAGAAACAACTTCCAAAGGATAATGATGAGATTGATCAAGGTAATGATGATGATGATTATGATTATGATGACATTGAAGATTTTTCACCACAAAGCGATCATTCAAGTGATAAGAAGAAACAACAACAACTACAAAGTGATGACGCAGATTCAGATGTATCAATCATTCCACCTGATTCGCCAGTGTCACAAAGGAAACAGCAGCCTCGTTTTCCAACACCAGACACAGAACCAGAGGCTGAGCCTGAACCAATAGAAGAAGAGGAAGAAAAGGATGAAGTTGCAAGGACACCCGTGAGTGATGAGAGGAAAAGAAAAAATGAGGCAGCTATGAACTGGAAGAAACTGAAGCCAGGTAAAATCTTTTCTATTCTCATGTCTAAATATTTCTTTTCCTTCGATCAAGGTAGAATGATTATGATTATGATCGTGATGAGTCCCAGAAGTACCTCATGAAAACGAGATTTACACAAAAACCGAACAGGTCTGGCAACACATCAATGGCGGTAACCATGGTAATGCAATCGGTCTGCTTCCACGTCATTTAAAGGAGATACTTCAGAATTGAAGACAAAATCTGTTAAGGTTTGTTTACCCCCAATTCAAGTCATGTGATCAATCTCTTGATAAAACTTCTTTTCATTTCTCCAACATATTTTGTGTCATGCAAAGTTGTGCCATGAATACAAAAAGTAGAATAATACGGAAACTTCCCAAGAGTATGGTCACATGGCTTGAAATTGGTAAAACAAACCTGAGCCGATTAGGTCTGTTGAAGACAAAGTGGCAAGGTGGTCTAAAATGAAATAATGATGCATATTGGCAATGCTTCCAAGGATTAAACATCTTTGGAGTCTCGTAGTCTAACTGACTAGTGTCTAGAGAGAAGCTTGTGAATGAATACGTTTGCTGCTCAGTGCATCGTTTCAATATTTTGAAGCATATTAAATAATTTGTTATAACTAGCCCGGGTGATCCAGATACGCTGTTTGATAAATCGCACAAAAATTCTATACAAGCATATTTCAGCTCCATCGTCTAATTGAGGTTTAAACTTAACTTTGAATACCGTTCTTATAATCTCACCTGCCCTATTTGTTGATATGACCCAAAGATAGCTAAGAAGGCACTTACCGTTTCTAACGAAGCTTATGGTAGCTACTTATTGGGAATGTTTCATTTGTGATAAGCTGATGCAGTGTAAAATGAATAATTCTTCAAAATCAAGTTAAACCCTCAATTAGGCAATGAAGTTGTCATTTTCATATCAGCGTTATAGTTGTTGTATTACGATTTTTTCAAAGAGTGGAGACGTTTTCTGACTCAAATAGAATGATGATTAGAACATTTTCATCAGAAACTGTCCAAAGAGGCACAGAATAGACAATTGTTCTAAAGATTGCGTCAAGGAATTTTTAAGCAAGACTCTCTGTAGTATCGACCAATCATCATCAAAAAATCAGCCAATAATAATCAATCAAATATCAGTGTGACGCAAGGCATCATGGTAAAAAATTCCTGTCTGCCATCCTTAACGCAATCATCTATTGTTTCGCACTCTGGTACATAAAAAGTAGAATATCTACCTCTGAAAGCAAGTTGAATCTTCTTCTCTCGGCAGGGATTCGTCTACACCAACGTCGCAATGCAATCAACATTCAATTTTCTGAAATCACTCGAATCCTGTTTTCACAGCTGTCACTGAAGACAAAAGAATATTCGAAATTACCGCCAATCAGAAAGAAGTCACGCGTTCTCTCCAAGTTGAACAGTTACAGTAACAACACAACACCAAGAGGCAAAGAAAGTAGGCAAGCAAGACAAAGGCATGTTACACCTACTGATTCAATAAACAGTAGAAGCGGTCAAAATTAATTTCTTTCATTAAAGTAGCAAAGAACTATCGAGAACATTTTCCCTAGAACTCAACAAAGGTGGGCCAGTAATAATTGCCTTATCTACGAGTCACGACATGAAAACATTAAGTTTTCTGTGTTTCGCGTTAGCTTAGTTATCAAGTAAAAAACATTGTTCTCGTTATGCATCTAAAAAAACTGACATTTCTCAGTAATGGAGTTCATTTTTTCAAGAAACCAAATCAAAATCTGAGAAATGTTTATCAGTCTGTCATACAGTACTCGTTTCTCTTGCCAATAGTCTTGTTTAGTTTGGCAGTCCTTAGACTTAACATTGGCAACCTTATTCTTAGTTTCTTCGTATAAATAGTGCATTTTATACGTAGATAGACAATGACTACAAAATAATTTTTTGCATTGATGTATACAATAGGTACACATATCACTTTTTACATTTATCTTCAGGCCATGTTTCTTTGTTCCTTTTTGAAAATTTCTTCAGTACGAAACTTCTGACCATGGAAGTGGATCCAGCACCCAAATTTTGGTCCAATTGAAAATTTACATATTCCTAGGGTTTGCGATTTCGATATTATGACGACAATAGATTTGAGAATTTGTAAGAGACTTGACCGTGAAAAATCGCTCAGGGTGTCTCAGCAACTATTCACGGTCAAATCCCTTTAATAAATATTCAAATTTGCTTTCCCTATAAAATTGGAATCACTTGTACCAAATTTATGACAATTTGCAGTTAGATTAAAATTTGGGTGCTGAACCCGGGGTCAGAAATTTCATAAGATGCAAGCTAAAGAAATTTGAAAGTTTCCAACGAGGCTGGGACGAGGCTGCTTAGTTGAAAAAGTGTATTAAATTGAGATATACTTCAATGCAATCTTTCGAAATAAACTTGACTAAAAAGTTGAGAAGAGGCCGAAAGGAAGACATGCAATTGTGATGGAAGTAAACGCAAACACAAGCAGCAAAAGTGAGGTGTTGTCCGTCCCACGAGATGTCAGTCCCAAATAGAGGTGAGAGAGTTCTAACTTTCCTTTAGAGCGGAAGGCACTACTTCTACTTCCAAAGACAAGGATGAAAAAACAAGACGAATTGAAAGTCGAGTGTCATCCTTTCTTAGAAAGATCAGCATTTACCCACCTCTTTCAGGACTGACCTCTCTTGGGGTGGACGGACGCTACATCTGTCTAGCGCTATTGTCTTTCTTCCTCATGGCCCTCTCCCCCTATGTGATTGGGCCTCTTTATAATTTGTTGTTGCCGCGTAATCATACCTTAAAGCAGGCATATAGGCAGGGGACAGTAAGGCAGGGTACATTTTTAGGTGGGCCCATCAAGAATTCCATATTTTCCAAGTCTGTAAAACTTGTCTGAAACAAGACAACGCCTTCGGAAAACCAAGATCGCCTTCAGTGGTACATAGACGTAGGAACCGGGGGCACAGGGGGCATGTACCCCCAAGATTTTGCAAAAAACAAAGAAGTGCCATGTGTGGTTTTAGAAAATGTTCCCTTCTTCTTGAAGAAGAAAGTGCTATCGAAAAGTCATACCCCTGAGTTTGAGACGCCTCCTACGTCCCTGACTTGCTAGCGTCATGAAATCTGAATGGTTTCCCTGGAACTGTAAGCCGGCGTTGAAAGAAATCTATGGCAATGTTGCCATGGTGACATTACATCATACAGCCACAACCCCGGGCCACAACTGAGTTCGTTAATTAAATATGGAGTTGTCTCAAAACCACAAAGGCAAGCTTATCGCTAAAAATTTGTGAACAGTTAAACACGTCCATCGTTTTGAAAATTTGAACTTAAAAACGTTTCTGTCGAACGAGTGCAGAGTTGACTGGCTTTTGATACTTGCATTTTGATACTCTGATACTAAGCTTGTGCAAAATCTAACCGAATTCAAATCAACGCCTCGCTTTGGGAGCAAACAGGTCTTGAGAACGAGGAGAATCCGGTTTTGTTTTTATTTGAGAGCTCCGCTGTTTGCAAGCGCACGAGGGGATTGCAGGCAGACGGAAACGCGAGTTGTTTCTGAGAAACACGGGCAAGTAACTGAACGGAAGAAATTCGAAGTACATGTACATCGGACACTTTGTTGAGAGGTAAGCCAAGTTCGAAATGGGTTTAAAGATAGATACCAATAAGTCTATTTTAAGAATATATGCTTCGAAAAACAGATTTCACAAATTTGAAAATTTTTCGGTGACGAATTCTGCATACAATAATCGAACGACTAAGCAACGACGAGTTTATGAATAAGTTTATCATGAGAAATAAAACAAAAGGACCTGTAACTCGTTTCATGATTTGATTCTAAAATGTTTTTAAAATTTTATCATCTATCCCACCTGCCAAGCGTTCTTTGTTTTTGTAACAATTTTCGCAGATGAAAATAATGGAGATTGACAACAAATATTTGCCGTGTTAGGCCAATAGTTTCCTACTTTCTGGTGGATGTTTGAAAACGAGGGGGCGTACGATGAAACACTTGAACATGGCGAAATGTATGATGACGTACACGGCGAAGGTTTTGCATAGCTTCTTAATTCATACGAAAGTTTCTTAATTCAGCAACATCATACCAGGATCAATATGATCTTTCAGACATAGTACTACGGTTTCTTAAAACTTCTCATAAAGAAAAAATCTATAATGCCACAACACAAGGTGACAACATTGAATCAACAAAATTTAAGCGCAAAGGTCCTAAAAACAGAGAGTCAAAACAAACCTCCAGAGATTGGATTGGGTTTGTTGCTTTGTCTCAAGTCAAAAATTCCAGACACACTGTGCTAACCACATAGAATATCAATATCTTGGGCTTTCCACCACGTACGTAAAATGGAAAATAATTCTAACGGGAAGAAGGCAACTTTGGCAAGCTGTTGAAGTTGTAATGATGTTTTCCCAATTTTGTGGTCAATTTATCAGCGGCATAAATGTAACATGACATTAAAAGTACCGCTATTTTGAAAGAATGTTTCCAATAAACTAAAACAGTACTTTGGTTGTCTTTGTCTTTAAATGACAAATGAAATTATTTCATTCATTTCCTCTATTGCTTTAAACCCCGAACTTTCAGAGAGATTACGCATAATAACTGTATTTTGCAAAACAGCCTTCTGTTCAAAAACCATTCACTTATTCTGGAATTCATAGCCCTTACACTCCATGTAAGTTAACATTTTAAAACACTTAATAAATTTTGTTGTAAGAAACCACTTGTAACAAACTGGCCGCTCGACATTTCAAAAATTGTAAACGGGATTAGAGGCTAAGGAACCTCATAATTTGTCGTTTCAAAAAACCAGCAACAAACTCCAGATTTAAGTTTCTCATGAAAGAAAATATGTGAATTCCACTATTGGACTTTCCATGCAACCTTCAGAGTTCTAGCCTGCGTTTGGTCTGCGACGCAGGCTATCAGAGTACACCCTAAAGTTGAATACAAACAAACGCCTCTGCAAGCAGCAAAAACAGTTCAACTTGAACGAGAAAATGAAACAGTAATTGTTTCATGATTTAAAAATTTTGCATTTCAAAGGTTGAAAACAAAGAAGTATCCATGATATCTAAATATTAGATTTAATTCTCTCTATGTTAAATATTTTTGGTTTTGTGAGTAGTGAAGGCCACTGACGTTGTAAGTAGGGCTGCCCTTGTCAAGAACAAAATGGATTGAAGCAGGATTGAATTACAACGGGACAAATGTTGATGGTCACTGAACGTGTAGCTGTTACAGTATCAATCTTTCGTCGGTAACGACAAACAGTTCCAGTTATTATACAAAGATTCAAATTAACTCAGTTTTTATAAAGACTGCTTGTTGAAATATGGAGAGCCCAGCTGATATCGATCTCTAGTTTGTAACTACAAGCAGCTTTAAAATCAACTTTGCTTTTCTTCAGGTTGTTGAAGTAATTACGGAGTGAAAGTTGAAGAGAAATGGCGAAGCTATACATTGATAAAGCGGATATCAGATCGAAAACTACTTGGTTCTATGTTTTAATGGTAAGAAAGAATTTACTCCAAGTTCTTCTTGTTGCCTACATTTAAAGACGACATAATAGGGAAGGAGTAACAATTTTTGTGGATGTATTGACGTATAAATACAGAGAAATTCAACCATTTTCCATATCGAAGAGTTGAGCACTCATCGTAAAAAATAACTTGTTTCTGTCAGTAACGTTTTGCGAGCGAGTAAATTGGACGGAAATGAAGCAGAAAGTGAATTGGGAATTGTAACTTGTTGCAGGGTTTGAGGAAAAATCTTTGACAAACTCTGAGCAGTAGACCAGTCAAAATTTAGTATAAAGTTAGCTAATGGAAATAAATATAGCTAAGTCAAGAGCTGAATATGAAATTTGCCTATTGCATCTGATGATTTCAACACGAGCATAGATATTGTTTAACTTAGAGGAACAATAGCGTCCGACCGACGGCATATCTGGTTCTATTTATAGACTACCTCTCCTGAGCTCCGTCACCGAACTTCAAGCAGACACATTAATGTACTTTGCTTTCAAGGAGGTCCAATTTTCGAGAGAAGTGTGAATTTAAAAGGATTTCAAAATTCATTAATGATTTAAACATTTCTAATCAACTATTTGTTTCATTGGTTTTAAAGTACTTAAGAATTTTCAAGCAACAGAAACCGCAAACAAATCAGATCAAATTTTTTGCCATTCAGAGATTATACTAGGATGTTATCACGTGATTTAATGTGACTATTAGTCTTTGTTTCCTTGGCAACCCTGTGAACTACTTCCAACGTCATCTTTTCCATATTCAAAGTGGAAATATTCCATATTCATAGGAAAATTGAGAACTAAAGGGGAAAACTAACATCACAAAGTCCCTTCCATCTTGTCGTACACAATAGATTCAGCAAAACAGAGACAAAATTTTAACTAATAAATAAAACCGGTTCTAACTTAGGGGGACTGGGGCAATCTAAAACTAAGCTGTTGTCTTTGATTCTTTTCGATTGGCGAAAGCAAAGGAACATCGCTGTAAATCTTGAGAAAGCGGATGAGAAAAGAAGACAATTCTTGCTTTCGAAATAAATAAGACGATCCAGTTATTACATTATCCAGTAATTATTATTCATTTCGAAAGTAAGCAATGTCTTCTTTTCTCATGCTCGTTTTCATTTTGAGATATACGACAATGCTGCGTTTTCCAAATTCAACACCACATTCGACACCCTTCGACATCGCTATTTGTTGATATGAACAGAGACTAATATGTCTCCGTTCTTCCACTCTACAGACGTGATCTGACACCAAACTTTGAGGCAGCAATTAAAGCAAACTTCTATGGTTGCTTAAAATTTTCAGAGTAAGAACTTTTGCTGATGTTGTACTTAATTAGTTGCTGCAAACTGACTAAAATAAAGATATTGCAAATTGACTACTCAGGCACGCAACTAGGATATTTCAAGGGCAGGGGTTTTGTTGTAGAAATTGGGCATAAAGATATTGGATTTCCAATTGACACATTCAGGGCAATCGCATGATTTGTGTACATTTTCCTATGTTTTCAAGGGAGTCAAGCAATAATCTAGGGGTAAACTAGAGTACTATCGCCCTTATCAGACCACCTTTCAGAAAACTAAGATTTTTGGAGCGGTCAAAGAAGTTCTGGAAGGGAACTCACCTTGAATAGGCTTCTCAACTCTATCTAACTACAAACCTCAAAGTGAGATCTGTACCATCCGTTTCCTCATTGTGATGTTGGAACCAAACAAATACCGACCGATCTGAAACGCCTAAATTAGGCCGTATCGCCCTTGTCAGACCACCACAGAAAACGATGAATTCAGCACATCAAAAACTTTCCAAGGCTGTTGACAGTTCAACAAAGTATTTACTACTTTCTCAGAAAGCCAGAAAGTTACATGACCAATTCTAATTCGACTGAAAATGATTTCAAAATATTGTTAATTTCACTCCCGCTTTTAACTCTCTTATCCTTGACCTCAGTCAACTCTAACCACACGTTGCGTCAATAGTCTACAAAACTAAAGCGTTTCATGCGGTGGACGCACCTGGGCGGCATAATGTCAGTTACAGTGCTCTTCCAAAAGGAACCTTAGGTCTCGCAATTTGTGTGCGATTCTCGAAATTTCTTTGGATATGAAACGAGGAGAGTTGGAGGGAGCATTCATGAAGACTATTCTATGTTAACTGAAAGACATATTGAGAAACGACACAAAATAGACATGGTGCGTGGAAACATCAAAGGAAATGTGAATTGTACTTACACCTTCGTTGCAGGTAGGTCAACTTCAAAACTTTATTGCAAGTCTTCTGAGCAAAATAGAACAGCGAAAGCGAAGAAATATCGAAGAGATGACATCAGCAAACAACTTTCGCGCGCTTTTTGGAAAAGCTAGGCCCAAGCTCCCTTTGAGTTTAACATTTTACTCAAGACTGTTGCACAACACTGAATCGATGGTGGTCTGATAGGGGCGATATTACTCTACTATCTGCCAATGGGCTAGTTTTCTGAAGATAATGATAACAGAATCAACTATAAGTGAAAAAATTCAGTCAACAGCTAAGGTAAAAAGACATCTATCTGGTTTAAGTCTGCACTGAAGTTGACTATTCAAACAAAATGTTCAACAATCTAATCGACTGGCCTGATGAGAATAGGGCAAAATTACCTTCCTTGCCAAAAAGGGCAGGGGTTGAAACCCCCACAACCCCTCCCTTAGATGCGCCCCTGCTACTACAATAAAGATATTGTGTCCAATTTTGTAGGTAAAAGCTCCAGTAGAAATATATGAATTCAATACAGATGAATTTGAAGATGAAAACCCATTTGTTTCTGCTCCATTTCTGATCGATGGGGATGTGAAGATATGGGGAAGGTTTGTATCAAATCTGTTATGGGTCGTTCAAAACACGTCTTTAATGGTGCTGCCCACCGTAATAGTCAAGGTACCAAAATCAAATGCGAAATTACAGCAATTTGCAGTCTACCTAATGTTTCTTTTAAGAATGATTGGGGAATCAAAAAAGTTAGCAATTTTGGTGGGCTGACGAATAAAACCTATGTGGGTGATATTTGAAACTAAAACGTAAATCCATCAGTCAAAGCAGTCAAATGATAACTTAGATGAGAAAATTCTGTTTGATGAAATCACTTATTTTCAAGACCCCCAAATTAGAAAAAAGTCCGTAATTGGCTTGCATGGGAATCAAGAATTCCACATTCCATTATGTACCATGATTTATTTGGCATTGAAATCTAAGTTCAATGCAATTTTCAGTTTCAGAAATAGAAATTTCAACTTCAATAGCAAGTAAATCATGGACCAGAATGGCACGTGGAATTCTGGTTCTCATACATGTCCCTGAAAGACGTTTTTCTAATTTTCTTGTCTTAGAGATGAATGATTTTAACATACATGATTTTCTCACCGAAGCTGGCCTTTGGCTAATAGATTGATATTCTAGTGTTGAATAGAACTGGTTGCGAATTTTCATTCCAATCCTGCCAAACGTCGAAACTTTTCTTTGACTCAGCCGGTAGATAAAAAATCCGTTGATGTTTTCCTTATTCTATAAAAACTGTCATCATTTTTCCTCAAAGAAAGAATGATATTCAAAGTCCTGCTAAATTGTTACAGTATTTCAATCTGAATGAGTTAAACCAATACACTTTGTTTTTTCAAATTAGTCAAGCAACGATTTCATACATCGCTGAGAAATACAGCAACTTCGAAGAATTTGGTAAAACAGCGGAGGAACGAGCAAAATTTGAATCAATCGTATCCTGGGCAAACACTACTCTCTACAGGTAATGAATTTGATCAACTTACATCCGTACTAAATGTTATTATCATTTATCAGGTTTTTCGCTAGCTATTTAACGGAACTTCGCAATTTTATCGAGAAATTTCTACAATATGGAAGGGTGTGTTTGATTGGTAAGTATAAACCAAGGAAATTCTGAAAACAGTAGACTTATTCGCTATTGAGGCTTGCTAATGATAATGAAAATCTCACCAAAGTCTGCCAAACCTGCTGCTTTTTCAAGCAGAAGGTTCAGAAGCCCTTACCAGACCTACCGTTTGCGAATTTCGGAGTCAATCAAACACAAATTACGAGATTACCTTTTGTTTTCCGAATTTTGCTAATCAAACACACCCCAAAAGAAACCTTATGCCAGAAAAGTACAAATAAAAATGATAACTATTTAGTGTAATAGTTTTTCTGATGAAAAAACAAAATAAAAGACTAATGCAAGCTTGTCTTTACTTTCTTCGTCAAGATCCGTGCATGTCGATTTGGTTCGACCCCAAATTTGTGACAAAGATGCTCTTCTTGGAACAGACAAAGACTCACAAATCGAATTTGGCAGAAATGGAATAACAGAACATTTTGATACCCTAGAGACAGCATATTTTCAAACGAATGACTTTATATACGGAAAAGAGCCAGGCTTTATCGATTACTACATTGGAATGTTATTGTCAGATTTAGAGAAGGTAGACTTTGATTTTTCAAAATGGCCGAAAACAGCGAAATGGTTTAAAGACATGAAAAGTAAAGTGAGTGAGAGAATTGGCCAGTTTCAAGAACAAGAAATCAAAAGCTCGAAGCAAGGATAAAAAGAAGAACGTGGTTTAAATAAAGTAGATATCTAATATATAGATTTGAAGATATGCAAAAACTGTCAAATTGATTGCTTTGTTCGCTTGCTGTTGTTCTGTTTCTACATAAGATAAGAACTTTATGAATTGGAAAAATATTTGATCAGTGCAACTGATATTCTGAAACTAGTTAAGATATCAATATTTGCCTGTAAACATGTAACCATAGCAAATGGGCCTGAGGTAACCTTCAAGCATTGAATCAAAGGAAGATGTTACAGCCGCGTGTACAACCCTTTTCAAAGTTGGACGACTTTCCAGTTATGTGACCGGATCTTCAAGTTAATCTAGTTCTGTTATCATCATGTAATTTATCGTCCTTTTGCTACTAAATGAATAGCGTTAACTGGGGGTAAGAAATTTAAAGATATGGCCTATATCTAAGATGTTTCAAAGAAATGATTTTTGATTGAAGGTGTTGTGACGCAGCGGTGTAATCCTTGACTTCACAGCCGGAACAGTCAGGCGGACAAGGTTCGATCCCCGGTAGAGCTCAACCATATGAGCGTTATCACATTGATCTCGGACTCGATTAGGTCCTTTCTTCTCCTGTGATCCCAGTGCTTGCTTCTTTTAAAAACTTCAAGAAAAATTGTCAAAAACTCATAATCTATCATAATCTATCTTAGACACTATCGCAATCTCCAAACTGTTTGACCCAAAGTGAAATAATTTCCGAGAAAATCATTAGTTTATGGATGTCTACGACATGGTATCAAGCAAAAGTCTGTCACTTTTGTGGTTTGTGATTTAAAAATTTGATGACGTCACATCCTCAAACGAGCTCAATTGTCAAATACGCTGTAATTTCAAAAACTATTCAAAATTTCCGAAAAGCTAGACAGCAGCATTATCAGTATGCAGCTAAAGTTTCTTTTAAGCCATACAGTTGGAAGTAAAAGGTCACAGAATTTTACATCCACCATTTTATGCCGATTTGAAGACTTAGAAGCTATGCTTGATGTATGCATGCTGAATATATTAAGTGATCATCAATACTGAGTGGGCTTGCGAAGAGTAAAACTGACAACTACTTGATAAAACAACATTTCTCCTTGAAACCATTTAAATTTTTCATTTTACTTTCAGGTCATACTCATACCATAGCTATAGCTACATGATCTGCATTACATAAATAAATAACTCATCCTGTTTCTATGCAGTGTCATTCTTAACAGTCTCATCGCATTGGCCAATCTAGTAAATACCAAAGAAAAGATCTAATTTACGGACAAAAAATTGGCTAAGACTGTTTTTGCTCTGATGCAATCTCGATCCCCAAACAAACTTAAAACACCCATCTTTAATTCATAACTTATGACTTCAAATTCTGACCTACAACTAAATCCTAAATGATTTTATTTCATGTCCACAAGTTAAAATAATGAAAAGCTTTACCTTTGTTATGTTTCTTACCAAACCATCCCAATATTCAGTTTAACCTTCATGCTACTTAGCTTTTGGATTCATTTCTTTATTTCTTAAAAATGCAGCCTCAACAGCAGACATAAAGCTTCCTCTCATTCCATCTTTCTCAAGGCTGTGAATACCAACGATTGTTGAGCCTGCTGGCGATGTCACTTCATCTTTCAACTGAAATGCAGTATACAGAGATTTTAGTATATGGAAAGAGACTGCAGATGTATTTAGTTAGTGAATAACAGATTTTCTTGCAAACAAAACATCGTTGTGCCATTAGGAAACCCTTGGGCAGCATTTTACAATGAAGTGACAGAAGCAGGTTTACTTTAAATTTACTGATCTGTAAGGTGTCTGAAAAGAATATATGCCCTGTTTGTTTGTCTGTCATGTAGAAACTGTATCTTCAATCATCCTGTCCCTACACAGTTGCATAATACATGCTTCAGCTTGGAGACCTTATTTGAGTCAAAATGACACGTGGTAGCTGAATTGTGCGACAAGAATTCGAAAGAAGGCTGCTTCAAAACAACAGTCACGTGTTATCCTCCAAAAATATCAAACCAAGGTACTGTAGTTATCTAAGAATGGGTTAGCATCCTACTTGCCTTTTTCATCATTTGAAAAGTTTTAGCAGTGTTGCTTATTCATAACATGACACAGTCAACTCTTTCTCAAATCTGAAAAAGTACCAGTACAGGAAACAGTGGGATGAAAGGGGTATTCCAAGCTTATTCTGCAAAGGCAGAGAAGTAGAAAATAAACATATCATATGACAGGATTTTACTTCTCCAGGATGCTTCCCAGTTTTTATAATCATATTTCCAGCACCAATCAATGCCCTTGCAGCTAATTCAGTCGCCAATTTCCTTGGCAACCCACATTTAACAGCCCCATCAGATGCTCCTTCAACCATCATATAAAACCAAGCAACGCTGCTGCCACACAGAGAGGCAATTATGTCAATTTGAGGTTCTGGAACAAGCTCTGCTCTGCCTGTCAAGAGAAGGAAAAAGGGAATAAATAAAAAGTTATATAATATGAAACATCAATACAGAATTAGTATACCATGGTCTGTTTTCAATGTAGATGTCACATGAAATACCCAAAAATAATAAGAATGAAAGTGTTATACATGTTGAGTAATTTTTCATCATCGCAAATCTCATGTGGCATCTAGTCTGAAATAGAAGACTTATGAAGTTTGGCATCATATTCTACACAATTTCAAAGCATTCTCAAGGGATTCTTAAACTCCTTCATGGGCAAATATGAATCGTTGAGAGGCCTGAAGGACTACACCCCTGTGAAATCTAAGATGGATTTCACCCAAATCAAAATTTTTCTTGCCTGATGCTTTTTGCAATGAGCAAAGCAACAATGTCTTCCTAATTACCATTACAAAGAAAATAAACACTATAGAATAAAAAACAAATGGATGCCCAGATAGTTTGCTTCCATGTGTGCATTAGAGTGGTTTTTCTGAAACAAACTCTCTTTTTTCTCAATGAATTTTTTTTTTAAATCGGCCATCTTCTTGTGGCCCCAGAAATCATACCAGGATATGAACAATCTCTAGAAAATCTTTCGAATTCTTGTGTGAGGTATCACTGTGAGTAAGACCTGGATTATATGATGTTCAGTTCAGTTCAATTCATTTTCAAAATTCCCAAATATAGATCTGAAACAACAACAAATCAAATAAATATATATCAATAATACAAACTACAACAATAAGGAAAAAGAAGATAAGCAAACAAAAAACAAACAAGATATAAATTATCATAATTGCAAAAAACAAAGGAGATCTGCATGCAGGAATTTCTTAACGAGGGGGCCCTCTCAATAGATAAACTAATCAAGGGGAGAGCACACCCCGGTGACAAGTAACATGAAACAACACAAGCATACTAATACATGCTTAAAAGGGAGTACAAACACCATCATGCTTTGCACAAAGTCAACAACCAGCTCTGCACAGCTTCCAGAATAACTGACTGTAAGAAATTCATAAATCAAAAACAAATGATGGTAAAGGCTGCTGGTCTTTGTGCTCCCTTTAACTTACCAACTGAGCTGAGCAAACTATGAACAATAGCAACATCTCTTGATGTACAACCAGAGCCAGGGGTATACGCAACAACACCAGATTGTACAAGGCATGGAGTGTTTGGAATTGTTCTAATCACTCTTGACTCTTTTGGAAGATTCTAGAAGAAATTTGGGGAAACACTTTGAAAGAGCTACCAGGTGACCAAGGGCCTGTTCCTAAGGAGAAAGTTTACTTGGCATTTTCCCGTTTCACCAGGGAAATCGTTCAACCGAGATCCCGCCTCATATAGTGATACCACATAAAATATCACAAGAGTTCACATGAGAAACATTTCCCCAGCTAGCCGAGATCTCGCTTGAATTCTACCAGGATCCCACCCAGCCGAGGAATTATTTTCCCATATGAACACATTTTCGTGGCTAGGCGGGGAAATCTCTTTTGTTTATAGTTAATCCTTTGGTGCCAGAGACAAAGTGCTATTGTTCTTATCTCAGCTTGCTGGGGAAACTTTTCTCATATGAAAGGTGAAAGAATATTACCTTGCCTGAACGATTTTCCTGGTGAAATGGTTGCCAGGAAAACTGTCTCCATACTGTATGAACAGGCCCCAAGAAAAAAGTGACCCAAGAAAATCTGTTATAGAAAGAAAAGTTAGTGGCCGAGTGAAATGCTTCTTCAAACGTTGTTCTGTCCCAAAAAGTCCAGGCTATGTTGAGTATTTTTCGCAATTTTTTTTCAGCATGGTTAAGTTCTCAAATGAAGGAGCTTGTCAAAAGGGCATGCTTGATTTTCTCAAAAAGTTGTCAAAAAAGGGCCATCAATTTACGGCCATTTTAGATCTTCAAAACAACGAGGAGGGTGTTTCATTTCACCCAGGAAAAGGAAACTCATCTGAAAGTGTCCATAAGAAAGATTATAATCATTGGGTGCCTAAGATATTCCCAAAGGTGAAACAAACATGATCCTCATTGGTTTGAGGATCTGAAATGGTTGTAAATTGATCACCTGTTTTTCACCAATTTGTGCAGAAATCAAGTATGACCTCTTCCAAAAATTCTCTAATTCGGCAAATTTATCATGCCAAAAAATTGCAAGAAACAATCATAATGCAGGCTAGTTTTTTAAGTACAGAACAATGCTTGAAACATTTCAATCGGTCACTTACTTTTTGTTCTATAATCAAATGTCCTTGGATCACTCTTTCTGGGTCATCTGGTATATTGATTAGATTCATGCTGATTCATTGATTTAAAACTCCAATATTTGTCTGAAGGATGAATCTTGAAAGAGATTTAACAATGCACTAGGAAATTTCCCACCATCATTTTAAGCATTTTTGTCTATCATTTCTCTTGGTATGTAAGCAATGACACAGGGCTTTGATATTGTGAGTTTGGATAGTAAGACTATCTGCGAATTACCACTATTCAATAGCCCAAGCTTAAACGTGATTGTGAACAGAATAATTCTGGAAGTGACCATTTCATTTATCAAATCAACACAGCGACTAGGCTAGAAATAAAACCATCGAATCACAGCGCACCCCACAGGCTGATTTCCACTCAGTTGCATCTTCTGAGCGGACTGTATTTTAGAGCCAATCTCCAGTTGGTTGGGTTTTCCGAGCTGGTGGAATTTTAGACATTAAAAGGTTGCTCAGCAGTAACTGTCTATTCATGTTAGACCAACGACTTCTTGTCCAATCGGAAGAATTGACTGAGTGGAAATCCGCCTTACCAGGTGAGTTAGAGAAATATTTCTTTGACGCACCTGGTACACCCAAATTTTTTTAGCGTATGTTCTTTTTGTCATTCTAGATTTACTGTTGTATTAAATTTTGTAATATGTCATTTGTAGTGGGAACTCAATGACCTTGTGTCCTTTCTCACTACAAATGACATACAGTATCTTTCATTTGTGTATTCTAGTTTAACTGTTGTTGTTGTTGTTTCTGTGTATTTTGATATTTTAAGATGATACAAAAAACATAAGGCTTTTCTATACCTCTTCCATGAAAATTAGGGGTACTCCAGCCGCAACTGACACAAATAATTGCTTTTCTGTCACAACATGTTTGACTTGCTCCAACACTGCTCCAATCAAATATGGCTTGACACAAAGGAACACAATGCCACATTCTTGGACCACCCTTCCATTGTCTCTTGTTCCAAAAGCACCAATTTCCTACAGTAGCGAGGACAATTACCTTTGGAAACATTGGATGGTATAAAAAACCAATAACTCCTTCAAGTGCATTTGGCAACGGAAACAAATTAGGTGTAACTTACTTATAAACCAGGGTGAATCTGAGTACCTATTTCTAGAAGATCTTCCGAGCAGAGAAAGAACTTATCTGGTTTTTGGCGCACATTTTGGCCTAGAAAGGGGTCATAAAACAATGGGCAATTCAATGTCTTATTGTATTAAACAATAGATACCAATTATTATTTGGCGTACACAGGCGCACAAAACTATGGTGCTCCAAAATCTTTGGCGCAGAGCAGCACAGAGATTCACCCTGGCTTATAAAGATCATTTTCATTCCTAGCATGAACATACTAGTTAGAGGGTTTGTGCAAAAGGTTAAAAGCTTGCATTTGCAAAGTGCAAAGAATTTAAACATCTTCCATTCTTATAGAAGCTGCATACTTGCCAAAGAAAAGAAAGCTGTGTCTGTGTACCTCTTTGTTCTATGCAAGCACAAAGTCTAAAGACATTTCATGCACAGTTCATTAACATCTCCCCCTTTTTCAGCATTCTGCAGTGCACAAAAATAGAGTTTCCAGATTTGGGATATGCAAAAGCATCTCATCTCTAGGATGCAAAGCTTGGTTTCGCATTTCATTTAGCAGTGCCGCCACGTTACCTCAAAGGTATGCCTACCCAAGGTGGGCCCAACTAAGTGAAGAAAGTTGAACTTTCTTCACTTCAAATAAAAAATCTCACGTACTGTCCATTTGGAAATAGTCTCTTCTGTTCTTGCACTTGCCATTACATTTTCAGCTTGGATCATCTTTGCAGCAATGAAACCTTTTGCCATTGCTTGAGCCATTTTCCCTCCTCCAACAAAACCAACTTTACAATCCATCATAGCTGCAACTGCTTCGTCCGACATTTTGAAAAATTACCGCCAACGCTCCAACGCCAAAGTTTAGCATGAATTGGATTGTCACATGTTTAGAAAATTTGACTACCACATGTTTGACATTAAAGCGAGGCTGGCTGAAAGCTAAATCGAGATTTTCAAAATGGAGGACGAACACCAGCCGGTGAGCAAAAAAAGAAAATTTGCAACTGAAGACGATTCACGTGAAGCAGAAAGCGTAAATTTAGAAGAAATTGCAAGGGAAGTGAAAGTAAAACAAACCAGTGCTGAAGATTCCAAAGATCTGCTGGAAGATGCAACCAAAGATTGCAAAAATGGTTCCTCGAGAGTTAGGCCCATTGAAACTTCTCCAAAAGCTGCAACACGTGTGGAGAACTCAGTGGAAGAATTGGTGAAGGATGACCAAGCAAGGCTTACAGAACATGATGTAGGGATAAATGAATATATCAGCATTTTACCAGGTATCCCTGGTGTTTTAAAACAAAGATTTTCAGATTTCCTTGTTTGGGAAATTGACACCGATGGGAAAATAGTGAAATTGGACAGTATTGGAGAAAAAGAAATTGTCGAGAGTCCAAAAGACGATGAAAAACGGAGAAGAGAACCAGAAAATGAAGAAAAAGAATGTCCATTATCAGAAGAGGAAGTTGCAAAATTGAATGAATTTATTTTAAAACCCAAAGAAGAGGATCCAAACAAGAGTATGTTAATGTTGAATGGGAGCAAGGATAAAGAAACCAGAAAAAAGATGCATTTTTACATAAAGGAAAATTATGCAAATCTAGGTATGTAATGTTTGCATTGCCTTGACAAACTATGGTTAAGTAGAAAAACCCTAGCAGTTGTTTCATGATAATTGAAAAAGCCAGTTGCAGACTACATTTATGTTGCAAACAGGCAAGATCTTCTATGCACGATTTCTAGTACAAAAAAAGAACAATGAGTCATTGTTTTGAAACACACATCTTCCATTGGCTCTTTGCAAACTTTCAGCCAAGGTCAGATTGATAGAGATTGATATGATTGCCTGAGAGTCTTATTAAAAAAAGCATCCATCCATCCATGCATTCACTCTCCTTATCTGCTCAAATGTGTTATAATCGGAACAATATTTTAATGGCATCTTCAGCCTTATTCATTTTTTTCCAATTTCCTCCTTAGATACGGAAACTGTTGATGGAGCAAACAATGAAAAGATGATAAAAGTTTCCTTCAAGAATCCAAACCAAAAAGGAAGAAGATGGGAAAAGAAAACAAAAACCAAATCAAATTTTTGTCATTTTGTTTTGTACAAAGAGAACAAGGATACAATGAGTGCTGTTAATTTCATAGCTGATTTACTTCATGTAAGATCTCATATCTTTACATATGCTGGAACAAAAGACAAAAGAGCTATCACGGTTCAGAAAATTTGTGCCAAAGGACTTGATGTCACAAAATTATTATCTGTCAATAAAAGAGTAAGGAATATGGCAGTTGGATGTCTTGAAAATAAAGATGATTGCTTAAAGTTAGGAGATTTAAGTGGAAATCATTTTGCATTAGTTCTAAGGGATGTACCATTTGATTTAAGTGAAACAATGGCTTCACAAGTTATGCAGAGTTTGAAAGACAATGGATTTATCAACTATTTTGGAATGCAAAGATTTGGCAGTGGTTCTGTTCCAACTTTTGAAATAGGTTGGTAAGAATGATATTGTGTACTGTTGAATTCTTCTCATCCCTTGCAATAATGCACATTGTTAATCAATATCCAGTTTGTTAAATTGTTGTTTTTTAGAGCATCAGTTGCTAGTTAAAGCTTCAAGAATCAATGTTATAGATGGGTTCATATACACATACAAAAACTGGGGAAGAGGAGAGACAGAAATTCTAAATCTGTTATTTGACTAAATCAATCCAACTTAAAAAATGTCTTTTTTACCCAAAGGCAAGGCAGTTATGGCATCAAAATGGGAAGAAACAATAAATCTAATTTTGACTCCAAGAGAGGGAGAGGAAGAAACTATTCACAGAGCAAAAGAAATTTGGATTATGACCAAAGACAGTACAGCTGCATTTGAACTCACAAAAGGGAGAAGATGCATTGAAAGCCAAGTTCTTGAAGTTCTGTCTCAACAAGGAGCAAAATCATTTTATAATGCATTTCAAAAGATTTCTAGGAATACAAGATTGATGTATCTGCATAGTTACCAAAGTTATGTTTGGAACAGAATTGTGTCTAAAAGAATCAAGGTACAGTATACTTATCTCATCTATTTATTTACCTTTTCTCATCTGACATGATTTTGGTCCTATAGCATTGCTAGCAAGCACTCAGCTTAAAGATGGGTTGTATTATATCCCATTGCTTTTATCACTTGTTCTCTGTACTTATCTACAGTTGACCAATGTTTGATCTTAGGGTAGTGCTCTGCGTTTGTCTAAAAGTATGATGATGGCAAAAATGAAAAATTGCACAAATAAATAAACAAAAAGACTAAAAAAGATTTGTTATTTTTCAGATGTATGGTGCAAAACCAAGGATCGGAGATCTTGTTATTTCAAAGACCCCAGAGAATGATAAGCCAGGTAATAAAATAAATTGTAAAAACAACAGTACATATGAGGACACTAACAACATTTTATAAGTCCTACAAGACTTAAAGTGAGACAATTTTTGCATTTCATAAGTATCAGTTTTTCAGATCTTGGAAGGCAAATTTGTTAGGTTTTTAAAATAGCAAGTGAAGAATTTTGTAAAATAATTCTTCAGGTTTTGAAAAATCAGGGAGTGGCGGGCTATGTAGAACAAATACTTCAGGTTTCCAAAATCTCCAAAAAAGCAATTTGTCACTCTCAAGAATAGATTTCTTCCTGAAACCACTTTGTCTTTCAGAAGTTCATCTTTGGTTTACATCCCCATTCACAGTATTTCTTTACCTCATACAGGCAAAAATAAAGCAGTTAGCCTTACTTGGTGCAATGTTCAAGAAGTAACACAGGATGACATTGACCAAGGCATTTACACAATCACAGACATAGTTATGCCTCTGCCAGGCTATGACATCATATATCCAGAGGGTCAGATCAAAGAATGGTATGCTGAAATGCTGAATGAAGATGGATTTGATATTGATGATATGAAACATGAAATCAAGCAATATTCATTGTCAGGTGCTTACAGGTAAGGAAAGCAGAAAAATTGTGTTCCAAAAGCAAGAAAATTCTTATTGTGATTAGATGTGCAAAGCATCAAAATTGCAATATTTACCATGATGGCAGTTGAAAGTTTTGCTGGGCTGATTGTTAATTATCTGTTAGATACTAGTTACAAGGACGTTTACTATGAGAAGTGAGTTTATTTAGTTGGCAACAAAGCTTCAATGTTACGGCTTAGATTAGGCAATGGTAATCTCATTTCCCAACCAAAGTAAACTGGAGTTTTATTGTCCTTAGTTCCTTATTTGTTTTTCTTCAAAACTTACTTAAAATTTCTATTAGCTATAAAAAAACTTACTATGATGCTTGTACTGTATAAAGGAGTCAATAACTGGTACTAGCCGATATTTTCTGTCCTAATCAGCTGAACATATCAATATATTTACGAAGTAGGATTTGATTTGCCAAAAAAGCATGAAAAGTTTACTGTATATCTTTCTCGATTCATCAACTTAAGTTTTTCATTGCTTAGTATCCTTAATCATTACTTCGATACAAGATGATATATTTTTCGTTCTTGCTTTTCTTAGGCACATCATTGTCAAGCCTGATGATGTCAAACATACTATTACAACATACAATGATTTCTGTGTACCCTTAATACAAACTGATTTGGATGTCATAAATTGTAAAGAGCCCCCTGAAATTGACATGACTGGTAAATATAAAGCTTTGAAAGTAGAATTTACTTTGCCCCCCTCTTCATATGCAACGATGGTCGTGCGAGAAATAACAAAGTTGGACACTTCGACGTCCCAGAACATGAAATTGAATAAAGTCTGACATAGATTCAAAATTCATGTAAATTCCTTTGTCGACCTACTTCTAGTGTTAAAATTTTATGTGTTTTTACTTCTACAGTTTCCTTCAGCCTTTGAATTCCTCGATCTTACAAAAAAAGAACAAGAAAGGCGTTACAGTTAGTAAGGATATCCAAAAAAATTTTTTGTCGGTGACTCGGTTACTCGAGGATAATTTCATCGCAATGTTTAAGACAAGTTTACATACATTCTTCTCAATGTCTCACAGTAAATTTGCTTTCAGAATATTGTCGCACTTTTAAATGAATTTCTATATAGTCGGGAATAAAGAGAAACCAGCCAAACTGACGAAAGCACGTTTCTCAAAGTGATGAGAAATGTAGGCCTAAACTGATTGGCATTGAGAATTGTTTAGTATTTGTAGGCGGTAACAAACAAAATTCTGCAGACTATAATATTTAATTTCCCGTCATTTTGTTCAACATATACAGTGATTAATTACCAATATTAATTGAAGATGATAGTAATATATACATAACCATTGAGTTTTGTACTAGATAACATTGCCTAATGTTTAGCGAATCATTTCCACCTTGAACATAACCTTATTTGAAATAAGACTGATCGAACTTGCTTTGGAAGTCAAAGACAGTCGAACTATTTTCGCCATCAAACTGACATCTTTTAAAGTTTGTATCGTTTATCTTAATTCAATTTTCAGGCATGAAAATAATCTCAAATTATTTAATTATCAACGAAATATATGGAGTTTAATTTAAGTATTATTCTTGGGTTTGTAACAAAAAGGTTTGCTTGAAAAATGCAAATAAAAGGTTTTCCAAAAATCGATCAACATCAAAATGCTAAGAAATCATTAACTCGAACAAAATAACCTCTCCGCATCAATTTTTTTTGTTTTCATCCATATTCTATTTTGAAAATGTTTTACTCAGAAACGCGTATAAGCCAGAAGATATTTGATTTTTATCCATGCTTTTGTTACAACCCCAATATCCATGTTTCGTCCGACTTTGGAACTTAGAACATGTTTCGTCTGAATTTAGAACTATCAATAATTGCTTTGTTCTCGGAAAACCGTTCTCGGATAGCTAGCAACAAGATCACTAGATCTTGTCTGACTTTTATTATCGACGTAGCTTGTGATAGGTGAGAATATTTTATGCAATCTTCTTCTAAATGGATCTGGTCTGGATCTGGTCTAGCCTTCCAGATAAGTAGATAACATTCTCTTCGTGCTTATCATCCATCGCATTCATATTTCTCGGACGTTCTTGGCTCCACAGCAGTCAATTTTCTAAGATGTTCATCGCCAGATAGCATTCGAGTTCCCAGAGTGTTAATCATCAAGGGCATTCATATTTCCGGAAAATTCTTCCAAATGGATGAAATCAGCAACTTTTAAAAGATTCTCGAGATTCTTCTTGAAAGTTCTTCTCAATTCATTTTGAATCGTTTTGTTTTATAACGAAGAATTCTTGCTATTTATCCCATGTGCAGGAAAGGTCATGTTACATATATTCTGAAGTTCAATGAATCCCTTGTTAATGATACTATATCCTTTTTTTGTAACGCGTGCATGATGTATTGTAAGGCCACAATGTTATGTATTTAACTTTTACGTGAATAAACCTTTCTCGCTGATGACGAAACAATCTATTACATAGAACATACGACGCATCGTAACGCACTTTCAGTGTTGTTGTAAACACCGCATTTATTTGCGAAACAATCAGGCCATTTCGCCGTTACGAAATTCAGTCTGCCTATAGTTCGCGTTTCACGTAAACTTTTTCCATCACTTTCGGCATTTCGATCAACGCAAATGAAATCCGTTTTCCTTCTTGAATCAGCCATTAAATATCCACTATATTCCGTTGTCCATTTCTGTCCCTTGCCATTTTTGGGACACGAACCGATCCCTGGGATCATCAATGTTATTGTTTTGCCAAAATGTTGACATGCAGTACAAACTGCGCTTCCGTACAGCAAAAGAGGATCAGTTGTTTTGAACAGATCTCTGCTTCCATATTTTACTCCATCAATATAAGATGTTTTCGAAGAGGTTGTTGATCTAGTGTTTGTTTTCGCATATGTTACATTGCCACTTGGAAGGCAGACATAATTCGTCCCTCCTCCTGTGCGTTGCTCGTTGTCATGCGGAGACGCCATGTAACCTTGAAAGAGATTCGACAAATCGAATCAGATAATTGAAATCGATCAAATCATGTTTGAATCAATCAATACAGTTGATGGAATCAGTTGCATTGTAAGAATCAGTTATCACAACCGACTAATTGCATAAGAAATCTTAAATTCCAATAGTAAACGGAGCAAAAGAACAGAAAATTTGACGTCAAATCTTGAAAAAGTGGAGAATATCTGATGAAAAATGTTGTTGCAGTTGATCAAATGCAAATCAAATGAGCAGAAAGATCTACATTAAGTAGTAAGTCTAATAGGATAATACTTGAGGAGTCAATAAGAATTTAACTTTAACGGGGCCACTGTCAGCCGGGCTCCTTTTTGTAGGCATGATAAAATTTCAGACTATCTGAAAACCAAAATTTGGCCTGAACAGTTCCGAATAACTGAAATTTCAGCGTGCCCGCAAGGGACCCTGGGTGACAATGACTCCTTAAAATCACCAGCAGAAATGGAGAAAGTCGAGTTGCTTACCTGTGAAAACAGAAATAGCATTCTTAGGACATTTCTTTCGACCCCATCTATAATAAACTGTTGATATCTTTACTTCATTTAAATTCTTTACTTTGCAAGTTGCATTGTGACCTAAAAGTTAAGAAAGATAAAGTTACATAGAAAAAGGAATCTGTGATATAAATAAATAATTATGGCTTTGAGAAATGCGCAAATAGTTGAAATAGTAGAAATGCTCCAAAATCCATGTGCAAGTGGTTATTTATGTACTGCAGTTAAAAGTCTTAGATGTGGCGGAAAATAAGATTTAATGGTGGAGTAAAGATTATAGGCATTGTAAGCAGATTTGAACAATATTGCCGCAACTTAAAATTGGGTTAAGTTAAGGACGATCTCCGCATTGGAACCGGAAAAGTTTATCTTCAAGTACAAGAAATTCTATTGTTTTATAAATGGTTTCACAAACATTGGTGCCAATACACTTGGCGGAATGTCCATCAAAGAAAATAGAATAAGGAGATAAAAGTTGTTTACGAAATAAGTTTTACGGCGTCTGACAAGTCCGATTTTGAAATGCGAAATAAGGAAAGCTGAGCTAAGCTCTACTATAAATAAACACCTAGTTGTCTTGATCGACGATTTGTTTTGACTTTGAGAAACAAGAAATCAGCATTTTAATTTGACAATGGCTGCAAAACTGATTAATGATTCTATATTTAATTTCAATACAAATAATCACTTTGTCTTTCTATCCAATCACAGATGGAACTCGGACTACCCTTCTCTACAGAAAACAGCAAAAAAACGCACAATGTTTGACAAAATACTATTCCATGAATATTAATGCAAAAATATTGGCAAATGTCTTGTTTGGTAGCTGATATGAAAATCTCATCATAAAACCAGAATTGATTGACAGATATCAACGAGAAAAGGTCTAAACTCAATTCAACATTTTCGTTATTCAGTAAAATATCAACATTTATTGTTGCTGTTATCTTCGGAGAACAGCAGCCTTTGATACGTCGTGCGTTTTTCTGAATCATTCCGTATGGCCGCTTGGAAGTTAAAATGTTTTACCAAATGGAAACTGCTTAAGTAATAACTAGCTAACCAACCATTGCTCATAAATCGTTTGGACACCAGCATTGTAGGAAAATGAATAATTCTAAATAGCTCGTTAGATGAACAAATTGTATTTCTGGCATTTTTGCTCTTTATGATCAAAGAAATAAGAACTCAATAATTACATCTACTGTGGAAATAGATACTAGGCCATCGGAATCCCCTCTCTGATTGACGCTTACAATTCAAAATGACGATAGACTAAAAATAAAAGTACGAGAAAAGAAAAAATCGAATTTTTTCGAATGATGCAAGGTGGAGCTGATCGTAGACTTCAACACTGTCACTTATAAAGATGAAATGAATTGAAACAATTGTTCATTAAATTAAGAAAAGAATAAGAATGTTAATAGTAATTAAGTATTGTGCTTTTGACCTACCTGATGGGCCTGTTGGACCAGGGGGTCCTTTTGAACCAACATCCCCTTTTGGGCCTGGAGCACCACGAGGCCCTCTTGGTCCTTGGATCTAAATAAGCGAAGAACGAAACATCAGGGTCGATATGTTTGCTTGTTTGTTTCTATCTCATCTCTTTCATTTAATTTATGCAACTTTAAAAAATTTGTTGATGAGTGCTAATCTGAAGAAACACGTATATGCTGCGACAATATAACAGACTTTATTAACAGTATTCATACATATTTCACGATATAAAATGCTCGAGACACTCGTTTACAAATCCGAAGAGCATTCAAGTCAATTAAATATATACAAATGCTAAATAAGGTCGAAAAGAAAATTAAACATGATCAAAAAGAAGGGTTCCTGTAATTCAAACTTGCTAAACTTGATGAAGGTAGACAGAGCTGTATATGCAAATCTAATACAATTTGATTTAAAAAGAAAACCATAAGCAGGCATACTCGAAATTTGAGATAATTGATGACTTGCTAAAGAACCAAAATATTGTCAGGAAAATTGCATATTTCATGTTTCGCTTACCTTTGCTGTCCCATCTTTTCCGGGAACTCCAGTTAGGCTAGGTTTTCCAGGAACTGCATCGCATGTGCAAACTACAAACGATAAAAAAACTTCAGACAAAGCTGTCTAGGAAGATCAATTGTATCTTTAAATCGATGCTTTCATATATCTTGGTGCATAAATACAAGATGGCGATCAGAACGGTTTTCGTTTACCAAAAAAAGACTGTGGAATATTTCAAGATATTTACCTGGGGTTGCTAATAATTGTTTGCACAGACAAACAGTGTTATTGTTGCCAGCCTTTGTCAAATTCTTTATCCTAGAGGTAGGAAAGATCGTTAAGCCTAAAGTTTCTGCAGTTGCAAGCTACAAAAGACCGGCATTAGAGTGAGTAAGAAAGAATGCAAATTTCTCCTGGTTCACTTCTAGAACCATATTACCATGGAAGCCTTATTGCGTTGGACGTTGGCTGGAATATTACACTCTCGATTACATTTCATGATTTGATACTAGGCTATGTACATTTGCCTTACCAAAAACAGAAGAGGTGAAGCCATCTTTAGTAAATATACGTCATTTAACACAAAGGTGTAGAAAGATGTATCTTAATTTCATTTTATATGCACGGATTATGAATTGAGTAAAACATCTGCGCAGGATTCAGCTTAAAGATGACACAGCTTGAATTCAAAAGAAATCGCAAATTTGTTGATTGAAAATATTGCTTAAAGGTTTAAGTGAATTATTTCATAAACGCTACAGCAGCTGAAAATGTCAGAAGAAATTGAAATATTTGTAATTGGTTCATGAAAAGTTATCAAATGTGATTTCATGTCTTTTTGTTATTCGCCATTTTAAAAGGATATTGCATCAAAATAATGTTTCACAATCAGGTTCAAAAAGAAAAGAAGTTTGTTAATGTCAACTGTCAAAGATTATTCTGAAGGATGAGAATTGATACTCCAAAATTTGATTGTGATCATAAAAATTGATAAATTGATACTGATTCGTTGATTCATGATTCAACCTAAAACAGAATCATCTTTATTCAAATTCAATTATTTCAACATCAAAATTGGACCGTTAACTATTCTAAAAAAAGAGTCTGGATCGAGCGATACTTATTACCCGCAGCTGAGCGTGCGAAGCAAGGGTTTCTAAGCAACTACCGCCATGTGATTCTTTACTGGTGCTTGAATGAACTTTCCTTTGGTGAGTCAACAAGATTCGTCAATAACATAGCTACCATTTGGAGGTTTGGGTCAAAAGATTGCATCAGCCATCAATGAAAAATTGCTGGCGCTGAAAAGGCTTTTGTTTTGCATGGAAATTTGAAAGTAATGTTTTAATTCTGCTATCCTTGATAGTTCCATAAAAACAATTTTGTGTAGCGTTCATTGATCAGTGACAGATAACGATTATTGAATAGGCTAAAAGAATTAAGCGGTGTTCAGGTGGGTCCCTAGGATTCCAATTGTAAGTATTTGTTTATTGTTTCATTTTCATTTTTCTCAATTTCAGTTGGATACAGTTTGCTACTATCTTTTCCAAGTGCGGCATTAATTAGTGGCAGCATCTATTACTGGTCAATTTATTCAGAAGGTTCGATTGAGTGGAGTTACATCTTCTGTTACTGTTGTTTATATTCACAAATTCTATTAAATGTGTCAACATATCATTCGCTTCAGACTCTTTAGTAAGATAGCTGAAAGGTTTGTTATCAACAATGTATCAAACAAGATATTTTCAGTTTCTTAGATGTACTGGCTTAAAGAGTGGAACAAATCTAGGCAGACTATTTTCAAGGCTTCACGTTTACTTGAGAGCTTCCAGCAAACGCAGCACATTCAAAATATTTGTCTTAAAAATCTTGATTGAAACAAATAGATATCAGCGAAATTTCTATCGCAATACAATATTTATTCCTTATTCACAAGGTCACAGTTGGTTGCAAGAAAAGAATATTTATTTTCATAAATTCCATGTTAAATGTTGACATTAAATAGATTCTATTTTGTTGATTCTTTGCCAAAGAGTTCTGATTATTTACATGTGTATAAAGAAAGAAACTTGCATACTTCAATTTCATAAGTATATCCATGGTTAGTTGACAATAAATTCACTAAGCCGTGTTATTTTAGTAACGTCTGCTGACTAGGTAATCAATCAACAAACAAACCAATCACTTCATCAACCAAAAATCATTCAGTCACTTCATCAGTCAATCAAACAATCAATCAATCAATTAGTAACTCAAACAACCAATCAACTAATCAAAAGATCATTCTATCCAAAGGTGATTGCAATCCTTCATGTCACACTTATCAGCACCTTTCACCTCAATTCCACATTTTAATTGATCTATCAGTGAAGCAATCAATCAGTCGATCACTCATTTTAGCTATCGATAACTAACGCAGTCCCACCACAAATGATTGCAATCCTCTGTGTGATATCTTCCTTGAAAGTGGCACATCATTTCAATACAAAATTCTGTTCGTTCACCAATCAACTAAACCATCAGTCGGTCATTCATAATCAATCACCTTCCCAGTCTCATCAAGAATGATTGCTACCCTTCGCGTGACACAATCCATAATCATTTTTCATTTCAACGCGACGTTGTTGTCATTCTTTTTGAAATCACCTTAGATTCAGATTTTCGGATCTGTAGGTATTGCGCTTGATGATCATCTTGCTACCAAGCTCCTTGAAGTTTTGATTTTGCCGCCTTAAGCACACCTAGGAACTTTAAACCACTTAAACGGAGTTCGCGCAGTTCACGCAGTTCTTTTTCTCTCTCTTCAATTACAGGTGACTTCATCAAAAGCTTGGTGATTTGGAATTGACTCATATCTCTGTCATAGACTGAGGAATCTTTGGGTCAAGGTTCGGTTCAAACCGTGAACTTATTAGGATATGACCACATAAGATTGAAACGCCATGCGCTCACTCTTTACGTGCGGTCTTCCCAGCAAGCATTTCTTGTTCTTCTATCCGTGTCTTTAATCCACACGTGTTTCATTCAGTGTCCAAGATTTATCCTGAGGTCATCTTGATGAAATTTGATTTCTTAATTAAAGCATGAGCTTCAATTAATGAGAGAATCCTTTTCGATCCCTTGTTAAATCAGCATTCTCGTTTGGCTTTCAGTGTGTCGGTTTGGCGATAATCATATCAAGCCCATACTAAATGTTTCAAAGAACTTCACCAGCTAGATCATAACTAGGCCTCTGAAATGATCTACTGACAAATGTTTTGTTTCGCCGTTTGGTTTGAATGCATTGGCAACCTTTTGACATGCATGGTCACAAGGCAATAATTACAGTCCGAAAAACTAGTTTGAAAGGAAAATTTCGAATGCTAAATGTCTTATTTAAAGTGACAAAATCATCATTTTTCACCAGTCAGCATTTTATCAAAACTTAATGTAGAGATAGATTTGAAACCGTCCTGGGAAATCTAGCGTTGGCAAGGTTACCTAAACTCTGCTCCTCATTCCTATTTCGTGCTCCGAAGCAAATTTGGAATTCGACTTTCTTCACGTCGTTCAAAAGATGGACGGAAAATGAACGGAAAATTCCGAGAAAACAATCAAATATTTATCATGTTTTTGAAATTGGTTTTGTGAAGAGATCAGTAATCATAGTAATCATAATATAAACTTCCCGATAAACTTACCCAGCAACATCTACCTTGATGTGTTCATAAAATTTGCGCTCTGGAAGCCAGGCGTGATCTTGACTTATGACGATGAGTCCTTGTATCCCTGCGGTAAACCTTGCTCAACAGGAACTCATAATGAAACAATGAAAAAGCTAGCGCTATTTTTTGCAATCATCAATGAAATTATGATAGAATCATGGCTCCGCTGCACGCAGGCTACAACCCCGTGGGAAGGTTTTCAATTCTTCAATCGAATCGAGAATTCTATCACATTCACACCGTAACAATAGTAATTCACAAATCTTGCAATCTGATTGGTACTCTGGGAGTCGCAGACTTTGGACCTAAATAGGGCCAGGTTTTTCAGAGTAATATTATGAGTCTCTGTTGACCAAGGTGCCATCATCAGGTCAAAGAGCATAGGGAAACAAGAGACTCATGTTCACCCAATAAGAATACAGTAAATGGTAGTACCTTTTTCATCCATTCTTATCGTAAATTTATAAGGACTTTGTAAGAGTTGACGGAAAGCTAAATAAAATAGATAAATAAATAATGAAGAACTTGTGGTGTGCAGACACACCTAAGACTAGAAAAAAAAAAAAATTCTGCAATTATCAGTTTTGGATAAATCTCAATTCTGTTTAGGATGATGCTATTTTAGGAAGTAATTTGTAAGTATTTTTGTTTTGATAAAGAACTGCATGATGTTCTTCGCAGAGAAATTACATCGACCACAGAAGCGACCATTTTGCAAATCAATAGTTATGATTCTAAGCAACAGAAACAATTTTAAGCTTTTTCGGGATGTATTTAATAGAAGGATTAAAAAATTGAAGTAGATTTGCAAAATTGTGTGTCCTTATTTTATATTTTTGACAAAATTCAGTCTTGTGGTTAAATCAAAATAAGTTGTTTCAACAAGATTTTGCATTTTATGATCTGCATGGGTTGGCATTTGCAAAAACTCATGAAGGTAATTAGCTAAAAGAAAACAATGTTGCTATTAGTTACGTCCAATTCATCAACAAGAAGGTAAATGTCTTTATTGCACTTGATTTCGAATTGACGAAATTGACCAATCAAGAAGCAGATAAGGAATAGCTGAACAATCGACAGTTTAGACCTTGTCAAGATAAGATTACTGAAAAGCTGAATACTGTGTGGATAAAGAAGGAGTTTACTTTTTGTAAAAGCATTTAGAAATTTAATTTTAGCTGAAGTTTAACAGGAGCTTTCCCTAAACCACAATGGAATAGAAACCGTGTTGCTTTGAACGGAGCAACGAGAAAGGCATTCTTTTGAGACAGGGTCGTAATCTCATGAGAAAATAGAATATAGGCAAAACATTATGCATTCTAATTTTCTCTGAATAAAAGCATGCAGCATCCACCACTCTTTCACAATTGATCATGAATGCAGCAGGAAAACAAACAAACTCTCAAAGCAAACCAAAGCTTCGTTAAATTGTATGAAATCTTAGTTTGTGAGAATAGAATTTGTCATGGGGCTACATACCATAAGAGACTATAAAAAACCAAGAACAATGAAAATGTAAATTCTTCATCCCGCTTAGTTGACCATCTTTTAATAAGATTGATCTGTTTTGTGCTTTGCTCGACTCTCCTACAGTTTCAAATGAAGCGATGCGAAATCGTCTTAACAAAGTCGTCTTTAAGCTACAGCTAAAAAATCGGCTTACAGCTCAGTAGATTAAATTAGGCACTATATTTTCAACGGGATGCAGTCAGTCAATAAGATTCTTAAAATGGGCACAGGATTTCCTTGTTTATGCACTCCAAAACAAAAAAGCGTATGACTCAACTTTCTCGTTCTCCAACCAATAAGTTTGATGTCAAGTGGTGCAACTTCGCTCTCGTTTCTTAAAATTAATCCACGATAGATTTTTGGAAATCACTACATTCAATAATTTAGGCAAACGAATTTCTTCTTTCGGCATTCTTCTAAATGTTAACAAGCAGCTTGATTAGGTAGCAAGATTTTCCCGTTTATGAGCCGGACGCTTTTTACTTTAAAGTAGCCTGGAACAGCTCATGTTTTCTTGGTAGCTAGCAATGGCGGAAATAAACTAGAAATCATGTGAAGAAATTTCTTGTGTAAACACCCTTCTGCAACAAGAAACGAGATGAATAGTTAGCTTGATTTTACCAATTTCAAAGTAGTAGTTGTACATTCTAGGTAGTACAGTTTGAAAAGCTTCATAAGGAAGAAGTATTAAAAGCAGAGGGCTCTCGTAAGAGGAACAGTTGAATCAATCAACTACCTCACTTAGAATGATCATGTTATATTGTAACAAATCTAATTGTGCTTCGTTCTGGCACTGTTGAAAAGTAACACGACTGTGCCAAACTAAGTGACACAACTGTGAAAGTTTAAAGGGAGAAAACTTTAAAGGGTTACAGTGTCTTTAAATTGAAGAACAAGGGTCAAATAGACTGAAGGAATTTGATGAAGACAAAGGAAAGAAACAATGTTACATTGTGCTTTCTCACCGAGAAGATCGTAGGGCGGTCCGTTATATTCGTTGAAGCTTTCCTCTCGCATTCGAAACAGTGTGACGTACAAGCGAAAGTTAATGGGAATTTAATCTAAGACATGTTGCACGAAGAATAATCTAAGACAATGTTTATATTTTAAAGGACATTTGTGCATGTAGAAATACTTCTGCTTCAAACATCCAAATTTTATGACGCTAAATATAAATCGATGGAGTAAACAAGTTACTGCACCGACACAGAATCACGCATGCAGTATCATTAATAAACAAACATTGCTGAGCAGACAGCATGGTGCGGTGTGTAGAAAAATTAGAAAAATAGAAAAACTCTTAACATCTAACCTGCAAAATCAGCGCATAGCAATTAACAAATACAGTAGATAAAACTATATGAGTGGTACGTTCATATTAAAATGATAAATTATAGAATATTTCAATAAGGACATAAAAGGAGAAAGATTTAAAAAACTCACCGCCTTTCGTGTGCATCTAAAACTCGCTTTAATCGGTTGAATTTATTTTGAAATTGTTTGATGCCATTAGTACAAGCGACATGTTCCTTGAAAGCTTTATTCATAACAGGAGAATTTATAACTCTTTTAGGTCTCTTCTTGATTTGGTTATTTTCCTCCTGGGCTAAATGCGATTTCCATTGCCTCTGCAAGCCATCAAGTCTTTGAACACTCTCTGTATAATCTCGAAATAACATCATAACTAACACAGGTAAAACAACGACATACGCGAGTAATATCAACGTCCATATGACTTTAAGAACTTTTTTCAATTTAGGAGCACAGTAAATTAGTCCAATAGGTTGTGTCCGAATTTGTGCATCTGTTTTGTCCGCTATTCTTGCTTCTTGTTTCACCGATGAATATTCCACTCGCAAATCGCGACATGGTTTTGGATTTTTTATTGAACTATTACTGAGTGATTGATTCCGCGGCAAAATATCACGATCAAGAGCCATCGTGAGTGAACTGCATCTGGCCTAGACTGTTGATTCACTGGTGTGTTATCATGAACGATAAGCCGTTTATGCTGTGGTCATTCGTATGCGTAATCAGCTCTTGCGAGCAAACCCAATGCGAGCAAACCATAGACATGAGCAAATCGAGGCTGAGTTCCTTCGAATGAAATCAGGCGATTATCTTATGCGATACTTTGCTTTGTGTTCATGTTAATTGAACAGCACAGACGTTCGAATAAGTCAACTGATCACTAAATAAATTTACTTCAACTTAAACAAAGAGATACAAGGATTACAAAGATTGACTTTCTCTTTTCAAAGGAATCGGAAGAACGACATCTGTTCACAAGGTATACATTTTAATGCGCTGCGCAAGGGGTGGCGATCAAAACAATGCACAAAGAATGCCAAGGATTGTAGAGCAAGTCCATTCTAAGTAAATATTACTCAATTCCAACTGTGATTGATTCAAAAGAAAGCTGGTAGAAGTAATTTCTAAATCTACGTAGTCAAGTTCCGTGCAATTTGTTGTAAAATCATATGGTAAAATAAAAAAATTTGTAAAGTTATCTTTAAATGAAATTAAGCTTGGAAAATCACTGCAGTTGATTATACCATACGGCTAACAGTTCTTTCCAGTATATCATCTGCTCAAGGGACCTGTGATCTGGAACACTAGCCAGCGTACAGCCTTCACATATCTCTGTATCTGTAAAGTAAAGCTTTAAAACAGAAGTCAGAACCTGGATGGGTGAATAATGTAATTATAGAATTTTTAAGTAGCCTGGCCATTATTTTATGTTGTTTGTAATATTATTTCTTAGACATCCTTTTAAATTATATTGTGAATAGTTGGTATTAATTAGTTTCCTACAACTATGTCACGCCAACTTTAAAGAATGATTATGTGATTATGATTTGATTTAATTTGATTTAATTTGATTCGAAGTCTGCTCGTAGGCTACTGGAACATAACAACAGCCTACACAGTTGCAAGATTATTTCCCAAGGTAGGTAGGTAGGTAGGTAGGTAGGTAGGTAGGTAGGTAGGTAGGTAGGCAGGTAGGTAGGTAGGTAGGTAGGTAGGCAGGTAGGTAGGTAGGTAGGTAGGTAGGTAGGTAGGTAATCATATTTAACGTGGCTAGCCTGCGAAAGTCTGAGAGAGACCTATTTCCAGCGGGGGCCACTTTATCCCCCAGGAAATGGCAAACATATGATCTAAGAGCAGGAACAGAGTTTGTTTATGTGCCAAGAATCTAATGCACGAATTTGGTTCAACAAGCAAAATGAAGTAAAATATAAGAAATGTTAATAGAAACTGAATTTAGCACGACGTTTCGAGTTTAGCCCGTTAGAAAGTAAACAAATGTCAGTGGAATCAATACCAATCAAGTTTGAATGCTTGATTGTCTACTTTGCACAACTGCACCAAACGCAACAATACACAAGTTTTTTTCGATCATATTACATTCATCTAAGAAGGGATTTTCAAATCGTCATCAACGTGTAAAGTTCCTTCGCATGTTTCAAGAAATTGAAGCTAAAATTTGATAAGAAGTTACAAATCGATTCAAAGAGGATTTTCTTATGGTCATCAAATTGTAAAATTTCTTCATTGTTAAAAAAACGAGTTGAAATGATAAGATTGTTCACATAGGGAAGAAAACTTCACTGTTAATTAGATAACAGACACATAATCAAATCAATGGTGATAAGACGAACAAAAAATACACCTGCTCATATGATACAATACATTGCGATTGCATGGGAAACAGGAAACTGTATTCATTGCAAGAAGGTGGTAATAAGTGAACGGCGTATAGGATGGGCTGTAGGCAACTGTAACAAACGTACAATCAAATAAATAGTGATAAGGTGAACAAAGAATATGCCGGCCCATATGATGCAATACATTGCGATTGTATGGGCAACAGGAAACTGTATTCAATCGTTTAAGGTTTGATAATATATCGTAGCAATATGCAATGCATGAAGAGAAAGCTTAACATGGGCGAGAGGACACTGTGTACGTCTAAGACATAGGTGGTAGCAAGTACTAGTAACGAAAATATACAGTACTGACGAAGAGTTGTAATCGAAGCGTTCTAATTTTGACAGCATGTGTGTTTTCAAGGTACAAAACATACTGGCATCACTGGAGCAAGATCAAAGAAAATAACCCTTTCCATACCAAGCATCAAGAAAAAGGCGTACTTTGAACATTAACAATTTCATATATAAATTAATGTACATTAAGAGAGAGATAGCGGTGGAAGGCAATGGGAAACCTAATCTTTCTTGGCACAAAATATGAGCCACAAGACCTGCAGCAAACACAATCAAATAAATTGTGATAAGACGAACAAGAGATACACCTGCTTACATGACACAATACATCAGAAAAGAGATCAGCGTGGGCAAAAAGAAACCTTTCACACATTACAATTCTACACCAGCTGAATCATAGTGCTAGCCCAATATAATCTAAAATTAAGCAAGGGCAGCAGGAAACCCTAATGGCTAGTACGTAACGGTATGTGTCAGCCAAACCAAGCTTATCGTGGAGTTAAATGTGCCAAAGTGTGGATTTGTACCCCTCTGATGCTCCTCATCTATTTATGTAGCAAAAATTTAGCAACTGTTTGGAAGCTGGCAGCGTGAGAGATGGTCTTTAAGAGTAAAAATACTATTTGACAGGCTCCCATCAAACACTTATCAGAGAATAAAACTTCAGAATAAACAAATCATGTTTCATCTCTTTGAAGTTTCACACTCTACTGATTGTCATGAACAAATTCTAAATTGCCAAATCAAGCATTTGGTCCTCAAGACTATACTCAGTCACGATCCTCAGGTTTGCATTTTTAACAAAGAACAGTGTTGAAACTAATACAAAAATATCAAAAACAAATATTACATTTGCGAGAGCAGTTTTAAGTTCTCCCCGCAGTCGTACAGGATATCGATGAATAGGTTATCCTGAATGGGCTACAAAGCGCTGCTGGATGAAGGACGAAAAAGTGTGATGTTTCAACTTGATTAATGCTGGAAATTTCATAAATGTTATTGGATCAAATAGCAAATCCTATTTGTGAAACGAAGTTTTTCTAGAAATAAGATTAAACATTTCTGTAATTCCTTGGCACACAAAACCAGCTAGATCAAATTTCACTTGTGAAATATATATTGGATTTCTCAACAGGATTTAGCTCAATCTTATTGTCTTTATTTTAGACTATCACGGAGAACAAAAAGAAGTCATATCTGTCCTCATTTCATGATATGACAACTTGATTTTTTTGATAAAATTCACAGAATCTATCAGTGGTATCACTCCAGCAACACTCATTTATTGCAGTGTATTACTTTTTTAAATAGTTTTAGAATTTTGAAATAGAATTAAAAGAGTATAAATTTGATAGAATAAATGAGAATTACACTTTTGATCTTTTTAATTCCAATTAGATTCTTGATAAATTCATTCAAACAATGGAGCATTACTTGAACGTTGTTTTCGAGCTATCATGATATTCTTCCAATATTGGTTTAATATCATTGCAATTTTCTGTAGGAAAATTAGCATGAGTGGTTTCAACTATCTGAGTTTATAATTTCAGATCATTTTTAGATGAATATCCTTACAACAAGATTTGCTATTTCGAAAAACCTTCTAGATTCTCATCAAAATAAAGATGCTCGAAATGATCCTCATCGTAATCCATCACCAGACAAACAATAACATTCTGCACATTTAGGACTTCGCCATTCAGATATATCGCCTACTGATTCATGTTGGCAGTTTGTTTACATTGGTTGTTTGTTTACAGTCGTGGTTTGCTCAAATTCGTAAATTGTATGCGCTTGAACTTTGTTTGCACTTGAAATTTGCAGTCTTGACATGGTTGCGGAATGCCGGGTGCATACCGGCGGCAATGGTTCCGCTACCGTCAATGCCTGCAGCAGCCTCACGGCACCTTACGGCTACATGGAAACCAGTTTTTACATTGCCATCTATTTGATGCATGCATCCATCTATCAGTTTCATTGAGTGACAAGGTGGCATAATTTCCAAGCAATCCATGATATAAAAATTCAAAGGCTTTCTTTTCGGAAAGAGGTAAAAAATATGAAATACCTTTGAGGAGTTTAATGAATATATTAGTGTTCATGCACAACAGTACTTGGTGGGCTTGGATAGAATCCTAGTTGTGTCTTCGAGAACCTTTTGAATTTGTGACTGATTGGTAGATCTAAAATGAAAGAAAATGGAATTAATTTCAATTTGAGAAACCAAACAAATATAGTAGTTATTGCTAAGGTTAATTATAAAATCTCAAGAAAGCTCTTTTGTTTACAGATGAAAGAGAACAAAATACTTGAGGCTTGATTTAAAATTTGTTGAAATGTTTTCCCCGTCTTCAAAATGCGTGATCAGCATCAATCGCACCCCACAACAACAGTACCAAAAACACTGTCGTTTGTGCGTACTCTCGAGTACCGAATAATCGTCCCCCCGCTTATTAATTTTTGAAAAATTTTCCAACCCCCCCCCCGCTCTTATTCCAACCCCCCTTTTATTAATTTTTGGAAAAATGAAATGATAGTAAACATAATTTCTGAATAAACGCAAGAAAGATTCGCAAGAAGTGCATTCAACAGAAACAGAACTCAAAAGTAAATGTATTAGTAATATCACTGTTCACATAAATATATGTAAGAGACGGGTTTACCTAAGAAAACGACTATTTTCTAGTTCTCCAAGACCCCCCCCCCCCGATTATTCCAACCCCCCGATTACTGTTATATTGAACCATTTCCAACCCCCCCCCCCCGATTATTCTCACCCCCCCCCGTTTAGACGGTACTCCAGAGTACTTAAAATTTTCAATATAACTTTGCAAAGATGCATGTAACAAAACAAGTAGAATGTGCTTGACAACAAGCGACATGTCCTGTACAAACATTTGACATATAACAAAAGAAAATGTGAATAAGCAATCCAGTTAAATAACATAAAAGTAGGATGAAAAGTTTTAAATTCTTTATAACATGGCCTAAACACTTCGTTTCTCAAGAGAACCTTCCAAAAATCTATTTCTCAAAGGAAATACTTTATCAGGAATATCGTACTAGTCTTTAATGATTCAGAATAACAGAAAGAAAATACAAGCATACCCGCTAAATAATCTAAAAGAGGTATTGCAATTTGACTGTGTTCTCTTATCACATTTCCCCAAAATGTATTTATCGTTTCCTCTTGACAATTCGAAGTACCATTCACTGCCTCTTTATCATGCCTAAAGAACGATCCCCACTGTTTTGAGGCTACAATGATTTTCTCCTCTTTTAAAAGATGCTATGAAAAAAGGAAAATCTGAGTTTAATAAAAATTCTAAGAAGTGAATGCTTGACAGAAAACTTCCATTTCTCTCATCGTCAAAAGGATATAGGCAGGAAGCATTAACTTCGCGACTAATCTTTGAAGGAATAAAGAGGCTAAAAAGTTTACACATTGCTGCGATACTGAAAAATGGAATATCATGTTATATCAACGATGGAATTCTGAACATATCATGTAATAAAACATTTTAAAGCCATCTGGCAAAGAAATCAACTCCACAACAGCATACTTGAACTGTTGGCTAACCAGTCACAAGAACAAAATCAGAGAGTTATCCCCAATCAAAACAGGGCACAGTTAGATGATGAGCTACATAATCCTTAGCGCTTACAGGAAATGTGTAAAATCATTTTTAAAAACCACCAACGTAATCGTCATTTTGAAAGCTAGCGAAGCCGTGGTGAACCGTGAATCGTAATTAAACTGGAAAATGGAAGGGCAGTTTAGACGTGGTATCAAGCAAAGAAGGACCTCTTTTTATGCTTTGTCATCAAGAATATTGGATTTATTTGAAGGTCAAGAAATTTTATACAACACTGACAATGAATTTATAAAGAAAGATTTACATAACTAAGAGAATAAAATAATTTGAACGGCGTTGATCTGACCACAATCATCTCATCACAAGCCAAAATCTAAAAACAGTAATGAATTCACAAAGACAGAGACATTGATCTTTTAATTCAGAGCAAAGATGGAAATGTGAGTGCTTTACAAGCCAAACCAAATAGTAAACCATTGGACTTTAATGTTTACTATCGACAGTCAAATTTCAGATATCATTCAGTTGTTAGAATATTTTTCTCTGAAAATCCACCAGCTTTCAGGTTATTAAATCACCATGCAATCAAATCATTGGAAATGAAATGTTTAAAACCCACATAATCTTTTCGATGTGTTTTCACCAATAAGATCGATCGTTTATCAGTATGCTGTTTCGATATGGTTTGTCATAGGTCTGTTAAACTGATAACCATCCGAACTAAGCCTAAAATATTAATGAATTGCTTTTACAAAATCACACTCGCTCACTTTCTGAGAAAAGAAACTAAATTCTTACCGTTAAACGAGGTCTTTTTGCAATGACGTCATTTTGAGAGCAGACCTGCCAACAAATAGAAGATTTTAAGATGTTATAATGTCAGCTGAATAATATCAGTAGAAGTACTACACGAAATGAAAGGAAATTTCCAATTTTGATCAGACTACTTTTGGACTTTTTATGTTATGATTTTGCTTTGAAAAATATTCTTGAAATTGCGATATGTCCTCACCGGGTCATACTTACAGTTCAGTTTACACTGGCACAATGGCTGTGTAATCAGATCGACTAAAAATTGGAATAATAGAAAAATAATGGTAATAATGAAAAACAATCTGAAGGATCTGTTGATAAATACAACAAGGCAGAGAAACTTACGGAATGTTTTTGAAAATGAACTTCTTCGGCTTCCACTTCCTCAAGGATTGCAACTGTATGCCATTTTCGAAATTTATGGGGTGGATAAATATCGGATTTAGGACTGTCACCAAAATAAACGATCTGAAATGAATAGTGGGATAAGATAAAAAAGAATACAGATACGAAGGAATGAGTATATGAATAAATGAATACACTGTGAACTGAGAATTTGAAATTTATGGAACGGATAAATAGCAGATTTAGGGCTAAAGAACTAAGTAACTGACATGCAACAAAATCATTTTCGAAAATGTGAATAATGTTTCAAATGAAAACGATAAGAAATTCAGTTGATCTTCCAGTCACTTTTTTTGTATTTACTAGGGTTCTTTGAAATCTGATTTAAAGGCAATAAAGACCAATATAAGGACAAATGGACGAAAAGACAAAAATGATCCACAGACAGAAAAAAAGTTTACTTCGTCTCGAAAATGAATAGGATAGAAGTTCAAAAATCTAGAATGTCAGAGAGGTAAAGGAACCTCTTTGTAAATAAATGAATTTCATGCACATCTTGAATAACTGTGTTGAGATTGAGTAACAAATTGAAAATTGACAAATACATGTCACCAAGAAGAACTTTTACATTCTATCAAACTGTATCAAAAAGAACTTTGACATTCTATAAATTTTATCTTTCAAACATGTAAGGGCGGCCATATATGAGAGAAAGACAAATTTTTAAAGTATAATAGAACCTCCACTGACGGACGGACACCTCTATACAATGGACACTTCCAAAACAACTGACATTAAATATTTTGGTCCCAAAATACAATATGAAAAAGATCACATCTCCGTACGGCGGACACCTCTCTAAAACGGACAATGAAATTTTCTCCGCAGGTATCCGTAAAAACAGAGGCTCTATTAGATAGTGTATTCAAACCTTAATTTCTTCTTTATTATTCAGCATTTTCTTGAACTCTTTTTCTAATGCGATGGCAGTCCCTTGGCCATAGCAACAATGCCTTTCTAAATTTTCACATACTGAATCTGCCATTTTTTCTTCTGTAAAGACAAATTGAAATATTGATAAGAAATGAAAATGAGTGAATAAGTAAGATTGATGTAGAAAATCTTGTTTTAAGCCTGGCCTTACAAAAACTTACTTTACTTGTAGAAAACTATACCCCTTTACTCATGAAATAAATCACAAAATAAACAGGAAAATCTGAGAATATATTTAAAGTATCATAATCATCATAATCACCATCATCATAATCATCATCACCATAATTTATTTATTTGCAGTAGCCTTACATTAAAAATAGCTACATTAGAGCTAAATTTAGGCCTACTTAAGAAACTTTTTACAATCAGACCATCCATGCATGTATAAAAATGTCGATGAGTAATAGACACCTATTTATAAGGCCTAGGAATTGAAAGAGTTTTGAAATTTCGGGCACAGGGAGCCCAGGAATAATTGGCAAACTAAAAACATAAATTGTCTAGAATAGGAGCTCCGTAGGAAACTGCGAAGGATTTGCGAAGCCTTAAAATGAATGCTGCGAAGGACTCGTAGCGCGTTGAGCTGCGAAGGAACTATGAAAAACGGAACTAGCTCAACGCGCTACGAGTCCTTCGCAGCATTCATTTCAAGGCTTCGCAAATCCTTCGCAGTTTCCTACGGAGCTCCTATTCTCGACAATTTATGTTTTGAGTTTGCCAATTATTCCTGGGCTCCCTGTGTTTCGGGTAGCAAAAACTGAAACTGTAGGCGGACTGGTAAATAACTGAGATATTAAGAGGAATCATGGTAAAATCCGTTGTATTGTCTGTCATGAAAAAATGAACTATTTGCACCTTTGATAAAAAGTGGTCTCGCCCGGGCTCGAACCGGGGACCTTTCGCGTGTAAAGCGAACGTGATAACCACTACACTACGAGACCATGCTTGTAAAGTGACGTTATGGGGACAGGGTCTAAAGATACCTAAATGCTCCTTCATAGTTTCGGTTTAAAAGGTTTTACCTGTGAATTTGAATGGTCTTTCTTTTGGTTCAGCGAAGAAAAACTCTGCAACAAAATTGCAAATCATTGTTATCAATCAATGTTGTGTATAAAGACTGCTTGTAATTTTACCTCTAAAAGGTGAAACTAAAGTCCGTTATTTCAAATCAGAAAAAATCAGGTGAAATGTCCGCGAACAATTAAAAACAGAAGCACTTTGAATGAACAACTTTGCGTAATTGCAAATTTCAGATCAACTTCTCATGCTGTTTTTGCTATTAAACCTTGATGAGAAAAGCAAGTTAAAAACTAAAGGCAGACGGCAGAGAGTTAACATTTATCTTATTTTCTCGGTATTAGATCTCAATTATTCTTAAAAATCATCTTAAAACACACTTACAAATCGATCAATAATTATACGATGTAACATTAAAAGCAAACAAAATAGAGCATAAGAAAGTGCAAAATACGAAGACTCTGAAATGGTAATATCCGGAGGAGACTAGTCATAGAAGAAAAGAACATTTGGAGTAAATAATAAATAATAGTAGGTTTCCATGAAATAGGAAAAATAGAAACTGAAGTGCTCCATGCTTAATAAAATATAAAACAAAGTTTTGGAGTCGTTCTTGCGATTAACATATCTTTTATGAATTTTCTTGTCTTCTTGTAGATTCAAGTCCAACGTAAGGGAGCGGTCATTTTTACTGCTGGGTACCAACCAGGTCAGGGGATTCTTGGCATGGGTATAAAACAACTTCAATTATAAGGCTCTTGTATGATGGGTACTAAACCATTCTGCTGAAAGGTATGGGAAACAAAAACATCTTTAACATTCAAGATGGGGTATGAAATTTTTCTAATTACAATGAAAGAAACATCCGCCCTGGATTAAAGATGACCACTCCCTAACGATAAACAAATGCAGAATTCAGCCTGCTGGCCTTTTATGAGAGCCACATCTCGTTATAGTAAGAGATACGATCGTAATTCGAAGGCATTGCCATTTGCCCATCCATCCATAATTGAGATGCAAACGCAGAAAGAAATACCTGGTTTCTTTGCATTCGTGATTACGTAATCGAACAATTCCATCCAATTTTCACTATAAAAAAAGACCACACAAATAAAACGGGAACGTGACAAAGAATATCCAGGCATTTGAAGAATCACAGTAACTGGCGTACTGCGTGGATCAAAGCATGCAAAAATAGTTTCCTTCATGCGACCGGACAAAATATCATGTTTTAATTTCCTGCAATGAAGAAGAAGCGAAAATATCAAGTTTTCTTAATAAGACGTCAGGATCCATAGATAGCTGTGCAGTAGTAAGTAGAAATTGTACGATTTGTATGAAGTTTAGGGCTATGGAGATTGAACCCCATGAAATAAACATTTAATGATTTTCTAAGAAGCATGAGACAATACGGTTCTTGTTGATCTTGCATTTGTTGTATGTAAAAATTTGTAAGAAATGGAGGCAAAGAAACAAGACTTTGAATCAGCACACTGCTGATTCAAAGTCTTGTTTCTTTGCCTCCATTTCTTACAAATTTTTAGTATTTTACCTACCAAATATATGTTGTATGTAAAATGAATAAAAACTTTACTTGCGATATATTAGGTAACTTTTCCTTGACCTTGACAGTTATGTCCTTTATTTTGACAAGTGAGAAACAGATCAACACAAAAAGGAACTTATTTTTAAAATTTTCCTGTAGAATACAATGAAATGAAATTTCCTGCGACCGCCCGGTCACATGGTCAAGTGGGTCTTCATGACATATAGTGGATTTGAAAGAATCGAGTTTACTTGATAGGAGAATTACTGAAGACGAAATAGCGCACCGGGTAGAGAAGACGAACTGTAAGGGTAGCTTGTCTTGGAAAACATAACAGAAAAAACATTGTCAAAAGTGAGAGAGGGACACTGCCTCCTCGGCTTGCTCCTAGCTAAGATGCTTTTAGTCCCGTTGATTTCCTTTAACAACAAAGCGTTATAAGATGAACTTACCCAATTGCAAATTCCATCAGAAACTTTGTGTAATCGACATGAGACTGAGTTATAAGAAACGTCACTTTTCCAGCTTTTCTTAAATTTTTTAACCACTGAACAACATCGTCGGGACATTTTTTCACGTAACCTTCTGCATCTGATTTTATCGTTGAGAAGAAATAACCACGATGCTCTGAAACGCAAGAAAATTCTCAAAATTGATATTTTGAAAGGAGACTCTGATACTTAGCGAGACCTGTGCCAAGAATAATGCAACTGGAGACTGAACTGATGAACAGCCGAAAACTAACTCATAAAAGGTGAACTTAAACACAGCGTCATTACATTGCAGTTTGAAATAAAGAATATTGCTGTGCAAGGCTATAACATAGGAAAAGTTGTGAATAACAGATAATGTTGAACAAGAACAAAAAAAACTTATAAAGAAAGAGATGCTGGCAACCAAATTTTTATTCGCTGATAAAAGCTCGGACAAAGAACGATTTGGAAAGGCTTTGATATATTCTTTTTTTTCTATCAAATCTTAAAAACTACAAGTAATGCAATCAATTCAACTATGCCAATCATTGCGGAAAAAGACACAAGGTCATCGAGTTTCCACTATGAATGGCACTTACAATATAAATTAGTTTCTATTTACAAGGGAACACAAGTGGCACATACAATATTACTTAATATATTTACATGAAAACACAAATATGAAAAAAAACAATTACGACTGACAAATACAAGACATAAACAAAAGAAAGAAATATAAATACAATTACAAGATGTATGTTGCTGCGTTTCAACTAATTGTACTGAATCTACAATCGTTTCGTATTTTCGATAAAACGAAGAGTTTCCTCTATAATCATTTTGTTCACACTCACATCTAAGTCAGGTTTTCCGAAAAGGAGTAAATTACATAGTGATTTGGAGTTCATGTCCGAAACGTTGAAATCAAGAATTTTTTCGAGTTGACCAAAAAGATCTTGCCGTATAATGTCATACAAAGGGCAGTGCAGGAGAAAATGTTCATTATCCTCATTTGCTTTACCGCAGTCGCAAATTGGACTTAAACAATCACAATTGTGCCGAAATTTATGCTCATTTAGATCACTAAATTTGACACGAAGTTTTGTCAATCGTTTAATACCAGTGATACCAGTGATATATTCTTGTTTTATTGTTCCTGTTTTCAAAGCGTAGAAAGCATGAACTGACAGCATGACTATTCGCTCTGGCAACACGTCACTATGGACATAAATGTGACAGTAAATTCGTAATTGCAGTTTTGAAAACGCAGGATAATGTATAAAACCAACTCATAATTGCAATTGCATTGAGAAATTTCTAAGTTAATAAAGAATAAAATAATGAAACATACCAGAAAAGCATTTTGGACCAAAACTATTTATAAGGGAATTGACAACATCAGGCCAGAATTTGTAATCATCTTGTTTTCCGTTCTAAACAACAGAGGATGAAATTGATAATAAACATAAAATATATGCAAATAGATGTTTTGAAAGGATTTTGTACATAGGAACTTCAATTTTCTTAAAACTCAATGAGATAGATCATTGTCTGGAATATATACAAATGATTTTTTAAAAAATTGTGTTTGATCAACATAAAATTTGTCTAGCAAACTTTTCTCTCTTTTTGTCGCCAATCAAATAATAATGATTCAAATATACAAATAGCATGAAAAGGAATGAAAGAAATCAAGAAAATAACAAATTACTTTTTCATCAATTATATCCACAATTCTTGCACATAAAACTCCAATCGGCATGTCAAAGAAGTTTTCAAAGCACTTGTACTTCACTGCAAGAAATTAAATAACATTGTTTAAAGTGTGTATATTGATACAAAAATAGTTGGAAAATGCCAAAATGACTGGCCTGACTTCCAATGCGAAACAGACTCTAGTGCTTATCAGAATTTAACTGTGATGAGGACCATTTTGTATTTTCATATTGACTATTAATCTAGTTTTATGTTCTTTATGTTGATGGCCATTAACAATTGTAACAAGCATCAAGGATTTAAAAGGTGAATAAGCAGTGAAATAGTGATTCCATGCAGCTGCAGATTGTGTCAAGTTTTCATGAAAGAATTAGCTCTTTGGATTACAGTAATTTGCTCTTTATTTGTGAATTTCTAGTTTCTCTCCATTGTAAATTAGAGTTTCTTTTTAATTTTAGTTATTCAATTAGGAAAGTCAACTTCAGAAAATAATATCACCACTGTGCACATTTAAAAACTCCTAAAAGATGTATGAAAGTATCTTTGGCTCAAACATTTTCATCAAATAACAGGTCTATCAAATGTTACTTCACATGGAATGCAATATGCTTGAACTAATACTTTACAAGAAATCAAAATATTTCAGATATCACAAAATCAAGGGTGTACCTCCATGATGAATTCTCTTTTTGAGATCTGGGAAGAACTTCCAAATTCTGTTTCTGCCATATTGCTGTTCAATTTCAGAATCACTCATCTGCTGCATTCCATGACATGCCCTGAAGAAATTAATAAGATATTTTTAATGCATCAGGAAGATACATAACAATGAGATGCAGTATCATTGAATATAATGAAAATAACATGAAAATTACGCCTTAAGGAAGATTAGAATAAAATCTCATCATGTTCAACTTGTAATAAGATATTGTAAACAAAATATCATTCAAGAGATGAATTACTGTACACCTTTAGTATCATAGGCCTTTCACTGGTTTATGTTGTTAATAGCGTATAGCGTGGTATAGCAAGACTTTGTGAGATGAAACTTTTACAGGTAAAAATCTTTAAACATCTTGAATTTTGTAGGAGCTAACCAATTTGAATTGTAAATTGACTTTTTCGGAGAAGAACTTTCACAAATTGCCTCAAAACTAGCAAAGGCAAGTTCTTTCTCAGGCAAGTTTTTGCTTAAAGTAATTGAATTGTTTGCATGTTTTCTGATGCAAGGAATTATAGATTAAAAGTGAAAATGACATATTATGAGCCTAGCATCTGTAACTGAACAGAAATAAAAAAGAACAATTACCTTAATATGAAGCCACTCTCATCCAGTTTGACAAAATTTCCAGTTTCAATTTCAAATGTCAGACCCCTAAGACTAGAAAATAGTTTTTATAATACAAGCAATATACTGTAAGGATCTTTTGAAATAATGCATATCCCATTTAAGGGTAAATTTAACAAGATCAGTTAAACTGGGTATCTTAAGAGAGTACTCCCTTTGGACTGGAAAAGGAGCAAAATGATGGGTATCAGGATTTTTTATTTCAAATTTAAATCTGTTCATCTCCAACTTAACAGTAAACACACCCTGCATCTTTAAATCATTTCTCAAACACCTGAAACACAAGCTCCCTACATCAAACTTTAGCAAGCACCCGGAGCCTGATGTTCATTTGGAAACAGAGATTTTAAATTCCTAAATTAACTTCATGGCCATTTTTCAAAGAAACTTTTAATTTGCAAGGTACATGCATTTAAGCATAAAGATTTACATAGCTGTGCAGGTGGAAAGTCTCATATTGTGTAATTCTGTTGCCTCTTCCAGTCCAAAGGTAGAAGATTTCTTTAGATATCTGGCATACACAGGAAATTGCCTGAAATCTCAGATTAGATTTGATATCTTTTTCAGAATCTTAACTCAATGAAAAAGAAATTAATGATACAGTATGTACCTGTAATCTTCATACTTTAGGAAGTCTTCTTCAAGCAATCGCTTATCATAACCACTTTTTTCAATCAGATATCTTGCAAAACTTCGATAAATCAACTGAAAAAATTGACAAAGATGTTGACAGATGAAGAATAAAAGTGGATTTCTCTGACTCTGGCATAAAGGACTCTAGTGAGTCTTTCAGATTGGTAGGGGCAGACAATAATAGAGCCATTGCATTAAGATCTCCCTTTCTAAAACACTTTTTTGCAGACTGGAGGTCATTAATAAAAGTGGGCAAAAACATGTTGTCACTAACTTGGAAACTTAAATGCTTTGGCCTGTTAGTAACAACAAGTGAGATCAACTGGAAGGTGATAGCTGCAAGCAGAGTTCTAAAAACATAAAAGAATTATGAAAGTGATCATCAACCATGATCTTTCTCTAATGTGAGGAGACCATATCTTAGCTGTAAGCAACAAACTTTGATTGAATGCTACATGATATTTAAATTTAAATCCTTGTTTGGTTTTTGTACAAATTGCAAGCGTGAGTTCTTTCCAATGCATGCAGCAAAGTTTCCAGTCTGGTGATTAGATGTGTTACAGGCTACTAGCCTAATTATACACTACATATTATTATCATTATTATTATTATGTACATTTGTTGCTCACTAAATGTCAGTGGTAGTGTCTTCTCGGGGTTTGGCATCAACAAGATTTCTCAAATCTCGAGAACCTTTCTCAGAATCCTGGCAGAATGTAAGATCACAGTTTTCTGCAATTCAGTAACCCTTGTCTCTATTCCAATGTCCTCCAATCTCTTCTTCAGTTTCTTTGGTGTTGTTCCAAGTGTTCCTATGACTATTGGGATGACTATCACCCTCATACCCCACAGCTTTTTTATCTCTCGTGCAAGGTCTTGATATTTTTCGATCTTTTCTACCTCCTTGGAGTTTACTCTCGAATCATAGGGAATGGCAAAGTCTATGATTTTAGCAAATTTTGTTCCTTTGTCTATCACAATCATATCAGGACGCCTAGCCTCAATCACATGGTCAGTTTGGATGTTAAAGTCCCACAATATCTTGTATCTCTCATTTTCTTGTACTGCTTCTGGCTGATGTTCGTACCACTTTGGCTTTACTTCGATCCCATTTTTACGACACACCTCCCAATGGATTCGTTTTCCAACCCAGTCATGTCGACGCTTGTACTCTTTCTGAGCCAACTTGCTGCATTCGCTAATGATATGGTTCACTGTCTCGTCTACCTGTCCACACATTCTGCATTTACTTTCTTCTTGTGTTTTGTCTATCTTTGCTTTAATGACATTTGTGCGTATTGCTTGTTCTTGTGCTGCCATTATCATTGACTCCGTTCCTCTTTTAATTCCTGTATTTCTAAGCCAATTCCATCTATCATTGCCTGCTTCATTTCATTTTCATTTTCATTTTCATTATTATTATTATTATTATTATTTTTATTATTATTATTATTAGTATTATTATCATTATTATAATTATAAAATAACCCACCCTGGAAAGCTCTGTGTCCATTAAAGAACTTTGGTGCAGAATTTCAGGGAAACAACAAAATGCTAGATTATTGTATTAAATACAACAGCCACACTGGAAAGTTTGTATCGTGTGTCCAATATCTTGTGCAAGCAGAAATGTACTTGGTTTTCAATCTGAGGAGCAATGTTGGCAATAAACAAAAGATCTATTGTTTAAATCTATTGTTCTCAACTACAAAATATTTCCGCACAACCTTACTTAAGCCAATACAACCTACACATGCAAAAAAACCTTCTAGTTTGGTGCAACAAACTTAAGAAGTGCCCATTTTCAAAAATTCCAGCCTACCAGTATAGAAAGTAGCAAAATTTTCACCAAAATCTTCGGTTACACAATAAGATTCCTCTATTGTTGATCTATTGTTTAGATACTCTACTGGGCGAGTAAAAATAACGTCTATGCATTTGACCGGTTGTGAAATAAAAAGTATGAGGCCAATATTCAAAACTGAAATGTTAACTTATCAGTCAAAGGCACTTAGATGAGAAAATCTTGTTTGGTAAAATCACTCGCATTTTAGACCCAGAAATTAGGCAAATGTTCGTATGCATATGGATGTGATGTGAGTGATTTTACCAAATAAAATTTTCTGATCTAACAGTCTAAGGTAGCTTTTGACAAATGACCGATAGTTTCAGTTTCACATGTACTTTAAATTCCACTACATACAATTTATGAAGTACTAAACAGACAGATAACTAAACTATACAAATATAAAATACAGAAAATTGACACGTCAGTAAAATAATAATGAAAGTAATACAATATACATTGAACAAAACAAAAAGTAAAGATAAATTGTGTGGAGGGAATTACTTAAAGGAGGAGCTCTCCCAGTAGTCAAACTAATCGAGGAGAGAGCACCCCCTGTTTTTAATTAGTATTTCACATAAATTTGATGACTTATGAGGAAATATGATAGATTCATATTTTAGTTTTTGAATATCATCATTCGTATGTTTTTTTATACCTTAAACACTTGTGGAAGATGATATTGCACTATTGTATGATCCATGTCGAATCCAATGCAATCGTAGTCATCTAAGCAGAATATTTCATCTCCATTTTCCATCTCTGGTCTGCTCTCTTCTGTTGTAACTGCTTCTGAACTCGCATGTCGGGTTGCCATTTTGAAAATGATAACTGCTGCCTCGTTTTCAAATTCCATTTTCGCGCCAAAAGATTGCATTTCTGTCCCAGGCTCCTTCATCTTTATTCTGCCTGGTTTTTTGCTGCTCTCTGGTATTTGAGAAGTGGGAATCTGATTTGCTGCAGATACAAAGAAATAAATCGAGCTTGGCTAGATCGCAATTAAATCACCATGCCAAAGAGGAAGGTAATAGCTTGTATAGTCAATCTTTGAAAGATTATTTCATTCTTTCACTTCAACGTGAGAAAGAGGCATCCACATTGCCATGTGTTTCTATAAGTAAGGCCCATTGTCACCATTTCTCATTTCCATGAAAATATAATGGAACACCAAAGAATGGAAGTATGATAATGGCAAGAACATTGCTAATCAGTAGATTATTAAGATTTACAGGTGAAATAGTTCAGGAGAGAAAATTAGCTGGTTTTCTTTTTTGTGTGGCATCGACATCACAAAGACCATTGCTGCAGAACAGAGGTGCCATTTCTAATAATTCTGCATTCATTTGGCAGGGAAGTACTCAAGGGGGAGCAAAAGAACAAGGACAGAAGAAAAAGAAACAAACAAAGGAGGAGAAAGATAAAGAAACTGATGTATGAATTTCAATCATTATATGATTTGCATCATCTGACTTCTCACGTTGGAATCCTGCACAATTTGGCCTGCAGATAGTAGACGGACTGCAGATAATGGCAGTTTCCAACAAGATTTCGGGTGTGCCAGAGCAAAATGTTGAGTGTACAAGTGTGCATTTTATCTAGAGTGTATACTTCAAGCATTAATGTGAAGTCAGATGTAGCATTTGTAAGAAAATCTAACAAAAGAGATGCAAATTGATGTGAAAAACATACCATGTCAATGTCAAATGTTTTTCCACCCCATACCCAAGCAAAATGGTTTGGACCTAAAGATCCCCAGATTTTAATTCCATGTGACAGAAGTTCATATAAGTGTGGCATAATAAAAACCTCAAACAATAGAGCCACACCCAAATCCTATTGTGCCACACCCCATCTCAGATGTGCAATGAAAATTTCAGGAAAAAATCTTGGGTGTGCCTTTGTCGTACTCTGCAATTTGGCGTTGTAGCATGTGAAATAGTTGAAATTTTAAAGCTGCCATTACTAGACTTTTCACAAGTAACAAATGCTACAACAGAAATAAGCAGTAAATAATATCTTGAAAGAAATAAAGAAATAGCTCCTTGATGTAGTAAACTGAAATAAGCAAACTCAGAGACTCAACACATTACTATACCAAGAAAATGGTATAGTCTGCGCAACTCTGCTCATTGTTGTGTTGTGTAGTGCGTGCTTCAGCATTTATGTGATAACAAAGAAAATGCATTGTTGTAACAGCCAACAATATCGCTTTTCTGCAAACAAGGAAGCAATCAGATTTGAGAAGGGCTATCATGTGATTAAATCTCTAAGTAGAAAAGGCCATTCAAAATACTAATGAAATGAAATGCTGACTCATACAATACACAATATTGAGCAGCGTTGCGCTGACTATAGGTTCTCCCTGGGTAATATCTGCACCTAGGCTAACACATTACTTACTGCAAATGCCCATTCAACCAACTTTCAGAAAACATCTGCATTTATCAATGTTTAGGATTCCACAAAGAATGATCCCCGTCCTGAAATCATTGATTGGGAAAAACAAACAGTGAAGAAAGAGACAGCTGATGGAAGGTAATTTATTAGGCTTCCTAAAAGATTCCATTTTAACTCCATTTTTCATTATACTACATTATGTCATTTCTCTAAACAAAGCTGGAAGAGATGTCATTAAGATCCAACTCTATATAGTTTAATTGAAAACAAGGGCTTAAGTGGTCAGTCCAAGGTAAATACAGCAAAATTGTATGATAGTATGATAAAAGTCTGTTCTATTTGATGTGCACCTATAGAGAGTTGGTGATACTATAGTTCCCTGTTTATTGCAACTTTGATGCACTAAATACTGTAGTACTCTGTAAGTCCACTTACTCTCGGGTGCCAAATACAAGGGGGAGTCTTAATAAACTGGGGGGGTGGGAACCCCTCAAAGAAACTAATAAACAGGGGGGGTCTTAATAAATGGGGGGGTCAGAAATTCCCAAAAATGGGTTTTTCACGTTATCAAAAATAACTCTTTATTCAACTGTTTTTGAAAGAAAACATTCGAATTAGTTTACAAGTACACTGCAATGACTTCTTTTTCTGAAAGAAGACATTCGAATTAGCTTACGAAGTGCACTGCAGTGACTTCTTTTCTAAATGAAAACACTTGAATTATGCCAAAATTAATAAACGGGGGGGGGGTCTTAATAAGGGCCAGGGGGTGGATAAAATTTTTGAAAATTAATAAGCGTCCCCCCTTGTATTAGGCACCCGAGAGTAATATCATAAATTCTCCTTTGATCCAAGGTCTTGCAATTTGAAGATTGTCTCATGGAATGTTGCTGGTTTAAGAGCAATGATTAAGGTAAGTTGAATATCATCTGTATAAATGATTTTTGATGAATACAGTATTTACTGTATATGTTGTTGATACATAGTAGATGATTCATTGTGACCAGTGTCATATGAATATTTCAACCAATAGCTCAGTTATTCAGCATAAATACATTTTTTCATGTATTACAGTATTAACATACAGTAAAGCATTTAAACTTAGATCTTGTCACCAATAACTTCTATTGAGGAGTTCTTTACTTTCATTGACAGAAAAATGGGCTGGAATATCTCAAGAAAGAGGATGCTGACATAATTTGCCTTCAAGAGACAAAATGCACAGAAAGTGAATGTCCTGAGGTACGCCTGCTTTATTTTCTTATACACTGCCTCTTGCAGAACCAGAACTACCTTCTTAAGTATACCAGGGGAAGGAGTTTACGGGAAAAACATGAGCAAGATAAACAGAGCATGGCTCAAAGGCTTTTAAAATTTTGAGATGCAAAAATTCTACAGCCTTATATTTGAACCAAATGACTTGAACTTGCAAATTCCTATTATTCTATCACAGGACTTTTCAGAAATTATCAATACATTTCCAAACTATATACAGTGCATTTTAATTTCAGCTCATTTGAGGATGTGACATGATCAAATTTCCAATGTTTGATACAATTAGTAGACATTCATAAACAATAGTCTTCCTTGAAATTACCATAAAAGCTCTATTAAGCCCACCTCTCTATCAAGCCCCCCAATTTTACAAAATTGTAGAATTTGTGAAATGTTTTCCATTTATTTAGCTATACAACCCTGCATGTTAAGTTTAGCATGGTTTGGTATAAGAAATGTGTCAAATTTATGTATTTGAGCCGTAAAATTGCATGTTGATTCCGCAAGATATGGGATGAAAGAAGTGAAAAGCTACCAAATGTATCCTAGTCATTAGATTTTGTTAATAACCCCCCATAGTGTCTATTAAGCCTCACTCTGGAAGGTTCGAAATTAAATAAACTCCCTCGGGGCTGGATTGAGCTTAGAAAGAAGTTTAGAAAGTACTATGGTTTAAAGCTTTTTCAAAATGTTCCTTGAATTCTTTAATGTTTCAAAAAGCCAAACATAGAGTTATAACAAAGTACATTGTGATTCTTTTAAGCCACTCAGAAACAGGCTATAGAACTTTACACAAAACATGGAACTTTTGCTGATGAACAGGGGCTTTCACTTTTTAAACTGTTCCAAAAAATGTGTCATTATTTTACCTCTTAGGTAAATGTATTTAAAGAAGGTGGACTCTCATTTGTGAAAGATGAAGAAAAGCAAACATACAACATGTACTTTTCAGTGGCAGAGAAGAAAGGTTACAGTGGTACAAGGTGAGCAATTTTCAATTGCTGTGAAGTTGATCTAAATTTCACCAAAGCAAGACATTAAAAGCTACTTGGCAGCTTCTTAGCCGCCAGAATGAACTGCAGTGAAACAGACTCAATTTATGAAATTGTGGATATGCATAATTTGCTCTATAGTATCTTTGTTAAATGTCTACTAAATCTATTCACAATTTTTCTTAGTTTGTGGTCAAAAACGAAACCAATCAAAGTCAGTTATGGTTTAGGTGAGTTTGATATCTTATCCATTAAATGAAAACCTGGACGATATTTTTAGGCCATTAAATTTGAATTTGATGTGAAACAAGTACTGCTTTTTGCATCTATCGAGTGTGACAGCAAACCAGAGAGTAATCAGTTTGATAAAGTATGTTGGCAAACCAGAGAGAAAACTGAGAAATTCTGGCAAATTAATTTTGAGTTCTGACTATAAACTTAGACTGAAAGTATGCCCATCACAAGCTTTTCAATGAGATACTGTATTCTGTTTTTATTGTAGCCTTTTTCTTACAGATGAACTATGTTACTAAAGATTTTCACATATTTGCCTTTATTCATTTTAACAAATCAGGAAACATTTTCAAAATATTCTTTTGCAAGGAATTGCAGCACATGACAAGGAAGGAAGAGTTATTACCGCAGAATATGAAAAATTCTTCTTAGTTACGTCATGTAAGTATCCATTCAGTAGCAGTTATTCATTTCAAACAAGAATTATTCAAGGATATTTGATTAGAAAACGAACTAATTCAAGCTTAGAGGATGCAACTTTTGTACATTCCTGTCTGTAAAGTATCTTATAAAATAAGATCATTAATGCATTGCAGATATGCATGTGCTATGTTAAAAGATCTGCCCTGTGACGATTTATTTTATTTGTTGGTGCATTTTACCAGTACACTTTGTTTGATACAGCCATTTTCAAGCATTACTTATCCATTACTTCTTTAACTCTTTGTTTTTATTTTAGATGTGCCTAACTCTGGAAGAGGCTTAGTAAAGTAAGAAATTTTTCCATTCATACAAACTATCATATCACATATGAAAAACCTTCAAGCTAACGATTATGGTGTATCATTGTCTTAGTTTAGGAAAGAGATATGTATGTATGTATCATTTGTCACATAAAAATATATGCAAGTTATTATAATAAATATATATAAAACGTAAAAGGAAAACACCCCTAATTACAGTGGCAGGAATAGCATTAAAGGGTCAAGCTGACCTTATTTCCATAATGGTAATAAGATAATGTTCTTACATTTTGAAAAATTTCTGTAAAGGCCTGCTGGTTATAAAGTTCATAAACATTTATCATTGCTTCAAACTGAACTTGAAACGAAACTTATGTCACAAAATATTGGTTCACTGATTAACATGCAACATCAGCAATTAGAAACATCAGCCACATATAAAATCTTCTTATGTTAAGAAAATACAGAGTAGTTAATGATTAAAACCATTACTTTGACTTTCAAATTGGTTGATATACAGCCTTGCTACGATAAAAGTAGTTAACAATTGAAACCATTTGGATCTCCAAGACATTTTTGTGATTTATTTTGAATTTTTCTCCTTATTTGTAGCTTGGCATACAGAATGGATTGGGAAAAAGACATGAAAGATTATTTGAAGAAATTGGAAGAAACAAAACCTGTGATTTTCTGTGGTGATTTTAATGTGGCACATAATGAAATAGGTGTGCCTTGCTTCATATCATCTATTTTCCAGGTTTAGTCAGATGTTAACTAAAACTTCTTCATTTCATGATTTCAATTCCTGTTTTCAAATGATAGCCATACATTTTTACAATTTTCTCTAAAAGATCAAAATTCTTATTACAAAGGAACAGGGTCTAGATACAACTTTGTATGAACAAGATATGATTGTACGGAAGCAAGACCCATAATGCCAAATGCCACAGGGGGCAGCAAGGGCAGTTGCTACCTGAAACTACTCAGAATATGGGAAGAAAAGATGGATATTATAAAGATTTTTGGTCACATTTCATGAATTTACTATCATCACTGCTCACCCCTAAAACGTTTGAGCTGTGTTCAGTTATGTATGGAGAAGACTGCAAAGTTAACAAAAGGTCATTTTCACCTCCAAATCAAGTTTTAATCAAGCTAAGATTAACAAATTTAAAACTGATTTGAATCCCTGTCGTATTTCAGATATTGCAAACCCAAAGAGCAATAAAAAGAATGCTGGTTTCACAAAAGAAGAAAGAGAGAAATTCACGGAATTACTTGATGCTGGGTTTATTGATTCTTATCGACATTTGAATCCAGAAACAACGGGGATTTACACATTCTGGACATTTATGGGAAACGCAAGAGCGAAAAATATTGGATGGTACGTTGACTGAGTCATTAAATTGATATTTTCTGGGTCTGATCATTAAGTGTGCTTGACAATGAAATCTAGAATCGATTGATATCTTACACTCATTCCTGAAACGAGAATACTCTAGAAGTAGCTGGAAGTTCTATGATCATGATAATCATAACAAATATTTCAACTCAATGAAACAGAGGTGTTCAATGTGTATTCCTCAAATCATGATATAGAAATTATAACAGCACATTGCATAACAAAAGCAGCTGCTAAATTTTAATATATGTTACCAATGAAACCAAAATCATGAAGAATTAGGATATTAATCCATGCAATGTCATTCTAAGTTCAGTCGCTTGCTTTAGTTGGGCAGAAAAAGTAGTTATTACCACTACAAACAAACAAATCAAGTAATCTAAATGACATTTCGAACAGATTGTAATTTGTTGCAAATATATGACTGAATAGGAATAATTTGTGGCGAAAGAATGTGATCAGATAATGATAAAAGGACTCTGCATAACTTTTGATTCCTGCCCATAATCAATTTTGAACGTCAGATTAGGCCACTACTTCATTATCACTTCTTATTCGTAGGCGCCTTGATTACTTCGTCATTTCAAAATCAATGATCAATGATCTGTGTGATAGTCTGGTGCGATCATCAGTCAAAGGAAGTGATCATTGTCCAATTGCTCTATTCATGGCATTATGAAGTGATCAATCAATGTCTGTGATTCTTGCAGTGATGACCTTAATCAATGGTATCGATTGGTATCATGATCACTTCACTAAGCAAGAAGCTGCTACATGAATGGACCAGAGTACTTTCCTACTTAAAGAGACGATTGAATTCAGGAGAAATTTTTATACGCTCAAAGGCGCTCTCGAATGGGTTAAACGTGATCACGTGACATTTTCCCGCTGTTTTTGCTTTCGTTGGTAACTGGGCATACCACATAGCCAAGCTACGAATTCTCTGCGAACTTCAAAGAAATTCATAGGGATTTCCATGTGGCTCGATTGCATGGTGGGAAATTGGTTTAAAGTTCCTGTGATGGGTGTTGGTTTTTTTCTCTATTGCATCCTGTTCACTGCCATCTTGATGATCAATTCCGCCAGAGCTTTGCTTCAGCTTTCTGTACCTAATTAGATTGAATTTCCATGCAACGTAAAACACCCGCGTGTGAGAATCAATTATTTTGCAAGTCATCCTAGGTTCTTTCACAATGAATGTAATTGATTGGTTCTCGTAAAGTGGTAGTCGTATTTGATAATTTCAGCCTGTAGACTACCAATCCACTAGGTTCTTATACGCGGGTATTTTACCATCGTCTGGATCTCGATGTTTTGTTAAAAAAAATGTTTTGTTCGACTCAACCAACAGATACTGTGTTTTGTTTATTATGCTTATAACAAGACATAAAAAGTTGTGTCTCATTGTTATCTCAGACTCTTTGGTCTCAGATCTAAATTAACTGACATGGTCTTCTTCCACAAATACTGAAAAGCATTGTTGTTTGCATTTGCTAAGTGATTTCTCAAAGAAATTTCAGCGCTCTCATCTCATAAAATGCCTACTTTCGGCAACCCTGTCAGTGTTCTTCTAACATACAGAAATGTGAAATAAAAATCCTGAATTTCAATTTTAGCCTCGCATTGTTTATTCCATATTTACGACGACTTTCCCAACTTTAATTTCATCTAAATTCTTTAGTACTTCAGGACAGTTTTGCAACTGCACACAATGATGAATTGTTGGTCTAAGAAAAAGAAATAAAATAAAATAGACATGACTATTCGTCAAGATTTTGACATTACCAAAATATGTAATCAACCACGATAATATCAAGTCAACAGTCAGGCAAAAGACTCCAAAGTTACAAAAGATGCTGAAGGGAATGGTGACGCAGCTATATCAAGGAGCCACGATGAACTGACTAAAAAAGACACCTAAACATCTATTGTTTGTGTTTAGCTACACAATGAAAGGGCACGTGTCAAAGCTACCAAATGCAATAGAAGTATATTTTGAATTTGGCCCGGACCAGCTTGTTAACTTGTCGATTCTTTTTAAGCAGCAATAATTAATCACTAGCCGCGCAATAATAAAGCATTGTATATGAAATAAATTAATTCTGTCGCCTTAAGAAAGAAAGATCAACCTTGTACCTTAATACTTGTTTGCTGAGCTTATCCATAATGTCTTGTAGGATATCTACGCATTGTTAAGAAAGTACTAGAACCATGATATCAATGAATTTTTAAACTCTTCATAGTTTTCCAACATAAATGACTTACAACATTCAAAATCAGCTTAATAGTTGCGTTTTTAGGTAACCTGCTTTAACAAATAGCAAAAAATAGCAAATGATTTTATTGAGATGAAAAACCGGATGACTTTTCTTCATCATCGTTAATGATCAAAAGTTGCTGTGAATATTTTGAAAGGATACGCAAGTATTGGCCTTGTGCACCTATTGATTAAAAAAGAGGATGAATAAAAGATTTTTTATGAAGCAAGAGTGAAACGTTGGGGCAAGTTTAAAATCTTTGATAATTGTATGCAGTAATAGAAGGAACTTATGACTTACCATTATATTTCATCTGAGTAGAAACTTTATGAAAAAACAAGCAAATTAGATCACTGCATAACAAGTAGCTTATGCTGTGTTGATGGGCTCAAAAATACGACAATATGAATGTAGATATCCATAGCTGGGTATGAAAACAATAAGCTAATAAAATGTCATGAGAATTAGATGACTTACCTCTGGATATTGTCCATGCATCTTCAAACAGAAAGTGGACTGATGCGCATTTTAAGAAAAGAAGCTGAGAATCCGGGGGATCCAACTACGATGCAAAATAGAAAATAAAAACAGAACTCTTCTTAGATTTGTGAAGAAAGCGTTAGATCTATAGACGATCAGGCTCAGCTCCATGCATGAGAGACCAGACTCATTTTCACAAAGGTCACCATTGCAAACGAGAGACCAAAGCTGAATACTAATTGCAGTGGCAAAGCAGCACATATGTTAACAAGGCAAGGAGAAATGACAGGACAAAAAAGAAAGAAAGTCTCAAACAGATTTAAATAACCAAAAACTTCATCATAAGACTGAATTGTTGTGGTGTAATTAGTGAAAGATGAAAATCAAATAAAAATTCCTAGCAATACCTGTAGGTTACTTTGTACAGTAATCCATCTGCCACCAACAGCCAGCGAAGAAATGACGTCATGTTTGTGAGGTTTTACACGAAGATCATCATCAAAATTAATCAAATCATCATTTGCATCCTCCACACTGTGCGTGTATAATTCAACTGTAGAAATAAAACAATCTCACGTAGGGAAGAATCGGATATTCTCTGACACTGAGGGGGCGTGTAAATATACTGTGCGTGCACAGCTAAATGTTGAGAAAAATAGGACTTTTTCAATACGTGCTTCAACGTTTAGAAGCTTTGATCAACTGTGAAATAAAAAAGCCTTACCATGAAAAAATGATGTGAATTCCCGAGTGAATTGTCTTTTTTTGAATAAACAGATTCACAAAGAGGTCTAAGCAATAGTTGGCTGAAAGAGAGTGCTCAGGGGAAGAAGGCTACCAAGGACAGTATTAAACGATGCTCTATCTCACCTCCATTATCGATGACACAGTCAACACCAAGACCGCCGGTTTCTTCAATACAAGCATTTACCAATGAACGTTTCTTTGACCTCATATCGATGATTTTTGCTGTTGAATTAAATACAATGTTATTACTATTTTTAAGTGAGCAGAGTCAATAAAATGACAATAAATGAATTGAAAATCATGCCTGAACTTGGCGTTACGAGTGGTAGCATCGTAAATATAGTTTACCTAATGGTGGCTGTTGCTCTCTTAAAAATAAAAGTTCTTCTTCACTACTCACAGTTGCAATTATCTTGAAGGAAGAACAGCAAAAAGATAACGATATGATAAAACAACATTATCACTGCAGATTCATTAAAACAAGGATATTTTTCACAAGATTTGTTGAATCTTGAAGCGAAAAATCTAGAAGTGCATTTACAACAAAGAAGCAAGGATGAATTTATTAAACAAAAGATTTAAGTTACTGAGAAAACAAAGCGATTTGTTTTTCTGAAGAATATATTTCACACCTCTAAGTGCATTCAATCAAATCAAAAGGAGAAGGGAAAGTATTACGGCTGGCTGCACAGAAGAAGGTGTACAATCTAGTCATGAGACCACAGAATAACTTTGTCTTTAAGAGACTTAAATCCTTTGTCTTACGAATCTTTCCTTGCTCCACAGAGGATAACTAGGGCATTCCCATAAAGGATCAATAAAGAACATATTGACATCGGCCCTTTCGATTTACTCATTTGGGATGTGATATGATATTGGAAATGTTACTTTTACAACAGTGGGATGGATAAAAATGAAAAATAAAGAAGACATGAAACTCTTGACCGGCCCTTGATAACTATTAACTGGCAGCAAATATCACATCACATTCTATATTAATAAGATTTTCGAATGTAGCGAATTCCCGGAAAAATTAAAACTGGCTGATGTATCACCTATCTTCAAAGCGGACGATCCTGCGTTGAAATTTAACTTCAGGCCAATAAGTGTCCTGCCAGCCCTATCCAAAGTCCTTGAGCAAATCATGGAGAAGGAAATGACGCCTTTTGCAAATACAAGACTTTCTAGTTTACTGTGTGGCTTCCGCGACGGTTACAGTCACAACACGCATTGTTCCGTCTAATTGAAGCTTGTCGCAGTACACTGGACAAAAAAGGCTATGTGGGAATGGTACTGATGGATTTGTCAAAAGCTTACGACTGCCTTCCACATGATCTCTTAATAGCTAAGCTGGCTGCCTATGGTTTCGGTCTGAAAAGCCTGAAACTATTTTCAAGTTACCTCTCAAATAGGAAGCAACGCGTTAAATACGGCAACTCCTTTAGCGAATGGCAAAAAATAGAATCAGGCGTCCCCCAAGGTTCAGTGCTAGGTCCTCTTTTGTTTAACTTTTTTATGAATGACTTCACATATGCCATTACTAAATCAGAGTTTTGCAATTTTGCGGATGACAATACAATATATGCATGCAGTCAAAACCTAGAGCACGTTGTATCCTGTCTCAAGGATGATACTCATAGTGCGTTGTGTTGGTTTCGGGACAATGGAATGGTTGCAAATCCCTCCAAATTTCAAATCATGTTTCTTGGGCTGAAATCAGACCAGGAGTATGTGTTTGAAATTGATAAGAAACCTATTCCTGCAACCAGCACCGTCAAACTTTTAGGTAATACTACTGACTGCCAGCTAAAATTTTCCGAACATGTAAATACTCTATGTAAAAAAGCCAACAATAAGATTAGCGCGTTTTCGCGAGTAGCGGAATATTTAGATCAGGACAAGAGACGTATTCTGTACAATACATTTATCATGTCAAATTTCAATTATTGTCCTTTAATATGGATGTTCTGTGGCAAAGATGCCAATGCATCAATAAACAGAGTACACAAAAGGGGGCACTGAGAATAATGTGGCAGGATATCGCAGCCCCCTTTGCTGAACTCTTAGCTAGAGGTAGCGAATGTAAAATTCACACTCGAAATTTGCAAAAATTAATGCTGGAAATATATAAATGCCTCAGTTCGGAAAATCCATCTTTTATGTGGAATATCTTCCAGACAAAAGATGTGGCCTATAACCTAAGGACAAAAAATCTTCCACAGCTACCGAGCACCAATGCATTATCATATGGGAATGATTCATTATCCTTCAGGGGTGCCATCCTTGGAACACTTTGCCTGACTCAATAAAAAGTCTGGCAGTCAGTACTAGCTTTACGAGATCAATTAAAGAGTGGAAGGGTGACAATTGCTCATGCAAAATATGTAGATAAAGAGTCCGTGGGAATTTCATCAAAAGTGTATTTGTATATCTGATTGTAATTAGTTTTTTTTATTTTTGTGTAAATAGTTGGTCTTAATTAGTTCAAATTAGAACTATTATATTTTTAACCAACTGTAAATAATGTTATAATAATGATAAATAAAAATAATTAACTAACGAAGACTGAATCTACGTTTTTCCATTACAAAGATTAAGCGTCAACTGTTGCTTTCGATTTAATCATCATTTTAAGATTCCAACGTCACTCTGACTCCGTTTTAATGTAATCAGATAGACAAGTTGCAAACTGCGTTGCACAGTAGCCTCGTGTGTCCTTTGACTGTTTCCGTTGAGCTGTAATCTTCCGTTGAACTGAATTCATTTTCTGGCGAAAATTGATCCAATTGAACGAACTCAGTGGAAACAGTAGACTATGGACAAGAAGCCATGAAGACTGACAAACTGGAAACATGAAACGTCCACCGCAAAACCATTATCAACTACTTTATCGATGTTCAGGTTAATAATCTGAAAGGAGGGGCAAAGGGATCAACCGAAAGCAAAATGTTACTGAAAAACTTTCGAAATACAAGATTAAAATCGAGTTTATATAGCACTAAATATGACGTAAACCACATCAATGCAATGAAATTAGTTCATTATCTCATGTAGTCACAGAGAAGATGAGATTTTGCAAAGACATGGCTCCAAAACCACTATCAAAAACAACTAAGTGTCAACCGTAATCTACCAACGCATTTCTGGAATTATTGGATAATTTTTCTGCAAAAGGTAAGGTTTTCACCATTTATCCAGGGATGGCGCCACCGGGGGAGCTTGGGGGCAGGAGCCCCCCCCCATCGGCACTTTGAAATTTTTGAAAATGGTTATGTACCGTCGGCACTTCTGTAACTTGCTTGTCATGTTTTAGAGAGTTTTTCGAATTTGAGCCAATCAAAAAGGTCTAGTCCGTAAATTTTTGCTCGCTTCGCTCGCTGTCGACAATGTTTTCCCCCCAGCATTTCTTCTCTGGCGCCATTTCTGCATTTATAGTAGCAAGGGAAGTGATTCTTGAATTTTTCTTCATGATGTCAGAAAACTGAACGTAATTCTTAGTAGGATGGCATACTATACAGAAGTCGATAAGACAATATATTGGCAAGAATCGAAATCCTTGTAATTTTGACATCACTGAGTTGTATCTGTCAACGCCTCGCATTCTTGAGCAGTAACTTGCAATGTGATTGTTTTCATAAAAACGATCGGAAAAGAGGTGCAAAAAATACAGTGAAAGATTCAAGAGAGAAAATCTCTCCTTTTAGACACCTTCTTAGGTTAAGTTCTGCTCTTAGTGGTTAGTAACTTTGCTACAGTAGTTTTCGCAATCAGTTTTCTAGAACTTCATTTCTTCAGTTAGTAGCAGCATTTTTTTGCTACAGATCTCATACTGTGATATATAGCTTCATCAAAACCTTGGGTTCAGAAAATTGTCAGGAATCGCAATTGAGAAAGACATATGACGTGTCACTTTTCTTTTAGGGAAATGATCTTGCGGTGATTCATCAGGACGTGCAAGACATATCTTCGCACATGGAAATACGATAAAATATGTCACTTGTACGTAAGGAAACCTATAATACGTTACGAAACAAGTTTATCGATGTCTTTCGTTTTGTTACTAGACAAGAAAGCCAAATGACAAATGTCATGTGTCGGTTAATTCATTGAATGATGATAAATTTCCAGCACATGTTCCAGATTTCGAAAGGTTGACATAAAAATCCTATGGCCTACTTCATTGAAGTGAACGGTTTCAAAGAATATTGAACGACTTTCCTGTGATGCTCTCGTTTGACTCTTCTGAAATCTCCTAGAATTATAGTGTTTTTCTTCTTTCTCGTGATTTCATTTTCAAAAAAATGTTAAAATATCGTCATTTCGAAACAGTTTGACGAAACAAGAAATAATTTCCAAGAAAAGCATAGTTTGTGGATGTCCACAATATGGTATCAAGCACGAGCCTGTCGCTTTTATGGTTTATGATTTAGAGGTTTGTTGATATCACATCCTCACATAAGTGGAAGAATACAATACAGTACGCTGTAATTTCGAAAAATATTCAAGATTTCTAAGAATGCCAAAGGTAGCATTGTAGCAACGTGGCTAAAGTGCTTTTCAAGCCATTTCAATCTCCAAAGCTCTATTAAGTTAATTTTATTATTATATCTTTATGATAAAATAGTAAAAATTTGTGACAAATTTAAACCTCCATTCAACAGAGAAAAAGAAAGCAAAAAATATAACATAAAAACTGAACTTGATCAAAAATATGTCTACCTTCGCACCAATACTTTGGGCCAATTGGATAATAGCCAGGCCAAATCCCTAGATAGATGCAAAAAATTGAAGATTAAAGCATATTTACAAAACTTGAAATGAACTGTGAAATCTAAAATTGAAAAAATGTGCTAGCAAGCTGCCAAACAAATTTCAGCATTTCAGCATTTTTCTAATGTACCCGCTCTCTGATGACATACACAATTTGTCTTTATTCTTTGTATCTCTTTAGTCATGCATATGAATACTTGAGTACACACTCTGGTTGGTCAAATTTGATTATTGTATGTGCAACCTCATTTTCTTTTGGATCTTACAATAGATTGCTGTAACAAGTGTGACATGAAAGATGGTAATGTACATGATTCTCTGACTCAACACAATTTGAAAATAAAGCATTAGGTTATGACTTAAAACCAGTATAAACATGATATCACAAAGAAGAAGCAAATTCCATAAAGAAAGTTCCAAAATGAACATTTTGGTCTGAAGAACCAAACAGAGCCATCCTATATGCATTGAAATCTTCCATATGGTGAAATTCCAAAATAAAGCAAATTAATGATTTATGAACATACTGAAGCTCCATCAAAAACTAATATTGTATCACCACTGGATACTTTGGCAAGATAATACAACGCTGTGTATGCTCTAACGGCATCTTTGAGTATTGCAGCAGCATCAACATGTTTTACATTGCCAGGTTTTGACACTAAAACCAAAGAAAAGTACAAAACAAGAATATATACCCAATGAATGAAAAACAATCTATGTACCATTGAGAAAGACATGGCTTCCTGGATAACAAGACATTAGTATTGGTGGCAAGTGTGAAATTCAATGGTGGACATGTTCAAATCCATTTAGAATTTTGACCTGACGAACATTAGCCACTCCATTCTGAAACTACTGTAGATATACGGGATAAAGTTAAATATGATGAACTAAATGACAGAATAGCAACACAACTTACCAATATCATGTTGTGAAATAACGCAAAATTGTGCACACCCTGCAGATCTTACATCAAGTGGAATGATTCCTGTTGGAAAAAAGCATTGCAGCAAGCATCAAAACATTAAATGAAAATTTAGAATTATTCCTTTAGAAACTTGTCTTGGAGTGAAGTGTTGCAAGGCTGTTGTCTGAGATGGGTGTCACAAAATCAAAAAGTCTTATAAAACGACCTGACTGTCAATTAAGGCACAAAGAAACATACAGTTGTCACTTACCAGTAACATCATCACCAACTTTGAATTTGATAACAGATTTACCAACTGCAGAAAAGAATCAAAGAAAGCTCAAAGAATTGCAAAGAACTGCATTTGTCTTGTTGCCATTGATAAGAATCAATGGCAACAAGATAAATGCAATGCTCATGATTTGTATGTCAAACTTTAATAGACCTACAGTGATATGAAATCTCATTTCTCAAAAGCTATCCTTTCAGTTCATGCCTTGCAATTGTATGACAAAAACTTTTTACATCATCATCAGAATTCTTGGACCTTATGAAATTATAGATTTTTCTGACTTCTTGGGCAGGAAAATCATGTTGATGCATCCAAGGCCCATGCTTATGAATCAATATGAATACATCAATAAATAGATATTGCAGATGATTGAATATATTATTCCACCTTGTGTGATAGTTCCAGAAATTTCTCTTCCAATTGGTAACTGACCATCAATGGAAAGCTTTAAACTTTCAAGAATCTAGAAAAACAATAACAGGTGTTAAATCATGAAGATACCATTAATCAGACTTGATTTCATGGAGCATGCAGCATTTTATTGTTCAGTTTACATGTATTAAAAAGACTGAACACAAATAGAGAGAATTTTCTAAATTAATATTGCAAGGAAAATGAAGATCAGATATTGTACCTTGATATTTGCATCACTCACTGCACAAGCTGCTATTCTTATTACAACATCATCTTCTCCAATTACAGGACATTCAAACTTGAAATGGGTAAAGTAAAAGCGAGTTTATAACTTTTCCTCTTTTCATATTCAAATAGCTAAGATAGCAGAAATCTGGAAGTTTAATACAACCAAGAGAACTGACATGATCCATTAATCATCCAATCACTTTCATCATTTGTGCTCACAGTAAAATTTGATCATAGTTTAGAATTTGAAGTTTAAAAGTTCCCACCTTTGAAGATTATAGTAACATCAAGAGTACTGCACTATGATTCAACATCTAGTTAAGAAACCACAAGATCAAGATACTTTTGTGACTTTTCAAGCCTTCATACTGTTACTGGAAGTATACTGTAGGTAAATTCAATTTTATAAAGATTTCATTGATGCAAAATGACTGAAAAAGAGTCTAAAACATTGATCAAATTGTACTTGCCTCCACCATGTAATGGGCCCTTCACCTCTCTCGAGGGTCATTTTTCAAACAAAAGCTAAAAAGATTTCAATCCCATGCCAATAAATGTGCAGTGGATACAGTATCTTTCACTCATGAAAAAAATTGTGTTTTCTTTATTGTTCTGTACCCATACTCCTAGTGCTTTTAAGGCAGAAAGAAAAATGATAAAAATACTTTGATCTTTTGACCTTTAACAATTTTACTGACGCACCACTAAGTATCTGATAAATGATTAAGAACATATTGGCTGAATACAATAGTAGCAAATTCTGTACTCTTACATTGTAAATGACTTCGTATTTTCTTGATGTCCCAGTCAAATCTCCAGATAGTTTTGAGACAATTGCAGTTGTGACAATTGAAACCATCTTCTTTGCAGAAATATTTCAGATCAAGCTAGATATGATCATGATCCTAACTAAATAAATGGCAAAACATTAAAAGCCCAAAGTCTATCAGCAAATGAAAGAAAAGAGTGCATCTTCTTAAAGCAAATTGGTGATGTGTGTGATGGACAAAAGATTTTAAAAATTTCTGTAAATTCATTTGATGAGGCAGAATAAACTTTGTTAGGTATTATGATAATAATGCCTGATGATGATGATGCCTGAAAATAAAGTCACATGGCATCATGGAATACAAGGAATCATGTCGTCAGATTACATAATCTTGCACAAGGAAGGACTGGATAATATAGGCCTGGGGGCCCTCATCATACATAATAACATAATTTTTGAGGCCTTGGCCTAATCACGTCTAGAGCACTGTCACCCTGGATGGGTCTAATCACAAATAGAATTGATATTCTTATTGAATACTATGACTCTCAGAAATTTTTTCTTTGTGGATGTAGACTTCATTTCCTTGCCAACCGTTATTTCTAAGCCAAAAATATTTTTACTCATGTTTGCTTCCAAAACTGTGGCTAACATCAGCAGCACTCAAAACAACATCTTGCCTCAATTTTCACCCTGAATGGGTCTACTGTAAATGTTGTCAGGGCCTCAGCAAGGAAACTTTACTAGCAGAGAAGCCAGGAATCTCGCTACATTTACTATACTGAGTAGACTTTAAGAAAATGTGTATGGCATCCGGCTTTTTACATTCTTGACAACACAAGACTTTGACAAACAGATCGTGCCTTTCCTGCGTGGATGAAGCTCAAATCTACGTAAAACTCAACCGCTACAGTATTCCTCAAAGTTGACAAGGCACCAAAGTTGATAAAACCCTAAAAATATATCAAAATAAGTTAAGTAGCACCCCTCCTTTCTAAATTGACACAAAACTGGCACATGTAAACTTGACTCACTACGTCAAGTCGTTTGAAAAGAATAGACCCCCCTGAAAAATAACCATGCTAGAATTTAATCTTAAAAAGGTTGGCATGAACTGTGAAACAGTTTAACAGGATATCAAATGTGCAAAAGTAGAAAAAATACAAGCTGACCCATTAAACCAATGACAACGCAAACAGAAGATTTGAAGAATCTTGCAAGTCCACCGAAAATAGCCTGCCCAAAAAGCTTCATATTCTTTAGAAATATCCTCTTTAACAAAACACAGGCAAAGAATATCATTTATCATGAAGAAAAGAGTCAGTGAGCCATTTTCATCGGATTTTTGAAAAATATCAAATCCAGGAGCCTTGTATTTCACATCGAAAGAGGAGCATGTGATTCTGACGAATAACAATAGTAGACCCATTCAGGGCGAAAGTACTCTAGGGTAAACTGGGGGTAATTTGGGACAATTTTGTCATTTTTGTCAAAATGATTCTGTCCCAAATTACCCCATCTGGGGTAATTTGGGACAGCAATGATTTCCACCTGCAAATGATACATAATTATACCTAAAGGCAAATTTGAATAGAAAATAATTGTAACTGCCATGGTTCACTTGAATTTCATCAAAAATGGCCTCGTTAATAAACTAGGCTTCCTTGAAAGATACCAGGCCACTCACTTGTCGTTCTGGGGGCCATCTCAAATATGTCTATTTTTTCACAAATGTACTTCAAAATTGATCAAACTGACTTTTAACAAACAAATGTAACATAAAATATAATATAATTCTCAGCTAATACAAAATTGTGCAATTTTTGAGCAATGTCCCAAATTACCCCGTGGGTGTCCCGAATTTCCCCTGTCCCAAATTACCCCCCGGTTTACCCTACTTTTTTGTTCCCGTGCTGCATGCAGCAGCAGCATGCAGTAAAAACAAGGCAGGCCATTATTGCCAAAGCAGGTATGAAGCCTTTTCTTAGAAAACTGTTTAGCTCTCTAACCAAGAATAAAAAATCACGCAGGACCTCAAGAGCATGCTCATAACTTACCCATTTTCTCTCTCCAGCTTCTTAAATTTACTTCCTCACGGCGGCAATTTTGTTTCTCGCGGTTGGATGAAAACCTCGTTCCCAGTTTGACCTCTTTGGCAATCTCGATTTCAAACTCTCTTCTTCCTTTCCACTTTCCACAGTTCCAGAATCCAGAGGGAAAGAAAGAGGTTTTATTGCCGCAGCAGTTTTGAATTTAACTTTATTTTGCTGAATAAAACGTGGAAGACCGAGAAGACAAACGATGGATCGAATAAAGAAGACGTTAGGGGTTCAGCAAGACACAGAAGAACAAAGTATAGTTGCAGAGGTATGCACTGATTTACAAAAAGAGAATTAGATTTTAGATTAGAAGAAAAAGGCGGGACTTACTTGAAGTTTTTGTTAGGCCCCTTTAATTTGGAAGGTCACACAGTAAGACAATAAATATCGGACCAAATCATGTGACATTTAGGCAGCATTTACACGGGAAATTTTGCAACCGTTCCATAAAGATAGAACTGATTGAAACTTTTTCTGAAATTCTGTCAGATGTTCATCAACATCCATAGTGGAATCCGCAAAATTCATACGCCACAGATTTACGCCAAGCACTTCTCTTTGTTACGCCAGAAGAATACACCCTACTATTGTAAAGTACAATGTGGAGCAGGGATCTTGAGTTTTTGACTGCCAAATTTTAGGCCAACCATTGTTGGAGAACAAAGAAATACGCCGGCGTAAAAAAGAGCGAGAGGCTGTCCGCCACAGATCTGGCGTAAGGCACACGGATTCCACATAGGATCAACATGATACAAGGCAGGCTCGCAATTGTGATATTTTCATGACACGTCACAACACCTTGCAATATGGTGAAAGATCTATTCGGTACACTGGTGCTAAATCTTGGAACAACATTCCCTTGAATATCAAGCAATCTCCTTCAGTGACGAGTTTTCGCCGTCAACTAAAATTACACCTGTTCTCTATGAATTATCAAGTTTAGATTTTTAGCTCTTTTTTGCATCAATCAATTTCAAATGTTTAAGATATTTCAAATCGAATAATAGGTTTTTAACAAAGGGGGTGCTCTCTCCTCGATTAGTTTATCTAAAGAGAGAGCTCCTCCTTTAAGAAAATTCTTCTCCATACAAATTTCTGATGTCCTTTGTAACTGTATTGTAATTTATCATCTCCTGTAACTTGTTATTTGTAATATTTGTAAATTTTGTTAGAATTATTTTTGTATGTAGATGAATTTTTAAAATAAAAAACTGAACTGAACTGCTTAGAACAAAGCGCAGTATATGCGACACTGGCAAATGTTCCAAATCGCAAGCGATGATGGGGGGGATAATCTTTTTGAAGCCTAGTTGATGAAGAATTGTTATGGACAGTTTTATGAGTAATGCATTTGGGAAAGTACATGACCTAAGTGTGGAAAGGTCGTTTTTGTTATGCCAAATGTTTGCACCACACCAATTGTATAAAGACAATAGACTTATATACTGTTCTCCCATTTTTCTTGATGTTGCTCCAATCCAAAGATATTTGGTGTGACATACATGTTTTCCAGCAATGACATAAAACATTATTTCCAGGCATAAAAAACTCTTAAATAACTGCACAAAGGGAATTTGCATTGTTCATTTAGGAAAATTTAAAGAAAGAATTCCAGCACAAATTATGCTGTTATTGATCCACAGTTATGACATCACAGGATTGATAATGTCATGGAAATTTTTCAAATCCACCTTTTTAAGATAAGAGGTGCAAAAGCAGAAGTCTTTTTTGTTTGAGTTATTGCATTTTTGAGGCTAAAATCTTGTTCTGCGTACAAAGTTTAGCATAGAAGAAAATTTTTACTGTCATACCTGTTTTCGTTTGGAAATTACGATGATATATATACAGTAAACAATTAGAAATCATAAGGGCTTTGACCATGAAATCAGATGTTTGGACAAATTTTATATTACAATACAAATCCCAAGTGAAGTGTGAATCTCCTCATGGATGATTTATACTAGTCAGGCGTAAAATGAAAGGTTTGGGAAGTTTGTAAATAGCCAGAGAAAATTTCCTGTCTTTGTATTATTTTTCCAAATAAAACATGAGTTTAACGGCCCTTACTGCCATGTTGATCATCTTTCAAAATTATATGATGCAAACCAAGTTTGTTGTAGGGCTCTCCTCTTTTACAGATCAATGAAGCATCAACCCTCAGCTGGTCAACAAGATTAAAAGGTTTTGCTGTGTGCTTTTGCCTTGGAGTCTTCTTCTCAGTTTTTGTGAGTTCCTTTGCTTCATTTGAACATCATCATTCTGCTGTTATGATAAACTACAGTACAGTATATATTATTGATACTGCACAAATCTTCACTGTCTCTTACTACTGTATATACAGTACAGTATCACAAGAATACCCATTTGATTTTTCACATCCAATTTATTGAGCTGAACATGAACATGATTCTGACCCCATGGCACTGATGCAGCCTTTTTTGAATCTACCTGTGTGCTTTATATTCTTTACATTTCATATATCAGTTGTGTGACCGAGTGGTTAACGCATCTGACTCGTAAACCAAAGGTCAGAACGGCCGTAGGTTCAAATCCCAAGCTGGACAGTTTGGTTGCTGTCCGCAACACTAGCCCGGGTCGACCAGAGCCATGTGAGGGAAATCTGGTAGCTGTGGTGGGTAGCTGCGGCGGAGTGATGGTAAAACATCCGTGGCCCCTGCTGGAAATAAGTCTCTCAGAATTTCGCGGGCTAGCCACGTTAAATATAAATTACCTACTGTACCTACCTTGTTGTCTAGGTAGGGAAGGCCTTCAGCATAAATGTGAGTTTTCAAGGGCCCTCCCATAGAATATAACTGAAACTAAATTACAGTATATATATAGCAAAAACATACAATGAAATGAAACTGACTCAAACATATACCATAGGGACTGTACCTGTTGACTCTCAATTTCTTTGCCATCTATGAACAAGTATGATGTCATCATCTTCTTTTGTTACAGGGCACTTTCATGCTGTGGAAAAACTTAAAGTTGTTTGCAGTGTTTTACACCCTAGGAAACATAACATCATTATGCAGGTAGCTGATGAGATCCACAGTTCTTTGTTACTTTTGTAAACACAGAATGACTTTGACAGATGTTGATGCATATAGCATTCTCCTTTTATACACACTGCAAAATCAGTTACAGGTATTGAGAGTCCGTAACATTTATTTTCTTTGGTTAGAAGTTTTGCATATTAAGTTTCATTGGACAGCCTTCAAAGAATCTACTGTACAGTATACTGTGATATCCTATATCCAGAGTACTTATATTTAGTTTTTTGCTAGAGACACTGTTTATAGTAAACTATGCATAATTAACCCTGGATATTTTGTCGTTTTGTAGTACATTTTTCCTGCTGGGTCCTGTCAAACAATTGAAGAATATGTTCAAAGAGAAGAGGTTAATTGCAACCATTATAATGTTGGTATGCTGATGTTCTTTTTGTTTAGTACAGTGTTTTTATATATATCAAAGGGGCTTTATGATGCATGATCACCATAAAAGCTTTATTAAACCTCCCTCTCTAATAAGCCCCTCCCCTTTGAGTCAAAATTTGAAGTAAGCCCCCTCTCTATTAAGCCGCCCCCCAATTGTACCAATTTCTAGAATTTGCCAAATGCTCTCCATTTATTTAGCTACACAACCTTGTAAGTTAATTTAGGTATGGTTTGCAGTAATGTGCCAAATTTATGTATTTGAGCCGTAAAATTGTAATATGTTGATTTTGCAAAATATGGGATAAAAGAACTAATTCTGCAAAATATTGGATAAAAGAACTGAAAAGCTACCAAATATGTCCCTGTCACTTGATATTGTGGATAAGCCCCCCTCTCTATAAAGCCCTCCCTCTGGAAGGTCCAAAGTAAAGTAAGCCCCCGGGGGCTTGATAAAGCTTTTACGGTGATCAATGAAGAATTGATGCTGTTATTCAGAAAGAAGGTACTATTAAGGCAGATTTCAATTCAGTGCATTTATCACGCGTGGGACAATTTGTGATCGATTTGCAGCCTGGGCATGCGTACTTTGCGTAAATTGGTAGCATGATGAGAACACGCGATCACACAAAAAAGTAGAAGCTCGTCCTCCTTTTACAATTGATCTCCAGGGTTGTAACAGACCCAAAAGGGAAAATTTGTCCAGATGACATGAATGTTCATCCGATTCCTATTATTCTTCTGGTTTTCATCCTCTCCTTCGTAGGTGTAGGAATAGCTTTAGTTGTCTTTTGATAGCAGCCATCTTTGATCATGTTATTATTTGAGTTTGGAGAGCTCAAAGATGCTTCCAGACTACTTATGAGAACTGAAAGGAAGTTGTGGGATTGCTAAAAGTCTATAGTTAACTGTCACAAGTGTGACAAAAATCACTGAATGGGAATCCGCCTTTAGATTAAACTTTTCCTTGTTGTTATGCATTTGTTAATCATCATCATCAAAGGGGCATTCCGCGAAAATCAAATGCATGCAAAGGTTAATATCGTTATCCCGATCGAAAAGCAGATCTTATCAGCCCTCAGAAATCGTTTTCCTTTCCTCGATCGCACTTCTCAAAGGCAAGATATGGAGAAAAACATTGGACCGATTTCAATTTTAATGCCCTACTATTTTTGTGATTCGTTGTTGGCAAACAAAGGTTGCAAATTTTCGTTTTTGTCCTCCGGTTAGTCGTTGGCGAGCATTGATGGGTTTGTTGCGCGTCGCTCTTAGAATTGAGTTTGAAAATCCTGTTGTATTGGTTCATTCATGTGTCCATGATCGACTACGACCAAGAGAAATGATCAGCTGTAGCGACAATTCTCGGTATCTGTCTCGGATTCAAAAGCAGGGTTAGGGCTGAGTTCTCGGTCTGTCGTTTGTGGCCGGTTTGAGCTTTATTTATGGTGGAGAAATATCACAAAATGTTGATAATGATATGGATGTTCATTTTATATGAAAACGACGCGATTCGCCGATATCCAGTTTTTTTCCCACGGAATGCCCCTTTAATATAAAATAGTTGATATGATGTAGTGTTGAAAATACTTGGAAAATTCTACATGCATACTGTAATAACTTGTTATAATGAAGTAAACAAGTAATACTTCTTTTCAAAATGTGCTTTAATTTTTAATCCTCGTGCTAAACTCGAAACGTCGTGCTAAATTCAGTTTCTATTAACATTTCTTATATTTTACTTCATTTTGCTTGTTGAACCAAATTCGTGCATTAGATTCTTGGCACATAAACAAACTCTGTTCCTGCTCTTAGATCATATGTTTGCCATTTCCTGGGGGATAAAGTGGCCCCCGCTGGAAATAGGTCTCTCTCAGACTTTCGCAGGCTAGCCACGTTAAATATGATTACCTACCTACCTACCTACCTACCTACCTACCTACCTACCTACCTGCCTACCTACCTACCTACCTACCTACCTGCCTACCTACCTACCTACCTACCTACCTACCTACCTACCTACCTACCTTGGGAAATAATCTTGCAACTGTGTAGGCTGTTGTTATGTTCCAGTAGCCTACGAGCAGACTTCGAATCAAATTAAATCAAATTAAATCAAATCATAATCACATAATCATTCTTTAAAGTTGGCGTGACATAGTTGTAGGAAACTAATTAATACCAACTATTCACAATATAATTTAAAAGGATGTCTAAGAAATAATATTACAAACAACATAAAATAATGGCCAGGCTACTTAAAAATTCTATAATTACATTATTCACCCATCCAGGTTCTGACTTCTGTTTTAAAGCTTTACTTTACAGATACAGAGATATGTGAAGGCTGTACGCTGGCTAGTGTTCCAGATCACAGGTCCCTTGAGCAGATGATATACTGGAAAGAACTGTTAGCCGTATGGTATAATCAACTGCAGTGATTTTCCAAGCTTAATTTCATTTAAAGATAACTTTACAAATTTTTTTATTTTACCATATGATTTTACAACAAATTGCACGGAACTTGACTACGTAGATTTAGAAATTACTTCTACCAGCTTTCTTTTGAATCAATCACAGTTGGAATTGAGTAATATTTACTTAGAATGGACTTGCTCTACAATCCTTGGCATTCTTTGTGCATTGTTTTGATCGCCACCCCTTGCGCAGCGCATTAAAATGTATACCTTGTGAACAGATGTCGTTCTTCCGATTCCTTTGAAAAGAGAAAGTCAATCTTTGTAATCCTTGTATCTCTTTGTTTAAGTTGAAGTAAATTTATTCAGTGATCAGTTGACTTATTCGAACGTCTGTGCTGTTCAATTAACATGAACACAAAGCAAAGTATCGCATAAGATAATCGCCTGATTTCATTCGAAGGAACTCAGCCTCGATTTGCTCATGTCTATGGTTTGATTTCTACCATAATTAAGAGGTAGAAAAAAAGCTGAAAGTCTTGTTTTGGTGCAAACTTAACAATGAATTCCAAATGCAAAACTATCCAAAACATACTAAAATGTTTTAGCCAGCAACTTCTAAGAGTATGACACTGAAGCTAATAACTGGAAAATGTAAATTAGTCGACTGTGTATGAAATAAGCCAATAGAAAGCATCCTTAGCACATGGACTGGTATTGTGCTTTGAGAACCAATCAAAGTAATGTACCATAATCATGACAAGCAATCATGACAAGACTGTGCGCGATTTTTCTGTCAGATCTTGAATCTATAAAGGTCTATTAGACAAAGCAATGAACGGTGAATCAAATGCCTTCACTAGCACCCTCTCATCAGGCCCGTTTCGAATATTTAACCTTTCACTGGGGCATCTAAACAGGAATGTAGTCTTGGTGCATTAAATTTATAATTATGAATTGCACTAATCTTGGACTTTAAATTTGAATCGGAATACTATGATTTCTGAAAATACCCTCTCAATTTGCACTTTCCTCTTTGGTCTCGCCTGTCAGTAGGAAAAGTAAATGAACTTACTGGTACTATAGAGAACACGTTACCACTGCTGTTGACCATAATACATAACTGAAAGCAGCACAGTGCGCAAATTTAAAATGCGGAACAACATGAGGCTCAGTCAGTCAAATAAATGGTTGAATGCAATGACCTGTTTCAGTTGAATATGAAAGTACATTGAATATAAAATACTGAATATAGAGATATTACATGACGTAATTGGATGAATTGCATCTCTCTTTTGCATATATGTGAATAAAAAAGTACGTTTCCTTGGAAATAAACAAATCAGGATGCCAAACATGCAGGAGATGAAATCTTTAATAAATGATTTGCAATGTGAGGTTGATATATTTAGACAAGCAGCGGCAAATGTTTGATAAATCATTCCAGGCAGTGACTCCCTAGTCATGATACATCTTCGATATTTTGATGACATATTTATCCATCCTTAAAGAGAAGTGATTTTAAAAAGCAAAGAAGATTCATGATTGAAAGGTAAGTTTTTGCTATCAAGTGTTGATTATCATTAACTATCTCAATCAAATCGCACAATCAAAATCTTCAATAATGAACTTTTCATATCTAGCATCAATAAAATGAAATAATAATGAGCATTTTCATATCTATTTAAGATTGATTTCATATTTATTTAAGATTGAAAACTGATCTTAACAGCAAAATATTCTCTAGTTAGAGAGAGACCTTTTAATTCGATGTTTCAGTATTGCTTCGGCAATTGCTTCGTTTCTTTCCTTGTTCCTTTCATGTTGATCATCATAGATTATTAACTATGGGATAATGTTAATGGATAAATAGTTTGAACACCGATTGGAATAATGTTCTGTCTGTTTTCTAGAATGAAAGGCAACAACGACTGCAAAGAAATAAAGAAGCTAGTTAAAAAGTTTACCAGATATCCAAAAGAAAGCATTTGAAGTACGAGAAGTTGCTTCAACTGCAACATAGACAAACAAGACACTTCGTCAAGAAACTTGGTCAAGAAACTTCGCTAACAAAATTCGCCACGAAAATTTTATGAGAAAGTTCGCTACAAAACTTCGTAAAGAAACGCCGATAAGAAACCTCTTCGAGAAACCTTGTCGAGAAACTTTGGAGGGAAATTTCGTCAAGAAACATTCCAAAGAAACCTCGCCAAGAAACTTTCAAAAGAAACCTCGTCACAAAACTTTAAAAAGAAACTTTGTCAAAAAACATTGCCAAGAAGCTTTTCAAACAAATTAAGTCAAGAAACTGCACCACTTTGTCAGGAAATGTTTGAAAGTAACTTGGCCAGGAGAGATCACTAAGAAGAATTGTCAAGAAACTTGGAAAGGAATTTGGTCAAGGAACTTCACTGAGAAACCCTGCCAGGAAACGTTGTCAAGAAACTCTGTCAGGAAACTTCATCAAGAAACCTCCGTCAATATAGAGTAATGGCGGAGAATGCAGAGAAAGTAAAAAAACTTACCAAAACCAGAGGAAATGAGTTGAAAGTGAAAAAAGATAAAAAGAAGACGGCTCAAACTCCGAGTAAGACCTCTCGAAAATCTAATCGCAAGAAAGCTGGCAAAAGTACAGTAAGCAAGAAAACTGGACGTAAAAAGAAAGCTAACAAAGCTGAAGCGGAAAAGAAAGAAAACATCGCAGATGAACAATCGGAACAAGAGAATAAAGATGACATTATGCCACTGAAGGAAAGAATTGAAACTAATGGTCAAATACCAAAAAGAAACATCACCCCGGACAGAAGGATATCATTACCAGTCATACCAACTGGACAATTGAATAACGGACGCAACAGCAAGTCACCGAGTATGAATGAGGCACCAAGAAGAATATCGCTTCCTCTTATTAAGGAAGGCAATTTAGTGACATCACAAAGTGGAAACGCCGAGGATAGTGGAAGGGGGTATGATGGAAAGACACGTTATAATGGTTTCATGGAGGGAATAACTAAGAATAGAAATGACTTAGACGGGGGTAATGTAACTACGGCTGAGAAAAATGGTAATGATAACAATAATGATGAAAGTAGTGATGATAATGCGGAATTTCGTCACATAGGGAAAAAAACAGGGAAAGCTGCAATGTTTGGTAAACATTTGATGGATGAATTAAATTTACGATATTTACAAGCAGTTTTGAATGATCCGGATTATAATGATAAATATAAAAGATTTGCAACTCCAGATTTAAAAACAGATGAAGAAGACGAAAATGATATTTTACAAGATTTTCACGATGGAGTTAAAACACCTACGATATCAGTTAGTGAAAAATCTGTGAAAGGTGATGATGATGATGATGATGATTCGACAGAAACTGAGCTCGCTGGCAGCAACGAGGATGATGATGATGATGATGACGATAGTGTTTCTTCTGGTGAACTGGATGCTGTAAGTCTGCTATTTTCTTATAAAAGGAGCCTCGATTGAGCAATATTCTTATACATTCTTATTCTTATATGAAAGGTAAATTGATTCCATGGCCGTACTTATGGCTATTGATGGTAGCATTTTCTTAATTTTTAGGTCTAAATGATGACTGACTATACCAAAAAAAATATTCACATTTAAGAAAGCCTTTGATCAATAGATTGGTATTTCACTTTTGAACATTGGCCACGTATGTTTATTTCACATCCTGCCAAAGGCGATAACTTCTTCCAATCACCCAGGACAATGTATATTAGGAACACACATAAAAACGTCTCTTACCCCCTCCTATTCCAAATTGCGTTTATGTGTAATAAACTACTCCTTTCCAAAAGTAGAATCTCTAATATCATCGTTAACTATGCAAATGCCTGGCACTAATGTGAATGTTTTTCTCATTCTAGATACCCGAAGATGTCAAACAAATGATTTTAGAGAAAGAAGACGAAAAAAATGATGTCAATGAAGATTTGGTGAATTTAGGAATTTGGAAGGTAGAAGATTTCGTAGAACAAGCACAAGACGCTGATGATGAAAAAAGTGAAGATGATTGGAGTATTAAAACAGTAGAAGAAGCGGAAGAGGAAAACCATAACGAATTCCCTGTTACGCCCCCTCCAACCCCTCCCCCACCCCCGAGAAAAGAAACTCCTCCTTATATGAAAACCCTACCAATCGGTGATACCCCAGATATAGAGATTTCCTCGAGCAGCGAAAGTGAAGCAAGTTTTATTTACAGTATTTATGCATCACAATTTGATGAGTATGAAAGCGATGTTTTTGGATCAAGATTACAAGAAAATCTCTTTTTTTTTACCATCCATTTACAGCGATGCTGGAGATTCAGATATGTTTTATTGTGTGCCAAGATCAACAGTTTCACAGCATCCATCAAGTGACTATTTCCATAAAAGCGAACGGGGCAAAAAGCGAAGAAAGAAGACGGATAATGACAACACTGATCAAACTGCTGGGAAAGTAAAAAGATGCAAAACATTGAAAGAACTAAATGAACGATTCGTGCAGGCTGCAATGATGAAATTCGCAGTACGAGACGCAGCTATTGTCCAGTATGGAGGCGCAACGAAAGCGTTTAGGTTGAGAATGGCGAAGCTGGGCAAAGACCCAAAGAAACGTGACAATGAAATAAATGAAAAAATTGAAAGGAAAATCAGAAAGAGGTTACGTCGTAAAAAGAAAACGGATGAGCTGACAAGACAGAATGTGGAAAAATTGCCGAATATAAGCAAAGCAGCTAAAGTGTTAAGGTGGATAACTATTCATAAAAAAGGGGAAAATAAAGATTTGAATGTCGTTTATGAGAATGGTTGGATGGGAAATGATGATCTCGGTAAATCAATGAGATTGAGAGAAGGGATGGGGGAACAAGGGTTGAAAAAACGTGCATCGTTGGGACTGAAGAGTATTGAAGGGGATGAGGATGAGGTGGTAAATGAAGGAAGGCAAGGGATCAAGTATGAGTTAGAAAAAGAAGACACCCTTCTAGAGAGAGGAAGCAACAGAGGGGGAAACGAGCAAGATGGGGGCAGAAGGAAAAAGAAGCTACGTAAGAAACGTAAAAGATGGCAAAAAGATCATACGTCAGAGAAGAACGAGGACGGATCTGAAGAATCGTTTGTTATCGTAAAACACTGGCAATTAGAGAAGAAACAACTCCCAAAGGATAATGATGAGATTGATCAAGGTAATGATGATGATGCTTATGATGATTATGATGACATTGAAGATTTTTCACCACAAAGCGATCATTCAAGTGATAAGAAGAAACAACAACAACAACAACAAAGTGATGACGCAGATTCAGATGTATCAATCATTCCACCTGATTCGCCAGTGTCACAAAGGAAACAGCAGCCTCGTTTTCCAACACCAGACACAGAACCAGAGGCTGAGCCTGAACCAATAGAAGAAGAGGAAGAAAAGGAAGAAGTTGCAAGGTCACCCGTGAATGATGAGAGGAAAAGAAAAAATGAGGCAGCTATGAACTGGAAGAAACTGAAGCCAGGTAAAATCTTTTCTATTCTCATGTCTAAATATTTCTTTTCCTTCGATCAAGGTAGAATGATTATGATTATGATCGTGATGTGTCCCAGAAGTACCTCATGAAAACGAGATTTACACAAAAACCGAACAGGTCTGGCAACACATCAATGGCGGTAACCACGGCAATGCAATCGGTCTGCTTCCACGTCATTTAAAGGAGATACTTCAGAATTGAAGACAAAATCTGTTAAGGTTTGTTTACCCCCCAATTCAAGTCATGTGATCAATCTCTTGATAAAACTTCTTTTCATTTCTCCAACATATTTTGTGTCATGCAAAGTTGTGCCATGAATACAAAGAGTAGAATAATACGGAAACTTCCCAAGAGTATGGTCACATGGCTTGAAATTGGTAAAACAAACCTGAGCCGATTAGGTCTGTTGAAGACAAAGTGGCAAGGTGGTCTAAAATGAAATAATGATGCATATTGGCAATGCTTCCAAGGATTAAACATCTTTGGAGTCTCGTAGTCTAACTGACTAGTGTCTAGAGAGAAGCTTGTGAATGAATACGTTTGCTGCTCAGTGCATCGTTTCAATATTTTGAAGCATTTTAAATAATTTGTTATAACTAGCCCGGGTGATCCAGATATGAATACGCTGTTTGATAAATCGCACAAAAATTCTATACAAGCATATTTCAGCTCCATCGTCTAATTGAGGTTTAAACTTAACTTTGAATACCGTTCTTATAATCTCACCTGCCCTATTTCTTGATATGACCCAAAGATAGCTAAGAAGGCACTTATCGTTTCTAACGAAGCTTATGGTAGCTACTTATTGGGAATGTTTCATTTGTGATAAGCTGATGCAGTGTAAAATGAATAATTCTTCAAAATCAAGTTAAACCCTCAATTAGGCAATGAAGTTGTCATTTTCATATCAGCGTTATAGTTGTTGTATTACGATTTTTTCAAAGAGTGGAAACGTTTTCTGACTCAAATAGAATGATGATTAGAACATTTTCATCAGAAACTGTCCAAAGAGGCACAGAATAGACAATTGCTCTAAAGATTGCGTCAAGGAATTTTTAAGCAACACTCTCTGTAGTATCGACCAATCATCATCAAAAAATCAGCCAATAAAGATCAATCAAATATCAGTGCGACGCAAGGCATCATGGTAAAAAATTCCTGTCTGCCATCCTTAGCGCAATCATCTATTGTTTCGCACTCTGGTACATAAAAAGTAGAATATCTACCTCTGAAAGCAAGTTGAATCTTCTTCTCTCGGCAGGGATTCGTCTACACCAACGTCGCAATGCAATCAACATTCAATTTTCTGAAATCACTCGAATCCTGTTTTCACAGCTGTCACTGAAGACAAAAGAATATTCGAAATTACCGCCAATCAGAAAGAAGTCACGCGTTCTCTCCAAGTTGAACAGTTACAGTAACAACACAACACCAAGAGGCAAAGAAAGTAGGCAAGCAAGACAAAGGCATGTTACACCTACTGATTCAATAAACAGTAGAAGCGGTCAAAATTAATTTCTTTCATTAAAGTAGCAAAGAACTATCGAGAACATTTTCCCTAGAACTCAACAAAGGTGGGCCAGTAATAATTGCCTTATCTACGAGTCACGACATGAAAACATTAAGTTTTCTGTGTTTCGCGTTAGCTTAGTTATCAAGTAAAAAACATTGTTCTCGTTATGCATCTAAAAAAACTGACATTTCTCAGTAATGGAGTTCATTTTTTCAAGAAACCAAATCAAAATCTGAGAAATGTTTATCAGTCTGTCATACAGTACTCGTTTCTCTTGCCAATAGCCTTGTTTAGTTTGGCAGTCCTTAGACTTAACATTGGCAACCTTATTCTTAGTTTCTTCGTATAAATAGTGCATTTTATACGTAGATAGACAATGACTACAAAATAATTTTTTGCATTGATGTATACAATAGGTACACATATCACTTTTTACATTTATCTTCAGGCCATGTTTCTTTGTTCATTTTTGAAAATTTCTTCAATACGAAATTTCTGACCATGGAAGTGAATCCAGCACACAAATTTTGGTCCAATTGCAAATTTTCATATTCCTATGGTTTGCGATTTCGATTTTATGACGACTATGGCACGCGAAAATCACAAAAACCTAATAAACCTAGTTTATCACTGATAAACTAGGATTATCACTTTGATAAATTAGGTTTATCGCGATAAACTAGGTTTATCAACTGATAAACTGGGATTATCAACATTTTTTTGATAAACTGGGTTTATCAAAGTGATAAACTCAATTTATCAACGACAAATTTGATAAAGTAGGATTATCAACTGATAAACTAGGTTTATCGAATCCCGTTGTTTATGAGCTTGCCATTCAGTCCCGCTACAGCGTGTTATCAAATATAATTTAGGCCAAGGCCTAGCATGTTTTGGTGCGTTTATTGCAACCAGAACAATTTCTTTTCCGGTCTTTCTTTGGTATTGCATGTGACGAAGGGAATCGACGCCAGATATTCAATTTGAAAGAAAACTTTGAAAATCGTCATCGTCGTCAAAACCGTTCATCATGATACAATCTTCCATTTTGACTTTGTGAGCTCAGCTTTGAGCGCCAAAATCATAAATGCGCACCCGCGTTTAAAGCGCGTCTTGTTTACGAGCAATAGATACACAATCATCTCATAAACAATAGAATTCGATAAACCTAGATTATCAGCTGACAATCCTACTTTATCAAATTTGTCGTTGATAAATTGTGTTTATCACTTTGATAAACCCTGTTTATCAAAAAATGTTGATAATCCCAGTTAATCAGTTGATAAACCTAGTTTATCGTGATAAACCTAATTCATCAAAGTGATAATCCTAGTTTATCAGTGATAAACTAGGTTTATCAGGTTTTTGTGATTTTCGCGTGCCATAGACGACAATAGATTTGAGAATTTGTAAGAGAATTGACCGTGAAAAATCGCTCAGGATGTCTCAGTCACTATTCACGGTCAAATCCCTTTAATAAATATTCAAATTTGCTTTCCCTATAAAATTGGAATCACTTGTACCAAATTTATGACAATTTGCAATTAGATTAAAATTTGGGTGCTGAACTCGGGGTCAGAAATTTCATAAGATGCAAGCTAAAGAAATTTTGAAAGTTTACAACGAGGCTGGGACGAGGCTGCTTAGTTGAAAAAGTGTATTAAATTGAGATATACTTCAATGCAATCTTTCGAAATAAACTTGACTAAAAAGTTGAGAAGAGGCCGAAAGGAAGACATGCAATTGTGATGGAAGTAAACGCAAACACAAGCAGCAAAAGTGAGGTGTTGTCCGTCCCACGAGATGTCAGTCCCAAATAGAGGTGAGAGAGTTCTAACTTTCCTTTAGAGCGGAAGGCACTACTTCTACTTTCAAAGACAAGGATGAAAAAACAAGACGAATTGAAAGTCGAGTGTCATCCTTTCTTAGAAAGATCAGCATTTACCCACCTCTTTCAGGACTGACCTCTCTTGGGATGGACGGACGCTACATTTGTCTAGCGCTATTGTCTTTCTTCCTCATGGCCCTCTCCCCCTATTTGATTGGGCCTCTTTATAATTTGTTGTTGCCGCGTAATCATACCTTAAATCAGGCATATAGGCAGGGGACAGTAAGGCAGGGTACATTTTCAGGTGGGCCCATCTAGAATTCCATATTTTCCAAGTCTGTAAAACTTGTCTGAAACAAGACAACGCCTTCGGAAAACCAAGATCGCCTTCAGTGGTACATAGACGTAGGAACCGGGGGCACAGGGGGCATGTACCCCCAAGATTTTGCAAAAAACAAAGAAGTGCCATGTGTGGTTTTAGAAAATGTTCCCTTCTTCTTGAAGAAGAAATTGCCATCGAAAAGTCATACCCCTAAGTTTGAGACGCCTCCTACGTCCCTGACTTGCTAGCGTCATGAAATCTGAATGGTTTTCCCTGGAACTGTAAGCCGGCGTTGAAAGAAATCTATGGCAATATTGCCATGGTGACATTACATCATACAGCCACAACCCCGGGCCACAACTGAGTTCGTTAATTAAATATGGAGTTGTCTCAAAACCACAAAGGCAAGCTTATCGCTAAAAATTTGTGAACAGTTAAACACGTCCATCGTTTTGAAAATTTGAACTTAAAAACGTTTCTGTCGAACGAGTGCAGAGTTGACTGGCTTTTGATACTTGCATTTTGATACTCTGATACTAAGCTTATGCAAAATCTAACTGAATTCAAGTCAACGCCTCGCTTTGGGAGCAAACAGGTCTTCAGAACGAGGAGAATCCGGTTTTGTTTTTATTTGAGAGCTCCGCTGTTTGCAAGCGCACGAGGGGATTGTAGGCAGACGGAAACGCGAGTTGTTTCTGAGAAATTCGGGCAAGTAACTGAACGGAAGAAATTCGAAGTACATGTACATCGGACACTTTGTTGAGAGGTAAGCCAAGTTCGAAATGGGTTTAAAGATAGATACCAATAAGTCTATTTTATGAATATATGCTTCGAAAAACAGATTTCAAAAATTTGAAAATTTTCGGTGACGAATTCTCCATACAATAATCGAACGACTAAGCAACGACGAGTTTATGAATAAGTTTATCATGAGAAATAAAACAAAAGGACCTGTAACTCGTTTCATGATTTGATTCTAAAATGTTTTTAAAATTTTATCATCTATCCCACCTGCCAAGCGTTCTTTGTTTTTGTAACAATTTTCGCAGATGAAAATAATGGAGATTGACAACAAATATTTGCCGTGTTAGGCCAATAGTTTCCTACTTTCTGGTGGATGTTTGAAAACGAGGGGGCGTACGATGAAACACTTGAACATGGCGAAATGTATGATGACGTACACGGCGAAGGTTTTGCATAGCTTCTTAATTCATACGAAAGTTTCTTAATTCAGCAACATCATACCAGGATCAATATGATCTTTTAGACATAGTACTACGGTTTCTTAAAACTTCTCATAAAGAAAAAATCTATAATGCCACAACACAAGGTGACAACATTGAATCAACAAAATTTAAGCGCAAAGGTCCTAAAAACAGAGAGTCAAAACAAACCTCCAGAGATTGGATTGGGTTTGTTGCTTTGTCTCAAGTCAAAAATTCCAGACACACTGTGCTAACCACATAGAATATCAATATCTTGGGCTTTCCACCACGTACGTAAAATGGAAAATAATTCTAACGGGAAGAAGGCAACTTTGGCAAGCTGTTGAAGTTGTAATGATGTTTTCCCAATTTTGTGGTCAATTTATCAGCGGCATAAATGTAACATGACATTAAAAGTACCGCCATTTTGAAAGAATGTTTCCAATAAACTAAAACAGTACTTTGGTTGTCTTTGTCTTTAAATGACAAATGAAATTATTTCATTCATTTCCTCTATTGCTTTAAACCCCGAACTTTCAGAGAGATTACGCATAATAACTGTATTTTGCAAAACAGCCTTCTGTTCAAAAACCATTCACTTATTCTGGAATTCATAGCCCTTACACTCCATGTAAGTTAACATTTTAAAACACTTAATAAATTTTGTTGTAAGAAACCACTTGTAACAAACTGGCCGCTCGACATTTCAAAAATTGTAAACGGGATTAGAGGCTAAGGAACCTCATAATTTGTCGTTTCAAAAAACCAGCAACAAACTCCAGATTTAAGTTTCTCATGAAAGAAAATATGTGAATTCCACTATTGGACTTTCCATGCAACCTTCAGAGTTCTAGCCTGCGTTTGGTCTGCGACGCAGGCTATCAGAGTACACCCTAAAGTTGAATACAAACAAACGCCTCTGCAAGCAGCAAAAACAGTTCAACTTGAACGAGAAAATGAAACAGTAATTGTTTCATGATTTAAAAATTTTGCATTTCAAAGGTTGAAAACAAAGAAGTATCCATGATATCTAAATATTAGATTTAATTCTCTCTATGTTAAATATTTTTGGTTTTGTGAGTAGTGAAGGCCACTGACGTTGTAAGTAGGGCTGCCCTTGTCAAGAACAAAATGGATTGAAGCAGGATTGAATTACAACGGGACAAATGTTGATGGTCACTGAACGTGTAGCTGTTACAGTATCAATCTTTCGTCGGTAACGACAAACAGTTCCAGTTATTATACAAAGATTCAAATTAACTCAGTTTTTATAAAGACTGCTTGTTGAAATATGGAGAGCCCAGCTGATATCGATCTCTAGTTTGTAACTACAAGCAGCTTTAAAATCAACTTTGCTTTTCTTCAGGTTGTTGAAGTAATTACGGAGTGAAAGTTGAAGAGAAATGGCGAAGCTATACATTGATAAAGCGGATATCAGATCGAAAACTACTTGGTTCTATGTTTTAATGGTAAGAAAGAATTTACTCCAAGTTCTTCTTGTTGCCTACATTTAAAGACGACATAATAGGGAAGGAGTAACAATTTTTGTGGATGTATTGACGTATAAATACAGAGAAATTCAACCATTTTCCATATCGAAGAGTTGAGCACTCATCGTAAAAAATAACTTGTTTCTGTCAGTAACGTTTTGCGAGCGAGTAAATTGGACGGAAATGAAGCAGAAAGTGAATTGGGAATTGTAACTTGTTGCAGGGTTTGAGGAAAAATCTTTGACAAACTCTGAGCAGTAGACCAGTCAAAATTTAGTATAAAGTTAGCTAATGGAAATAAATATAGCTAAGTCAAGAGCTGAATATGAAATTTGCCTATTGCATCTGATGATTTCAACACGAGCATAGATATTGTTTAACTTAGAGGAACAATAGCGTCCGACCGACGGCATCTCTGGTTCTATTTATAGACTACCTCTCCTGAGCTCCGTCACCGAACTTCAAGCAGACACATTAATGTACTTTGCTTTCAAGGAGGTCCAATTTTCGAGAGAAGTGTGAATTTAAAAGGATTTCAAAATTCATTAATGATTTAAACATTTCTAATCAACTATTTGTTTCATTGGTTTTAAAGTACTTAAGAATTTTCAAGCAACAGAAACCGCAAACAAATCAGATCAAATTTTTTGCCATTCAGAGATTATACTTGGATGTTATCACGTGATTTAATGTGACTATTAGTCTTTGTTTCCTTGGCAACCCTGTGAACTACTTCCAACGTCATCTTTTCCATATTCAAAGTGGAAATATTCCATTCATAGGAAAATTGAGAACTAAAGGGGAAAACTAACATCACAAAGTCCCTTCCATCTTGTCGCACACAATAGATTCAGCAAAACAGAGACAAAATTCTAACTAATAAATAACACCGGTTCTAACTTAGGGGGACTGGGGCAATCTAAAACTAAGCTGTTGTCTTTGATTCTTTTCGATTGGCGAAAGCAAAGGAACATCGCTGTAAATCTTGAGAAAGAGGATGAGAAAAGAAGACAATTCTTGCTTTCGAAATAAATAAGACGATCCAGTTATTACATTATCCAGTAATTATTATTCATTTCGAAAGTAAGCAATGTCTTCTTTTCTCATGCTCGTTTTCATTTTGAGATATACGACAATGCTGCGTTTTCCAAATTCAACACCACATTCGACACCCTTCGACATCGCTATTTGTTGATATGAACAGAGACTAATATGTCTCCGTTCTTCCACTCTACAGACGTGATCTGACACCAAACTTTGAGGCAGCAATTAAAGCAAACTTCTATGGTTGCTTAAAATTTTCAGAGTAAGAACTTTTGCTGATGTTGTACTTAATTAGTTGTTGCAAATTGACTAAAATAAAGATATTGCAAATTGACTACTCAGGCACGCAACTAGGATATTTCAAGGGCAGGGGTTTTGCTGTAGAAATTGGGCATAAAGACATTGGATTTCCAATTGAGACATTCAGGGCAATCGCATGATTTGTGTACATTTTCCTATGTTTTCAAGGGAGTCAAGCAATAATCTAGGGGTAAACTACTATCTGCCAATGGGCTAGTTTTCTGAAGATAATGATAACAGAATCAACTATAAGTGAAAAAATTCAGTCAACAGCTAAGGTAAAAAGACATCTATCTGGTTTAAGTCGGCACTGAAGTTGACTATTCAAACAAAATGTTCAACAATCTAATCGACTGGCCTGATGAGAATAGGGCAAAATTACCTTCCTTGCCAAAAAGGGTAGGGGTTGAAACCCCCACAACCCCTCCCTTAGATGCGCCCCTGCTACTACAATGAAGATATTGTGTCCAATTTTGTAGGTAAAAGCTCCAGTAGAAATATATGAATTCAATACAGATGAATTTGAAGATGAAAACCCATTTGTTTCTGCTCCATTTCTGATCGATGGGGATGTGAAGATATGGGGAAGGTTTGTATCAAATCTGTTATGGGTCGTTCAAAACACGTCTTTAATGGTGCTGCCCACCGTAATAGTCAAGGTACCAAAATCAAATGCGAAATTACAGCAATTTGCAGTCTACCTAATGTTTCTTTTAAGAATGATTGGGGAATCAAAAAAGTTAGCAATTTTGGTGGGCTGACGAATAAAACCTATGTGGGTGATATTTGAAACTAAAACGTACATCCATCAGTCAAAGCAGTCAAATGATAACTTAGATGAGAAAATTCTGTTTGATGAAATCACTCATTTTCAAGACCCCCAAATTAGAAAAAAGTCCGTAATTGGCTTGCATGGGAATCAAGAATTCCACATTCCATTATGTACCATGATTTATTTGGCATTGAAATCTAAGTTCAATGCAATTGTCAGTTTCAGAAATAGAAATTTCAACTTCAATAGCAAGTAAATCATGGACCAGAATGGCACGTGGAATTCTGGTTCTCATACATGTCCCTGAAAGACGTTTTTCTAATTTTCTTGTCTTAGAGATGAATGATTTTAACATACATGATTTTCTCACCGAAGCTGGCCTTTGGCTAATAGATTGATATTCTAGTGTTGAATAGAACTGGTTGCGAATTTTCATTCCAATCCTGCCAAACGTCGAAACTTTTCTTTGACTCAGCCGGTAGATAAAAAATCCGTTGATGTTTTCCTTATTCTATAAAAACTGTCATCATTTTTCCTCAAAGAAAGAATGATATTCAAAGTCCTGCTAAATTGTTACAGTATTTCAATCTGAATGAGTTAAACCAATACACTTTGTTTTTTCAAATTAGTCAAGCAACGATTTCATACATCGCTGAGAAATACAGCAACTTCGAAGAATTTGGTAAAACAGCGGAGGAACGAGCAAAATTTGAATCAATCGTATCCTGGGCAAACACTACTCTCTACAGGTAATGAATTTGATCAACTTACATCCGTACTAAATGTTATTATCATTTATCAGGTTTTTCGCTAGCTATTTAACGGAACTTCGCAATTTTATCGAGAAATTTCTACAATATGGAAGGGTGTGTTTGATTGGTAAGTATAAACCAAGGAAATTCTGAAAACAGTAGACTTATTCGCTATTGAGGCTTGCTAATGATAATGAAAATCTCACCAAAGTCTGCCAAACCTGCTGCTTTTTCAAGCAGAAGGTTCAGAAGCCCTTACCAGACCTACCGTTTGCGAATTTCGGAGTCAATCAAACACAAATTACGAGATTACCTTTTGTTTTCCGAATTTTGCTAATCAAACACACCCCAAAAGAAACCTTATGCCAGAAAAGTACAAATAAAAATGATAACTATTTAGTGTAATAGTTTTTCTGATGAAAAAACAAAATAAAAGACTAATGCAAGCTTGTCTTTACTTTCTTCGTCAAGATCCGTGCATGTCGATTTGGTTCGACCCCAAATTTGTGACAAAGATGCTCTTCTTGGAACAGACAAAGACTCACAAATCGAATTTGGCAGAAATGGAATAACAGAACATTTTGATACCCTAGAGACAGCATATTTTCAAACGAATGACTTTATATACGGAAAAGAGCCAGGCTTTATCGATTACTACATTGGAATGTTATTGTCAGATTTAGAGAAGGTAGACTTTGATTTTTCAAAATGGCCGAAAACAGCGAAATGGTTTAAAGACATGAAAAGTAAAGTGAGTGAGAGAATTGGCCAGTTTCAAGAACAAGAAATCAAAAGCTCGAAGCAAGGATAAAAAGAAGAACGTGGTTTAAATAAAGTAGATATCTAATATATAGATTTGAAGATATGCAAAAACTGTCAAATTGATTGCTTTGTTCGCTTGCTGTTGTTCTGTTTCTACATAAGATAAGAACTTTATGAATTGGAAAAATATTTGATCAGTGCAACTGATATTCTGAAACTAGTTAAGATATCAATATTTGCCTGTAAACATGTAACCATAGCAAATGGGCCTGAGGTAACCTTCAAGCATTGAATCAAAGGAAGATGTTACAGCCGCGTGTACAACCCTTTTCAAAGTTGGACGACTTTCCAGTTATGTGACCGGATCTTCAAGTTAATCTAGTTCTGTTATCATCATGTAATTTATCGTCCTTTTGCTACTAAATGAATAGCGTTAACTGGGGGTAAGAAATTTAAAGATATGGCCTATATCTAAGATGTTTCAAAGAAATGATTTTTGATTGAAGGTGTTGTGACGCAGCGGTGTAATCCTTGACTTCACAGCCGGAACAGTCAGGCGGACAAGGTTCGATCCCCGGTAGAGCTCAACCATATGAGCGTTATCACATTGATCTCGGACCTTTGGAATGTTTGGTAAGTTTATCGATGTCTTTCGTTTTGTTACTAGACAAGAAAGCCAAATGACAAATGTCATGTGTCGGTTAATTCATTGAATGATGATAAATTTCCAGCACATGTTCCAGATTTCGAAAGGTTGACATAAAAATCCTATGGCCTACTTCATTGAAGTGAACGGTTTCAAAGAATATTGAACGACTTTCCTGTGATGCTCTCGTTTGACTCTTCTGAAATCTCCTAGAATTATAGTGTTTTTCTTCTTTCTCGTGATTTCATTTTCAAAAAAATGTTAAAATATCGTCATTTCGAAACAGTTTGACGAAACAAGAAATAATTTCCAAGAAAAGCATAGTTTGTGGATGTCCACAATATGGTATCAAGCACGAGCCTGTCGCTTTTATGGTTTATGATTTAGAGGTTTGTTGATATCACATCCTCACATAAGTGGAAGAATACAATACAGTACGCTGTAATTTCGAAAAATATTCAAGATTTCTAAGAATGCCAAAGGTAGCATTGTAGCAACGTGGCTAAAGTGCTTTTCAAGCCATTTCAATCTCCAAAGCTCTATTAAGTTAATTTTATTATTATATCTTTATGATAAAATAGTAAAAATTTGTGACAAATTTAAACCTCCATTCAACAGAGAAAAAGAAAGCAAAAAATATAACATAAAAACTGAACTTGATCAAAAATATGTCTACCTTCGCACCAATACTTTGGGCCAATTGGATAATAGCCAGGCCAAATCCCTAGATAGATGCAAAAAATTGAAGATTAAAGCATATTTACAAAACTTGAAATGAACTGTGAAATCTAAAATTGAAAAAATGTGCTAGCAAGCTGCCAAACAAATTTCAGCATTTCAGCATTTTTCTAATGTACCCGCTCTCTGATGACATACACAATTTGTCTTTATTCTTTGTATCTCTTTAGTCATGCATATGAATACTTGAGTACACACTCTGGTTGGTCAAATTTGATTATTGTATGTGCAACCTCATTTTCTTTTGGATCTTACAATAGATTGCTGTAACAAGTGTGACATGAAAGATGGTAATGTACATGATTCTCTGACTCAACACAATTTGAAAATAAAGCATTAGGTTATGACTTAAAACCAGTATAAACATGATATCACAAAGAAGAAGCAAATTCCATAAAGAAAGTTCCAAAATGAACATTTTGGTCTGAAGAACCAAACAGAGCCATCCTATATGCATTGAAATCTTCCATATGGTGAAATTCCAAAATAAAGCAAATTAATGATTTATGAACATACTGAAGCTCCATCAAAAACTAATATTGTATCACCACTGGATACTTTGGCAAGATAATACAACGCTGTGTATGCTCTAACGGCATCTTTGAGTATTGCAGCAGCATCAACATGTTTTACATTGCCAGGTTTTGACACTAAAACCAAAGAAAAGTACAAAACAAGAATATATACCCAATGAATGAAAAACAATCTATGTACCATTGAGAAAGACATGGCTTCCTGGATAACAAGACATTAGTATTGGTGGCAAGTGTGAAATTCAATGGTGGACATGTTCAAATCCATTTAGAATTTTGACCTGACGAACATTAGCCACTCCATTCTGAAACTACTGTAGATATACGGGATAAAGTTAAATATGATGAACTAAATGACAGAATAGCAACACAACTTACCAATATCATGTTGTGAAATAACGCAAAATTGTGCACACCCTGCAGATCTTACATCAAGTGGAATGATTCCTGTTGGAAAAAAGCATTGCAGCAAGCATCAAAACATTAAATGAAAATTTAGAATTATTCCTTTAGAAACTTGTCTTGGAGTGAAGTGTTGCAAGGCTGTTGTCTGAGATGGGTGTCACAAAATCAAAAAGTCTTATAAAACGACCTGACTGTCAATTAAGGCACAAAGAAACATACAGTTGTCACTTACCAGTAACATCATCACCAACTTTGAATTTGATAACAGATTTACCAACTGCAGAAAAGAATCAAAGAAAGCTCAAAGAATTGCAAAGAACTGCATTTGTCTTGTTGCCATTGATAAGAATCAATGGCAACAAGATAAATGCAATGCTCATGATTTGTATGTCAAACTTTAATAGACCTACAGTGATATGAAATCTCATTTCTCAAAAGCTATCCTTTCAGTTCATGCCTTGCAATTGTATGACAAAAACTTTTTACATCATCATCAGAATTCTTGGACCTTATGAAATTATAGATTTTTCTGACTTCTTGGGCAGGAAAATCATGTTGATGCATCCAAGGCCCATGCTTATGAATCAATATGAATACATCAATAAATAGATATTGCAGATGATTGAATATATTATTCCACCTTGTGTGATAGTTCCAGAAATTTCTCTTCCAATTGGTAACTGACCATCAATGGAAAGCTTTAAACTTTCAAGAATCTAGAAAAACAATAACAGGTGTTAAATCATGAAGATACCATTAATCAGACTTGATTTCATGGAGCATGCAGCATTTTATTGTTCAGTTTACATGTATTAAAAAGACTGAACACAAATAGAGAGAATTTTCTAAATTAATATTGCAAGGAAAATGAAGATCAGATATTGTACCTTGATATTTGCATCACTCACTGCACAAGCTGCTATTCTTATTACAACATCATCTTCTCCAATTACAGGACATTCAAACTTGAAATGGGTAAAGTAAAAGCGAGTTTATAACTTTTCCTCTTTTCATATTCAAATAGCTAAGATAGCAGAAATCTGGAAGTTTAATACAACCAAGAGAACTGACATGATCCATTAATCATCCAATCACTTTCATCATTTGTGCTCACAGTAAAATTTGATCATAGTTTAGAATTTGAAGTTTAAAAGTTCCCACCTTTGAAGATTATAGTAACATCAAGAGTACTGCACTATGATTCAACATCTAGTTAAGAAACCACAAGATCAAGATACTTTTGTGACTTTTCAAGCCTTCATACTGTTACTGGAAGTATACTGTAGGTAAATTCAATTTTATAAAGATTTCATTGATGCAAAATGACTGAAAAAGAGTCTAAAACATTGATCAAATTGTACTTGCCTCCACCATGTAATGGGCCCTTCACCTCTCTCGAGGGTCATTTTTCAAACAAAAGCTAAAAAGATTTCAATCCCATGCCAATAAATGTGCAGTGGATACAGTATCTTTCACTCATGAAAAAAATTGTGTTTTCTTTATTGTTCTGTACCCATACTCCTAGTGCTTTTAAGGCAGAAAGAAAAATGATAAAAATACTTTGATCTTTTGACCTTTAACAATTTTACTGACGCACCACTAAGTATCTGATAAATGATTAAGAACATATTGGCTGAATACAATAGTAGCAAATTCTGTACTCTTACATTGTAAATGACTTCGTATTTTCTTGATGTCCCAGTCAAATCTCCAGATAGTTTTGAGACAATTGCAGTTGTGACAATTGAAACCATCTTCTTTGCAGAAATATTTCAGATCAAGCTAGATATGATCATGATCCTAACTAAATAAATGGCAAAACATTAAAAGCCCAAAGTCTATCAGCAAATGAAAGAAAAGAGTGCATCTTCTTAAAGCAAATTGGTGATGTGTGTGATGGACAAAAGATTTTAAAAATTTCTGTAAATTCATTTGATGAGGCAGAATAAACTTTGTTAGGTATTATGATAATAATGCCTGATGATGATGATGCCTGAAAATAAAGTCACATGGCATCATGGAATACAAGGAATCATGTCGTCAGATTACATAATCTTGCACAAGGAAGGACTGGATAATATAGGCCTGGGGGCCCTCATCATACATAATAACATAATTTTTGAGGCCTTGGCCTAATCACGTCTAGAGCACTGTCACCCTGGATGGGTCTAATCACAAATAGAATTGATATTCTTATTGAATACTATGACTCTCAGAAATTTTTTCTTTGTGGATGTAGACTTCATTTCCTTGCCAACCGTTATTTCTAAGCCAAAAATATTTTTACTCATGTTTGCTTCCAAAACTGTGGCTAACATCAGCAGCACTCAAAACAACATCTTGCCTCAATTTTCACCCTGAATGGGTCTACTGTAAATGTTGTCAGGGCCTCAGCAAGGAAACTTTACTAGCAGAGAAGCCAGGAATCTCGCTACATTTACTATACTGAGTAGACTTTAAGAAAATGTGTATGGCATCCGGCTTTTTACATTCTTGACAACACAAGACTTTGACAAACAGATCGTGCCTTTCCTGCGTGGATGAAGCTCAAATCTACGTAAAACTCAACCGCTACAGTATTCCTCAAAGTTGACAAGGCACCAAAGTTGATAAAACCCTAAAAATATATCAAAATAAGTTAAGTAGCACCCCTCCTTTCTAAATTGACACAAAACTGGCACATGTAAACTTGACTCACTACGTCAAGTCGTTTGAAAAGAATAGACCCCCCTGAAAAATAACCATGCTAGAATTTAATCTTAAAAAGGTTGGCATGAACTGTGAAACAGTTTAACAGGATATCAAATGTGCAAAAGTAGAAAAAATACAAGCTGACCCATTAAACCAATGACAACGCAAACAGAAGATTTGAAGAATCTTGCAAGTCCACCGAAAATAGCCTGCCCAAAAAGCTTCATATTCTTTAGAAATATCCTCTTTAACAAAACACAGGCAAAGAATATCATTTATCATGAAGAAAAGAGTCAGTGAGCCATTTTCATCGGATTTTTGAAAAATATCAAATCCAGGAGCCTTGTATTTCACATCGAAAGAGGAGCATGTGATTCTGACGAATAACAATAGTAGACCCATTCAGGGCGAAAGTACTCTAGGGTAAACTGGGGGTAATTTGGGACAATTTTGTCATTTTTGTCAAAATGATTCTGTCCCAAATTACCCCATCTGGGGTAATTTGGGACAGCAATGATTTCCACCTGCAAATGATACATAATTATACCTAAAGGCAAATTTGAATAGAAAATAATTGTAACTGCCATGGTTCACTTGAATTTCATCAAAAATGGCCTCGTTAATAAACTAGGCTTCCTTGAAAGATACCAGGCCACTCACTTGTCGTTCTGGGGGCCATCTCAAATATGTCTATTTTTTCACAAATGTACTTCAAAATTGATCAAACTGACTTTTAACAAACAAATGTAACATAAAATATAATATAATTCTCAGCTAATACAAAATTGTGCAATTTTTGAGCAATGTCCCAAATTACCCCGTGGGTGTCCCGAATTTCCCCTGTCCCAAATTACCCCCCGGTTTACCCTACTTTTTTGTTCCCGTGCTGCATGCAGCAGCAGCATGCAGTAAAAACAAGGCAGGCCATTATTGCCAAAGCAGGTATGAAGCCTTTTCTTAGAAAACTGTTTAGCTCTCTAACCAAGAATAAAAAATCACGCAGGACCTCAAGAGCATGCTCATAACTTACCCATTTTCTCTCTCCAGCTTCTTAAATTTACTTCCTCACGGCGGCAATTTTGTTTCTCGCGGTTGGATGAAAACCTCGTTCCCAGTTTGACCTCTTTGGCAATCTCGATTTCAAACTCTCTTCTTCCTTTCCACTTTCCACAGTTCCAGAATCCAGAGGGAAAGAAAGAGGTTTTATTGCCGCAGCAGTTTTGAATTTAACTTTATTTTGCTGAATAAAACGTGGAAGACCGAGAAGACAAACGATGGATCGAATAAAGAAGACGTTAGGGGTTCAGCAAGACACAGAAGAACAAAGTATAGTTGCAGAGGTATGCACTGATTTACAAAAAGAGAATTAGATTTTAGATTAGAAGAAAAAGGCGGGACTTACTTGAAGTTTTTGTTAGGCCCCTTTAATTTGGAAGGTCACACAGTAAGACAATAAATATCGGACCAAATCATGTGACATTTAGGCAGCATTTACACGGGAAATTTTGCAACCGTTCCATAAAGATAGAACTGATTGAAACTTTTTCTGAAATTCTGTCAGATGTTCATCAACATCCATAGTGGAATCCGCAAAATTCATACGCCACAGATTTACGCCAAGCACTTCTCTTTGTTACGCCAGAAGAATACACCCTACTATTGTAAAGTACAATGTGGAGCAGGGATCTTGAGTTTTTGACTGCCAAATTTTAGGCCAACCATTGTTGGAGAACAAAGAAATACGCCGGCGTAAAAAAGAGCGAGAGGCTGTCCGCCACAGATCTGGCGTAAGGCACACGGATTCCACATAGGATCAACATGATACAAGGCAGGCTCGCAATTGTGATATTTTCATGACACGTCACAACACCTTGCAATATGGTGAAAGATCTATTCGGTACACTGGTGCTAAATCTTGGAACAACATTCCCTTGAATATCAAGCAATCTCCTTCAGTGACGAGTTTTCGCCGTCAACTAAAATTACACCTGTTCTCTATGAATTATCAAGTTTAGATTTTTAGCTCTTTTTTGCATCAATCAATTTCAAATGTTTAAGATATTTCAAATCGAATAATAGGTTTTTAACAAAGGGGGTGCTCTCTCCTCGATTAGTTTATCTAAAGAGAGAGCTCCTCCTTTAAGAAAATTCTTCTCCATACAAATTTCTGATGTCCTTTGTAACTGTATTGTAATTTATCATCTCCTGTAACTTGTTATTTGTAATATTTGTAAATTTTGTTAGAATTATTTTTGTATGTAGATGAATTTTTAAAATAAAAAACTGAACTGAACTGCTTAGAACAAAGCGCAGTATATGCGACACTGGCAAATGTTCCAAATCGCAAGCGATGATGGGGGGGATAATCTTTTTGAAGCCTAGTTGATGAAGAATTGTTATGGACAGTTTTATGAGTAATGCATTTGGGAAAGTACATGACCTAAGTGTGGAAAGGTCGTTTTTGTTATGCCAAATGTTTGCACCACACCAATTGTATAAAGACAATAGACTTATATACTGTTCTCCCATTTTTCTTGATGTTGCTCCAATCCAAAGATATTTGGTGTGACATACATGTTTTCCAGCAATGACATAAAACATTATTTCCAGGCATAAAAAACTCTTAAATAACTGCACAAAGGGAATTTGCATTGTTCATTTAGGAAAATTTAAAGAAAGAATTCCAGCACAAATTATGCTGTTATTGATCCACAGTTATGACATCACAGGATTGATAATGTCATGGAAATTTTTCAAATCCACCTTTTTAAGATAAGAGGTGCAAAAGCAGAAGTCTTTTTTGTTTGAGTTATTGCATTTTTGAGGCTAAAATCTTGTTCTGCGTACAAAGTTTAGCATAGAAGAAAATTTTTACTGTCATACCTGTTTTCGTTTGGAAATTACGATGATATATATACAGTAAACAATTAGAAATCATAAGGGCTTTGACCATGAAATCAGATGTTTGGACAAATTTTATATTACAATACAAATCCCAAGTGAAGTGTGAATCTCCTCATGGATGATTTATACTAGTCAGGCGTAAAATGAAAGGTTTGGGAAGTTTGTAAATAGCCAGAGAAAATTTCCTGTCTTTGTATTATTTTTCCAAATAAAACATGAGTTTAACGGCCCTTACTGCCATGTTGATCATCTTTCAAAATTATATGATGCAAACCAAGTTTGTTGTAGGGCTCTCCTCTTTTACAGATCAATGAAGCATCAACCCTCAGCTGGTCAACAAGATTAAAAGGTTTTGCTGTGTGCTTTTGCCTTGGAGTCTTCTTCTCAGTTTTTGTGAGTTCCTTTGCTTCATTTGAACATCATCATTCTGCTGTTATGATAAACTACAGTACAGTATATATTATTGATACTGCACAAATCTTCACTGTCTCTTACTACTGTATATACAGTACAGTATCACAAGAATACCCATTTGATTTTTCACATCCAATTTATTGAGCTGAACATGAACATGATTCTGACCCCATGGCACTGATGCAGCCTTTTTTGAATCTACCTGTGTGCTTTATATTCTTTACATTTCATATATCAGTTGTGTGACCGAGTGGTTAACGCATCTGACTCGTAAACCAAAGGTCAGAACGGCCGTAGGTTCAAATCCCAAGCTGGACAGTTTGGTTGCTGTCCGCAACACTAGCCCGGGTCGACCAGAGCCATGTGAGGGAAATCTGGTAGCTGTGGTGGGTAGCTGCGGCGGAGTGATGGTAAAACATCCGTGGCCCCTGCTGGAAATAAGTCTCTCAGAATTTCGCGGGCTAGCCACGTTAAATATAAATTACCTACTGTACCTACCTTGTTGTCTAGGTAGGGAAGGCCTTCAGCATAAATGTGAGTTTTCAAGGGCCCTCCCATAGAATATAACTGAAACTAAATTACAGTATATATATAGCAAAAACATACAATGAAATGAAACTGACTCAAACATATACCATAGGGACTGTACCTGTTGACTCTCAATTTCTTTGCCATCTATGAACAAGTATGATGTCATCATCTTCTTTTGTTACAGGGCACTTTCATGCTGTGGAAAAACTTAAAGTTGTTTGCAGTGTTTTACACCCTAGGAAACATAACATCATTATGCAGGTAGCTGATGAGATCCACAGTTCTTTGTTACTTTTGTAAACACAGAATGACTTTGACAGATGTTGATGCATATAGCATTCTCCTTTTATACACACTGCAAAATCAGTTACAGGTATTGAGAGTCCGTAACATTTATTTTCTTTGGTTAGAAGTTTTGCATATTAAGTTTCATTGGACAGCCTTCAAAGAATCTACTGTACAGTATACTGTGATATCCTATATCCAGAGTACTTATATTTAGTTTTTTGCTAGAGACACTGTTTATAGTAAACTATGCATAATTAACCCTGGATATTTTGTCGTTTTGTAGTACATTTTTCCTGCTGGGTCCTGTCAAACAATTGAAGAATATGTTCAAAGAGAAGAGGTTAATTGCAACCATTATAATGTTGGTATGCTGATGTTCTTTTTGTTTAGTACAGTGTTTTTATATATATCAAAGGGGCTTTATGATGCATGATCACCATAAAAGCTTTATTAAACCTCCCTCTCTAATAAGCCCCTCCCCTTTGAGTCAAAATTTGAAGTAAGCCCCCTCTCTATTAAGCCGCCCCCCAATTGTACCAATTTCTAGAATTTGCCAAATGCTCTCCATTTATTTAGCTACACAACCTTGTAAGTTAATTTAGGTATGGTTTGCAGTAATGTGCCAAATTTATGTATTTGAGCCGTAAAATTGTAATATGTTGATTTTGCAAAATATGGGATAAAAGAACTAATTCTGCAAAATATTGGATAAAAGAACTGAAAAGCTACCAAATATGTCCCTGTCACTTGATATTGTGGATAAGCCCCCCTCTCTATAAAGCCCTCCCTCTGGAAGGTCCAAAGTAAAGTAAGCCCCCGGGGGCTTGATAAAGCTTTTACGGTGATCAATGAAGAATTGATGCTGTTATTCAGAAAGAAGGTACTATTAAGGCAGATTTCAATTCAGTGCATTTATCACGCGTGGGACAATTTGTGATCGATTTGCAGCCTGGGCATGCGTACTTTGCGTAAATTGGTAGCATGATGAGAACACGCGATCACACAAAAAAGTAGAAGCTCGTCCTCCTTTTACAATTGATCTCCAGGGTTGTAACAGACCCAAAAGGGAAAATTTGTCCAGATGACATGAATGTTCATCCGATTCCTATTATTCTTCTGGTTTTCATCCTCTCCTTCGTAGGTGTAGGAATAGCTTTAGTTGTCTTTTGATAGCAGCCATCTTTGATCATGTTATTATTTGAGTTTGGAGAGCTCAAAGATGCTTCCAGACTACTTATGAGAACTGAAAGGAAGTTGTGGGATTGCTAAAAGTCTATAGTTAACTGTCACAAGTGTGACAAAAATCACTGAATGGGAATCCGCCTTTAGATTAAACTTTTCCTTGTTGTTATGCATTTGTTAATCATCATCATCAAAGGGGCATTCCGCGAAAATCAAATGCATGCAAAGGTTAATATCGTTATCCCGATCGAAAAGCAGATCTTATCAGCCCTCAGAAATCGTTTTCCTTTCCTCGATCGCACTTCTCAAAGGCAAGATATGGAGAAAAACATTGGACCGATTTCAATTTTAATGCCCTACTATTTTTGTGATTCGTTGTTGGCAAACAAAGGTTGCAAATTTTCGTTTTTGTCCTCCGGTTAGTCGTTGGCGAGCATTGATGGGTTTGTTGCGCGTCGCTCTTAGAATTGAGTTTGAAAATCCTGTTGTATTGGTTCATTCATGTGTCCATGATCGACTACGACCAAGAGAAATGATCAGCTGTAGCGACAATTCTCGGTATCTGTCTCGGATTCAAAAGCAGGGTTAGGGCTGAGTTCTCGGTCTGTCGTTTGTGGCCGGTTTGAGCTTTATTTATGGTGGAGAAATATCACAAAATGTTGATAATGATATGGATGTTCATTTTATATGCAAACGACGCGATTCGCCGATATCCAGTTTTTTTCCCACGGAATGCCCCTTTAATATAAAATAGTTGATATGATGTAGTGTTGAAAATACTTGGAAAATTCTACATGCATACTGTAATAACTTGTTATAATGAAGTAAACAAGTAATACTTCTTTTCAAAATGTGCTTTAATTTTTAATCCTAGCTGTCTCTTGTTTTGACACTATGTGCTGCATTATGGGTAAGTTGCTTTGCCATACACTTTGATCATCACACAACTGTTTTCTGACATTCATGCTGACATGATACATTTTCAAAGAAAAATTGTGTCATTTTATTGCCCCTTATTCTGTATCCCCATGGCCTTTATTTTCAAATGCAGTGTACTGTACATTGTTACCCCTAACTCACCAAGTCAAAAGCCACCTGTGCTTGAAACTCTTTGCTTTGACAAATTATCCTCAAATCATTGCTTATGCTCAGTGCAGCCTTACTACTAGTGCACACTCTTAACAGCTGCTTTGGGCAATCGATGTGGCCGTTCAATTCAATAAAGCTCAACAAAGGGCTAAGGTAGTTGCTATGGATATCTCTATGGTTTGAATTCATTTTTATTATAAACAATGAGCAATTTTGTCACATCATTGGTTTCCTTTTGTTAATTGCCTAAGCCAACAAACCAGTTTGTCATGCATCACAATGCTATAAAACTAAATGATGGAAGCTGTTTCTAGTTTATTAACCAATTGATAACAGCATACTGTTTAGTAATATGTACTCAGTTCAGGTGATACATAAAGATTTTTGCATATACAGGGTGTCCCAGAAAAATTGTGCCCCGTTTGCCTGAAGATTGTGAGAAAACAGCAAAAGATTATCACCAACCTTTTCCATGACGTTGCTCTTCAGATGTTCAATTAAAGTTTGCCACCGTTCCCGTGAAAATCCATCGAAAAATGATGGAGCTATGACTTTCAGAAGACCAAATCTGCCTGTTGACTGAAACCAGTGGTCGGCCATTTTATCTTACTATTTTGCAAAGATAAACAGCTTCATGGATGAACTGAAATAGCAGCCTTTAATGTCATAGCTCTCATCAAAGTTCCAATAATCATCAGAGAGTTAGACTATTTTTACCCCACGATCTTTGATAGAATGCAAAAGTGAAGATCAGAATTCCCAAAGTAATAAAAAATCAAAAGCTTCGACAAAAATATATTTCACATTTAATTTGTCGCCATCCCTAGCGTATCCCTACTCAGATTTCTCCCTTCATTTGTTACAAGCAATTGTTGATTTACTACCGAAGACAATGAACTAAAAGAAACGAGAAGGGCAAAAGATTTTTGGAGCTGTATTGTCTCATTTTGAACTGATAGATAAACTAAATAATTGCTGCACTCACCACACCTGCAAACAAAATGTGACTATATTTTTGTCATTGCCTTTCGATTGTTTATTTTATCATGGGATCCTCATCTTCGTTTTGACATTCAATAAAGGATCGTGGGGAAAGAAATAGCTGAAGTCTCTAATGATTATTGAAACTTTCGCGAGAGCTATGAGATTGGAGGCTACTGTTTCAGCTCATTCATGAAGCTGCTTATCGTTGCAAAAATAGTTATACAAAATGGCCGACCGCTGGTTTCAGTCATCAGAGAAATTTGGTCTTCTGAGCGTCATAGCTCCATCATTTCTTAACGGATTTTTACGGGGATGGAAGCAAACTTCAATTTAACATCTTGCGAGCAACATCATGCCAAAATATGGTGACGACCTTTTGCTGCTTTGTCATGGTCTTCAGGCAAACGGGGCACAAATTTTCTGGGACACCCTGTATATATACTGAAAAAACATAAAGGAAATGATTAAGATTGATCTCAAACTTTCATCTTGATTTTAGTGGAAAAACAAAGGCTTGGCAGTATTGTTTTGTATCATTCAATATTTGGCAATGACATGGCAAGCATTCTTAAGTTTATATCCTTGTATTGTATAATTCTTGATCTACTGTTTTTCCAACCAAGGGTGCAGCAGTATGCCTTTAACTTATTTCACTACACTCTCTAAAGAAAGAGAGCAAGAGACCTCAGCTTAATGTCTCATGATGGTTCAGTTTGATTTGCTGGCTAGATGTTTCAGCCATTATAAAAAATAATCTGATTCAAATCATATTTTGATAATTTTTTTAGAAGTTTCAAATGTGTAAGATAGAATTTTCATATTTGAATGTAAGAAATTGTCACTTAATGTGGGGTCTGTCATACGATAGCTAAAAGGTTTACTTTGACGTAGGAACCTGACTTATGAGTCCGTGGATAGCAACACTTTCTTGAATTTGCAGAAAAGAAATTCATGAAGTTTCAAATTTTTTGAGATATTGATTCAATCAACAGAACCTTAAACAAAATCAAATTTTTAGTTCTAAAAGGACGCTACTCAAAGTTCATTGGTAAGGGGGCTTGCTTTCTGAGGGTGATTTGTAGAAGTAGTCACTAAAACAAGAGTATTACCCATCCTTAGATTTATGTGTTAAACTTCAGTTATTGTAACTTTTGAAGATTCTATTAGGAAGTGGCATTGATGATTTTTCTAACTATTTTTAGGTATTGCTTGTCATACATCCCATTTGCAAGGTAAGGAGAGCAATAAAAACATGTTATCACTAAACGTGCAACCACAGTGGACAATTATACTAAAGATGGTGGCAATGAGCTTTTTACTAAAGTTTGGTCTATAATTGAATTCTTAGAGTGGAGCCTCCAGATGGACACCTCTTTACAATGGACACCTAGAAGCAATGGACACTTACTTTTGCTCCAAAATACAGCATGACAAAAGATAACACCTCCATACAGCGGACACTTCTCTAAAGTGGACAGTAACATTTGTCCCAAAAGTGTCTTTTATATGAACGTTCCTCTGTATCAATTAAGAAAAATTTGTGATTGGAACACAATGCGTCTTGGTAAAAGTTACATAGCAACTTTCCTCAGTGTAATTATTTCTTCGAATTTTCCTACTGCTGTTACGTTTGCCTCTTGCCACTGCCTTATCAACATTTATTACGTTTTCTCTTGTCATGCTCACAAGGAAATTTTGCCGCAAATGCATTTCACTGTTTTGACATTTAGGTTAGACTTGATTTTATTCTGAAGATCTTTCCTGATATTCACCTTTCAGAACTGGTCAATGTAAAACATAAAATATTTGTTTTGTGCTGGTGCTACCCGGTTGATTTTGTTTCTCTTCGACTACTAGATTTTAATCAATTGATTTCCATCCCTCATGTAGGAATGCTGTAAAAAAGCTATTTTCATCATGTCTATCATAAAGAAGCACAGAGAGATGCCAAATACGGCACAATACGAAACAAACAGGCAATCGACCATCGGACAAAGTCAAACAATGAACAAGTATGTTGATAAGCTGTTGTTTAAAACATGTCATCTCGCTCGGGTAGGTGTATCATGCATGATATTCACCATCTTTGGTTATAATTGTAAATGTTAGAATTTAAATTGCTAAAATGCCTAACATAGTACTAATTCTGTCTACGAAGCTGTACCAATAAATGAGAGGGATATTATGTGCTAACAGTAAATGCTTTTAGGATCATAAACAGCCCAAAATAGATTTAATTAAATTTACCGTGACTAGTAAACAACATCGAAAAATTCCTTTTAGGTACTTCATTCAGTTTGTGTAGCAATTATGTGATAGCAGAGTAGTATATTCGTAAACATTTCACTTATGCAAGTTTGCAATTAAAAATGTTGATTTTCACGTGGTTAACAATACATTTGCACAATTTCGATATAGTTGATTTTTCACCTATACTTGCCCAGCCCCAAGTCTATTTCCTCAGTCCTTCAAGCCGTTTCCTTTCAGTATTTGGTGGATCCGCCTTCCCAGCATTCCGTCAAGTCACAATCAGGGGGAGTGGGAAAGAAATGTCTCTCTCTCTCCCCTCTTTGTTCCATTACGGAATGTTGGAAGGGAACTGTCAGACGGACAGAACAAATAGACTTTGGGCAAATATACTTTTCACCTCATTGCTCCTGTTCAGTGTCGTAAATAGTTTCAATTTAAGACGATAGATTACAATTTCTAAAGGAAAATGGGTTGTAAGTTAAAGAGCTATTGTAACTGTGCTAACCTCTGAGAAAGTTCCCGTGTATTGCATTCACTAATGCATGTAGGAAGGAAACACCGTGCTGAAAGAGATTCAATGGACTGCTACGTTGAAATAATTTATTTCTGACAAGGTCAGTCAGTGCCCGTTTTAGTGTGGTCTTTTCCACACTTCGTGGTTTTAAAATCCGAGAAATGTGGTCTTGAAATTCATAAGGAATGATCTTGATATCCCCAGAACTTCCCACATACATTAAAACGTTTTGCATAGTTTGCCTGAGCAATAGTTTTTCGACACTTTTCTGGTAGGTGGTCTCAACAGATAATTTCTTGAAGAAATCTCCGCTTCCTAATTTCTTCAGATTGTGGTCTTGTGAATTTGGCTTCAAATAGGCACTGAGATCAGTTCTTGCCTTAAGTCCTTTGTCCAAACCTTCATTTTCGCCGAGAGGTTAGCTTCAGCTAGAAGCCATTGTCAACATTGTTGTTCAACAGAAATTCCTTTGATTTGGTTAGCTAACCATAAGTTAATTCCTATTCAAGTAATGTCTCACAAAAAGTAATTGTTAATTGCTACTCATTGATTTGAATTCATATTGCATCACTAGGTTTCGGTCTTCAGCATTTTGGTAGGTGTTTAGTAACGTGACAGTTGTGTGGTTAATCCCAGTTGATGTGTGTTGGCATGAATAGGAATGACATTTTCTTCCTCTTTCATCAGTGACGGTTCACCGCATTGTAAACCTGTCTAAAGGTAAACAAAGCTTTTTATTTGAGCCCAATTTCATGCTAAAGTTGTGCTTGTTATTGTAGGTGGTTCTTGCCTATAATTATGCTTTTAGTAGGTGCACTTCTAAGATCTTAAATTTGTTGATAGCGACACCATTTTACTCTGTTGTTTCCCTTTTCAATAATTTCTTTTGAACAATACTTGTTTAAGATTGTAAACTGATTTGCCCAGTTCACTCTCTATCTCCATTATATCTTTTCGAATTTTCTTCTGCCTTTGATTTAGTCCTAAACATTATTTCAACTTGCTTTACTTGCAAGGTTTTCTTCCTTGTTATTCTTGTTGTTATTTCTATTCTGTTTTAGCAAGTTCAATTTGCAGCCTTGAAACAAAACTTTTCTCTTCCCATGCAGTTTTGTTTTCAGTAAATTTGTTATTGTGCGCTGCAAGCTTCATTGTTGGGCTTCTACGTTTTCTTTGCACCTGCATTTAAACTATTTGTCTCCCCTGATTACCTCTGTTCGTAAAAGTTCGTTATAGCTTAATGATATTTATCTTTGAAGTAAATTCATTTGCTATTTCACCAGCCCGCGTTACAATGTCTTCTCTCAGATTTCAGCGTCACAACCCACCTGCCCATCGTCATTGCAAAATGTTATTTAAGTAAAGGCATGCATAATGAATAGTGTTCGTGTTTAAAACTAATTCAAAAGTCAATAATTTGATTCACTATCTATGAATAAGAGAACCAGTACCTCAAATTGTTTTCAACTTTATCCCGCTCCTACGTTTTATCTGCTTTAACATGATGCAAGTTGCTTATGTAAAAGTCTAAACAAAGATTCTCCGTGATGATATTTTGAACACATTTTTATCATATGACGTATTATGAGAGGAACGTGTAGGCTGCGTTTGACAGTATGTTATGTACTAAATGAGGTGACGTGTTTTGGCTAGTCAGACATCTGGCAGTACTTGCTGTTAATTTAGTATCCTCCTGTGGTTTGCCTGTTGTTGAAAAGGACGCTGTCAAACCGTTAGAACTAGATCGAACCTGGTCACCAAACACAAAATATTGGCCTAATATCACTTGAACTTTGTTGACTTCATTTGAGGAGGAAGACGATGAAAACAAAGAACGTCGGTTATTTTCGATTAAATATTTTCATTGAAGATGAAGGAGAAGGATATATCGATGTAGCAAAGCCTGTAAAAGGAGTTGTTGAGCTTGGAATTGCGAGATCGAAAGTAATTAGAATGTTGATGGTCGGATGGAGTAGCACTTACCACTGTCAAGAAGTGATTCAAACTAAAACGAGAATCGGAAAACAAGTTTATTTGGAAAGCGTGAAGGCACTGGTTGGTGAGGTCGAAACAGACAGCACGCATTTATTAGAAAGCGGTAGCCATATTTATGAATTTGAATTTACTGATCATGTGAATCAAGTTGGAGATACTTCGAAAGCAAAAACAAGACTTTCATGGCATAACTTTAAAGCTGTTATGATTGACGATAAAAGTAATGTCCATCATGCCGACATTGTCATCAGAAATCATGATGATAAGCTGACAGAATTCTCTGATTTCGAAGGACAAACGACAATCATTAACAACGAACAAACACATCTTGTTACTAAGGCAACTGTTCATAAAGAGAAGAATGCAAACGAAGTTGTTGGCAAAGAACCTCGTTCAGATGTGGGGATGAATAAACAGAACAATGCCGCAAAGAAACAAAACAAGTTAAAGTTATTTTACAGACTGAAGAAGCCATTTTACAGACCAGATGATGCTATTACCTTCGTTGTTCAATGTGAAAATAATTCAAAAAAGGGTTACAAATATTTACAAGCATCTATCATCGAAAGGAGGCTCATTGAAAAGACCAAAGCAAAGGATAAGGAAAACAGCGATAAATTCTTCGAAAGAGAAAGGAATGAAGATAATTCAAAGAGAAGTGAAGTTAGCAAAGAAAGTTCAAGGGAAGTAGCATCCATCGTAGGCCCATCAGTTGGACCAAAAGAAGTCGTTTCATGGGACAGCCAACTTAACCCAGAAATAAACTCGGAGACAAACGAATGTTGGTACACTTTGAAAATTGAATTGAAAAATAAATTCATGTCGAAAGTTGTTACTCAGATTCCCGTTGTAATCATGGCCGACCCACGAACACCGTCGGCTGTCCAATCCAGCGAAGAAGTATGAAAGGATGCAAAATGGTACAGACAAGTCGTGAACGAAATGTGACACAGTGGAAGTCACATTGCGTAGAGCAAGACTGTCTCTGTGGAGGACTGCGCAAATCTCATAAGTGACTAACCAGGTTCTTTTAAGCTCGACATATTGGATATGATTATTTATTTTTATTTATTCAATAACTATTTATTTAGTTGACACTAGCGTAAATGCAAACAACTAATTTAAGTTAATAGCAATAGAGACAAATTACCAACACTTATTTATTTCATGTCCTATGACATTTTACTGTAAATATTTCGAAAACTTTACAACTAGTTTCTTTCGTACACCTTTATGTCATGCCTTGCTAACTTATGTCATTTCTCGCACTTTCAAATAATTGTTTCTTCTTTGTTTGAATCTTATGTTCATTTCTGTCGTGTTTGCGTCACTGGTTTCAAATGAAACTTTCCTTGCAAAAAATATAACAATCGGTTTTTGCAGACATTTGAGCTTTTACCTGTGAGGCAAAATTTTCGATCGACTATGGAATGAAGGTAATGTGCCCTTATCCAATACTGAAATGTTAATCTGTCAGCCAAAACCTAACTTCCAACCAATGAGATGCATCCGACTTGTTGGACTGACCAATTAGAGGGCCTAATTCGATAAACATGTTTAAGTGTTAATGGGGTATTATATCTAAACCTGTTTAACTTTCAACCATTTAAAAGTATTAGGCTTGCTTGGTTGACCAATCAGAAGTTTACATTTGATAATCAAGTTTTGAATGGAGTATTAGATGTGAAAATTGTTTGGTGAAATCACGTATCAGTTTGACGCCGAAATTAGGAAAATGCTGGTAAGGGTTTGTAATGGGTAAGGGTTTTCATGTTCTATCGTGGTATGGGTTTGTAATGAGAAATCCATGTTCTATCGTTGTCCACGACATGTCATTGAAAATAAAATTTAATACAATTGTCTGTTTCAAATATTGAATTCACATTTCAATGATAAGCAAGTAATGGCCAGATTCTAGCATGGAATTCTCGTGTCAAACCCTTCGCCGTATTTTCCTTGTTTGTGAGTCTAATAGATGAGTGATTTCTTTGCTAAACAAAATTTTCACATCTAAGTTGGCCTTTTACTAATAGATTAAATTTCTAATTTGAAACATCAGCCACGTACTCCTCATTGCACAGCCTGCCAAACATTTCAACTTTTAGACTCACCCGGTGCATGCTGCAGGAAATACTTTTGCGAAAAACTTTCATTAAAGAAAATTATTTTAATTAAAAGCTGCGTTATATTCTTCATTAACGATAATCAAAATTGATGTGACATTTCGTTTGCGACGTTAATTGATCAATTTCTACCATTAAACAATATTTGGAGAAGATGAGAATACTTCTTAACAAGCAATTTATTTCATTAGTATAGCTGTACAAATACTTGACACTACGATTCTTCTAATGTCTCTGTTATTTCTGAATGCTTCTTTTCTTCTTGCTGAATCAATGTTGTATCTTTTGCAAAAGCGCAATATTTTCAGGAGAAAGATACTCGAAATTGAGGAAATTGATTCAGAAAAATAAAAAGAAATTTTCACAGCTGAGAAAATAATTGCGAGGTTATAAAGGAAAAATTAGGTTGATAAACTCAAATAAATTTAAGTTGCAGGTTCCCCGGAGATGGAGGGTACGGTGATTTGATAATTGGTGAAATGAAGGAAGCAGAGGTATTGAGTTGACTACCAAAATAAGACCTAAAGAAGAATTTCAAATCAACCATTCGCATTTTATGAAACGAAAATTACAAGGACGAAACATTGCGTAAATTATCACATAGATGCACGATGACAGTGACTGCAGTTGCTTCATGATGACATGTTGGCAGCAGGCTTGAAGAAACAAACTTAATCAAAGGAAAATCTGAGTGCAACATATGATGCTTTTCAGTGCCCCAAGCCCCGATTTGGTTATCATATTTCACAGTAATTTGGGTAAAACATGTCGTGTTTTGCGTTGCTCCAAACCCCAGTGTGGTTATTGTATTTCATAGCAATTTGAGTGAAACATGTCCTGTTTTCCAGTTATTCAAGCCCCAACGTGGTTGTCGTATTTCACAGCAATTACATCATGTATCATGTGTGTCGTTGTGACATCTGGAAATTCGTTGATCATTTTATCAGTGTTTATCGACCCATTGCGAAGACTTCGAACTCCATTCAGCTATTTCCTGGTCAATTTGGCAGTGACTGATTTGATTGTTGGGACAACTAGCCTTCCGATCGCTGCGTATGGTTGTTTTCAAGAAGTAAATGGAAGAGTCCCTGGATACATTCCTATTATGATACACGTGACTTATTTCATCCCTTCGACAGCTAGTGTCCTGAGCCTTGGTGCAATGTGCGTTGATCGTTATATTGCAATAAAATGGCCAATAAAGTATAGACAGACATTGGGTTTAAAAAGATGTTTGACCATTACAACCTCGATTTGGGTATTCACTATTTCTGTCTCTGCGTTGTATTTCGCTATCGGATTTCTCAAGTATCTCATGGTCTTTGTGCATGTCTCCATTTTCCTTACCTTTGTCACTGTGGTCATGACATACAGGCAAGTTTACAAAACATTACACGGTCGAACCAGTCAGTTTCGACGTGGAAACAACACCGTACAACCAGGAAGCAATACAATGCAATGTAGAACCAATACCATACAACGAGAAAGCAACACAGTGCAACATGAAAGCAGTGTCGCTGAAGGCAATGCCATTCAACCAGGGCCAAGCAGCATCGAATCAAGTACTATGCAAAGAGAAAGAAAAGTTACAAAGGCATTTTTCTACATTCTCTGTCTCTTTGTTTGCTGCTATGCTCCGACTGTCATCATGGTATATATTCTGCAGTTTTGTCCAAATTGCAATTGCACATTTCGCCATGTCTTAAGGGATTTTCAGTTCGTCTTTGTTTGGGCTAACAGTGCAATGAATCCAGTAATTTGCGCCGTCACTTTGACGATGTTTCGTCAATCTATTTTTGCAGTTCTTCGATGCCGTGGAAGGCATTCAGTGCAGAGAATCGACTCAATGAAGGCATCATCGGAAAGTGGTAATGTCACTGTGAGAACATCTTCAAATCAAAGTGAAACTCAAAGTTAAAAACATTTGTGGTCGAGAACGTAATCTTGACTCGATTAGGCCCACGTGATTGTAACTGTGCAATTTCGTTGATCAAAGGATTGAGTTATACATATTGTAAAGGCTATTATTGGTTATTGTATTTAGCTTCTTATGTAAATTTTTGACGTAAAGTTTGATCAATTGATTGGCATCCTGAATGAAGTTTGTTACTGTTTCAGCTTCAGCTTCTAATGGGGTGAAAGACAAAAATCATACTTTAGATCAATCAGACAGCTGTAATTTCATTATTCAAATGATACATCTTTACCTTTCCTTTATCCAGATTTTCAAGTACGAAACGATCTTTCTTTCAAAAAGGTTCAGTTCATCAGTTGTGGCCTCTTAGCCACCCAAACCCGATCAGAACCTTCTGCAAGTAACAATGCCGTGTTTGTAAGAACAGCCTCCGCCTCTTTTGATTGACGCATGAATCGAAACTATTGTCGATTAGAAACAAAGGGATTTGCGCCAAGTGGATTAGTTATTCCGTAAATCTAAATTAGTCAAGATACAAAAGATGATTCGAAATTCTGATGGCCAACTGTCTTCTTTTGCATGCGAAAACGCAAGTATGTATTAACAGTGAACAGATAAATCCAAACATTTATCAAATTTTTTTAAATATCTAGCGACGAAGACGGGCAGTAGGCAAGGCGATTCTTTTCAACACAGCAATAAAATGTAGGTGGTAGTGGGTGAAAAAATACAGGCAATTCTCTTTTGATGGCCGTTGTTCCCTGAATATCAAAACGATGATTTTAGCGAATATCTCAGTCGATGGCGGACATGTTCACATCGATTGAAAGATGTGCCAAACTGAAATTGAATCCACTTCGTTCTGACATTATGAGGAAGTGTAGACAAGGAACCAAAAAAGAGTTTTCAACAACATAGAATAATATGACAAATACTTCATAGAATAGTACCTGTTTTTATTCAAAATGGTCGGTAGAAAGTGTCATGTTCAGAGATGTTCAGAGATGTTCAGAGATGTTCAGAGATATGTTCAAATTAACTGTGATCAAATGCTTCAAGTCTTTCCATCCCTATTGATTTCTTACAAGTGTAGCAGTGATGACGTAACTTGGAAATAAATCAGTCCATGGAAAAATGACCTTCTGGCCTCTAGAGGTCCTCTTGCTGGTATTGAGGATTTCTTATTTCTGACGGCTGTTTGTACTTGTCTTTTCCATCACTTGCACTCCTGCTCGTGGTAGATCATTGGTCTATTGTCTCCACTGTCCCTGTCCTTTCTTTCACTTGTGTCCCACTAGCACTCATGGTTATTTCATATTTGCTTTTCTTCTTGTGACAAAAAATGATTGATTTGATTGAATTTCGAAATGCCTCTAATCGAATGCCGCAAACAAAAGGGTTCATTGCACTGTTCGCTGAAACAAAAACAAACTGCAGATCTCGAAAAACATGTCGTAGGGTGCAATTACATTGGGTACAGAACTGCAGAATGTAGATCATTAAAATCGCAGGAGCATAACTGCAAATGAATAATCCCAAGATGTAGAGAAAAGCTCTTGTAACTTTCTTCTCTGTTTTAATTTTTCGCAAGTCTTCGTTGTTTTGAACAGCATTGTCACTTGGAGCATCTCCCACAGCAACTGACTGACATCTCAGTATATTGTATACTTGCCTATACGTTAAAACCAGAATTGTGAATGTAATGACGACAGATGCATGAACAAACACCATTAAATAGTCAATGTAGCCAACTTTAAGATAAATCATCGTAATACTTGCAGAAAAAATCCAAATAAACGCCGAAATTACGAGGCAGCGAGAGAGTCGTAAACTTTTGCGATATCTGATAGGCCATCGAATTGCAACGTAACGATCAAGGCACAAAGCCGCAAGGCTAAGTACACTGGCTGTTGTGGAAATAAAATATGTTAGATGGATTAATTTAACTTGATATTGTGGAACATGTCCCTTTGCTTCGCTCAAATGTGCCACAAATGCAGTTGGAAGTGCAATAGAACCAACGACCAAATCACTGACAGCAAGATTGACAAGGAAATAACTGAACGGTGTTCGCAGTTTATGCAGAGGATCAATAAGTACAGAGAGGATAATCAAAGAGTTGCCAAGGAAAATAAGAATACTTAGAAGCAATGAGGCTGTTGCTGTAAAATACGACAATGAAACTGGTGCCCAAACATCAGGAAAACACGACATCTTCGATGTGTTCTGCCGTGAATCTGCTTCCGTCCTTCCACTGTCTATTTATGTTTATACTACCTGTTCATACCTTGCACATAGCTGTCATGTCTACCTGCTGTGTTTGCTGTTACCGATTGAAGGTGACACCCCTGATAACGGGTAAACCGGAAGTAGAGGACCCAGGACGCACACCAGGACCAGGACCCGGAAAGGACCCTGAAGAGGACTGTAAGGATGACCCTCACGACGATTAAAATCTTTGTGATTTTGTAACTTTTGCAAGTAGTGTTGGCATTGCATCTCACACCAACCATTCATTATAGGCCTACAGGGTGTTTCAGAAAACAAACGAAAAATGAAAGCCACTGTCATTCGAGATTCACCAGGAAATAATAATGTCTGAATCAATTTGACTCATACGCTCATACCATCTGAAAGAACAATCCACCTTCTTTCCAATGATATCCAGGTTGGGTGGATTAATTAAATATTTCATTGCTTAATTGACCTGTTCGTTACTATGGCAAATTTCAGATGCCGGAAAATGATAGGGTATTTACGTAGACGATAATGCACATTTGAGAGGGCATGTTTTATCATTATCTACAAATGCATCTCATGAGGATGAAATTGTCTTTTTCCCTCCTCAACGCATCATCTCGCGTGCTTCTTTCTAGGCATGAAACATTTTTAAAACATTTTTGTCACAATTTTTGACCGGAACGGGAGGTTGATTTTGCTTTTGCAGCATACTGCATGGCCATAAAGAAAGTATCAATTTGATAGTAAATAATTCAATTATATATTTAAACTTCATATAATTAGAAAGTAGAAATATTGCATTTTCAGGTGATATACCTTACATCTACTCAAATTTTGTCAGAAGAATTTAAATTATGGTTGGGTTGGGTTTTATCTGAAGCATCCTGTAAATTGTTTAGGGTAAAAATTCTTGTAACACTTTCTTTGGGATCCTAATATACTTTGATAGCGAGCATAAGGAATTTAATAAACTTGTAAGAAACTGTAGGCTGCAAAATGGCCTAAATTGCGAAAACTAATTTTTGCCTTTTTAGTAACAAAATTTGAAACAGTATGGGAACAGTATTTGCGAGCTAAGATGGCTCATTTTTGTCTCCACAAATATTTAACAAGTGTGCAAGCCATGCTGGCTGAAACAGACCTTTAGGATAATTTTTTCATTCGATGTAAGAATTTACAAAAACAAGGTACTAAAGATTATATTTACAAACTTCTGCAGTGCATAACACGATGATGACCCGAGCAAGTCAAGCAAGAACCCATGACTATCGCAAGGGTCAGCACATAAAACTCTAAACTACATTGCTGACAAATACCAACAAATGAAAATGGAAGCAAAAAAGACAGTTACAATGACAGTTACAAATAAACGATTAAATACGATTAAATAGGGATTAACATGCAATTTTACATCCAAGGGCGGATCCAGCCCGAAGTTGAAGGGGGGCAACTTGGAGAAGGAGCGCCAAAAACATGATGGAAAGTGAATGCGCGTGAAAACTTTTGGGACGTTATTCGAGAAAATTCTCTTGTTTTTCTACTGAATAGCGCCTTAGTTTACATGCTTCCCCGCATTCAGAACAAAACACCGTAAAAAGAGTGCGTTTGGGTCAGGATTAGGGCGCTGTTCGTGTGGATGGGAATATTTTCGAAAACGCTCCTCTTCTTGTGGACGCGTATAGCTTTTATACCGATGAAAAAGATGCGTTTTCATAAATATCCGGATACGTGTGGACGGGGTCTCAAACTCGCATAAATGCATTTGCGAATTAGTTCTTACTCGCACTTTGATTTCCAAATTAAGAGTGAAAACATCTCTGGTAATCATTGATGCTGGCTCTGGTGACTGATTTTCGCTTGTCTTCTAACAAGCGGGGTGAGATCTGCTTCGATTCATTCATTTACAGTTAATTTCTTTCTTCGCTTAGAACATTTCATTATAACTCTTGTCGCTTTTCGCTTTACTTTTCGCTGCCTTGTTTCCTTGTGCTCCTTTCAAAATTCTTTATTTCACGAATAATAACACGGATTGGCTGTGAATGTAAAAAAACGAAAGGACGAAAGGAGAACAACACTCAATGATGTGTGAAAGAAAGGAAAGTAATTTCTTGAACAAAATATTTTTGTAGTAATCTGTAATATGGGCTTCCTGTCGACCGTCCTCTACTCAAAAATCACACGGCTGACTCTGGCAACACAACAACAATAACAACGAATTTTTCACGGCAATCACAACAAGGTTTAGCTAAATTTTGAGGTGAAACAAGATTGCAAACAATACATGTTTTCAAAGTTTAGATCCTTTGCCATGAAATGATGTTGCCCTGGAAAGATAGACCTACCTAAATCTGCATTACTGTTGTGTTTATGTAATTAGAATGTGTTTGGTCAAAATATTCTTACGCTTAACGCTTACCACTGCTTTGATCACAGATGGCGGAGAATGGTTCAGTAATGTTTGCACGATTCATTAATACATACAAATGTAATAAGATTTAATCATACCTGCCAATTAACTGTGTTAAATTTCTCTTCAATCCTCTATTGATGACAAAGACTCCAATCGCTTAGGCCAGTTGTATTGAATACAGTTATATTGCATTGCAGTCGTATTGCAGGTATTCAATACAACTGCAACAACACAACAGAATTTCAACACAACAGAATTTGTGGCCTAAGCGATTGGAGTCTTTGTCATCAATAGAGGATTCAAGAGAAATTTAACACAGTTATCTTGCAGGTATGATTAAATTTTAGTACATTTGTATGTATTACTGAATCGTGCAAACATTGACAGAGCAGAAACTGCGCACGCATGTGCGAAAACTCGTAACTTTAAGGCCCGGTAGCTCCCTGCAACAGATCTCAAAATTCGGCAACACTTGGTATTTTGTTCCTTGGGCCTTAAAGTCTTGATTTATCATTTCAAAAAGCTTATCTAGCCAAACACTTCCTTATCTCAAATTGCTCGATGACGTCATTTTACGCAGTTTCTGCTCTGTCGCAAACATTACTGAACCATTCTCCGCCACCGCAGCCACCTGTGTTTTGATCTGATATCGAGGCTTATAAATCGAGGGTAGACAATTCAATTCATTGCGAAGCGAAGTACTCCACCAAATAGGAGAAACATTTTTGGCCCAGGCAATCAGCAATGATGTTGGCAAGGAGTTGTGGGAGAAAGATCCAATGTGGAAAACGTTTGTTAATTGAAGGAAGAGGGATATGGAGAGTCAATGGTACAGGATGGAGCCAAATATCAGGAATGTCATTGGTGCCGGAAAAAAGTGAAAATGCTGGTAAGCTGTGGTGACTTTGTTGTATCTAGGTTGGCTAGGTTGTTGTATCTAGGTTGTATCTGAGGCTCTTATTTGACTTCACTTTGTCTGTTTGTATGCTCACGCCAACGTGTGTCCACCACAGAAGTGTGAATTATGTGAAATATTCTAATTTTTTCACACTAAGTTTTGCATTTTTCTCATTCTTTTTTCTATGTTGATTTTTTTGGAAAGGCACTAGAGCACTGTCGCCCGGAATGGGTCGTATCACAAATAGAACTGATATTCTTATTAACGACTATGACTGTCAGGAATGTTTTCTTTGTGGGTGTGGACTTCATTTCCTTGTCAACTGTTATTTCAAGGCCGAAAATATTTTTACTCGCGTTTGCTCCCAAACCTGTGGCTAACATCAGCAGCACTCAAAAACAACAGCTTGCCTCAATTTTCGCCCTGAATGGGTCTAAATATTTTCAGGGCCTCAGCAAGGAAACTTTAATAGCAGAGAAGCCAGGAATCTCGCTATATTTACTATACTGAGTAGACTTTAAGAAAATGTGTATGGCATCCGGCTTTTTACATTCTTGTCAACACACGACTTTGACAAACAGATCGTGCCTTTCCTGCGCCAATGAAGCTCAAATTTACGTAAAACTCAACAGTTGTGGTGATTCTCAATGTTGATGAGGCACCGAAGTTGATAAAAGTCTCAAAATGTATCAAAATAACTATAACAGCACCCTTCCTTAAAGTGACACAAAACCGGCACATATGAACTTGGATCGCTACGTGGAGTCGTTTGAAAAGAATAGACCCATTCAGGGCGAATTTTTTCCCGATCTTTCTGCCTCCTGAAAAAGACCCATATGTTGGCAACGAAAATTTGCGAGCTGTTGCGATGAATGTTAGAATTTAATCTCAAAAGGTTGGTCTGAACTGTGAAACAGTTTAACTGGATATCAAAAGTGGAAAAATACAAACTGACCCATTAAACCCAATGTCAACGCAAATGGAAGATTTGGCGAATCTTACAAGTCCACGGAAGACAGCCTTCCTGAAAAGTTGGAATATCCCCTTTAACAAAACACAGGCAAAGAACAGCACAAAGAAATGAGTCAGCAAAACATTTTCATTGAATTTTTGAAAAATATCAAATCCAGGAGCCTTGAATTTCACGTCGAAAGAGGGGCGCATGATTTTGACGAATAACGACATTAGGCCCATTCAGGGCGAAAGTACTCTATATGATTGGATTGGAATGTCTTAGCAGCCCATTATTGAATGCGGGTGATGAGCATATATAAATGATACATAAGTTTTAAAAGGAAAAACGTAAGACAATAGAAAGGATCTGACTGATCACGGCTCGTAGTACAGTTGACTTTTCAGCGATTATAATACACACATGGAGAATGTGCTGATATTCTTTACTTTGTTATTTATTTTTATCCACAACACTCATTACACATGACTAAGTTAACTGACAATTTCTTCTTTAACTGAGCCTCTCCCCCTAAGGTATTGCAAAAATTGTTTGTTGATGACCTTGTATTGTTGCACTTAAATTTTTATCCTTCAGGAATTTTTTCACCAGCTTTTATGTGCTGCACGGACAAAATCTCTTAAAACGCAACTCAACTGGAGAATAGTCAAGCAACAAAATTGTTTTCTTTATGAAAGTCATTTCCTGTCAAATGTTATCATCTGCATCAAGAAACTTTTGATACCAGTGGCGTACCCAAGGGGGGAAAGGGGGGTCCAGACCCCCCACTTTTCAAAAAGTTGGTCCTTGAGATTCACTTGAAAATGTAATAAAATTGGTGGGGGGGGGGATCGGGCAGATCTGTCAAGAAGTGGTCTCTGAGATTCTTGGAAAGCAAGCAAAGAATTGTTTTTCAAGGGTTCGTAGCCAGGTTTTGGTTTCTAAGGAATGCTCAAACTATGCTAGAAGAGGCATTCTAAGCCAAAATAGAATGCATATCTTCAAAAACTTTCCAGGGGCCTTGCCCCCAGACCCACTCACTTCCAATATCCCTTGTTATCTCAGCTTGAACATGCCGCTGGCTATAGGGATCCCTGTTTGCTGCCATTGTTGAAACAATCTCATCAAAGAGTCTGTACCATAACGTGCATGAAATGATATGAATTGCAACAACAATTTTTTTGCTGAAGCTTCTTGCAAAAAATGATGCCATCGACCAACTAGACAATTATAAAGTACCAAAGAGAGAAATTTCCTCAAATGTTAAGATTGAAGGACTAGACGGACTAGTAGCAAATCATTTTGCAATGAAGCTTAAAGAAACAATTTGTAATTGGTACTTTATATGTTGGACTGGTCGCTAAACTTTTCTTCTTTCTCTTTACTAAGAGTAACTTCCAATGATGGGCATAAATTCTCTCTGCAAATTTCTCAAAACAACCTGCCTATTTGGTGTTGATTACAGCTACGTGTACCATGAAAAATATAGCTAAAAAGGGCGTTTCCCGCATTTTCCGAGCGTCTGAAAGGCATGGTCATTAAAAATGTTCTGGGGCTACGCCCCGGACCCCCTCACTTTTCCAATGCTGCGTACGCCCCTGTTTGATACAGTAAAACCTGTGCATAAGAGCCTACCCGGTGAGTCAGAAAAAACGTGGGGCGTTTGTCGAACTGTGGCGTCGCATTGAGTCTTTTGATCATCGTAAACTAATTTTTTCCAAGCAGCAAACAGTCTAACTTAGATCATAAACCTTTCCCCATTGAAATCGGTCTCTTAATGCATTTGTTAAAAAAAGATTTCCTTTGTAAGGCCTTGTATGGGACTCTTGCAACCTGATGGAATCTTAAACCAAGCTTCTTCAGCAGTTTAGCCTTGCCAGAGTTGCAGGTACACGTGGAATTATCAGGGGATACTGAAAAAATTAAGCCTGGTTAACACTAGCTCGTTTAGGTCGCTAAGATCGTGCAGAAAGAACAAAAAGACAGAGACTCAAAGTTTAAATCCTCTGACTTTTGGGTCTTTCTGTACGACTGGAGCAACTCAAAAGACCTATTGTGGACCAGGCCTTAGGAAATGCGTTGTCAGCAAATAGTCCCATTGCGATTTACAGGGCCCTGATCTGCTTGAAAGGGACCTCTTCGCAAGACAAAGAAGTATGCATTCTTAATGTCTTTCAAACATATTCTCCACGTAGGTCAAGTTATGCTAAGACATCCGATGGGAGAAAATACTATCCCCTAACAATTTGATTCTCCCCTGCTAATACCACGTGTACCTGTAACTCTTGCCAAAATAAAATGCGGAAGGGGCTTGGTAAAAGATTTCACCAGTTTGCAGAACTCCCATACAAGCTCTTGCAAAGAAAATCCTTTTTTAAAAATTCATCAAATGGCCGATTTCGATGGGAAAAGGTTTATGATCTAAGTTAGACTCTTGGCTACACACAAAACTTTAGTTCGCGACAATCGGGTGGCTAACTGCAATGTCACGGACCGCCAAAGGCCCCACGGTTTTTCTGACTCACCCGGTACAATTTTGCAAGTCAGCCTGATTGAGTATTTGGTGGGAAATTAGGCTGTTCAGGTTCTTAAAGGTGATCTGAAACGAAAATTCTTATTGATTCAAACTAATGGCACTGTCGAATGAAACGGGTTCATGTTTAAATTTCTTTGATATCTTTTTTTGTTTTCAAGTTATCCACGAATATCAAGTTTCAGTTGATGACGTCATTTTGTTTGCAAATTTCTCGGATGATGTACTGGAATATAGCTGTATCTAAGCTTTGTAAGGTTACAGTTGCCGGAGACATTTAAGTAGAGCTGAATAAATGTAATAGAAATTGTTTCATGGACTGATATGATGTTTAGAAAGGCATGCCAATTTAATAAATGTTCTTGGCGTCAATTTCCTTTGGGAAACATAGCCAGCCTCGTACCTTTTCATTACTTTTTGCAAACAAAATGACATCATCAGCCAATCATACAAAATAGTGTATAATTCGAAAATGAAACAAGGTATCACAAAATGGTAAACAACATTCCTTATCATTCAAAAGTGCTGTCCATTTGCATCAATAAAAATGTTCGCTTCAGATCACCTTTAAAATTGGTTCTTATTTCATTTAGGGCTTTCAGGTATTTTTTGTGCAGGTTGAAACTTCAGGCTCAATGTTTACTGTCACTTCAGAGGCACCTGAGTCCATGAAGATTTATTCACAATAGCAGTTGTTGACAGAATCAGAAATTTTACAGAATACAATGAAAAGCTCTCAAAGCATCATAGTTATTTGCAAGATGCACATATGAGATATGGCAGTATCAGTCCATATAGGTTCAATGACAAAGCAACTGGAGTTTTGACCTAATTTGATGATCTCTACAAATAAGAACCTATTTCAAATTTCAGGCTGAATGGGTTCTTATATATTGGGGGTCTAATTTCAGTTTGTAGGTTCTTAATCACTAATTTCTTATACACGGGTTTTTACTGTACTATGTAAAACAGGGGAATCTTTTACAAAATGAAGCAATTTTAGTACTTAGGGCTACTCTTTATTCACAACAAAAAAGTATTTTGGAGTAGACTCTAGGAATCTCAGCAAGAAGATGAATTTTATGACTAGTGTGACAGCAAACAAGTTCATTTGGTACATTAATTACTCTTTTCAAAATGATGTGCTGACAAAATGACAATGTGCTGACAAAACAACAAACTTGGTACAGTATTGATTTCAATCCAAATCCATGACAAATCCATTCAATACCAGACAAATCCATGTTATTGACCAAAAGCGCTGTAAGTTTGGATCAAAACTTAGAAATTTCTAAGATGTTCATGAATTTCTAATGTTCATGAATTCTCAATTTCTTAGTGGAATCTGACACTGGAAAAAGCAAGTTTAGCATTCCACAACATTACCCAAGCAAGCTTGACAGAATGACTTTGATTGTAACACGTACAATGAAAGCTGAGGACATTGGATTTGAAGTGAGGTATGTTAACAAAATTAAAGTCAATCAACATGCTTAAATGCAAACTTAGCTAAGGGGACTGGGTAATCTAAACACAGTATAAGCCATTGTATTTGATGTTTTTGATCTATAGAACAAAAGGAAGATAAATCGGTTCTTTTGTGCTACAGCATGTTTATATTATGTCGCTATAACTCCGTTCATTTACATTAAGATACAAAGCTGTCCAAAGTCACTTGAAATGACTCAGTAGATTTGGCTGTTGTTTTGAATAGAGAAATTGTTCTTATTCATTGATGTTTCACAGTATGACAATTACGCTGAAGCTATGATCTGAAAAGATATGAAAAGCATACTTATTTAGCCTTTTATCTATCAACCAAGGGTTAATTCATTCAGCTGTTTTCACACAGAACTTTCAAGTGCATCAAGTGCTAAGCCAGACTCATAGTCAGAGACCAATGAAAATTTATAAAGATTTCATGTGGATAATGTTTTGAACACTTGACGAGATACATATAAAGTATAGGCATTTGAATAGTTCCTGTGAGAGAGCCTTCTGTTAAAGAATTTTTATTGTCAGTTTATGGTATAAAGATGAGATCACAACTTAGATTTTGAAACCTCACAGGTCCAAATTGGGTTTGTATTTATAAAGCAGTTCATTTAAACAGGCAAAATCTCTGAGGCAGCGTGATATGGCTGTTTGTATTAGCCATAGCAGCCTGTTACTATTTGAAAATCGATGTCTTATAACTCTTGAGGGAGGTGAAACACCCATGGCCTATTGTTCGGTTTAAATAGAGTCCTTACGGTTTGATCAATGTTTTAGGCCCTTTTTCCGTTATTTTGCAACCATGAAAGTTTTATATAGTTGAATTTACCAATACTTCTAGTGCTGGTAGGACAGCGAGAAAAATCACAAAAATACTTTGATCTTTCGACTTTTAACTAGAATTTGAATGATTCAAATCCGTGTAGTAGTCCTGGTGTTATGAATTTTCTAAAGTGGGAACTTTTTTCTGGCTCACCCGGTAGATTGCATCAATAGTTCGGCTTGTAAGTAGAGAAAACCAACTCTTGTGTCACAAGCGTTTTCCGTAACCTTGAAGTTTTCTCTAATCGACATAATAGTTTCGTTGACCTGGAAATTTTTAAGAATAGAAGTTTAGCGGTTGAACTGACTGTAAAATTTTTCAAATTGCACGTCGATAGTAGTAGCATTAATTAAATAAGCATATGTCTCTCGCAGGCTACCTCAATTAAAAGTTTTGCCTGTCAAGGTGAATTCCTGTGCAAATACAAATCTGATTTTACATGTAAGGTGGTAAAATCCAAGTTAAGATCTCGTCTATTCCATGAACTGGAAGTAAGCACTTTTTAACCCAAGGGCACTCCTTTGCAGCAACTATGCAAACGCTGATACTTTTATTGGGGGAAACTCTGTATTTGCTAACATGCGATGAAAGAAATTTGAGCTAGGAAACAAATGTTTTGTTACTGTAAATTTTAAGATTATGAAGCGTAAGATGAAGCTATATTCAACAGCATTGCAAGACCAACTGTAGAAATAAACAGCAGTTTTTGCGCTCTCCAAACCATTCAGACTTTAGGGGTAAGCAAATTTTCGGACCTTACCTGATCATATCAGATTTGTTTTTTGTTTCAGCCGTGACGTAATGGAAAAAGCAAATACAAAAAGAAGAATAATGGCAAACATGTCATTGATGATATTCGCACTTTTTGGAAGCATTGTTGCGATTGTGCTTGGCAAAAAAGCAATGGAAACTGAAAATATATATGAAATAAATAAAAGACGCTAATATTTTTAAAAATGTTTGTGTGGTCATACATTGTAGCTATTAGCTGTTGAACTGAATCCAAATATTTTACATCCAGCAAATGAAAGGCTTTGGTAATCGAAATTCGAAAGTCCCACAAGGATATACAGTCAGGGCCAAGAATTTCAGACAACTTTTCAGTCCATAAGGCGCAGTCAGATTTAATGCTATTGCGTTTGCTAACGTTTGCAGTCTTGTCAGGTCAGTTCTCCTTCGACGATCATTCTGAACTTGGGTTTGTTCATTTCTAATTTTGCAGCTTTTTCCATGACTTGACTTTGAGGTGTATGGAAACTCTTAGCAACATTGGCAGTCCTGCCAAAAAGAGAGTTGACAGAAAAATGTGGTACCTCACTGAAATTTACATCAACCTTGCATAATTTATTTTTCTGATTTCTTTACAAAATGTTGGAGAAGGGCTTTCGGATTATAGTTGTGGCCTTTCCGGATTCATTTTGACCTCGTAGTGAAATGGCACAAAATTTCAGAAAACACAATCGAAATTCGAAATCTGCGTGGAAAACTGGCTGTTAACAACTTGAGGAGAAAAAAACAGGCAGTGCGTTGTGCTAACAAAAAATTAATGGGCCTGATGGTAATATTAAACTTTTTGCCGCGACTATAATACAGTGCCTATGCTGGCTAGTCATCATGTTAAAGTGTGACCGCGTTCTGGTCAAGAGACCGGAAATGACAGGCCCGGTGCAATGAAATTCATATTAAGGGGGCTGAAACGAGCAAAAAAGATGCGGGCGAAGCGAGCAAAAACGGAAGTCTGGGAGGTTGCCCCCGGGAAAATTTTTCATGACCACGCCCTTTAGATCGTGCTATTGACGGAAGCAAAAGATCACGACTAATGAGAGTCTTTCATTTAAAATTTAGAATTTCTGACTTGTATGACAGCAAGAGATATTGCTTTGTTGATAGATTCTGGTAGCTTCCTCGAATATATACGAATTGGAATCTTCATTCCTACGCCCTTGGCTTTTACAGCCTTTTTCACTTACAAAATCAACAAACTTCAGCAAATTATTGGGGGCTGAAGCCCCCCCAGTCTCTTCCCCGCTTACGACGGGCCTGGCAAATGAAATGATCAACCTAGTGTGAGTTCCTCTTAAATTGCTTGCATGCCTTTTCCATTCTATAAATTTGCAAAGATTGTGAATCAAGAGATGAATGATTTTAATCATGTGAATAGTTCGTAATATCATTATGGTATATCATCCCAAGAGCAGCATTGAATTTCTGTCACCAGATCTTCAATATGATGTTGTCTGTAAACGGTGTAGTCTTTTCCTTTTCGTTAAATACTGTGTGCAGTTCATGAGAATTACGTTGTTTCTTTTTCCGTTCACGATCATGAGCACTTCTGAAAGAGGTTGCTCTAATTTGAAAGTGCGTTTTTAAAATCGTTATTGACAGGAACAGCCTGGCCTACTTTTGTTTCTAGGGTCGTGAATGAAAGTCACAAGAGGCGTGAGTCATCTTGGTCTATTTGGCAAACTTTCTTATCAGTGAAGATTATGCAATTATTATTTCTGACAGCACAACATTTCAGAGTACAAATAATGCGTTTGGTAAGTCAACACGATGTACCATAAATTGAAGCTCACATCAACCACACATATTTCTTTCATGCGACACTCTTTGCAGGAAACTCAGCTTAATTATGATCTAAGTAATTATTTGCTTTAAAAGAGGCGATCGTTGGCATGTTTTTTATCATAGTATTACTTGAAAGGTACGAGAGCTCTTTCTGAACATTGGCAAGACTTAACAACTTTGTTTTGAAATGTCAAGAATGGTTCAAATTCCTAGTTTGTTGTAGAAATTTATGTGTAGTCATTATTTCAATGAAGCATGCAGGTGCTATACTATGACTGAATCACGCTTTGGAATCGAGTGCCTATGTTTTTTAGATAAAAAACCTTGTTCAAGAAACTGTAAAAGCTTCTTATACGCCATTAACATTGACACAATTAAACCAGCTTTATCTAAATACGGCTCGATTTGAAGCAAGCAATTGCATTCGATTTAATTTTTTCATTTTTAGATTTATTAAGGAGGGAGGCCCTTCACCCTTACGGCTGATTTTCAAGGGGCTCTCCACATAAAACTTACAATAAACTGAATAAAAACATCTAAAATCTACTTACAATAAATATACAAAGCTAAACAGTGAAACTTAATTTACAAAAGTAAAAGAAATGTACATTAAAGACCAATAGACTGGGAAACTTCTCCAACGACCAAGCAACCGGAGCAGCCCTCGTCCCCGCGCCCGACCCCGCCAATCCGACAACGGAGACCCCAAAATAGATCTCTATCGCCAGTTCAGCAGCAATTAAGCACAGCGACTGCGGGCCACGGCCAGTCAGCCGACCGCAAGAAAAGTCCCCCAGTCCATTAAGTATTCTTTTTGAACACAGCAATGGAGGGTGCCTGTTTAGTCGCAGCTGGGAGGTTGTTCCACAGTTTTGGTTGGATTGATCAATTAGAACGCAACACAACATTCGAGTCGAGCCTGGTTCGGGTTAAGCGGGTCTAACTTGCTGATGTGAATGGACTATAAAGTTGTATTAGTAACGTTTTACCTCTTGATACATAAGACATCAGCTGCCCAGGCGAACACTTATATTTTTCGTTTTGTTTGTAGGCTCTTCCTGCAGTAAAAATCATGTGAATGTAAAGAGTGATTGAATATGAGGTGAACGTTTGGTTCCTGCTGGGTCACGTTGACCTCAAATGTTGACCTCTGAAGTGAAGACGCCCTGACAAGTAGAGGTCACGGGTCAGTTTGTTCAATCAAGGACCAAGTTCTCAAATGTTGATTGCCCCATTGCAAATTTGGCTGGAGATAAGGGTTTGTTCTAATCTTATCATGCTTCTTTGAGTCATTGAGTAATTTTGTTCTTAGAGCTCTTTTGAAGAATGTCCATTGTTCCAAAATCGTCATTTACGTTTGGGTATTGTGCCACTATTCTCTTACGCCATTTGATTGTGTAATTGTTCTTTGCATTATAAAAGCGATTTAGATTTCAAATTTCCAAAATTAGCTTAATGAGATTGTATATCCGGAAATCCAAAAATGAAAAAAATTCAACATCATGGCCAAGTACCCAGATTAATTGCAAACATCGTATTTTTCTTGCTTTGGGTCAAGCGCTGAAGCACGGGTCGCAAAGATCAAAGGCTGAAATGATAGATGTTACTTTCAACTTTGATCAGGGTCAAAATGTACAATGAAAATAAAAGTAGATACACGAGAAACTTAAAATCTCCTTTCCAACTTTTGCATTCTGGATGTTTCATGCAGTGAACGAATTGTGTACATTCATCACAAGAATGTGCAAGAAATTGTAAGACTTCATGTTCTTATGAGAATTCTTGAGTTACAAAATCTTTGATAAGAATGAACGGAGGAAAAATGCAGTCTATAAATAGGACAAATATAAATAGTCTATAAAGGACGCCTTGGTACGCTTTGCTCCTCTAGCTAAACAATGTGGATGTTGTTATGTTGTTACATCTTCTTCAATCGTACATTTACTATTAAACGATGTTGATGCATATATCTAAATCATGAAATTGAGTAAGCTCGTTGTAGACGTGCCCATGCAGCTCTTGAGTTAGGCATGGGTCTAGTGTTACGCTTAGATATCTACCTTTGTCAACTGTTTGAAGGAAAATGCTTGACAAGTTTCAAAGAATTTTTATGGAATAAAAGTGAACTTACTGCCATGAAATCTACAAAATTTACTTTAGAATATCAGAACATTAATTTGGTTTTGCCTCACAATAGTTTCATTTCGACATGGACCTACCCTGGATCAGAGTAATTTTGAGTAATTTTTTGAAAAATATGAAATTTATTTCACATTTTTCAAAAACGTACTTAAAATACTCTGATCCAGGGTAACATGGACCTCACTATGAAATATTTTGCAAATTGTAACCATGGGGATGACCCAGTGAGAAGATGGCATATACCCCAAATTTCGCTAGCGCCAACTAAGTGTCTCATAAATTATCATTTCTTATCCCAATACTTTCAAGGGTTTAAGTCAAGAGTAATACATTTCATTTGTGGCTAAAAACGAATTAATGTTGGAAATAAAGAGTCGTGAGTCGGGCGCCATTTGGGTTTATATCCAAAACTGAATTGACCGTCTGACGATAATTGTTTAGAATCACTTCATAAATTGACCACAAGAGAATGGATGATACCATCAAATCGTATCTTTAAGGCTTGATAAGGAAATGAAAACTGTCCACCACAATATGCTGCTATTGACAATGATATGCTGAGAATGGCTTGACCTAGACGCTCGAAAATTTTCACGAGCAAGAACGACCTAAGTAATGGCTTAGCGATTCTTATGATAACATGTACACTTTCAATTACAGAGATGAAGACATTAAGATCTTTCTTTCATTCTTCATTTCACAATTTTATATTTCACGCTTTTCATTTCAAACGCACGTGACATGGTAAAAATAGAACATTTGACCCAGACGAATCTGCAGTTATGAATGAATGACACATATGAGTACCAAATACCTGAAAGCAATTGGAATAAAAAATCACAACTCAAAACAACCCATACGCCTTTTCAATTCTGTGCCTTCAGTTTAAATCAAGTGCTTAGATGGTGAAAATTATGCTTCTTCAATTGAGATGAATTTCTTTGCAAGTAATCTGAGCTATTTATCCTGAATACTTTATCAGGCAAAGGACAGATTTCATCTCTTTACGAGCTCGTTTACCAAAGACTTGTTACTCAGTAATTTGGTAACATTCTTCGACATACTGCTAGACATTAATATACGGTAAAAAGTTTGCATCTTAATATAAAGGGCTCAGTTTGACATTGAAAAATGCATTTAAGGTAAGAAAATGTTTCCCTGTTTCATTTAGCTTTCAGAAAAAATACCCGTAAATAACTGTTGATAGATTTTGCTGTATTTACATACATATCTGATTTTCAGTTGAAGCTGACTTGCTACAAGTCTTTTCACGAAATACACCAGTTTAGACAGGAGGGGAGGCAAAATTTTCCAATCACTGGTTAAGTTTACACCAAGTCACTTTAAATTCATAAATGGAATCATAGACAAAGTTGGCCAGGGTTTGTTTACACCAATTTCACGCACGTCATGTGATCAATCTCTTCATGAAAACGTGTATAGACTTCTAAAAAGTTAACTATGATTTATCATCTCTAACATATTGCGTACCATGCAAAGAGGTACCATCAGTGCAAAAAGTAGCATAATACTAAAACTTCCCAAAAGTATGGCCTGGCCACATGACTTGAAATGGGTATAACACCTTAGCCTTAACCGACTAGGTCTATTTGAAAAAGACAAGAGTGGATACTTTCAAGATCTCTTGTTTTTTTTTTTATAGACCTTTTAGCTATTCTGAAAACGAATTTGTATAGAACGATATTTCATTACAATTTGTAGAAGTTTCGAATGTGCACAATTGCGATCGAAGCTCTAACGCCACTCCATCGAACCTCGCGTATAAAATTGTATAAAAATATCGCTCGATCCAGGCTCTTTTGTAGAATAGCTAAAAGGTCTATTCAAATATAAATATTTACAATGTATCATTACATTTAACTATACCTATTCTAATTATTACTATACAACACTACTGGTACGATACCATGGGGAGCGAAAGACAATGACTACCCCATGGCCAACAAAAAAGACGCGTAACGTTAAACTAGCATACAACTACACTACAAATGATTAAGAACTGGTGGAAAATGCAGTAGGTTCTGTTCCACATCAAACGTCAGGCGAAACTCGTTAGTTGATTTCGGCGCTCCCTGGTTGATAGCAGATAAAATGCTCGAAAATGCTTGACGTCTGATGTGCAAAAGAATCAACAAGGGAAAAGAACTTAAACAGGGGGTTCGTGGTTGCTAAGTACTGAAGTCACAAAAAGAACTTTTAATCAAACCGACCAGTTTCGTGGATATAGCGTAAACTTAATTCGAGTATTTTCCTGTTTAAGTCTAAGGAAAGGTCTTTATCACCATATAGTAAAAGCTGTACCAAAACATCATTTGACAGATCGGTGATTTGTAATAAATAAACAATTCCAGCGAGAAGATCTTAACGTTGAACATCAAGAGAAGGACAGAGCAACAAAAAGTGCTCCGTGTCCTCAATGCCATCACTTGTTGGGCACATTGGGTTAATGGTATCCCTAAAATTATGCTTGAGCTTGTGGAAATTCAACTTGCTGAGACCAACTCTAAGTTGAGTTAGATAAGATAATCCTTTTGAATTGTGAATATCTCTTGTACATATACATTTGTCATTACTGATGAAGTCTTTCGCAGAAAGTTTCGAAGAATGTGTTTTTTTATGATTTTATAAATATATTTATATATACATGTCTACATATATATACATATATATGTACATATGATGAGGAATTACGCATTTTAATAGGTAGGACCCGCTTAGGCTATTGTTTTGTATTCTTTGTAATGTAATTTCGATGTCTTTATGTATGCTCCATCTGATTTTGAACAGTCATTACTGATGAAGTCTTTGGCCGAAACGTTCAAAGAATGTGTTTTTTTCTGAGTTTCTATATGTACATATGTACATATATATTTATATATGGCTCGAGCCACGTAAATACGGTTTTAAAGTTATTTTGTAAATTCAGTGCTGAATATAGCCGCACATGCAAATAAACAACTTTGATAACTTGACACTCAAATTCTAGCCTATCGGCACGTGTCAAGGCCTATCGTTTCTGCATGGCTAGCTCTATAGGTGCCGCAGTGAATCCAAAAATAGAACCTACTTAAGAATTAAACTGAGAAGTTGAGATTAAACAGTTGTGTAAACTATTTTATTACCACACAGTTGCGTTGCCAGTGTTCTTTCATATGAGGTGACCTGTGTCACTTTACTTGCCAATTGCATCCAATGATTTAAATGCCATTGTTGCAGCAATCAGTCCCATGATATTAAATATTCGCCATGTCAGTGCCTTGAAAGGATGTCTAGGTCAAAGGGGTCACATCCCTCTCTACTCTTAACCGAAGTCGTAACTCATTCTTCCACTGGCTTGTTCATCAAGTCTCTTAAGTGCAAGTGTTAACCAAACCAGCCAAAGCGTTTATTATGAGTCAAGACAAATGATAACGGAGAGGGGTTTCATGAACACTGACCATTTGTATTTATGACGAGCATCGAACAACATTTAGAATACCGGGTCAGTTGTGAATTCGGGGAAGGTAAGCAGTCATTGTTTTGTGTCCCGTGGGGCCTTCCAATGGAGGTCAAAGTTCCGTCGTTCCCCAGTTTTTCTATTTGTTTCATCGTTCATGTAAGGCAGTGTAGGAAATCCATCAATCTGCTCCTTCACAAAGTTCTTGCCATGTTCAAGGTTTGCGGAGCGATCCAAAAAGTGGATGGGCAAGGAAGCGAGCGCCAAACGAGTGTAATTTGGGGTTTCGGGGACGCAGTTCCCCGGAAAAAAATTCTTACGATCGAGCACTTTGGTTTGCTGGAAAACACACTTTTCATAATAACACGAATGTAGCTTCAAGTATTCAATTTCATCTGCAAAATCATTGGATGCCAGTGCGGCCAATGCCTATGCCTCGAGGAGTAGCAATTCGAGCTGTTGTTCGTATGCTTTAAATTTTGGCTCATTGAATCGTAGATTTATAAAGTGTACTACGAAATTAAGCGCTTCAAAATATATCGTTCTGAATTCGTCTTTAACGGTTCCAATTTCAGTTTCTCTTTCAGCCGATTAAATGCCAAATATTTTTAAAATTTCACCGAAAAAAATAAAGCCATTTGTTGCCAAAAAGTGGGTGGGCTATGGGCCACGCAGCCTACCCTACTCTGCGGTCCCTGATGTTCCCAACTTAATGATGCCTTTTAAGTCGTGCTCCCTGAAAGTACTTAGAGAACCTCTCTCGTGAAGCATCTTCTTGATACATTGCGTGTATGAAGTGAAAATGCAAATAGGAAGATGTATCAATTGCACGTGAAAGAGCGAAAGAAACACAAGGATATCTTGTAATGAAATGAATAAGTTTTCAGTTTGTCTTGTTTGTTAACCCCTGAATAACCCCAGTGACCTACACATCGAAAAGCTGCCTCATTGTAACGCGAAACTCTCACAAATGTGATATCCCAAATAACATGAAGACAACTTTTCTCGGTCAAGGACAGGGCCGTAGGAAACATGTCTTAACATTAGGGGAGGCGCTACTTCAAGAAGACTTTTGCTACAGGGACACTTCCTGAAACAGAAGGGCACTGTGTTGGGGACACGTGCCATTAGTGATTCGTCTCTGAAAAATCGAAGTAAGTGCCATGAACTTCCTAAAGGATTGTCTTGCTGAATACGACTGTGCTAAGACCGTTACCATTGCACAGATGGAGATGGACCCACGTTTTAGAAGTCAAACTTTTGCATGAAGTCAACCAATGCAACCATCAAATGATAGCTTTGTGCCGATGACCCAGCTCGCGAAAGAGCATCTCCTTTGAAACAGCTTCACAAATCAAGATTTCTGTCAGATTTTGTGCCGTTTTGTTTCTTCCATCCCCTTTGAAATGAATCTTGTTTCAAACAATAGTAGCTGACGCCATCCATCATCTGAAGCTCATTGGCTACAAATCACGTGACTTTTAGCATAAAAATCGAAGGTTGGAGGTGGTCCCTGTCATAATCACATTGGCAAGAGACATGCACGAAGCAAACTTGCTCTGATTACGTGTGCATGGTTACCAAGAATAGAGGAGCTACCAGAGACGAGGAGAAAGAAAGTTTTCAAGCTCAACAATAGTCTTTTTCTTCAACTTGCATTTCATGTGAAAAGTTCTATTAATTGTAAGTATTTAGTTTTCTGTTTTTTGGACACATGAAATACCCAAAGGGCCTCTTGGTGATTCAAAAATAAAGATAGTTTGGATTTCGACCACTACCTGAAGCACGCCAAACCATGGTTCACTTCCTCATGATTTTCTGCAAGAAAACTTCGACCGGTCTGATTCAAGTAGAAGGTTTAAAAGCTGTTCTAATCCGCACCATGCACGATTTGCTATTGAATTTTGCCGATTGAACATTGATTCGATTGAACATTGATTCTTGCTTCTTGACTCTGTTGAACCCCTTTCAAAGCCACGCAAAGCCTAAAGATTGGTTGACTTGTTTAATGCTATCTACTCTCTTCATTCTTACTGATAGCTATTGCATGTTTACAAAATGTGCTCTTCATAATTTTTATGTATGTATGTATGTATGTATGTATGTATGTATGTATGTATGTATGTATGTATGTATGTATGTATGTATGTATGTATGTATGTATGTATGTATGTATGTATGTATGTATGTATGTATGTATGTATGTATGTATGTATGTATGTATGTATGTATGTATGTATGTATGTATGTATGTATGTATGTATGTATGTATGTATGTATGTACTATGTATGTATGTATGTATGTATGTATGTATGTATGTATGTACGTATGTATGTATGTATGTATGTATGTATGTATGTATGTATGTATGTATGTATGTATGTATGTATGTATGTATGTATGTATGTATGTATGTATAATTTTTGCCATAAAAGTAAATTAAATTTAATGATAAAACAAAACAAAAGCGAATCAATTTACAGGAATATGGAATTTTACAGGCAAAAATAACTAAGTGATCAAGTTAAAAAATACCCCAGGCTAAAAATGGCAGGGATAGCATTAAAAAGGTCAATGCGACCTTGTTTCCATAATGGTCCCTCCTGAGGTATAACCAAAGAAATGTGATCTGAAAAAAGGCCTTTGTCTGCAAAGAAGGAGAAATTAAATAAAAAAACGGTCCTTAATAAAAGACATATATGTCATCTTCCTCTTTTTGTATATTTCGGAAAAAAATTTTCTTTGATCTTATGTTTGAATGTATTAATGTTGTTAGATGACTTCAACTCGGATGGAAAGCAATTCCATATTTTGGGTCCTAGATGAGATAGGCATTTTTGTCCAGCACTACTTTTCCTGAAAGGAAATTCCAATTTGAACTTGGACCTTCGCGTTGCTCGGCCCTGGTTGACTGGATGGAATATCTCACCACTGTACGCCGGAGCAGTTTCTTCTTTTTTTCAAGTCGGTAAACTTCATTGTAGCCAAATTTCTCTCATCTACTCTTACGAAGTTGGTTCGATGCATTGATGCTGTTTGATCACGATTGAAAACTAATGATTTGCTCCTTTGGAGTACATACAAAACACGGAAAGTTTAGAGTGTGTGGGATAGCAGGATAGGAGGAAAGAGATTCGTTTTTCATTTCAGTTGACTGTGGGGAAAGCGATGGCAGGTTTATAGATTTGCGTTTTCTAATGGAAGCTGACGCAATACACATCAGCGGAAATGAGATCGAAACTTTATCGAAAGTAAGGGAAAGGTAGCTCTAAGGATACACCGGCTCAGGAGAATTCTAGTAAGCTTGCAATTTGAATTGACTGTTGGAACTATTCGTTAAATTTTGCTTCTGATCTTGTAAGTTCAGAGGCAAGGTTTGCACAAACTTTACTCGTTTTGGTATACGATACAATACACGTATTTTGACTTCGCTTCGAGCAAGATGGCTCTGCCAATCTGCAGATGAGTGCACATAATAAGGTTTGCTTTAAACGTCGATTATGCGTTGTATATCATTCATTGGATGGATACGTAAAGGAGATTTCAAAACCATTTCTGGAACGTGGTATGTCTATAAGTATGAAGTTTAACACAATGATCCTCTTCGCTTGCCTTATCCTTCGTTTCATAGTTAAACTACGTTTCCCACAAAACTGTTCAGAACCATTTCTCGTGATATTTGAACGACGGTGGCAGCGAAAAACTGACCTTTTCCTTTCAAATTCATGTCTTTTATCTCAAGTCTCAACATGATACAAAACTAAGATGCAACAATTTTTTCACAGATATCTCCTAAACAAGAGAACTATGGAGTTCATCTCACTATTCTTAATTCTGGTCGTCTTCATATCAATTGCATTCAAGATTGCTGCTCAATGTAGCTCCAGGGGCTCGAAATTCAATCTCCCTCCTGCTCTGCCTTATCTGCCAATCATTGGGAATATTCATTTCATGAAAGGTAAACAACCTCATAAACTCTTTCATGATATATCAAAGAAGATCGGCCCAGTGATCACATTTTGGTTTGGAAGGAAAGCTGTTGTCGTTGTTAACGAAATCAATGTTGCCAAGGAAGCACTCTTAAGACAAGACAGTATCTTTGCTGGACGGCCACAACGCTACACTGGCAAATTGTACTCGCGAATTTTCAAAGGGGTGGTTGTAGCGGATTATGGAGAAGATTGGAGAAGAACAAGGAAATTGGCACACCAAGCTTTGAAAACATATGGAATCGAGCAAATGAAAACAGAAGATTTTATAGCAGCAGAATGCAAAGATCTCATCCAGAGGCTACGAAAACAGATGACCCAAAACGAGGTTATAGATATCAGTAAGGATATTGGTTTGTCAGTGCTCAATGTAATTTGTTCATTATGCTTTGGAAACAGATATGAATCATGTGACCCAGAATTCCTGCGCATTGTGCAAGCGAATGCATGGTTTGTAGAAGGTATTACGTGCTCAGCTGTCGTCGACTCATTCCCTTGCCTCGCTTATTTACCATATCGAAAATTGCAGCTTCTTACTAAGTATATTAAAGTGCGGGATGAAATCTTGGAAAAGAAATTTAAAGAACATGAACAAACATTTGATTGTAACAATCTACGGGACATAGTTGATTACATGATTGATAATGGAGGAAAGGAGAATGATGATCAATCAAATAGAGACAATCAAATAGTGTTGATAAGCGATTTGTTTATTGCCGGTAAGTTAATCACATTATAAGCAAAGCAATCAGTGATTGCATTGATCACATTGATATATCTATGTTTGCATTAAAGCGCAGCTTTTGTACAGTGCATGAATTTAAACTGCATCCACAGTTTCCGTAACGTCATCGATAAAAAAGGAATGTGAAGGGACCAAGAACGGAGCCTTGTGGAACATCACTGAAAACAAAGATTCCCACTTATAATGGGAGATTAGTTTATCGGAGAAAATACAGTTAATTTTCCAAGAAAAATGACTTCATGTCACGTATCCCATGTATTCTATCATTGGGTATACACCTTCGCCATGAAGGAGCAGTTACGGAGGCAAACGTTTTAACATAAGCGTCTCAATGACTGCGACTGTAATGTTCTGCATTTGGCCAAAATCAATCCACTAAATAATGTTCTCCGTGACAAGGACTCCAAGACGGTTCTAATGACCAAAACTTGCATTTCTCTCTTAATCTACCATCTAATTTTCAGTAGATTCTGCTCTGTACTTGTGCTGACAAAATTCATCTTTTTAACGATTATTTATTAACATCTCATCAATGTTTGGCTCCAACATATCCCCCTTTAAATTTCAGGAAGCGATACAACGACAACTGCTTTGCTCTGGGCATTTCTCTATTTGTCAAAATGGCCTAAGAAGCAGGAAAGATTACACAAAGAAGTGGATACAGTGATCGGCAGAAAGGAGCCAACGATGATGGATAAAACCAAACTACCGTATTTGCAAGCAACCATTTGCGAAGTGTTACGTCTCAGTTCATTGACGCCTTTAGGTGTGCCGAGAAAAGCAATGCAAGCGACTTCTCTTGGTGGATACGACATACCAAAGGATACCACTATCATTTTCAATATATATGCAATGAATCATGATGAAAGAATTTGGAAGCAACCGTATGAATTCCAGCCAGAGAGGTTTCTTGATGAAAATGGACAATTTCATGCATCAAGAGTGAATTTCATTCCATTTTCTGCAGGAAAAAGAATTTGTCTTGGAGAGAGACTTGCTAAGATGGAACTATTTCTTTTTCTGACGCAATTGTTGCAAAGTTTCAGTTTTGCTAGTGTTGAAGATCTGGATGTTGAGGGTATTAGTGGCGCCACTTTAAAACCACGGCCGTTCAAACTTCGACTCACTAATCGTGGGTGAATCAATGATTAGACAGACTGCTCTTGAATTTTACCAATTCACTCATAAATGCTTGTACAGCTCAACTATAATGCTTTGCAATGGAACTTAAGCATAGAGGGACCCATGTGATCTTTATTTCCTGAATTGTACAGTTTTTTCACGTTATGAAGAATCATATATTATGCAGCCAAACACAGCAGTAAGATTGAAATCAAAACTACTAAAGTTTGATACTTGTATGAAATAGGAGACAGTATCCATTTTTAATAGAACTCCTTGATAAAATCTTTCTCCTTGAATGGATTATATTTGCATAGAATTATCCTAACTATAGCCAAAAACTTTTACTGGAGTATAAACTGCTTTAAAGTCTTTAAAGACTGTTTACCAGGGACGCACATTAGGGGGGTGTGGGGGGTGAGAAACCCACCCCCAATATTTTCAGAGTCGGTCCAAAATCAAACGAAAAGTCGGTCCACGATAAAGCTTGGCTAGTGTGAATCCAAGTTGGTCCGACTTCTGAATGTTTAGGGCAAAGGTCGGTCCATGACGACAGTTAGCAATTTTACAAGAAATGCTTGACACAGTGATCGGGAGAGTCTTTCTAAGCCAAAGAGGAGGACGGAATTTTAAAAAATGTTCTCACACATGCTATTGCAAATACTCAAAGTTTCCAGTCTAGTACTGGGGTGTCGGTATTGGCTGATAGGAGACCAGTATGCAATTTGCCCCTGGGACCTCAGGGTATAGGGAGCCTCGTATTTGAAGACTTGTTATAATTTTGACTGCAGGAAATGTTTTATACTGCGTTTTAGGCCTTTTAAAGCTAATCTAGATAGCATGATGGCAAAAATTTTCTGCTCGCTTCGCTCGCAGGGGGCCTTATTTTTCTCAGGTTTGTTCCTGGGCCTCCAAAACTTCTCGGCAGCTCTTGTGTCGGTGGTAATCGGGCACTTCTGAATGAATCCCAAAAATGAAAGGAAAAATTGGTTATAAATGTTATCCATCAAATGTTGTATCTGTTTCAACTAAACACTAGCATTGTAGAAACCAAAAATCACGAGGGAATGCCTTTCTTAAAGGAAAAAATCATGCCAGAACAAGCGCTTTCGCTGTGCTTTGCAGCGAAGAAGTCATCTCATTGAAGATCACTCCGTTATTTGAAACTCCAAATCCATGACCAAATGATGCCAAAATCTCAACCAAAGAAGTTTGATGTTTGACGAAAGATTGTGCTTAAGAAAAAAATTCTCTCTTTGAACCGGAGAACATCTGATCACTAAAGGTGTCTAAGCCAAAGTGGAGGGCATGTCCTCAAAACATTTCCTGGGGGCTTTACCCCCAGACCCCATCTTTTAGCATCATCGTTAATCTGCACTGCTTGTATCAAAGTTCCCAATGAGTACGAACAGCCCATGTCCGTTCAGTCGGTCCAGACAAAATTTAGTCGGTCCAAAGCTTGCTGACACCCCCCCCCCAAATAAAATTTGAATGTGGGCCCCTGCTGTTTACACACATGGCAAAGATTTTTAAATTTCCTTTAATAAAGTGGTTGTGTGCACAGTATGACCCCAACATCTTTTACATCTTGTACATTTGCATATGGTCTTTTCTATGAAAAATAAAGGTGATCTACAATGATGTATAAATCTCTAAACGATCTTGCACCACAGTACCCTAGTGACCTATTCCTTAGACTATCAGATTTCCACACACGAGAGCTAAGAAACACCAAAAATGATCTTGCAGTACCGTTAATGCGAACAGTAAGTGGCCAAAAGGCATTCTCTTACCGTGGTACCAAAGTGTGGAACAAGTTTAACAATGATATCAAAGAGGCCCCCTCGGTATACTCTTTTAAATCAAGGTTGAGACAGTTGGGGTACGAAAATCTTTAATTTTGTATATTGCTTATTGTCGCCAGATGTATATATTTTTATCTATTAATTTATTTGTAAATAGCTTATTAGGTACTTTAATTTTAACAGGGCCAAATTGTAAAACAATATCCTTATTGAATTTGTACCCTGTATAAATATGTTTAAAATATGAAATATGATCTGCATGGAGCAATGGAGCAATGCTAATTAAAAATGCTCCTCCTTTAAATTTCAGGATCCTTTAAATTTTTTAAAATCTTTTTCCTTGAATGGATTATAGTTGCATAGAATTATCCTAGCTATAGCCAAAAACTTTTACTGAATGCTTCAACTCAAAAGTTGTAAAACTTTATAGTAATAATGATAATAATAATAATAATAATGATAACAAATAATGATAATAATAATCATAGAAATATACGAATATTTATACAGGATAAAACACTTCGACGAATCATCGTTATTATCAACGTGTGTCCTTTAAAAATAATAAATAAACTGAAACTAATAAAATTTCCTATTTACAATTATTCAAAGAAATAAAAGGTTAAAAGCATTTACAACGGTTCATTGAGCTTTGTAAGGTGCTCGATTAACTAAAGTAGTCTTTGAGGCTTTTCTCATATTCAGTAGCATTTTTAATCTTTCTGATTTTTAGAGGCATTTCTGCATTTCATTGTAGATCTATGTTCCCGTGCAATAAAACGATTTGCCAGCGTATTCAGTCCTGATTCTTGGTATCTTTAGCTTTTGTCGGCATTTCTTGTCCCCTTTCCATGTTTTTGTATTGTAAAATGATCTTTAAATACGCCACAAATGTCTTCATCAATGCATTTCCGAACGAGTTTGCAGGCACGAATCTTGTTTGGTTGGTTGTAACTGGTTTTTCATTCCGTAGATTTTATAAAATGTGTGCCTCAAAGAGTTTTAATCAAGGCCTTCAATCGAATTCATATTCATGTGACCTATACTGTCTGTTTAAAAGTTGTAAGAATGCAATGCTTTGTGTTACAGATGAAAAACTATTTTCAATCATGTATCTCGGGGGACACTTGGGCAATCAAACTGTTTGCCATTGCTAAGACACAAGAGGCCGTATAAAAGTGAAACCCTTTTGTCAAGAAATGAACACTTTAGCACACTAGCTTTGGTAACTAATTAAATCTTTCCTCTGCATATCAAACCGAAAGTTCATTGACTTGGCTTTACAACAGTATAGCTTGTTACGTGCTCCTTGTTTTCTCTGACCCATCTTTTATTTCTATGATGATAATGTTGATTTATGCACTTCTTGAGGCTTAATAAAGTAAACTGTGTTTTTTCAGGTAATATTTTGAAAAACCAAGTTTGACTCAGTTGGTCATGATAATTTTTTTCTGATTTGATTTTCATGAAAATTTTGTCAGATGAGGATGTTAGTGAATTATCAATATAAGAGAAAGATCATTAACTGAAATATTATCTTTGTCATATGTCTTTGCAGTACTAAGGAATAGACGTATGGAATAAAATGTACACTGTATTCATAGGATCAATAACTTTGATGCTACTGTAAATTCTCCAACAACATGTGTAGCTTCTTTGTTTGTTCTGATGGTGTTTCTCAATGTTTTACTTTGTGTCGCAGGTTTCAGTGGGAATATTTTTCCTTGCCTTCAAGTGTCAAGCAAGTTTTGCATTATTTGATGATGTGCCACTTTTAGTGTTATCTTTACTCCAGGCAACAGCCACTGCATCTTTTTCAGGGTCAATTTCAATGAGACCTTGACTTTTTTCTTTGGATTGTACACTAGACTGGCTCTCATTTTTTGCGCTTCTGCCAATGGGAACAACTAGACTGCCTGGAACTTGTAATTTGTCATGTATCTTCTGGGTCAATGCTTGGATATCCTCAGAAAATCTTTCAAAATCACCAAAATCAAATAACTTCGTTCCATAACGCGCATGTTCATATCTTGTGATGACCCTGTCACAAAGCTCTTTGCAGTCAACAAATGGAGCATAAGGGGGGTGTTGTAGTTCCTCCATGTGTTCTCTTACTGTTTGGTCTGGTTTGCTTGCAAGGCAAACATCAACACGACAAAGCAAGTCATTAAGACAACTCATCAAATCAAATGCTTTTCTTCTGTACATGTACGTACTCTCATCTCTCCTTTCGACAAATGATGTCATTAATGAATCTTTGCAGCCTTGGTCAGACAATAATTTTGGTTCTATTGCTAATCTTACAATCATCATAAAATACTTTTCAATCATTCGTTTTAGCCCTCTTGGTGCATCGTTACCTACACTTGTGTGAGGTCCTTTTTTTGAAATCAGAAACATCCGCGAGATATGACGATTTGTCCATAATATGAAGAATAAAACGAGCGTCCCAACAAATATGATGGTGGTCAAAAGTTTTTCTCCACCCCAAATTTGCAGTAGCCTTTTATCACTGGAATCTGAAGCCATATTGTTGCTTGGAGTAAGGCCTATTTCTCGACCATTTACTTACTACTCTCAGCAGTTATGAGGTTTGGGTTTCCGTCTCCGATTTGTCTTGATCAACTCTTAACTATGAATACTTTGATGAAATACTTGTTCTTTTTCAACTAGTTCCTTTACTTTTATTTCCTTTGGCTACCTGCTGCACCTGTCTCCATGCCAGCCAGATTTTGCGATGTTGTGTGTTTTTGAAACGAGACATTTGGACCACCATTATAGAACTGTCTCGGTTTTAAGTTTACTTCAGAGCTTAAACGTACCGAGAACGAGGCATGAGGATACACAAACGAAAACGATTTTAAAGATGGAGAAAAGAATATATAGCACTGGACAATAGGAAAGCATGAATAATTTTTTTGAAGGGAATCGCGTTCTTTCAAAGATATTTAAGCAACAGCCAAATTAACAAATTCTAGGAGAAATTTTTGATAAAGCTGAGTAGATCGAGCGAGAAGGAAAAATGACTGAAAGGAGGGAAGATGGAGACGTCATCCTTCATGATAATGGAATAGACATGGGCCTTGGTGATGAATTTGAAGGTCTCTCTACATGCTTGATCGTTGCTAATGTTCCATACAGCGTGTTTGAAAGTACACATGCCGATCGACATGTTTTCGAAGAGACGTTCAGTGATTTTGGCAAGGCAGATTTCATTTATCTGAAAAGTTTTAAAAGAGTTCTTGTCAATTATGAATCTTCTGTGTCAGCAGCCATGGCGAAACTCACTTTACATTTCACAGATTTTAAAGAACAAGAGCTTAAGGTCTATTTCAGAAAGGTATTTGTCACCTTTTGATTTCTAAATTGAAAGCGACCTTGATTGAGAGAGAACAATCCTCCGCACAGTTCCAGACTGCATGGTTGCATTCCTGTGACTTTTCTCCCTCTATTGTTTAAAATGTGCATGGGAGCATAATGGGAGATTTCTGGCCTTCTAACAATATTGTACAAATCTATAAAAATGTACTACAGGCAAGTGTGTCCATGAAACTATGTTTCACCCGCCTCTAGAAAATCTCCCCAAGTGATAGCTGGCTTCAGGAAAAATCTGCTCAAGCATGTCCCATAACTCTAGAAATATGTTGAAAACAACGAAACAGCAACCCCCATTAACAAAATCTCCCTTTGACAAATGGCTCCAGAAACTAGCATTTTTTCAATTCCTGACAGTGGAAAGAGGCAAAACTGATACCCTGATGAAAGGGATGGACAAATAACCTATCAGGAAATGTATTGGTACCCTCCAGTGCAGGCTACACCCTATTCAGTGGAAATTTCATTTCTAAGAATATTGTGGTTTGAGGGTGTCGTTGAACCATTGGCTAAAGGTGGGAATTTGTGGGAGAAGGATGTCTCATTGCCAATGATTGAATTCATCTATCTCTTTCTTATCTAGGCAATGCCAGAATCTTCCGGCTCACTTCAACCACCAAAGCCAGAAAAGCAATTCTTGATTTCACCCCCTGCATCACCGCCTGTTGGCTGGGAACCCTTAGAAGAACCAATTCCTGTCATCAGTTACGATCTTTTATCTGCTGTTGCTGCCTTATCACATGAGCCACAGGAATTACATGCAGAAACTCATCAAACGCCCAGTATTATTGTGCATGGATGCCCAAATCCGGAGGAAGATGCCATTGGTGATAAAGATTTCCACCCCCTGAATGTATTGCCAAGAGAAATTGTGCAAACATCAAGACCACCACTGGAATAACTTCACAATATATTGCCTTCATATATCATTACTTTATTGCTTGTGCTTCACATATTTGCCATAAATGTGCATAGAATTGTGTACATTCCAACTTTGGGTGTGATAATTTGACCCTAATTTAATCAATTTATAGTATATAGTCACCAGTGTACTAAGCAATGATGATTTTGGCCCCTTGTCTGCAGCAGTGTTTTGTCAGTGCAGTAACCAAGGATTATTTCTTCATTTGTATCATAATATTGTATATATTTTCTTCCTGCTTGAAGAAAAATGTGACTGAAAATGACTACCTAAAGCTGTAACCTGTGAACTGAAATTTTAGTGTATATTTACAAAGTAAACCTTTACCCTGTGTTTCATCAGGTGTTGTCACCATGTTGGCCCCATGTTGTGTGAATATTCTCTCCTATATTCAATCAATCTGCAGGTATACCAATTGAAATCAGAAGCCAAGTTATTCAAAGGAAATCTAATAAGCGAAGTGACAGTCCGCCTTTTAGTCTTCTTGCCAAGTATTCAAGGTCTCCACGTAGTGGAGTGGGAGCTACCACCAGTCCAGGTTGGATGTATCTCTATATCTGTATATAGTATATATTAATTGGAAACTAATACACCACTTTAATGAACAGCCTCGTTTTGGAAATTATTCAAAATTCTTTCATATGAAATTTTAAAAGCCAAATTCGGATTTAGCACCCAAACTTTAGTCTAACCACAAGTTTTCATGTTGCTAACGGTTGTAGTGTTAATTTCATAGGTATGTAAAGGTTGAAAATCTGTAACTGATTTGACCATGAAAATGACTCGGGGTGTAAAGTTTCACCCCGAACGACTTTTCACGGTCGAATTCCGTATAAATCTTTGAACTTTACATTGTCATAGAATCAACATCAAAATTGTCAGCACTTTAAAAACACGTAACCAGACTAAAGTTTGGGTGCCAAATCCGAATCTGGGCTCGAAACTTTCATATTAACAATAGGAAGAGATTTTGACAAATTTCCAATACGAGGCTGCTTAATTAAAGTGGTGTATAGTGCGGATGAAAAACAAACGAGAGATAAACAAAAATAGATGCTTTTTTTGGCACACTAAAGCCTTTCAAGTTAGTATATATAAGAAGGTCATGGCGCCCTTGAGAATGGCTATGCATTTACCACCCAGAGAGCGCGTGGCCGAGTGGTTTAGGTGTCTGACTCGTAAACCAAAGATCAGAACAGCCGTAGGTTCAAATTCCACCCAGGGCAGTTTGGTCGCTGTCCGTAACTCTAGCCCGGATCGACCGGAGCTACTCTCCAATGCAGAGGTTCCTCAATCATCGCATTGGAAGCATCGCATTGCAAGCAAATCATAGGGAGGGGAATCATAGGGAGGGGAATCATAGGGAGGGAACCTAACCTCTGCGTAGGAGAGTAGACCAGAGCCATATGAGGGAAATCTGGTAGCTGTGGCGGGTAGCTGCGGCAGACTGATGGTAAAACATCCGTGGACCCTGCTGGAAATAAGTCTCTCAGACTTTCGCGGGCTAGCCACGTTTAATATAAATACCTACCTACCTACCTACCTACCTACCTACCAGGGTATTCAGTACCTGCTCCAAGCAATATACTGTAGTTTTCACGTCTTTCCAGAGTTCTCGTTTACTATTAAGACATACAGACCAAAAAAGTCAAATACGAACTGCGTATAACTTGTGCTGAGCAAGACAACATACTTCAACAAATCTTTCACGTGGCATTTGTTATTAATGAACAACCTATGACAAATATCCCTTTGCTCTGTATGACAAGAAGCACTCTTTAATGTTGTAAACCTACCTGACCCTCTAAGTGGTCAATAACTGGAGTTGGAGTTAAATTGTCCGCTTTTTCTTGCATCACTTGGCCCTGTGCAACTTCAGTTCATTGTTAGCATCGCAGAGATAGACTACTCGCAGAATAGAAGCACTCCGTACTGGACCTCTGTCAAAAAGTCAATTCGGAGGACAAGGTTGAATCAATTATAACATACGACTTGACGATAATCTGTCTCAAAAACAAGTGGTCTTCATCAGAAATCGTTGCTTGAAATCAGGTAGTAATCGTACTCATAAAAGCGTCCCGAAACCAGATAGGGCGCCAGGCCAGAGAAGAAATGCTGGGGGGAATTGTCAAAGTGCCGACAGAGAGCGAAGCAAAGTTTTTACGGGTCACACCTTTCTGATTGGCTCAAAATTTGACAAAACTCTCTAAAAACCATGGAGCACCGCCGACCACAGGTAGCGGGGGAAATTAGTATATAATGGAATTAGTGTCAAATGAACACAAATACCTCTCTTTCTTGGCTCAATTTCTGCCAAATTCGTCAGCCATCACAACAGTAGGCCAACCAACTTTGGAGACTGGAACCAGTTGGTTGGCCTACTGTTGTGATGGCAGACGAACTTGGCAGAAATTGAACCAAGAAAGAGAGGTATTTGTGTTGATTTGACACTAATTCCATTAACACTAATTTCCCCCGCTACCTGTGCGCGGACACCTTAAATTTGAAATTCCATTGTCGGAAAATCAAGGTAGTAGTATGGAAACAATTCTTTCAAATTAAAGGTGTCCGCGGTGCTCCATGTAAAAACGCAAAAAGCAAGTTACAGAAGTGCCGACAGTGCACGGCAATTTTCAAAAGTTCAAGTGCCGGCGGGGGGCTCAGGGAATTTTTGGGGGCTCCTGTCCCTCAAGCTTCCCCGGTCGCGCCATCCCTGCCCCAAACCGGTAGGGCTGGAGGATCCATATTCCATTGCAATCAATCCATCGAGTTTCTAAAAGAAGAGTGTCTAGTATTTTTGCGTGACTTTGCCAAGGGAAAGGTGGTACCGCTTTCCTGAAAATGTGCGTTTGCAGTCTGTTTGCTTGCAGGTTTGGCTGCAAACCCGTGAAAAATTTAGTCCTATGTAATGTGTGACTTTGCTAGGCAGAAGCCGTTTATATGTTTACAGCCCAGGGGGGGGGCACTCAGCACATGCATATATTGGGAGGTAAGTTAGACTTTGTTTGATTGAACTATGTTACACCAACTGTAAAGAATGTTATGATTTGATTTGATTTGACTTATGACTATGAGTCCCTTGTATCCCTGCGGTAAACCTAGCTCAAGAGGGACTCATAATGAAACGATCGATCGAATCACAGGGGCATCAGTTTAGATATTCCTAGTTATTATTTTAGTATTTCTCGATATTGTTATTTTGAATATTTTCAGTTGTCTTTCTTGCTTCTGAAGAGCCGCGAGTAGTTTGACCAATGCGAAGGAGAGCAGAAAATGCGAAGGAAGTGAGGGAGAGAAAAGCGGAGGAGGAGCGAGAAAAGAGAGAAGGAAGAAAAGATTTCGAGGCCTTTGGTTTCAGCATTCGCACAAATGTGAACTTCAAATACTTGTAACTCCATGAATTTTTAGCGGATTTGCAAGATTCTTGTGTCAAAAATCAATCTAAAATCTCAGGAAAAGGGTGACTTAACCAAGGGTGCATTCGGAGTATCGTTATTTTTTAGTATTTAATCAAACGTCGAACAATTTTTTTGAGACACCCTGTATGTTTCTACAGTACGTATCAAAGTAGCCAAAGACCATAACAAAATCAATTTTTGTACTTACGAATGTTTTTCAATTAAAGTTTACTTTGAAGATTCAGAGATATGACTGATGCATCGTACTTGCAAGCAACTGACCAGGAATTTTTTAAGTCATCTGAAATATGTCCTTCCAAGCACTTCTCGTCTTGCATGATTCACAACTTTGCTCCCAAAATGAGACATTTTGCATTTCAAATTTCATCTTAAGGTCCTTAAGCTCATAAAAAGCTTCTGCCCCGTTGATATTTGCTTCAAAAAATGTGTTGACCCACTTCTGATAAGCTCAATAAAAGTAGTTTCCCCGTAGCGTTTTGCACCGGCCATGTTATAAAATAAACTTTTTCTCTGTCCCTAAGTCCGATATTTTTGGGTTAAAAGATTGCCAAAAGTGATATTTTTGGTTCCAAATAAAACTGAAATTATGTTTATGATATATTTTGACATCAAAGATTATTGAACTGATATTTCTGGGTTTACTAGAGGCAATTGTGACCTCTATTTGCATTGTTTCAGGATATTTATGTTCATATGCAGGATTCTAAGTATAAAATGAGCTGATATTTTTGGGTTGCAATGCAGCTGAAGTGATTTTTTTGGGTTGCCTGAAAATTTCTTGGACTGACTTGGACTGGACCATATGCGTATGTGCTGAGTGTCCCCCCTGGGATTTACAGGCAAGGTTTGCGATTGTCATCAGATAAAACAATGGAAAGCTTTATTTTTTATTATACTTTTTCCCAAAACTCAGTGCTTTTAGAGCAGTGCTGTCGTTTGAACGACGAGTTCAGTGATCAACTGTGCTACTGTGCTGTCATGGAAAAATGGAACTAATAACAAAGCTCTGGCCTTTGACTCTGGCCTGTTGTAGAGACAGTCTCAGGGGAGGGGGGGGGGGCGAAACAAACAAAAGAATTTTGGAATGAACGCACTGCCTCGTTGCCTCGTCATCCCACTCGTCATAGATTAATTCGGTTCAAAAGGAGGCTAGATATGCTGATTAATTTGTTTTGAAAGCACTGAGCACTGGACAGAAGGTTATGCGTGAAAAAGTTTGATGAGGTGAAAATCTAATTTAATTTATTTTTGCTCATGTTCGACAGATTCATTCTCTTCTTATAAATGATGTAGACATTTCATCTAACTGCTTTGTTACCTTTTGCTTCTCCTTTCTGCGGAATCAAATGTCTTCGTCGTTAAAAAGGGGATTAATTTGGAGGGCCTAAATTTATCTGTTCTGCTGTTATTTTCGTAGGTGTCTCCCTCCTCGCCAATGTGCATTCGCAATGGCACCTGCGAAACAACTGCCTCCTTCCTCAACATATTAATGCAACAATAATGGCAGCAACATCCAGAATTGCTTTCATGATCAACAGCACTGTGACAACTTTGCATAACGACACACAAACGAAGTATGAACTCTTTCACAATCAGAAGACATTCCAGTTTCATGTTTCTTCAAGTGCGCGAATTATTTTGTCATTATTGATGGTAATTATGATCATCATTTCCCTGTTTGGAAATGTTCTTGTGTGCTATATTGTATATCGAAAGCCAGCAATGCGTTCTGGCATCAACTTACTCTTGGCAAATTTAGCATTATCAGATTTGTTGATGTCTTTCACTTGCATGCCATTGGCACTCACATTCCTAAATCTTCAGAAGGCAAACGTCAATGCAGCTGTTTGTCAGATCAGTGCTGTTTTGTTTGTGAAGTTCCAAACTGAAAAGATCCTCCTACTTGTGGTAATATCTGTGGATAGGTACTACATAATTGTCAAAAGAAAAGACAACCTGAACACATTCCGAGCAAAGTTTATTGTTGTGGTTACTTGGCTGTTGTCTTTGTCACTGAGTCTTCCGCCATTGATTGGCCTGGGAAGCTATGATTATGCATCCTTCAGGCCACAGTGCACGCTGAGATTAACAGATCTTTCACTTCCAGAACTGGTATGGGTACCAGTATTAAACGTGTTAACGGGTCTTTTGCCATGCACCACAATGGTATTTGCCTATGGACTGATCTTAAGAACTGTGCGGAGAAACTGTTTTCGGGTGCAGAATCATCCATCAGTAAACCCAACAGCGATGCATCGTAAAGGAAAATTATTTATTGACTACAGCTACAAAACAAGAACATTCACAACAATTTCATTACTTTCATTGGTCTACATAATGTGTGTTTTACCAGTGAAAATTATAGAGCTTTGGGCTGCTGTAAACAGAAGGTCAATTTCTGTGCCACTATCCATTGGAATGTTATGGTTCAGTTATGGCCACACAGCATTGAACCCGATAATATACACAATTAGAATCAAGAAATTTAGAGAAGCTTGCATTGAAATTGTGCCAAAGTCAGTTTTGACTATACCTAGAATTATACCCTTGAAGACAAGGCGACGAATTCGACCACATGCACTTTATCAAGTAAATAAGAACCCTAGTATTGTCATGACGGTTATTTAAGTAATGTTTCTGGTACATTTTTGTGTGAGAAAATGTCAGTTTCTTTTTGAGGGGTTATCATTTACAAAGTTGGTCATCTGTATACATTCTTATGTCAAATGGTATCATACATATTGTATACTTTGCATAAAAATTGTGAATTAGGTGGCTAATCTTATTTTTTCATTTATACTGTAGAGCCATATTCTGCCATTTTTCCAGACCAGGAGAAATTTGCATTCTTGTGAAGACAAACAACCATTCATTGTCTTCACACAATAGATGTGAGACTTTACTGTAGCAAAAACAAAACTTTCAAGCCTGGTTTGAAGGGGTTTTTTAATGGTGTGGAAGATTTGTGAGAGGTACTATACTGCTGAAGCTGGTAAAGATAAGGAGGAAAGTGACAGACATCTCTGTTGCAAATTAAAATTTGCTTCGGAGAAGTGATTTATAAAAAACGCAGAATTGAAATACTGTGTAATGACAGTAAAAATTATGTGAACGCAAAGAATGTAAGAAGAATTTATGGAACCCAAATGCCCCACTTCCTCTTCAATTTAGGGCTTATTCAGGCCTGAGTTACTTGACACCGGATTGGGTTCACTTTGGATTCCTTTCCACTTTGGATAGGGATTCAGTTACATGACGATGAGGCAATCTGAAGTACTTTGATGGGCATAACTGAAGTTAAACTCGATCTGCTCTGGAGGTGAAATGAAAGTCAATCCAAAGTACTTTGCTTTGCATTCCATCTTTTCCTTCCTTTGATACATTCTCCTTTGCAAGAACACAAAAGAGAAGTATTGTCTCTGCAGTACACAGCATTCCAACATTGTGTAACAGCAACACAAAGCAGATCAAAAGTCAATCTGAAATCATGTAATCGCTTTGAAAAGCAAAGTGCAACTGCTTCGGATTGGATGGGCAATCCGAAGTGAAAACCAATTGGACGTCATGTAACTCAGGCCTCAAGGAAGAGGAATGTGTGCTGACTTTATGAGCTACAGTGGAACCCCCATTAGTAGACACCTATATTCAAAGGTTACTTCCAAACAACAAATGAATATTTTCTTCCCAAATTCAGTGTGGGAAAAGATTACATCTCCATACAGCAGATGTCTCTCTTCAATGGACAATAACATTAGTTTCACAGATGTCTGTTATATATGGAGGGTTCCAATGAATTCCTTCTGCATTCAAGCTAGAAAGGGGCTTACTTGTTAAAGCCCGTTTTGCATCGGACCTTACAGGGTGCCACAAAAAAAATTTGCACCATTTTAGTAGCTACTATGAAGGAGCCATGAATCCAAATCTTTCCTGTTTTTCAAATCTATGAATGGAAGATTCTTCAACACCGAGTTTGGCACCATGCTTAGGTAAATCTGATGAGTTGTGGCTGATTTATGGAGTGAGAAAGTCAAAATTATTGCTTGCTACAAAGCCTGTACTAAACCTAACTTGAATTTTAGCACCAAATGGATGTTAACATTTTTACCAGGAGATACATCTGGGAGTAATGAATGACCAAATGGCTTAAGGATATCTGAAAGAAATTCTTTGAAAAGCAATGCCGTTAGCTTGAATTTCAATTTTAAGGCTTTGGAGTTTTAGTAAAAATGAATGATGGACTTGAGAGCCATTGCCTGCAGCAGTTTTGCTACACAGAAGCACTTTTATCAACCCAAGCTATGCTTTTCATTACTTCTCACAAAATCTTATCTAAGATTACCTTGTTCAGAGTACAAGAATTGCGACGATAATCATGTTCATATTCAAAAAAGACAATCCAAGTTTGACAATTCCAAGTATATTATGACATTTCCAGTTAAGACAAATCAGATAGAGAATAAATAAAGTGAGGTTGATGTTTTACTAGTCCATGTTTATTGTATTGGCGTTTCGAAGCAATTCTCCGTGCTTCATCATCAGAATTAAATGTTCAAAGCACGAGGCTCTATTTATACCCATAACGATAAACAACTAAGAGTCCATGTTTACAGCTCCTACGCATAAAAAACCGAAAGGGCAAGCCCAAAGGAATAACAATTAAACAGAGCCAGGGGGATAGAAGACTGTTGGGAGTTAAGTGAAGGACGATCACGTTAAATCACGTCGCAATTCTTGCACTCCGTTTTTTGGTGAAACTTCGATTCCCTGCTAATACTCCGATTTCAACTATTACCTGGCTCACTTTTGAAAAGCTAAAAACGCCAGGCTAGGTGCATTTTTTTGGTTTCTTTGATGTAACATTTATGGAGAACAGCAAAATCCTCTGGTTTTGAGTCGTCAACCAGTAATTCTGACTTTCTTGCTCCATAAATCAGCAACCGCTAGTCAGATTTACTCGAACTCGGTGCCAAACTCTAAGTTGAAGCCTTTTCTGTAAATAAATTCAAAAAATTATTTCTATTATAGGAAAATTGGATTCATGGCCCTTTCATAGTTGCTACTCAAACCACAACACATTTTTTTGGGCGACGTTACTAAAACACGGAACAAGCGGAACAAGCCAGTAACAAGCGGAACAAGCAAGGAAAAGGTCTGTAACAGGTGGAACAAGCAAGGAACAGACCAGTAACAAGCGGAACCAGCCAGGAACAGGCCAGTAACAAGCGGAACAAGCCAGTAACGCATTGAACAAAGCGTGGGATTAGCATGGGTACATGGCTGAACCCCACGAGATAACATTAACATTGCCGCAAGGGCCGTTCATTCCAATGGAAATTCCAAAAATTGTTGCGGTGTGAAATGAACAAGTAACCGTATTTTCTTGTTAGAAGAAACTGGTTATGAGAAACAGATCGCCATATAAAGTTAAGAAACTCCAGCACTGGGAAAAATATAAGGTAAGAAAGCGACTTACGGATTTTTCTTGAAAAGAGAAGGGTTTTGCCGAAGTTATGGGGATGTGCGCAGAATTCCGGCGCATGTAAAATATTGGGGCGAGAATGAATTTCTGTGTTGTCCATAGAGTAGTGTTGTCAAAGAGGACACTACTTGTTTGTTGCTGTTGTATTTTATATTCTTTTGATAATCGAGGGAGAGGTTTGGAACTAAACTTCTACCCCAAAATATCGGTTTTAGTAAACATACAATTTCCAGAGAATTCTTTTTTCCGACATGCTTCAAAAAGTGACTTAAGCCCCCTCGATCAACTTATAAGCAATTTCCTGCCGCAGATAAATTTCCGCTTTTTGCAAGGGTAAAGGCTGAATGGAGTGGTCGAATTTTCAAGTACTTGCTTTGGAAAAGCGCTTAATGAGTCCGGAAGGGAGACAATTACACATACACACCACTCCAAGTGAGAAAATCATTCAAATTCCTTGCCTGGTGAATGGTAGTGGGTACAGGTTGGCAGACGATTGTCTTTTCTAGCTTACTGTTCTGTGCTTGTTAACAGCTAATTTTCATCATAAATGACGCAGTCAAGTTGCCAGATAAAGTTCAAAATTATCTAGCCTAATTGTAGTCTGCGTGCGGACAATACATAAGGAAAAGGTATACGTTTTTCTCGGGTGTAGTCTGCAGGCAGGCTAGCCTAATTGAGGCTCTGATGACAACTTCAATGGTCAAACTATTTCAGATATGCCTACCTATTGTTACACTTTTGGCAGGGGCGAGACTGGGGGCTTGTCTATTTTATCACTCTGTTTTATTTCGACAAAAATTATCGAAAAATGGCATAAAATTAGTTGGGTATACCTTTAGGTTGAAAAATTACGTCAAAATCTCTCCCCCCCCCACTTTTCCGATTTTTCAGAGCTGGCGCCGCCACTGCGTGATTCCTCCTTTCTTGGTACCTTTTTCTGGTTATATTATTACCATTTGCCGCTACTTGTTCATTTTACACCGCAACATATTTCGAAATTTCCATTGGAATGGACGGCCCTTTTCTTCTTATTGTTGCTGCAATGTTAACGTTATCTCGTGGGGTTCAGCCATTTGCTCATGCTAATTCAACGCTTTGTTCAATGCGTTACTGGCTTGTTCCGCTTGTTACTGGCTTGTTCCGCTTGTTCTGTGTTTTAGTAACGTCGTTTTTTTGGGACCCCTGCATTTTAAAGTGGGGAACTTACAGCAATTAATCAAAGATTGGGAGTCATAGATTTATTTCCTACTTGGATTTATGTCCTACTTGGATTTATGTCCTACTTGTTTGGGGCAACAAAGCATTGGGCATAGATTTTACATATATGCTCCAATTTGCAATTGGCTGCTGTAACGAGCAAGTTGGTTTGGTATTACTGAGAAAGTAAAAGCCTACTGTAAAACCCACTTTTAGAAACTCATGCATCAAATAGGGTATGGCTTGTATTTTTACAAGGGGCAGGAATATTTATGGCTTTGTTTTTGTCAACTACAGTGCATTTATGTAAGATTTTCAACGTTATGCTTTCTAGTTAAAAGCAAATTACGGATTAGGGTATCGTATGAATTGTTTTAAAATTTAAGTCAACTCCATTTTCCGACTTTGTGTGAATCTGCTGCATCTTACGATCCTGTCACTGTTAATTCGTCTTGGGTGCATTTTCTACATGTTTTTGGGCAATTCTTTTCCATGAAAGCACGATTGGTTCCATAATAGCAATGAGTCATGAAATACCTGCAGATGTGGTAATATTGATCCTTGCATTCTGTTGATCAATGAAATTATAATTATTATCTCAACATAAAAATTTGTTATTTTTCAGAATTGGAATGTTTACCTTTTGAAATATGTCCAAAAACTTGTCCAAGCCGTATTTCAGCATCGAATAAAAAGAAGAGTGCATTCAGAATGATTCCCACATTTACAATTCAATTCAAGACGCTTGGAATTACAGTAGTAGTGTTCTTGGTTTTTTCAAAGGCTAATACGGTAAAGTCCCGACTTTAAGAAACTGCATTATCAGCAACTCAGACCTGACTTTCCTGAATGAAATGCTGCTCTACAAGAAACTGTCCAGGCTGATTTATGCCCAGTTTCTTTTACAATGGTACGAAGTAATATCATTTGGCATAGAGAATGAAAGCTTTATGCCCTAGTGGCTGTGACTTCAAGAAACTTTCAGTACTGGTTCAAATTACCAGTTTTTTGTACAAATGACCATATTTAAAATTATTTTTTATGAACAATTTTGACAGATCTTCGGAATATACAAATTTTTCTTAACCTCTGTATACACACCCTGTTTTGAAGAATTATATTTTTGCTTAAAGAACAAGATCAGGCTGGTTTTGTGAAACGAGTTTCTTAAAAAGGCAGGATCTTACTGTCGGTTGGGCGGGGACGTCTATTCTGGACGCAAGATTGATACCCCTGCATGGTTCCCTATAGTGCTGATTTAATATTGTATCAATAGTGAAAAACTTCAATATCATCATGCTTTAGGTTTGCAGGAATTTTGCTCTGTGGGAGGATTTAAAGAAATTCTGGTATGAAGTAGATGGAATGATGTTTTCATAGCCGAACACTGAAATTTGTGGTTAGTCATTACCTAAAATTGTCTCATCAAGAATATTTATTGTTCACATTTGCTGCAATTGCCACATTCCATTTAGGTAAAGATATTAACCTATTTTACATGCCTAAATTACATGCTTACGGTTTCTCTCGTGAAGCATTAACTCTAATCAATGATTACCTCACAAATAGGCAACAAAGAGTCAAAGTAAATGGGTCATTCAGTTCTTGAAAAAGCGTCACACGTGGTGTTCCTCAGGGGTCAGTATTAGGGCCTCTCCTATTCAGCATCTACATAAATGATCTTTTACTCTTTATCCAAAACTCGGATATATGTAATTATGCAGATGATACTACAATCTATGCCTGCGATAAGAACCTGGACAATATTTCTCATAGGCTTGAAACTGACTGTAGTGTAGCCTTAGAATGGTTTGCCGACAACTTTATGAAATTGAATGCAGATAAATGCCATCTTTTGGTTCTTGGGCAGAGGTGTGATGATCCTGTTACCGTTAGGATTGGAAATGCTGATGTTGTAAATAGCTCTGAAGAAAAGCTACTTGGAGTTCAAATTGATAGCAGACTTTCCTTCGATAATCATGTTTCCAAATTGTGCCAAGAGGCTAGCAATAAACTGTATGCACTCGCTCGCATATCGCCATATATAGATCAGAGCAAACTAAGAGTCCTCATGAGGGCATTCATTACCAGTCAGTTTCAATACTGTCCTTTAATTTGGATGTTTCACAGCAGACAGCTCAACCAAAAAATTAACAAAATACAGGAAAGGGCATTAAGAATTACTTACAAGGATACTGAATCTACTTTTAGTCAGCTATTACAGAAGGACAGTGCAGTTACTATTCATACAAAGAATTTGCAAATACTTATGACTGAGATGTACAAAACTAGAAATGGTCTGAACCCGTCATTTATGCAGGAAATATTCTGTGCTAATACAATTTACTACAATTTGCGTAACAATAACGATTTTTTTCAACCAAGAGTGAGATCTGTCGATAACGGGACAGAAAGCGTCCGATTCAAAGGTCCACAGCTATGGCAAATGTTACCACCAACGATACGGAATTCACAATCCCTTTGCCAGTTTAAAACAAAGATACAAAGATGGAACGGAGAAAATTGTCCATGCAAATTATGCCGTGTATTTATTCCGAACTTGGGCTTTTTATAATACATATTTTTGGACATTGATTTTATACAGTACAAATTTTGATGACTTGTAAATATTTTATCCACTATTTTTCTTATGTAATATTTGTATTTTGTATTTTTAGCGTTGGAATTAATTAGCTTATTGCTTTTAGCTATATTTTTACTGTAATCCAACGATAAAGAAATTGATAATAATAAATGATAATGATAATTCTTTTCAAGGACCAGAGATGACGCCAGGGCCAGGGAAGAAATGTTGGGGGACAAAAATTGTCACAATGCCAACAGCGAGCGAGGCAAGCGAAATTTTACGGACCGCACCTTTCTGACTGGCTCAAAATTTAACAAAACTCTTTAAAAACATGACAATCATACGCAAGTGCCGACAGTGCATGGCAATTTTCAAAAATTCAAGTGCCGATGGGGGGCTCCTGACCAAATCTTCTTTGGTCGCGCCATCCCTGTCAAGGACAATAGACCTGCTTCATTCGTTTCTACATTGAATCTTTGTCGGTTTTTTGCAAATGTAAAAGGACCATTCCCCGGGAGGGGTACATGACTTGCGGATGGACGGTGGTCTGCCGCCCGGTTTTCAGAAAGGTACCCTCTTCTAATTACCGAAACTTGCCGCCATACCCGTTTCCATGATGACTTCTATGATGAATTTTGGCGAAAAACCACCCATTTATGACTATTTTTCGTCAAGGTTTGGCAAAGCCACCCATTTAAGGAAACTGTGCCGAAAAATGGACCCTTGTTTAGAGAATTGTGGGTCCAAAAACCCACCCATATGGGCGGCACATAACATACCCGTACCCTCACCATGTTAAGAACCCCCCTGCGGACGATTCAGGCAACCAGGAGTTATTCTCGTTTACAGGCAAGGGAGCCGGGGAGTTGCGCGCAGACTGAAAGATAAAAATACGAAACGAAAGAAATATGAAGGTGACGTAAATAATCCATTCTTACCGGGACATTTTCTGTCAAGCCGAACTTCTGTTTTCATATCCCAACAACAGCCATATTCAGTGAATGAGCACGGTGCTTTCTTTGGTGGAGCTTTTGCATGATCTACAAGGGAAAAATGGTTTGCAATTGACAACGACTGCAAAGTACGAAACTCACAGTAAAATTTCTTCAGATGGCTGTTGAAAATCAATACCACAAAGAAACCCAAGATTATTTCAATAGTGACGATCTGAAATTGCTGTAGCGTACAGGTGTCATCCTTGGACCTTGATTCATTTTTCATTTCATTTCATTTTTTATTTTTTATCCACGGTAGCCCCGTCAATCTGCATTGATTGCTTTACAGGGGGCCGTGCAAAAATACATATAATTTCCAAGTTTAAAACCTAATCCTAATTAATTTACAATTGTGTTTACAAAAACGAAAAAAAAAAATCAAATGAATGTACATAAAAAAGATCTTTAACCCTCCACTACGTCTTTAAACCTCCTTTTGAAGGTAGAAAGGGAGGGTGCAAGTCTGACATCAGAGCTTAATTGATTCCACAGCTTAGGCCCACGAAATGATATTGACTTCTGCCCATTTGCCGTTTTGAAGAGAGGAACACGCAAGTCAGCTTCGGTATTTCTAAGTCTCATTGTGTTAAGCGCTGAGTTCTTTACAAACAGCTCGGAAAGATATTCAGGCGCAAGACTATTTGTTGACTTAAACATTATGGTCGCTGTTTCACTTAGAATAATGTCCGAGATTGTTGGCCACCCCAGCTTTTTAATCAGACCAGTTGCTGAAACATGATAGCTGCTATTCGTAACAATTCTGGCAGCTCGATTTTGCAGTCTTTGGAGGGCATCAATTTGAGTTTTGCCGCAACATCCCCATACTGAGCAACAATAACGAAAGTGGGGCTCAACAATTCCTCTGTACATTTTACTGAGCGTTCCCTGTTGGAGAAATTTCTTTGCATATTTCAGAAAGCCTAAAGCTCGAGAGACTTTGTTTCTCATACCCTTTATATGCTCATCCCAAACAAGATGACAATCCAACTGAACACCGAGGTATTTAGTCCTCTCGACAGTTTCTATCTGTGTGCCATTTATGAAAAAGGAAGGCTGCTCACTGACTTCTTCGGAAATCCTCTTGAGCTTTGGACGGGATCCAACTACTTGCAGCCAGAATTGTTCAGACGGTTAGGAACATAAGCCCCAGCACCGAACCGGGCCGCATGAGCTTCATAACTAGGGGCCGAAGAGGACTCAGCTCAACTAGCGATTCAGCTACTTCTGTCACTTGTGCGAACTTACCAGGTGCCAGCCCCTGGGGTACCCACTCAATGGTTGGCACAAAAATTTTGCAGTCACCTCCACCTTCTCAAAATATGTGGTTAAAGAGGGATTATCACCCTAGATCCATTGCTGCATGTTTCAATTTCAGACTCTCTGCAAATAGAATCGATTTTGAATGGAAAATATGGTTTCACACTCTATTGGTTGAACTGTTACAGAAGTTTGGCTTATTTTTCTATAGCCATTAGCTCAGCTACTGCAGTTGACTTTCGGACAGTCTGAGTTTGGAGTGAGCCTGCAAAGGACCCTGGGTTACAACGACTCTTTAAAGCCAACATATACTTACTGCATTTGCCACAACTTTTTCGACAGTATTTGTTGAGAATGTGTGCATGTGTTTTGCATGCGTAGTGTCGTTGCCACCAAGGACAAAGTCGTCGAAAGTAATCAAAACAGTCATTATCTATGAATAAGAAGAAATCCCCAACGTCAAATGTATGTTAAAGCCATTCTTGTTAGATCTCGGCTGATGTTATATATTTCTCGGGTATTTGTAGGTAAAATCATTTCGAATGTTCTATATGTCGAGCCCTTGAACCTCGAGCCTTGGAGCCTTGCATTTCGAGTCTTAAGCTTTCGAGCCTCGATCCTTTGAGCCTTGCATTTTGAGCCTCGAGACCTCGAGCCTTGCATTTTGAGCCTTCTAGCCTTGGGCCATACGTTTCAGAATTCACTACAAAATACGGCTACATTATCTAACAACGGTATATAATAGGGTATATGCGTCTTTAACAATTCATAACGAATGGCATAAGAATTTATTGGTTTATAGCAATGAATTCTGATTAATGAGAAAATTGGAATTCAACTAGTCCTCCTTTAAAACTCCCAAATATAATCTTCCCACTTCATACGAGAGGTCCACTGGCAGCAAATGATGAAAGTACCACAAAATATAGGTATATGCTATTAGGGTATAAATGCGTGAATTTCAATCAATAGTGCCAAACTGGCAAGTTGTTTTCGGGTTACTGGCTGGTAGTTATACATCGCTCCGAGGGGTATCTCATTCCCCTAAAAGGTAGTACGCCCTTGGTAAAAATTCTTTATTTTCAAAGGAGATCCATCAAAAATCCGTAAAAATCCCTTTCCACTGAAAAAGTTTCGTACGCTTTTTCGAATGGGTGAATGTCCCTCGGATCGCTCACATACACTTGAGGACATGAAGCATTGTCCTGAGGTATTTTCTGACAAATATTCTTTGAAGTCGGGTCTGTCCAGTGCATGAGAAAAATGCGCGTTTTACAAATTTCGCACGGATTCTAGCTATTGCCGTGAACTAAAATCCTTGACATCTGCAAAAAGAATAACCTCAAAGATGAAAGTCTGTAGCTAGTAATATAACTCGAAAACTGGAAGACTCGACACTCTGAGTATAAACCTCGAAAGCTCGCGTCTCTGGGGCACAATGCTCGAGGCTCGGGGCTCATGGGTTCGACATTAGAAACACGAAAAAAAGGACTAAGAAGGGGTAGCTTCTCCGGGGGGGGGGTACTTAGTATATTTGTCCGACGGGGATGTGCCGTTTTTCAGGGTATCGTTTTCGCCTATTTTTTCTAGAACAGGGTATCAAAAGAAGGCAAGTTTTCAGGAGCAGGTTGTCAAAACATGTCAAAAGAGGAAATTTTGTTACAACAGGTTATTGTTTAGTCAAATTTTTGTGTTTTTGAGGATACTTTTTACCGATTTTTCCTAGAACAGGGTATCATTTGAAGGCAAAAATTCTGGAGTAGGGTGAAAAATTTTATTTCGTATTTAGGTCAAGTACCCCCCCCCCCTCCGGGGTAGCTTCGTTAAGGGGACGACAGCAATCTTGATATACTGCATAGCCTGTTATATTTGTTGTTCTTATAGATGAACAGAGATCAAAACATAATTGAAAGCGTGGCCCATGTTTGCTCTATTTTCATCTCTAATTGTTCTATTTTCGTTTTCATATCGCTATATCTTGGTTTATTTATTTTAACACGTAATGTCAACAAGTTTCTTTCGAAACGACGATTTTGCAGTATTTTTGATAGACCACATCACAGTGATTTTCCACTACAAAATGAAGGTATTATTTGGAAGATGGACTCTTGAGCTTCGTAGAGATTCAAATGAACCGCTCATATTTTGTACGATTGCATAGATATTGGTGGACTTTTAGGAGTAACTGTATTGTATGTGGATTCACCCAATCCGCCAAACTCTGTGAAGAACACAATGGCCACGTTTGGGCAACAATATGGATTATAGAGATAACAGGTTTTTTACGGTTACGTGACTCTGCCCCAGGGGCGTCGTGGCACCTGTCTATCAGGGGGGCCAAGGCCCCGAAATTTCCGAAAAATAATATTTTTCATTTTCGCCCTTTTTCCTTTTACTAGACGCTCGCAATGAGTAAAGGAAAAATGTAGGATTTATTAGTGATATGTTCGGATTGGGTCCATATTAACCATCACGAAAAGAACAATCTTCCTGGGATGAGGCTCAGTGGTCAGACCAGTACGGACGAAATTCATGTTCGGGGTGCTGATACCAAATACGAGCGAAGCGAGCAAAAATGGGGGTCCGGGGGTTCGCCCTCGGGGAAATTGTTGCGACCACACCCTTCAGATCGTTGGAAAATGCCCCTTCTTGTAAAGAAGTCGCCATTGAAAGAAGCGGTAGATGTTGACAAACGGAAGACTTTCTTGGGAAATATTTAAATACCTCAGAAACAGATGGGTATTTACTGCAGCTGAATGAAATCTATATACGTAAGGCAGGTAAACGATTATCCAATTAGCTTTGTTCCTTTTGTTCTCCATTGTAAATTTAACAATCAACAAAATAGGAAGACAAAGGTGGCATTCGATGAAAAGACAGGGGGACCATTTGATGGATGTATATCCTTGTTTATTCACTTTTTGATTGGCTGTAAAATCAATAGCTTTGGGGCTCACCAGGGCTCACGATGTCATGCGCTTCGGCCCTTTTGTTTCCTGCACTGCTCTCAAAAGCCACCGCTAATTTGCATATTACGTCACCGAAATATATCGTAAATGCGCATGCGACGTGGAGCCTTTTGGGGATTCTTTGACCTTCACAACTTTCCATGTCGTGTCCCTTGCAAATGACGAGCTGGATGTGCAAGAATGGCTTCCAATTACTACAGCTGTGGTCGGCCTTTTTAGCAGACCTAACTCAAAAGAGAGCATTATCAGATCAGAAGAAATTCGTAAACATTGCAGATGAAAGGTAAGGTAATGTTAGACAACATTTTCATTGCTGTAGACGCCTCTCAATCCTGATTGATTTGAAGGATTTTCCTCATTTGGTACCTTTTAGGCCCCATGGCCATGCTATCTTATTGCTTGAAGCATCAGTTGATTGTCCTCATGACATGGTGGGACCTCAAAAGCAGTGGTGGCGCCAGGCCAGAGGCCAGTGTGCATTCCAATACCAGAATGCCCTCCCGCCATTGTGGCAGAGCGGCATGAAGGAACATTATCCGCCAGTGATTTTGGTGTGAAATTTATACTGTTTCAACTGCTGGGAACTTTGGTTAATTATTTAATTAGAATTTTGGAGTAGATTTTCATGTTATCCAATTGATGGTGGAAATTTGTGGCAGACAAAATTTTACAGTATGCAGACTATATGGGCGCCAAGGGGGAGGGCTATAGAGGGACCTACAGCCCCCTTGGCTGTTGGAAGCATGTAGCCCCCCATGTCGTAGGAAATTTCAGTTTCTGTTGGAGGAATTTTGGCAAAATGATGTACACAAACTGCATTTTTTAGCCATTTCAGCCCCTGGTAGGAAGATTGTACGAAGCTGTGGAAGCTCCTACCCCTCTGTCAGAAGATTTATGGGCCACCCCTGCCTCAAAGTAGATTTATCCCAAACATTTCAAGAAGTATTTACAGCACAGGTTATGGAAATTTCAAACAAAGCTGTAGATTGTATGGTATCATAACATTTTTCTAAATTTTTTCCCAAAAATATGCATAACGCAGTGGTAGTAAAATAAATTGAAGGTGTAAGCTGCAAGTAAACTGTTAAAGGCGGTAAGAGTAAACATAGATACTCTGTTATGAGATGCAACAACATGTTGTAGCCTGCGTGCAGACTATACCCAGGGAAAAGGTAAAGTCTGCGCAACGCCCCTTGCTGTTGTGTAGTACATGCTTCAGCATTTATGTGATAACAAAGAAAATGCATTGTTGCAACAGCCAATAATATCGCTTTCATGCGAAACAAGGAAGCAATCAGATTTGAGAAGGGCTATCCTGTGATTAAATCTGAGGCTTCGCTTTGTGCTCTACGTTAACAACACAATACTCTGGAATTTTAAGTACCCTATGGCAGACAATACACAAACACTGAGTAGAAAGGGCCATTCAAAATGCAATTGAAATGAAATGCTGACTCATACAATACTTGATATTGAGCGGTGTTGTGCAGACTATACCTTTCCCTTGGGTATAGTCTGCACACAGGCTAATGTTGTTGTAGCTGCAGGTGCAAGCTGCAAAAATTTGTACAGCTCATAGACAAAATCGGCTAAGGTTTGTTTATACCCATTTCAAATCATGTGATCAATCTCTTGATAAAACATATTTTGATTTCTCTGACAAATTTCATGCCATGCAAAATTGTGCCATGAACACAAAAAGTAGCATAGTACCAAAACTTCCCATGGGCATGGTCATATGACTTGAAATGGGTAAAACAAACCTTAGCCAATTAGGTCTATTAATGGAAGTTTTCCAAGCTGGCCTGGAGTAACTCATCTAATTTCTACCCTCTTTGGTATGACTGCCACTTATAACAAACAGTTAGTTTCATATTTTAAAGATTAAGATGAGATTTTTTAATGGAAAATAGTATTTTGATGGCAAAAGAATTATGTGCGGTATGGAAACAGCTCATAAACAAACAGTTATTATTGAGGCGGGATGTGTAGTGGTGATCAGGAGATAATAAGTCCATTTTCATTATCAATTTCTATAATTTTAAAATTATGCATAATGTGTGCATATTATGCGATCTTGGTGGTCTAATGTGAATGCACCATTTGCAGTTTGCACCATATGCAATGTACAGTAACAATGTGTTGTCCTTCTTGATGATGAACATGAACATTGGTGTCCAAATTAATGTTCCATACAGTGCTCCCTTTTATTGATTGTTGAAATTCATGGAACAAAGATTTCAAGATCGGTCTAACAAAAACATGTTGCAAAGGTTTATATGCTTTATATTTAGGATTTTACTTTTTTCATTTCCTTTAGGTTCCTGGAGACCAGATTGGAATGCATTGCATGATTTGGCCTCTGTGTACAGATGAGTGAAAGAAAATGAAAGGTGCAAGCACAAGTAAAGTTTAAAGGCTGCGAGGGTAAAAATAGATCCTTATCAGATGCAAAGAACCTTTGTTGTAGCTGCAAGCTGCAAAAGTTGTACACCTTATGAATGCAAGTTTTCTAAGCTGGCCAGCAGATCAGACCGCTACCTTGCTAAGGTTTCAGGGAACCCAATTTCTAGACTCTTTGATATAAGAAACTTTAAGGAAAAGTGGGCTGTATTTTTCAAATGATAACATGGGATCATTTGATGCAAAATGAAGTATTTTGGTGACAAAAGCATTATCTGGGGCTTATTTCTATTGAATTAGCAAGATTTTGATGTTACAATTAACGTTGAGACAATAAACAAGCTATTATCACTGGAAAGGGGTGCTTCTTGGAATGCTCATACTAGGATGCAGATCTTGGCAATCTGATTGAAGTGCACAACTGCACCGCATATGGATTCCAGCCATAAGTAGAAAACAATTGACTGTATTTTCCTTTGATCCAGTGTTAGAATTTATGTAACAATTATTTCAGGATCAGCCTGACAAAAATATGCTGTGAAGAAGTTCCACTGTAAACTGATATATACATGATGCAAAGTCAAGAACTCACTGCATTTCTTACAGTATATTGTTACAATATTATGATACAAATATATGCAGGTCAAGCATATGATGTGAGATGTAAGCTCATGGTACCAGCCACAGCACATGATCAACTTTATTGTCAAAAATTCTTTGAATTCTTAACATTTTTCAAGAATCCTTCACTTTCTGAAGGAATTCTTCTTTCTTTTGTAAAATTTAAAGAACTGGACACTTCTGTGCATAACAAAAAGAGGTTTGTTTTATACCTGGTGCGGCAAAATGAAATTAATGACAATAATCTGTTGTATAAATTGTTCAAATCCAAACAAAAACAAATTAAAGATGCTATTTGAGCTGATTTTGTTGTGGTTCAGAAAGGGCGGTAATAGATAATTTAAACAATTAAAATCGGAGACTGGGGAGAGCGGTTTGTTCTGGTAAATGGTGGATGCAGTTCTGGTAAATGGCTGCCACGGAGTGAGCCCGTTGAAGTGAATAATGTAAACATGGCAATCGCTACTGCATAAGAACGCAGCAATAGAGCTGTCAAAGGATTTAGTCAAATACCTGTCCATGCGAAATACATACAAACACTCAATTTATCTCTATTCGCAACTGATTTCCTTTTCAACCTTTATTTCAGTGCTGCAAATAGCAATGCTTGCTTCGAGTTTAGGCCCTTTCCGCATAACTTGACGAAATACATGATGTATTTGAAGTCTTTAAAATAAGAAAGCTTACCCTGACTGCGATTTTATAGAGAATGGAATTCAACTGAAGTTCAATTAGAATTCAATTCAATTAGAATTGATGGGAGGAAAAACTTCAAACATAATTCGAATTTTCTTAATCTGCCAGTTGAACATATGTCAAAACTGATATTTCAAAACTGAAATCCTAAAACAGTGCCGATGTGGTAGCGATCCTCGCCACAACTTGCAAAACTCAATGTTCACATTGTTTTCACTGCAATGGCCCAACTACGCGGCAGCCATTTACAAGAACTATATCCGCCATTTACCAGAACAAACCGCTCTCCCCAGTCTCTGATTTCAATTGTCGAAATGGTCTATTGGTTCATACTGCAATGGATTATTTTGTCAAAATGCAAACAATCGTTCACTTGGCCAAATGTGCAGTCTTCCTATTTTCTTACTCTTTCAACTTACACCACAGAAACACTGTATGCAGGCTAACAAACCGGGCATTTGCTGATGATCATATGCTTATAGGAAGTTGAGGTGAATCACAGCCATTTTTGGGTGTGAATTGTGGCAAGAAAATATTATTGCTTTGTGAATGAACTTAAGAACATGAAATTAATTTTAGAAACAGAAGGGGATGTCACAATCAACCTTCTAAACAACAGACTACACAAAATTTTCCACTTTGATGGATGTATAACAAGAAGTTTGAATCCACAATTACAACTATTTATTGTACATTCAGCATGGATTATGAGATATTCTTTGAAAGCTCTTCGCAGGAGCTAGGAAGGTTGAAGCGCGAGCGAAGCGAGCGCTTAACTTCCTAGTATAAGCAAGATGGCTTGATAACTCTGATAACTTTATGATAGCTTCATTTCTGCAAATATTCTTTTCCACAGGCTTGACTAGAGACTTTTTCAAAGAAAGTGAGCGAATTTGAGGCAGAAGCAAAACCATCCTATACAAAATGCATAGCCCATGGTTTCTGTTTTTGATGTGAGCAGTAACTATCAGTCGTGAAAAACAATCCATGTTTCAAAGGCTAAGGTACCGTAGTATTTTATCAACTTAACATTTCTAGTGCTATCTGACAATATACATTTAGACCTCCCTGTTTAAATCAGCAATGTCTCCTGAAGCAATGAGCTTTTATCGTACAAGATCTTCGTAATTTTTTCGAGGCACTGGTACACAGCGTATAAACGCTGCTAAGAACAGAACTAATATCTGGAAAATGTCTATGAAATAGCAACAAAAAGGGCAGATGTTGTGGGAAGAACTGAAAGCGATGCAAAAAGATCTAAACTGAATGTACTTAGCGCAAGCCCAAAGTCAGTGATTTTCCGACAAAACCTTAAAATTTCCGAAAAATCGGACGATCTGAATTCCAGGGTGGGCCATGGCCCCCCTGCCCCCCGGCCACGACGCCCCTGCCCTGCCCCTTTAAACTAAGCCAAATAATTAAATAATTTACCCAATATTGGTTTTGCTGTATTTTGGGTTGCGTGACGCATGATAATGCATATTCAGTTCAAGCGACATTTGTCTGACAAATTGCAACATGGGTTCAAAATAACACAAGGCAAGTTTCCTCGAGGGGCAAATCACTTCTCAAAATAGCGTACGTGATTTATGGGATTTTGAAATCACATGATTTTCTTCTGTGATTTTTTTGTGATTTTAGTGATTTATGGTGACTTTTTCGTGCGATTTTTCAGTGATTTGTGATTTTCGGTGCTTTGTGTATGTGATTTTTTTTTGATTTTGTGATTTTTGTATGTGATTTTTTTGTGATTTCAAGGAAGGTGTACGAAAAAAAAATCAGTGATTTGCCCCTCGAGTTTCCTGTGCCCAAAAGGAAATTTCCAACAACAGAAACCGCACTTAAAAGTAGAAATCTGTCAAGAACAGTTTCAGTCATGTTACTAAGAGTAGTCATACCGCAAAATTGGCAAGTCTTTTGGCAGTAATCAACCATTCTTGACATAGCACTTCTGCACACGCCATGTTTCTTTAGGGTCTTACAATATGCTGTTGAGAGTTTGTCAACGCAGGCTGAAAGGCAAAGAAATTATAAGTTAGTTGGTGCTCTTTTCCTCTTCGTTTACAGAACAATTGGTATTGGTAAACATTTGGGGATTACAATAACTTAGCTTTTAGTAAATGGAGCATTTCATTCTCTTGGTAATGAAACAGTGATCTTTCAATGGAATAAAAGATAAATTCTGATCAACAAATAGCTTGACCCCTTGATGCACAATGCCGATGTCTCACTGCATCAAATTTCTCACGTCGTTCATTACAAACAGCCTGCAAGTCATCAATATTGCTTTTGATTTAATTTCATATATACCTGATACAAAGGATATCGTGTCGATTTCCTTCTTTTGACCTCTTTTGCTTTCATTTCGAGCGAGAAGTAACAGCGCAAAATTATCTGTATCTCAAACCTAGAACGGAAAATTTCTTCAAAAACCGCCCTAATGTAGTGTTTTATTGGTATTGGGTATGCATGTCTATTTTGTATTTTGTTTTCTTATTGAAAGATCATTGGTAGTAAGTAATAAAACACAATTTACCTTTTGCTGAATTTTGCTGTGCATAGCAAATGCCACACAAGAATATCAAGCAAAGGAGTACTTTCGTCGCTTCATGCATTTCTTGTTCTTGCACTTCTCCACGCTGTTATTGACTGTGTTATTACCACTGTGAATTTACTGTTGTCGAAGACGGCACGCAGAATGCATTGTTTTTAGAATGTTAATTGGCATTCAATTTGTACTTATCATATAAGCCCAGTAGAATCGTCTGCAATTACCAAGAAATGACTTGGGAGGGGGCATCATCAACAATTTCTTTATTCAAATCATGTTAAAATACATATTTTGGATGGCTAGCTCAATATCAAAACCTTTTATGCTAAATCCAAATTCAGGTTATCTTCCATGATAAATCCCTTTTCAAGTATTTGATATTCTTATCACTGCACTCAGTTTTCATCTTTCTTTATTTCTTTCGATTGGCAGGAGAGAGCTTGGTGTACTTACTGTACCTTTGATGATTGTCCTCTTCAAATCTTTTTTCGATGAGTGGATTTTAAGAAGTATTGCGTAAACACAGTGGGAACATGGGGAATGGAACTCAAATGATGTAGCTTTGCGTGTCCCAGAATCGAAAACAGGCTGCTCTCGCTTATTTGGACTGGGCTTCACTCAGCCTGGCGCAATTAATTTCTCCCGAGCTTGATGGGAACAAGGAAGGGTCCGTTTCCTAATTGAAGATGGAAGAATGCATTGTACGGCAGCACAAGGATGTCAGCAAAAATGTATTATTTTGAAGAGTTTTCATTTCTCGACAAATAATGAAAAACAAAATTTCCATGCCATTCTTGTACCAGTTTAGAATGTCCTCGGTCCGCGGCTTTATATTTATGATTTGGAATTTTTACGACTTTGTTATGCAAGTTTTGAAACGGAAAATAGATACTGAAGTAACTTGCCTTTGAGATGAGGGCACATATCTACAAATGCTTTAAACGCTTGGAATTCACATCAGATATGGGAACTTCTATGACAAGCGAAATGCACAAGAATTCGAGAAACCTGGTTTCTCGCCACAAACCCACTTTTTCGATCGACAAACTAGGTTTTTCACTGATAAAGTAGGTTTTTCGACCGATAAAGTGGGTTTCTCGGTGAGAAACTACGTTTTTCGCTTGAAAAAGTTGCTTTCTCGGCGCAAATGTGGGTTTCTCACCGTACAGTAGGTTTTTCGACCGATAAAGTGGGTTTCTCGGTGAGAAACTACGTTTTTCGCTTGAAAAAGTAGCTTTCTCGGCGCAAATGTGGGTTTCTCACCGATACAGTAGGTTTCTCGATCGATAAAGTGGGTTTATCACCTATAAAGTAGGTTTTTCGTCGAAAAAGTAGGTTTTTCGACTTTTAAACACGGGGGGGGGGGGGTTTCGGCTAAATTTCAGGTAGGGGTGTGCCGCCCACGGTTTCAAAATGGGACCGTTGGCTAAACCAATTTTTGTGAAAATGATGCCCTTAGCTAGACTAATTTCTCAATCAAAAGTGCCCTAAATTGGCGTTTTCTAGACAAAACTTGCCAAATTTTCTCATTCTCAGGACAAAAATTTTTTAAAAATTAGATTTTTTGGAGAAATTACCGAATGTTTGCAGTGCTTTGACCAAAATTGCCACAAAGCATACCCTTGGCTAGACTAGAAGTCCGAAAAAGTATACCCTTGTGGGCGGCACATCCTCAGGTACCTTTACCATGGGAGAACCCCCCCATGCTTTTAAGTGGGTTTCTCACCCAAGGGTTAATTTAAGGTGCAGCGATGACCAATTTGTGCAGTGATGAATCAAAAATGTGCAGTGAAGAATTGAGTATTGTGCAGTGATGATTTTTTCATATTGAAATATTTGAACACTTCTGTTCTTGATACTTCCAGAATATAGACAAAAAAATACTTTTTTTCGATGAAAGTCTGATTGGCAGCCCCTTTAACCTAACAGGCATTTTTTCTTCTTTTATTGAAACTAATTCACATCTTCATAGTTTCTTTTGACAGAATGTCAGGAAAAATATACAATTTAGGGATTATTTAGCAAAAAGTAAGAAAGTTTTCAAACCAGCTTCGAAGAGAGTTGAACTTGGAAAGTAGTCAGAGATTGGATCAAAAGGCACGACCAAATTTTGGGAAATGAGCTACGTTCAAGCTACCTTGGAATAAGGAAAACCAAGTGCATTCTAGCCATCCTAGACGTCATATTTAGAAAAATCTTTGGATCCCTTAGATTCGTGCATCTCTGATATCTGGCATCTTGCTGCACAACCTCTATACAGCCAAATAATGATGCTCGGAAATCAATGAATAATAATGCTGTCCGATACATGAAACATCTTACATTTCATACAGTCTCTATCCTTAAGAGACTTGACCATACCAATTGCCACATCCTTTTTGACACACCTTTTTTGACACGAAAAACTGTAGTTAATGCTGTTTTGTGCAATGATGAAAATTCCTTTAATTAATGCCTGTTCTCACCGATTTTTTAGTACCCACCAGTACCCCAGAATCCTGTTTCGAGAAATCAGGCTTTTATCAAAATGAAGCAAACAAGGCGGGAGAGACGATTATGCATGAAAGTTTACACAAAAACCCGCAAAGGTCAAGCAACAAAGCTTATGCGCCGCCTTGTAAAGAGCTATGCCTCAAATAACGGCACGGGATGTTATGGATGCAGCTGCAAGGTCAAGGAAGGTTACTTTAATCCCCTAATGTCTCTTCCCGCAATTTTCAAGAAACAGGACTGCTTCTTTTAAAATGCTCATGTTTCCAAATAATGTGGCTATTTCTGGAAGTGAGCTGGTTTGAATGGTACTCAAATGCTTATACCATCAGATTATGTCGAAAACGAAAAATCGAGAATTGTTTGTCTGAAGGGTTACAGTAACCTTAAACGGCCCAACTACGCGGCAGCCATTTGCAAGAACTACATTCGCCATTTACCAGAACAAACCGCTCTCCCCAGTCTCCGATTTTACTTGTCGAAAATGGTCTATGCTGCAACGAAGGAGCTTTGACCAAACAGAAACAGATAGCAATGCAAAGGAAGAGAAAGGAAGATGTTGATGAAAGTTGAAAGGAGATGAGTTGCGTTTGATTTGGCCGAAAAGAAGAAGAAATGTCAATTTCATAATGTTATTGAAGCTATTTTAGAATTGATTAACAAGTATTGAATCAAAGGGTTAATCACAGCCATTGATTAAATGAATAATCGAATCATCTTGAAAAGAGAATATCTAAAGACAGGTGGAGGAAGAAAATGGGCCTAAAATAGCATCCTTACCACTTGGCAAAAGATTTCAATGGACCATGCTTATATTCATTGCCTGTAATGGGATCCTTTTTGTTTGAATGGTGAATATTGGGATAAATGTAAAGAGACAAGAATGGATGAAGAAGCAGAATATTGGACTGATTCAAAATATAAACAATTTGCATCATCTGTTGATAAAACATTGAAGTCATTTGAATATTCAAGCGAATGGGCTGATTTGATTTCATGCCTTGGTAAATTAAACAAGGTACGTAATCTTGTCTATGCAGTCATCATCCAGTAACATTCAAATTTACGGAGTAGCTCTAGGCATTGTTTTGCCAGGGTGAATCTGAGTGCCTATTTCCAGAAGATCTTCGGAGCAGACAAAGAACTCATCTGATTTTGGCGCACATTTTGGCGCAGAGAGGGGCCATAAAACAATGGGTCATTCAATGTCTGATTGTATTAAACAATAGATACAAATTATTCTTTGGCGCACACTCTGGCGCACAAAATTTTTTGTGCTGCAAAACATTTGGCGCAGAGCAGCACAGAGATTCACCCTGTTTTGCTCCCAGGGGACAGCTTGACTGTCGTTAACACAGAGGGGTTTGCACCCATGGGGAAACTCCCCTATATGGCCGTCTGCAGAGTATGGCAGTTCTTAACAAGGTCTTGTGTGTGTGCAAACCAACAAGGCCATGGTGTGTGTGTGTGTGTGTGCAGAGCCTGTGGTTCCTTTGTTTTTAAAGTAGAGAGCAAAAGATCTTGTTCAAAATCACTGTGCACATCAATATTTTTGTGCAAAATCTTATGTGTGTAGTTGCCATTCTTTGCATTCTGACCTTATTATATGTGATTGGGGGTCAGCAGGGTGTATCTGAGTGCCTATTTTCAGAAGATCTTCATTCTATCTGAATTTTAGGGTGCATTTTGGTGCAGAAAAGAGAATGGGAATGCTTGATATATACCCTTGTTTTTACGTTCTTTCATCCTTTAATTTAGCCATTCAAGCTGGATAAGCAAGACTTTGCTTGAGTCGCACAAAATACAATAGTTGCTATGTAAATAGATTCATATTGGATTGAAACAAACTTCCAACCAGTAGATGTCAATTATTATTTACACACAATGGCAGAAAAAAGTACCCAAAGGTATGCTAGACAACCTTTTGCAAACCCAAAAAGTGCCTACTCCCCTCCCCTGACACCTACTAATAGCGGAGAAGTGCACTTCAAGAAATATTTTCATCTAAAGCTATAATTTTACCTCCAAATGATAGCTGGATTTGAAGATTATTCTCAAAAGCATAAAAGAATATAATGACAAATAATGAAATAATTGCTGGCTCTAACAAAATACTCCTCTTAACAAATGGCTTCTCTTGATACCTGGAGTAATTAGAAGGGAGTGAAGATGATAAATGAGTGCACATACCATCAGCAAAATATGCTAAGCATCCCCCATGGGTTTCGCTAGAAGTTTCAGACACAGCTGGCAGTCATTTGCCTCAGTCTGAAAACTATTAGAAGACATCAAGTTTATGTTTAGATTATTTTATAGTATGTTAGCCTCACCTTAGTGATGGTATTTTTCAATGCATTAAGATTTGATTATATTGTCATTGGTTTGCTATGCTTTTGGAAATAAAATTTTGTTACTTTTGCCCTAATTAGAACATATCAAATATTTAGTTATTGTAATCACACTGTTCTGTTTTGCTGTAAGCACCCCAGGCTTGATAAGCTTTTGCTTCTCTGGGGCATATGAAAGAGTACATGTAGTTACTTTAACAGTGCTTTTTCATGAATCATTATCATCGTTAGAAACTAGAAATGAACTAGAGTGTTGGATATACACTAATGAGATATCTTTGTTGAGCATACAAGCTTCCAGTGAAGCAGGTAAAAAGATGTAAGAATATACAGTAGAATTCTTTTACCTTTAGCATAGCTAACCAAAAAAGAATTTGAATGAATTCATATAAACATAACACATTTTTGAGAACTGTTGAATATGCACAGCTCCACCACCCCTCAATCAAGCCTTCCATATAGTTTTAGTTTCAGTTTCATTGAATTATCAATCCATCCTAAATACAATTCTAAGCAAATTACGGTACAATTAAGTACATTACAATACAATACAATAAATTTACTAAAAGCACTATGGTACTACAAACTAAAACTAAAAGAGAAAAGAGAGCATTACATGATTGTATTTAGGATAGATTAATTTAGGAGGAGCTCTCCAAATACATAGGTTAACTAATCGAGGGAGAGCCCCTGCATAAAAGCAAAGAAACTAAGAAATATTTGATAAAAACATTAATCAGATGAACCTCAGAATGATAATTCTAGGGAATGTAAGGGGAATGTGATAGGATATAAAACGAGATATAAAATCACTTGAGGCAGACTCTTTTGCAAAAAGGTTTTATTCAAACGGAGTGAGCAGTTTTCTATCATCTTTGCAGGTAATTGCAACTTACTCGATGTTTCCAGTGATACCAAGAAAATTACTTCTTGGAAAAAGACTTGCACAATGTCTTCACCCAGCTTTACCAAGTGGTGTCCATCTCAAGGCTTTGGAAACCTACCAACTAATTTTCAAGCACATTGGAACTGCAAGGTTGACAAAAGACCTTTTTATTTACAGTGCTGGGTTATTTCCTTTGCTTGCGCAAGCAGCTATGTCTGTGAAGCCAGTTTTGCTTGGGTTATATGAAGAGTTTTATGTGCCACTTGGTATTCATTTAGTGCCAGGATTGCCAGGATTCATTTTGGCCTTGTTACCTGGAATTGAAGAAGCATCAGAACACACAGAAAGGTATTTAGAAAATTACCAAATATCATTTTGGATGCTTGGTAGACAAATGATAACAAACCCAGACTTTTTTGTTGGAGAATAGCCTATTTAGATCCTGAATTACAAGTTTTGAAATTTTACAATATTTCATTGTTGTTGATTGTTACACCTGCCTTGCCTTAACCCTATCTGACTTGGATGTTTTGAATCACTGAATGCCTGGGGGATTCAGTTGTTATTTGAGATGTGGCAACCTACAGTAATTTGGCATGGAGGTTATGGCATGGGAGAATCACAATTTCCTGATAAACTAGGATTATCACAGATAAACCTGGTTTATCTGCTGATAATTAGAATTGGAGTTTGATAAACTAATCTGTGATCATCTTGGTTTATGCGACATAACCTGAGTTTATCACCACTCAAAAGTGATAAACTAAGATTATCTGCAGATAATTGCAATTCATTGACGAGATAATCCTAGTTTATCAGAAAATTGTGATTCTCGCATGCCATAGGAGGTTGTTCAATCTATAAACAATGAATTCTGGAAACAATAGTGCTGTCAGCAATGTTGAGTTGTTGTTGCTGAAGCATGGTTGTCATTATGATGTCATATGACCTCATCATAAGTGAAAGCATGTTAAAAGGTCTTGAAACTTGACTTTTTGCAGCCAAAGGTTGCTTACTAATCCGTATGTAGCTGGGTTAATTTGAGGTTTAAGAACATACCTTGCCAATTAGCCAATTTTCAGAACAATGGCAGTCACTTGCAAAGACTTCATGTGATTGGTTGAAATGAAGAATGCGAAGCTTATCATTGGCCCACCTAAGAATTGGCAAGGTTTTTATTGGCTGACTTGAAGAAAGAATAATCATCCATCCAGCGCCACATTAACTGCGACTGCCCAAGGAAAGTGGCAGTGAAGTTAGAAAGGGGTTGGAGTCAAGTTCATTTCAAGTTATGAACAAACACTTGGAATCACTATGAAATTGCCGACAAGGCAAAAGCTTTAAGGTAACTCTGCTTTCCGCTCCAGTGAGCAGCGAGTTGCCGTTTTGCAGAACCACTCTCCCCAGGAAACAGTTAATTTCTCCAATGCTATTCGGTTGATCGAAAATCGGTAAAAAGGGCATCGTTCTACAAAGTCTTGGCAATTGAAAGATATGCAAATCGCAATGTTACCGTTAAGGCTGGCTTTGTAAATTATTTTTCAAACTTTTTGTTGATTTTAGAAAATTGGATTGATCTCCAAAACTACTCGAAAAGTTTTCGGTTTTTTTTCGCTACATCCTTAGCTAGATTGTTGATCTATGCACAACTTTGTCAAATCTGATTGAAAAAGCTAGGCTAGATTTCTCGCAGACGAATTCATACTTCTGTTTACTTTGTGACTATTAAGGGTAGAAACCTTGGTCAACTGATTAGGACATGAGAAAGAGTAGAACCCTTTTGTAAAAGCTTAGTTTCAGATCTCTTTTCATTGTGGACTCTTAAAGAAATTGATATTTTGTGAATGCTCATGAAAGTCTCAAAGGACATGAAACGGAAGGCTATAAAAAATAGTAGCTTTCAAGCAATGATACTTTCACAAGTGCTCTAATGATGTCTATTGAGACTTGAATACAGCATTCCCAACAGATCATGTTCATTCTTTTGCCAATGGAAACATTTCAGAGAGTTATCACAAGGCTGCATGCACAATCTTTTGAAAGCGCTTAAACGCTTGTTCAGAAATCCGCCATACTAATCCCTTGCAGTGTTCATATTGTAAAATATTAGTATGGAGATTTCTGCACGAGCATCTACGTGCTTACAAAAGATTGTGGAATGTGAATGCTTGAAAGCGTGATTCGTAACATGGTAATCTGTTGACCAAGGTTTTTACCCTTCCATATTGAAAGGTAAACAGAAATATAAAATTCAATTGCGAGAAATCTAGCCTAGCTTTTTCAATCACACTTGGCAAAGTTGTAGATCAACAATCTAGCTAAGGGTATATCTAAAGAAAACCAAAAATTTTTCGAGTAGTTTTGGAGATAAATCCACTTTTCTGAAAGCAACAACAAGTTTTGAAAAATAATTTACATAGTCAGCCTTAACAAAAACATTGTGATTTGCATATCTTTCGATTTCCAAGACCATCTACAACAACGTCCTTTTTACCGATTTTCGATCAACCGAATAGTATTGGAGAAATTAACTTTTTTCTGAGGAGAGTGGTTTTGCAAAACGGCAACTCGCTGCTCACTGGAGAGGAAAGCAATGGGACTCAGTACCTAGTAAATGTTGAGATAGATCCAAATTGCACTCAATGTCAGTGGATAATATAAGAAACCAAAACAACTTACTGTTAAGCCACAGTTTGTTGCCACGAAAGATAATTCCACGAAGGTAATAACAGTAAAACTCAAACTCTCTGCGAAAAGAGTTTGTTACCAAAAAAGCTGCAAAGTCAGAGGCTCTTGGCAATTCTCCTTCAAGATGATCAAATCCTTGCAGACTCTTTTCTTTCAAAAAAAGTAAATGAAAGCAAATTTGAATGACAATGTAGTAAATGACCAGTAAATGACAAATAACCAGTAAATGGAAGGTATAAACAACAATGTACTGCATGAGGAGCGGAGAAATCTACCCCCCCCCCCCGATCAGATATGGAGAAATTTGATTAACAGTTAGTCTTTTAAAACTTATCCTGATTATCAAAAGTTTCTCTTTACTTTATATATCGTATTTACAAATACACTTTTCACCGTTGGATCTCTTTGGATGGATAAAATGATGTGCACAAGGCCTGTGTACGGTACCAATGCAGAATGAGCCTGAGATTGATATCCTACTGGAATAAAGTCCAGAATACTGCATGCAATTCTGATTGTGGCAGTCTTGAGTATTTTTGACTTGATTAATCTATGTAGTACACTTTTCCTTTACAGAACCACAAGCATCCTAGAAAATGTTTGTCAAAACTCTCAGAAGGAGTCATTCTTCTCAGCTTTGTGGGGCTGTGTCTTGCATTCATCACAAGTGCGACTTTCTGCTTTAACATTTGTTTTGGGTCATCTTGGTAAACCAAGTAAAAATGTCAACAAAAATTATATCACTGGAAACAATAAGCAATTAATGGTAAGAATATTTTACTTATTTCATTATGATCATTTTATACACTCTTGTTTACATTAATTGAATCACTGCTAATCTGATCTGATAGTATTTTGGCATGATAATATTTTGTGCAACTGCTCTGCCAATTTTGTCATCCACGGTTTACTTACTTCGATCCATTTTTCACACTGATTCCTAATCTGTGTTGTTTTGAAAATTCTGTATCATTTTGTTATGACGTTGCAATGAATTTTATAGGAATCCTTTGAAATGATAGGAGTCTTGTTAACATGTACATTATGCCAGAAAAAATGGTATGAAGTAGCAAGTTTTAATCAATTGATGCAGAATATCTTTCTGTAAAACATATAAAAAGTCTACTAGAGTCTACCAGGAGAACTTCATTTGCTGATGCGACTGCAGTACTTTTTTTTGAAAAGACTCTTCTTAGCTTCTAGATTAGGAAGTTGAAGGCAGTATTGTCATGCAAAAAATGCCATTAGTTTCAATCATTTTGTCACAGTGGATCAATCACTACATGTAAGGTTGTATGTATATCCTGTAGCTATTTTTAGTATAGTGTCAGCTTTAAGCCATACACAGAAACTGCAAAAGCTAAGCAGATCAAGCTTTGGAAAATTTGATGAATGTTTTCTGAAGAATCAAAGGTGTTTCTAGAATATGAATTTTCAAGGAGTCACTACTAATAAAAGAAGCAGACTGCATCTTGATTCAAAACATCCGATTTTATAATTCAAGATTCTGAGATTAAGCAAGGGTTGTTTTCGCAACTTATCTTGGCCTGTTAAGGAAGCCTTTTTTGGTGAACCCAATGTTGGACCAAAACAGATCTTCAACTTTGTAAAAGCACATTAGGTGGAGTACTTGTGACATTCCCCTGTGAATCAAAGTTTATGTGATTGCAAAATGGCTGGAAGTATTTTGTGACTTTTCTATTTTGATTTTTATGACTTCTGGAAATCGAGGTAAAATTTAGTTTTTCAAAAAGTCCAAAATGTCAAAATGTGTGAAAGAGGCTTGAAAATCTCGACCAAATCATCAGAGCATTCTTGTCAAGGAATCAAATTTTGTTTCTCTCAAGAGTTGAGAACCAAATCTGTGTAAAAGCAACAGAACATCTGACATTGTTTGCAAAAATCAATATGTAAATATTGACTCGTGAGGGAATTGAAAAAAGTCCAATTTTCTGTAAACGACTGAGCTGACTTTTTCTTTTTAATGCCTTTAGAGGTAATACATGCTTCACAAATCAAAATTAACCTATATACAATGTTCAGAAAAATAGACGAATAGTCACAAAAATAAAATTCAGAGTATCAGCATTCAGTCAAACATTGATTCATTTTTAAATATTTTCTGAAGTAAACATTTTTGAACCGTTGAAGTTCCTTTTGGTTCACCGGGTAAATGGTTTGTAAAAATAGTATCCATGATAGAGAAGTTTATTAGTCTTATCTAAAAATTTGTTCTTTTTGGGCACAGTGATAACTATATTTGATTCAAATTAATTTCAGGTGAATGCATTGTGTGCTGCACTAGAGGATAACAATGTGCTTGTTCAAAGAATAATGCTGGATTTCCTTTTGGCTTTCATTCCAATGCAAACAGATTTGGTTTCAAAATCAGAGTTGATAAGAATCATTGTGTGTACATTGAACGTGGTCTTAAGAAGAGATATGTCTTTAAATAGGAGACTTTACCAATGGATTTTGAATGTAAACAACGAAGGACTTCCAAATGACCAGCCCCCAAGTGAAAGTATGTCAAATGAAGCAAGAAGGAAGAGCAGCATATCAAGGAAGAGCAGCATATCAAGTAGCCCGGCAAGTGGCATTGAAGATGAATCCATGGTGTCTACATATTTTGAAGCATATTCAAAGAGATATGTTGTTGCTGCTCTTATTAGTTTATTCCAAGCCATCGATAATGAGCCAGTCATAATTGGCAAAATTGACAATTCTAAGTCAACATCAAGAAAATCTGATAAGCTGAAACCTTTCCGTATTCTGATAAGTTTGCTGGACAAACCAGAAATCGGTTCTGCAGTGGTAGAAGATGTTTTGATGGAAGTGCTTAGAGCATTGCACCATGAATGTAATGCAACCAATGGAAAAGCAAATTTTGAAAAAGAACAAAAGAAACTTTTAAAAGAGGAATTGATCAAGACAGCAAATCTTTTGTTCAATGCATTTGAGCCGTATTTCATTTGGGAATATCTCGAAAAAGCATTGAAGAATTCATTTATTATTAACATGTCCAATTTACAGACGTCAGCAGATAAAAGTCAGTCTGAAGTGGATGAAGCAGTTGTTACGTCATTGCTACCTGAATGCACAGAATTGTTTACTTTGATTGATTTTCTTCTTGATGTTGTTTGTTTGGTATGTATTTCAGATTTTCCTTACAAATGAAACCAGCACCAAAAAAGATTCACCTACAATTGGCAATCCAAAGTTGTACGCTGTACCACATTTGAAGATCTGCTCAATCTTCAGTCAAAATTTTATATTTCATGGTGGATTTTTGGTATTCAGCTGCCATCCTCTAGCTTTAGACTTCATAAATTTATGGCATGGGATCAGTCAAAATTAATTAAAGAACAGTAAAAAACGTCATCAAACTTCTCGGAAGCGAGAAATGGATCAGTCATGATGCTTTGCATGAGCTGATACTAGAAACCATGTTTCATCTGATTTCTATAAAGTCTTCATGTTGATGAAAGCAGTGGCCTACCTGCGTCCTTTCAAGTTCAATATTTGTTAGGGTTTAGCAATTTTTTCGATCAAATTTAGGCTGTTTGTAAATCAACATTCTCAAGAAATTGGCTTATAGAAGTCAACTTAGAACTTGAGAAATACAGGGTGTCTAAAAAACAATATTCTAGTTTGAAAAATCACCGCAATTTTTGTACAGGGCCGATCTTATCTAACTGATTACATAAATACAGCTATACAAAACTGCTCGTTCCCAGACGAATTAAAGGAAGCTGATGTCTCGTCAATTTTTAAACAGGATGATTCCAGCTGGAAAGGTAATTACAGACCAATTAGTGTCTTGTCAGCTCTGTCATAAGTTTATGACAGAATTATTGGAGTACAAATGGACAGTCATTTTGCTACAATACTATCTCACCTATTGTCCGGCTTTAGGCAAGGATATAGTACTCAACATGCCTTATTTCTTGCTATCGAATCCTGGAAGAAATGCCTTGATGCCAAAGGCATTGTTGGTACTATCCTGATGGATCTGTCCAAAGCATATGATTGCATACCCCATGATCTGCTCATAGCAAAGTTAGAGGCTTACGGACTCGACACTTGTGCGTTGAAGTTAGTATACAGTTACCTAACTAATCGAAAACAGAGAGTCAAAGTAGGTTCAGCATACAGCACTTTCCAAAACATTTCTACAGACGTTCCACAGGGGTCTGTACTTGGTCCTCTGCTTTTCAATATCTTTATAAACGATCTGTTCTTCACAGATTTGTAGTCTGAGATATGCAACTTTGCTGATGATACAACAATTTATGCATGTGACACATCTATAGATGCCGTCACAATAAAACTAAAGGACGATTTATAAAAGCTTCTAGATTGGTTTAAAAATAACGGAATGTGTGCCAATCCAGCAAAATTTCAAATGATGTTTTCAGGTCTCAAGAGTGACAATTCGTTCATCCTCGACATCGGTGGACAACAAGTGAGACAGAGCGAGCAGGTAAAGCTCCTCGGTGCACAAATAGATAACTCTTTAACATTTGACACACGCGTCAAGGAGTTATGTCGAAAAGTAAACCAAAAATTATGTGCATTTTCAAGAATAAGACCATTCCTCAATAAAGAGAAAGCTAAAATGCTACTAATATCTGTTGTTATGTCAAATTTTTCATACTGCCCCCTGATATGGCTGTTCTGTAGCAAAACTGCTAACAAAGATATAAACAGGACAAATAAACGTGCCTTGAGGGTTTTGTACGGAGATTACGACTCATCATTTGATCAGCTTTTAGCCAGAGATGGAAGCATTACAGTCCACCAAATGAACCTACAACGTCTTATGACTGAAATTTATAAGACCATGAACCATCTAAATCCTTCATATATTTGGGAGTTCTTTGTTAAGAAGGATATTCCTTACAATCTCCGCACAAAAGAGCTATGTAGGTTTCCATCAGCACAGTCATATCGATATGGACTAAATTCTCTTTCGTTTAGAGGCAGTCTCCTATGGAACACTCTAGATGATGAATTAAAGACAGCTGATACCTTGACAAGTTTTAAAAGGGGGATCAAAGAATGGGATGGCAAAGGATGTAGATGTTTGATTTGTAAATGATGTTGTGTATTGTAAATAGTTGGTTTAAATTAGTTTTTAGTAACTATGTAAAAACCAACTGTAAATAATGTTATGAAATGAAATGAAATCTTCAAGTTTCTTTTAGAAAAGTAGAACATAGAACAAATTCTTACTGCAAATTCCTCAGCTAAGGTCTTGACATAATTTTGTTGAAGCTTTTTTGACCCATCATTAAAGTGAATGACCTGAAATATATAGCGCTTGTCTATAAATAGGGCAAAGAAACACTTAATCCCTCCATTGTTTTCGTTGGCTCTGCTTTCTTTCGCTACGAGCGGGATTATCAAATATAATAGGCTATTTATAAACTTATGCGATCTCATCTTTTAACTCAGGTTATTCACTTTAAACTCGCACAAAATTATTTGAAGTGGTTGGTGGTTCTATGATGTGGTTCTGTGATACATCTTTCATGATTCATCCAGCAGTTTCTGTTTCTTTCTATGTTAATTGCCACAGGGTTTTCAGAGTCTGTTGTTCCCCATGGTGCTATCGTTATTTCAGTGTTTCGTAGATCAGTTTTTTAGGTAGGGTAATAGGCAATTTGGCTTTGGATATTTTTAGTGCAATACATAAAAAGGCCAAATTGTTTATCCAGGCATCGCTGATCTTGCAATTGGTTTTAAGATTTTCAACTTAGGTTGTTTTTAGGGCCGCCTGGTTTTGAAGGATACTGCAAAAGCACTGGGGGATGATTAATAATAATAATAATAATAATCTCTCATATTTATACAGGTTAATTTGTTCAGTAACTAAATTACTGTTATCAATCAAAGACCTGTATATTACAAAGTAAAATTTACAAAAATAAACTTAAAGATTTACATGAATAAAAGCTGAAATATTTGCAGTATCAAAAATTAGAAACTAGAAAATGGCTAAAAATCTAAGTTTGTGTCCTTGCTGGATGCTAGATTAATTATGCTAGATGCTAGATAGATTTCTAGATTAATTTTGGTTTTGCATCAAGCTTCCAGTTTGGTCATTAATGTCAGATATGAGCTACCATTGTAAACTTGAAAGAAATAGGAATATGTTCTTACAATGCTACTTAGGCAGGAGATGTTACAATTTATTTCTATTTTTTCAATTTCATATTTTCATCACCCATGCAGTTTACAGCAATATTATTTACTAAGAAGAGTATAGTCCAGAATGAGGCTTTACCATGCATTATTTCATACCCTTTAAGAAATGAAAACAAATATTGTGTCATTTTTAGATTTATTTGGACCTGTCACAAAGGAGAGCGAATAACAATTTTATGAATTGTGATGTCTTTGACATTCAAATTTTAGCAATATTTGAAGCTAAATTACTTTGTTGGGGCAGTTGGCTGGTAGCTCACAATAAAGTTGATTCAATTCTTTAATTTCCTGTTGTATTTTACCCAACAGGAATCATCAACTGAGATACAGACGGATTATTGGCCATCATTATTAATTTGCATCATTAATGAGATGACTGACCACGCAGCTTCAATGAAAATTGATGAAATCTATCAAGGAATATCATTGGCATTGAAACTACTGTCTAAGATTTCACCCAGCATCAAATCACCTTTAATGGCAAGAAAAGATTTATCGTACAATGACAAAAATGTTTCTCATCAAAGATCGAATTGGACATTTGGGAATGAAGCATCAAAAATGGTTGATGCATCACCTTTTTCTTCAATGCAAAGTGGACCATACTCACTTGATTATGACCAAGAATCCAAATCGTCATCAGCGAATGAAAAATATGACATCATGCAAGTTTGTGTCATCAAATCAAAGGCCTTCTTTAATTCATTAGTAACCTTTAAAATACTGCCATGGTTATCAAACGAAGCCAGATTACAGAACAAAACATCGGCAGAAGAAGCAGATGATGATGATAATGATGATAATGAATGTGGCACACGGTTATCAGAAAACAAAGATACGCACATAGAACATAATGAACTTGATATGATTTATAGATTGACATTCACTGCTCTTTGCAGATATCTTGTGGAACTGTCATGTTTTCCTTGTTGGACATCAACTGCCGAGAAGAACAAATCTACTAATGGTTTGCTTTCTTTACTTGATTCTGTATTTGTTTTCATTTTCATGTCCCTTGAGCTCATCAAAATTGAAATAGAACTGTAATGGTACCTATTTTTCATTCAAAATCACTTGATTCAGTAAGATATAGAAGGGAAAGAAACTTTTTGACCTCATGAAGATTTTAAGAATTATTGGTTGGGTGTTGACTCTCTAAATATGCCTCACGAATGATTTTATTGTTCATTATTTTTATCATTTATTTATCGTTGGATTACACCTTCATATCTAAGAATAGTGAACAATATATTGAAACATTGGAACAATATATTTGCAAATATGACGTGAGGATAGATGGATAAAGATATTTATTAGTCCTTTAAAAGTGTATGATAATAGTATTAAAACGGATGTGCAAGGACATTTGTTATACAATTCCAAGTGGGTAATGAAAGTGTAAATAATTTACATTGATAACTTTCTCTGCGTACCAATATTTATGTCTGCTTTAAATTGACAAAGGGAATTCTGAATTGCTCGAGGGTCGTCTGTTCTAAATTGTGAATATCTGCCTTTACTGCTTCTTTTTCAGAATGCAAAATGGCCGATTGGTTGACAGCATTACTTTCATGTGCCTCACAAAGACAAGATATCAGCGTACAAACAACTGCAATGGGAACTTTGATGGATTTGATCAATGTCAGTCTCTGTGTTTTCCCTTCACTTGAAAAAGGCAATGTTAAACATGGTGCAGCAAATGTAATTCCTTTGATATCACCCTCTGATTTTGCTGCTTTAGAAAAATCTTCCATTTACCAGGTAAATATGTTAGTTCATTGTCTTCTCAATGACATGGCTATGACAGATTGACAATGACCATTGAATTCTATGTGATCAGTGGTGAGTCACTTAGAACTATGAAAATGAATTAAACCATTTCAGAAGCTCCTTGTGATACTCTCCTATGTAGTGGATATGAAGATGTTAGATTTGTTTTACATTACGAAGGGTAAGGCATTCTTTGCAATTTCATTCACTTTTCTACCGGGTAAGTCAATAAAAACGCCTGGCGTTTGAAAAAATCCTGCTCCCTGAATATCAAAGCAATGAAATTGAAAGCTGTTTCATTTTATCCACGATATGTCGTACTAGGTTCGATAATTTACCCGGTTTTAATCGGCTATTCATTCCCGTTTAAATAGGAGATTTTCTGAAGAAAGCCCTTCCGAAAACCTGCAAAAACGAGCGAAAACAGCCAGCAAAATTTCCCTTTGTTCCACTAGCCTCTCAAACGTCGGGCGTGTTTTTGACTCACCCGTTATTATTTAGAACCGGTTTTCATTCTGAAAGTGCATGATAGCATTTATTGATATTTTCTTTGATTATATTCAAGGAATAGAAATAGATTAGTAGACTATTCTGTCGTGGAATTGGAATACGAGGTTTTCGAGGTTATCGTTTCCGCATGTTAACTAGTGCCATTTGATCTCATGACTTATAGCGTTGAGTGCCTTCTTATTTGACTGCGGAATAGTCTATTGCTGATAATACTGCAATTATTGGTTTAATCATTAACCTTGAACTTCTTATTTTTTGTATTGTATGAAGATATACCTCATCACTTTCTGTGCAATTTATCGATTTTTATTTTTGTTTCACTTTCTATTGTAATAATTCTGGTAATCTTTGATCTCTTTTCAGGACTTGGCAAATACTCTTTGGATTCAGATTTGTCCTGACAATTGCCAGCTACATTTCTTATTTACAGAGTTGTTCCTAAGATTGCATAACATTGCATCTTCTGCCTTAACATGTGAAGATGTGATTTCAAACTCGTTGGTTGACCATAATTTGGTAAGCTTTTGATTTACATACATCATATACCGTGTGTCCTAGAAAAGTTCTGGCGTTTGATTGAATGCGGTGAGAAAAATTTTGAGTCTGGCAAGTTTTAATCGTTCTAGTTACATGCTTGACAGTTCAATGTCCAGTTTGACATATCGTATGAAGAAATTGGTAATCTGAAAATGGAGTTATGAGCTCTAACATCTCATGTTCATGTTCAAGGCAAAACCAGAGAGATTGTGCGCCTTTCTTCATCATTCCAGTGAAGGAGGAATCTCCAGATGAGCAACACAAAACTGGGTTCACACTTTCGATCATTGCCTTGACGACGAGTGAGAATTCTGCTGCTGGCGCATATTCAAAGCAAGGTCTGAAAAATTGAATCCTATGGGTCCCGGGGGAACATACTAAGTTTGTACTTTTTACTTTTGCCACTCCATTCGAGTTTCACGAAGCCGGAAAATGCTCTGTTGCATAATATGGCACGTCGAGCAAAGAATTGAAAACTATTTCAACTTATAAAACAAAACCGTGGAACAGTAAAACTCCCGTTTGAAATTCCCAGTTGGCATGATGTAACAACAACAGCAGCAAACTGTTTGTCTTGAGACAGTCCACGAAATGTCTTCGAGCAGGCAGAATTTCACACTGTCAAAAAGCGTTAAATAAATTCATTTAATTACAAGTCGACCTGTTCTCTGGTAAACAAAAGAATTTCTACCCCTCGGAAAATGCCACTGCTGGAAAATGGCCTTTAAACTTTGAGTATGCTGAGTGAGTAGAAACATTTGCCCGTTGTCTTGGTAATGAATGCATCATCGATTCAGTGTTAGTATTGGTCTTTTAGGGAGTTCTCTTTTACCATCGCCATACAAATCTCTTTGGTTTTGTCTTGGGCATGTACTTGAAATGTTATAGCTCTTGATTCCATTTTCAGATTGCTGATTTTTACTAACGATACGCCAAACTTTAAATTGAAATGTCTAGCACGTAGCTAGAGTGAATAGACATTGTTAGGTTAAGAAACCTTTTCTGTTTCTCATCAAACGTTGGAACTTTTTGTAGGACACCCGGTTTATTGCAGTTTTTCATTGTGTTTTGATAGAAAATTTCAGCCACAGATACTTCTCTTTGTTAAAGGCTTGCCACTTGTTGATGAGCAATCGAAATCTGAGAGCTTTGAGATCGAAATCTGATACAATGTCTTTTCACTTGGCAATAAAACGGAACAGCTACTGGACCTTGTACACTTTAACAGTGATGGAAAGCATACACGTAAAATGTAATTTTAGAAGGAAATGAAATCAAGTATTACTTGGAAAGCAGGAGAAAAGGGGCAGAGAGGGAAAGGAAGTAATGAAGGAAAGGGAGGAAGGAGTCTCTGATAAGAGCAGTGAACAGGAAGCTCAGTGAATGGATCAAATACAACAGCACCAATGATATGCTTAGGAAATTTGTAAATACAGACACAATTACAATGGATGCCGGAGTTTCATCCAGCTTTGCCCTTCGAAGAAAGAAGAAAGGAAGAATATGGAATTGATGAATTACGGAAAATACTAAGGTGTTTCTTCCTTAGACATTGTCGTCAAATTTCCATCATTTGCTAAAGCTCTTTACTTACCATTTTGTTTGAGGACGCTTATATTTGTTTATGTCTCACTTCGAAATCTTTTCTTTGTAGAGCAATAAACGTAACGCACATTGGAAATTCTCTGTGTTGTGGAATCTTTCTCGTGAATTTTACAAAAATGAGAGCAGTAAATCGTCCCGTGGAGGAAACAGAAGCCTTGACAGGTAGAACTGTTTTTGGTTTTTTTGGGGATACATGATACTCCCCCTATTGTTTTATAGCCTTGTTTTTGGGTCAACGTGGCAGCCAATAAGTGCCTAGGACTTACTGTTGACGACAAGCTAAGCTGGAACGAACAGTACAAATCTGTCAAAGGGAAAGTAGCGGGTGGTCTGGCATCTCTCAGGAAACTGAAAAACGTCTTACCACAATCTCAGCTACTTAATGTGTATCAAGCACTTGTTGAGAGCCATCTAAGGTATGCAAACGTGGTCTGGGGGGCCCTCTCCAATACTAAGCTTAGCAATCTGCAAAGATATCAGGATATAGCTCTCGAGCTGATAGAATCTTCCAAGATAAAAGATGCTTACAATAAGAACATCCTTAATGTAAATCAACTATTGACATTTGACCGAGCGGTCATGACTTTTAAGATTGTCAATCAGCTTTGTCCTGAAGGCCTACAAAATAAGTTCATAGAGAGGTCTGCCTTATCAAAATATAACACAAGGAACATGAAGGATCTATATGTGCAAAAACTAAAATTACAACATACGAAAAAAAGTTTTTTGTACACTGGTCCAAAAGCCTGGAATAGTATCCCACAGCTCACTCGAGACACCGAATCCGTTGTACGATTCAAAAAAGATCTGAAATCTCACTTTTTGAGCTGATAGAAAATAGGTTTGCACGAATCCATGGAAGAACAGTACACGGGGGGAGGGAGCGGGGGAAACATAGTTTGAGCTTCTATTGTAAACTATTAATTGTAATTTATTTTTCTTTGGTATCGCATTTAACTGAATGGGTGTTGTGCTTAAATAAGAAAAAATCAGCGCAGGGACTATGAACGCATGCCTCTGTTTCGTCAATTCTTGATTGCCTCTTATATTCAATGATTAGTGATTTAAGGATGAATTATTTACTGATGGGCGATCTAATGATTGGTGATTTAATGATTAGTGACTTAATGATTTGTGATTTTATGATTGATGATTTAATGATTAGTTATTTAGTGATTGGTGATTCAATGATTGATGATTTAGTGCTTAGTGATATAGCGATTGTTGATTTAGTAACTGGTGAAATGTTGACTGTCAATTTTATGGTTGGTTACAAATTTCAAAGGAAGGAATTGAAACAATGATGGCATTGGTTTCCTTTAGGTGTATGATGTTAATGTTGGACAGTTTGGATTCCCTGGATCCCACAATCAGGTATTGAATTATTGATTTGCCAGTAACACCTACAACATGTTTCAATGCAATAGATGATTGGGCGAAAGATGACATCATCCGTGGAGTTTTAGCATGATCTTTCGAGTCTCAAACACTTCAGATTTGTTTTTTCTTTCAAATCTAAGAGTAGCAGTAACACATTTCAAATGTACAAGTTACAGCGGAAAAAGACCAAAGCTCATCAAGTCCCCATTTTGAATGACACTCACAATATTGATTAGTTTCTATATATAAGAAAACATAAATATTAAAACGATTGCGAAAGGCAAATAAAAGACGTAAGATACAAAAGAAACATGAATGCAATTACTAGAGACACATTGCTGCATCTCAACTACTGGTTATTTATCTAGAATCGTTTCGTATTTTCGATAAAACACGTTGTTTCTTCTATAATCACGCTCACATCAATCATGCTTACAATTAAGCTCACATCACTTTCAATCTCACATATAAGTCAGGTTTTCCATTCAGAAAAGGAGTAGTTGATTGATCTGATTCATCAAGGGATGCAAGGATCGCTGAAGAGACTGCCCTGATGTAGTACTTGATCATGGAAGAGATTTTCTGATGCATTACAGGGTGTGCCGAAATAAACTATTCACTTCTGACAGTCCATGATAAATGGTATATTAAACCGATTTTGAAGATTAATGAGTTATTGGTTAACTAAGATCTTCAGGCACATGCTAGTAATTTTTGTCCATTTTTAGTCTTCTGGTCTTCTTAATTATTTTTGTGAAATTAAAATGATATGGACGTAATTTTGTTTCAGGAAATTTTCACAAGAATGGTTGAAACAAGCAATTCATTACGGTGATATTGGCAAGATTCTAGAACCACTTCTTTTGACGATGCTGAACCCAACGAGTCGGAGAATTTCTGTTCATTATGCCTCGCTTTGGAAATCATCCATGTCTCGCATTGATGTCGCAAATGGTGAATGCGTAGGTGCTGCAAGGGATTCAGGGAGAGAACATGATTTGAATAGTAGTGATTCAGAAACTGATTTTAATGATTCAGGTATGATTATATTGTTAACAGGTTGATTCAAATAGGAGATAATCATTCCAAATTCCATGATGTAACTTTGTATATGTGAAGAAGGCGTTCATTATTATTAAGGCATCTATCTCTTTGACGCCCATTCGTCTGGTTGGGACTTGATTAAGCTCTTACTACATGGAGCAACATCCTTATCACTTAGCTGGGAATTGCCAATCTCGCAGCTGATCAAAAGAAACAGAAAAAACTCATTTCAAGAGATGAATTAAAAAGGAAATATGATTCCTTGGAAGAGCGGCAAATATGCCGTAACTGCTCTGATGTGACTATTTCTGCTTTTCTATCTATGTATCAAATTGTGTCATAGATTGTAACTATCAGCTTGTTTTGTTTCTGCTCAAGGGATTCTGCATCTAAATTATTATATTTTAAGATATGATATATATAAGAGGGCATGATCGAGAAAATCATCCGACATCGACAGTTGTTATGGGAATTAGAATTACCCTTTGCTTTTCCTTCTGATCATATCACTCTAATTAGTACTTGTAATATATGGTTAATTCTTGATCTACATGTTGTATATCAAATGTCAAAAGTAATACTGTCAGTTTCGCAACTATGGTAGCCGCTATTGTCGTCACTCATTCCGAATACCGCATTGTTAAAGATTATGTTCTTGAAATTTATCGTTACATGGATTCTTGAAACTTTTGCATGTATTGGAAAGATGAATGTGTTTTATTTGGTTTTTGATTTGGATGACTTCTCCATATTTCCCGGGTATAATTTGATGACATTAGTGTTTCATGTCATTCTGTTGTCATAGCGTTTTTTCTTCAAATATTAGGGTTACCGACTTCTGAAGAAATGACGGTGTCTTCTGATTCAAAAAAGGAAGTTGATCCGGCACCTGAAGTCTTGTACCAGGACAAAACAGCTTGCTTGGAGTCATCCAACCATGAAAGCAATTTTGCAGATGATGAGGACGAAGCTCCACAGCAACAACAACTGAAAGACCATGCACAACAACAACAGCAAATGGCCGCCGCAGCTGTTAATGGGAAAAGGATGAAGCATTTTTCAAGAAGTGAGAGCTGGGAAGCAAAAAAAGGTAATTGATCGAAATTGATGAACAATCTTAATTTTTAGTTCAGCAGGACAACATGAGGATTTCGGTGGAGTTTTGGTGGTCACATTCGTTTCATTGCTTGATTGCGAATTAATGAGCATGCCTGCACAAGAATCTAGCCTTCTTGGTTATTGAAGAAAGCGTTCAAAAGCCACATGCATACTTATCAATTGGTACTGTGCAACGGCATTGGTTGTAATTCTTCAAATCTGTCTAGAATGTATGTAGAAATTCTATGATCTATTTGTTTTAATTGGATGGCTTGGAAAAAGCTTTAGCTCGTTTTAAATCGTAAACCAGAAGAGCGGAAGACCCTTGCTTGATACCATCTTGTAGACATTCATAAATCAAAACAGAAGCTATGGTCTTCTTCCAGAATACTCTTGGCATTCCTAATGCCAGGGCAACTTCTTATGGCATAGAAACTGTGGGATATTTGGGTCAAAAGCAGTAACAAGCAATGTATTACCTCAACAGTATAAGAGAGTCCCAATCACTAATTGCTTTCAAAAAGAATTAAGAACGGACACAATAGAGCAATAGAGTGTGACATAATAGAGTGTGACATAATAGAGTGTGACATAATAGAGTGTGACATAATAGAGTGTGACATAATAGAGTAGAGTGTGACTGTGGATTGTGTATGTTGTTCATTTCTGGCTTAGGTTTTCGCCACCCTGGTTTTAGCTTATTTACTTTAAAATCTTTTCGATACATTGTAACATATATAGATATATTCATTATATGCCTAGTAGGTTGTTGGCATTTAGCTTTTTAAGCAGCTATTTGACTTTTGCGCAAACTTTAAAGGAATTATTAATCACCATTTTGTTATATTTTATATTCCACACTATTCTGTGATTTCTCAAAAGGTATAAAGGTTTTTTCCAAATTGCTCTTGGATTCTTAAAGGAAGAAGAAAGACGCTCTATTATGAAAATGTTGAAGATTTCAGAAAGGACCAGCGGTAGAAGTATAGTGAAATAGCTGAAGTTTCTTCTAAACCATGTAGCTCAAAGAAAAATGTCATCGAATTATAAAACAATTTTTTTGAAGGATTTGAAATGTATGTTTTATACAGTTGTTAGTTAAGTGCCAGTTTTATTTTTGAAGTCATACGAAACGAATATTTGTATACTTGCTTAATGTGATAAATATACAGAAATTCTTTCGATGATTTGGTTTTGAAGGGAGTACAAAGACCAGCAGCCTTTGCCATCGTTTGTTTTTCTTTTTGTGAATTTCATACAGTCATTTATTCTGAAAGCTGTGCAGAGCAGGTCGTTGACTTCGCGCAAAGGATGTTGGTTTTTGTACTCCATTTAAGCATAAAAGATGAATTGATGAATCGATGTTTGCACGATTTGCTTTCGCAGACATCAAGATAAAGTTAATCATCTGTCTTCTTACGATTGTTGTGTTATTATATGTTGTTGTATTGTATGTGTGTTGTGTCTTTCTCATTATGCGAACATTTAGAAGTCTGTTAAAATTCTTGCACAGGCAGAAGGACATCAATGTCAAAGCTGGAGAATGAAATTTTGGGCAAAGCTGTTCATCCGCTTCACGTTCATCGATTGTTTTACACTCAACAATATGACACAACACAGACCGTGTATGCATTGAAAGCTGTTATGTCAGTACTACAGGCAGATGGGAAGGCGTTTGTCTTCTCCGCAGCTACAACAAGCATGAATATGTGTAATACAGCCCACCAGATTGGTTTGAGAGAACTTTTGATAAGACATAGAAGAGCATTGACAGGCAAAGATTTCTATGGATCTTTGGCAGACAGTAAGTACTCGTAATGTGCTTGAAATGCAATCGAAGGTTCGAGAAAAAGAAGCCTCCATGCAGAGGAGAACATTTTCAAAAGAGCTATTGTCACCTAAGGTCCTTTGCGGGCAAATTGCAATTTCGGGCTGTCTTAAATTCAAATTTGGTTTAGGTGGATGAAATTGATGGAAATTGCAATGCTTAAACAGACAGACAGACAGACAGACAGACAGACAGACAGACAGACAGACAGACAAATCAAATGCAGTTAGACGTTTCTGTCAGCTTAAGTACGGCGATGCTAATGAATCTTTTCCGCCTTAGCCAAATTGGATTTTCAGACAGTTTGCATGCTAAGAGCCCTGGATGACACCATTGTTAAGGTACCATGAATCTGAATTATGCAATTACCATTGTAGACGTATCTTTAAGGTCCAATTTTTTGTTCCAATGAGCGGTACTCATGCTCGAGTTCACAAAAATAGCCTATGAAATATTTTGATGAATTGCTAGTCGGTAGGGTACATTATTTGTTATAGTTTGTCTCAGTTAGAATGTCATATAAAAATGCCTGCGATCAAAAACATTTGATTAATTTTGCATTTTCGCAAATTTCGCACGACATCTAATTTCAGACTGACTTTTGTCTTTCGCCAAGATTTTGAGGACCCCTTTGGTAGAGCTTTTCAAGTTATAATTGACTCCAATTGATAAGTCCTCGCCTCGTAATAGGAGTTTGTTACCTTCCAAAGATAGAAATGGCATGTATTTGAAGCCAGAATTGTTTGAAACTGACTTAATCTCGTTTCGATTTAAGGTATAGAAACTTTGTTCCTTCTTTTTCGACAGGTCAGCCATTGTTGATAAAGGCGAGCACAGCAAAATACATGGAAATATTGTTGTCAATTTGCCTCTACTTTATTCGATCGGATTACCATCTCAGTGTGCACGCAACCGATACAGATCTCCACGATAATTTTCGTGTGCGCGTTTGCAGTATACAAGCATTGACGCAAATCGTCGAGATACTCCTCGAAGTAGTTGTGCAAAGTGGTGCAGCATTTTCGAGTTACATTCTGGATTTGTTCAATCGCTGTAAGGTACAAAGAATTGCTTTGCACTGCTTGCTGTCAAGTGTCTACACATTATCATTGGATAAGGAACAAGGAAACATTAATAACGAAAGAGCTAAGGGTAACGAAGCGGGACAAACAGACTTTTTGAGAACGTTAAAGGAGACAGAAGGTGACACTCAAAGTGTCATACAAAGACATTTGTTGCAACTCATAAAGAAACTGGTATTCTTAGAAGAACGCATTGGAGTTGGTCAAGAAGATGGAAATGAAAGCAAATCGAAAAGGCTCGCAAAAGAAAAGAAGAATAAATTGCCACAGAAATTATCTCCTTGTGAATATGCATTAACAATGCCTATTGTCTCTCAGCCAATGTATCTATCGGTTGTACTGAGTGCATTGAAAGAAGAACAATGGAGTCAGTCACATCATGAATGGATTACATTGATCATCGAAACATTGTCAAAGTCAGGTGATTCACTTCCAAAAATTGTTGTTCCAGTTGTTGATCAGATCTGCCTCAATTTAAAGAGCATCACTAAATTATTTCATGCTTCATTTGCTGCCAAATCAAAACAAAGGTAATATTTTCAATTTTTATTCACTCAATAACTGTACATTTCTTATTTGGCAAATAATTGTACCACAGTCGTGCTCTCTTTCCATTCTTATTCTTTTTTACCTAACAGACCTTGGAATTCGTTTATAAGAGCAATTATTTTACTAAACATAGGCAACTGCGTGAAATTAGTTGATGTAGATGAATAGCTAGCTCGAGAACTGTATATGCAGGTCTGAGATTGGCCCATTGTGTTTGATAACTTTAAAACGTGCTTGGGTATTGTTTAGCTGGCGGAACAGTAGCTCTGGCATTTTCTACGTTATTTAGCTCCGTTAACTAACTTTGAATGTCTCTATTCATCTCCTAAGTAGCTGAAACTTAAAAAATCCTCCTTTTAATTCAGTTGTTTTTACGACTGGATTATACATAATGACTACATCCTTTAGATCCAGCTCGTCATAAAGATGACACATGTTATCTGGAAATCTCAGGGGGAATTTGAACCTACTTTGAGAAGTCGAACTATGGGGATAAGAGGCATTTTTCACAAGAAGCCCTAACGAGAAGAAATGAAACTTCATTCGAATTACCGAATACTGACGTAACTTTAACCTTAAGCTTAAAGGCATTTTACAGGTTTGATTCAAGCACATTTGATCACCGTTTCGTTGCATACGCTTCTATTCAAATGTCTTTATTCTTAGGACTGTCGAGACCTCAGTGACAGTAGTTTTAATGAGGCTATTCATCTTGTTTCGATTCTAAAAGACACTACAGAATTTGATAATCAAATTTTCTTTTCTCAGTTTTCGTGAACTTCCTGTTGATCACATGCTCACACTTCTGGAAGATTTGACGTCATTATGTCATTTCTGTTTGGTTGCAAAAGAGGCTGCTGTCCCAACTGCCCCTCACCGACCATCAAACTCCACGAAATCTGGTCCTAATGCTCGACACGAAGACAACCCTTCATCCATATTCACAAGCCTTGTTCATGTTTTCTCATCTCAAAATGCACCAAATAGGGCGGCAAGTACAGATGAAGGTATCCCTTTTAAATGTAATCATTAACTATGGATATCCAAAAGTTTGCAGAGCCTTTGTGCCGCATTCAAATTTTGTCATTTTCTCGCAAAAGATGTTTGATTTTGAATTGGCTCCCTTTTTGCCCTTACCTACTTCATAGTTACTGAGGCATAGCCAACGAAACCTAAGATGGCTCTGATTTCTGGTATTTATTGTGAATTGTTTTCGGGCTGTTAATTGCATAGATGAGCTCTACTGTCAATATACGATGACGTCAATGAAATAACTTGCAATCGAAAATAATAAACAACCAAGTGTGATGCATTAGTTACATACATAACTGTTCAACATCAACTTCTCAGAGGCTGGAACTTTACTTTGAGACATTCGGTACATTAAGAGATTCATTTATTATTAAATTGATGTTTCAGTTAGCAAGCCTTGCTTGGAAGCAAAGGAAGGACTGCTTAGCATTTTGCCGGCAATCTTATCGTCGTTATTGGCGGTTTGGCATACTTGGAAGAAATCAGAGACGCAGAAAAATCGCTGGAGAATAGCTACAGAATTACCACTGCCTATTGGAAATGCAAAAGTAAGCACACATTGTATTTCATTTTTGCTACGATTTGAAATTACTCATTATCAAAACGTTATCGACAGACTACTGGGGGGCCAAAAGAGTGCCGCGTTAGACTGGCGACGATAACTCTTACATTTGAACTAATTTTGAAGATTTATGATTCAGTGCTAGTTGAATAGTGCTAGTGTAAACTGAAGCTGGATTTGTGAATTGTCACGTACGCCACACATTCAGTGGGTGGGCTCCCTGGTTTGAAGCAAACTTTGAATCATGCGGTGAAATCTCCTGCCCTTAACCATTTTGTTATGCCATTTTTGCCAACTTTAGGACAGTAGCTCTGTATTTGCGAAGAGATGGCATCTATCCTATGTGCAAGAGCGGATTAAATTTATTAAACATTTGCTGATTGAAATCTTTAATTTTTCGCAGCATGTTCGTCAATCCATCCTACAATTTCTAACACCATTGGCAATGCAACATACGCTCGTTTTCCTTGCTGCAGTTGCAGATGTTTGGAATTCATTAAAACTAAGCAATAGGGACGCAACTCCCTCAGCTCCCTGTTGCTCAGGACAAATCGGAACAGGGAAACATGAGAAGCAATGGCTCGCCTCAATGAATCAACGTGTGTTGCCATTAGTAACTGAAGAGCAACAGTCTTTGATGGAAATCGTCATGGCAATTAAGGTAACTCGTTATTTTTCATAAAAGTGATTTTGCTTAGCGACCTGTACTTACTTTAGTTTGTTTCCCGTTCCAAGGTCTTGTCCGAAGATTTAGTAAGGTGTAGGTTTATGCAATGAAATATTTATGAAGCGAAGATGAATGACGATTGTTGGTAGCTTGCTGATTTATGTCAGATGATGTTTCGCATTCGGCGAGGGATTGATTTTCAGATGCTTGTAAAGCAGCTCGACCCTGAATCTCCCCAACGATAATATATTATATACGAATAAGTCTGTCATGAAGTCTGTCTGTCTTCAACTAATCAGATGGATGAATTATCAAACATTTCAGCGACGGCCTTTTATCATAACATCCTTTCTTCTTGGCTCGTCCGGTGTAGAAATATGATATTTTCAAAGAGATAATTCCTTGAATCTTGCCAGCTTGATCTAATCTTTTTGCTAATATTTTTAATCTCTCTGATTATCTTATAAATGCCTTCACTTGTAGCATTTATTCATCTTATTTAGGTCTTGTCAATTGATACTATCATTGAGACATCAAAGCAAGTCTTGCGCCAAACTCTTGTTGGAAAAGAAAGGGCATCAACTGGTGGTCAGTCCTTGGAACTCAACTTGCTTCAGTTTCTCTATCAACTTCTTCAGAAGATCTCGAATGACCAATTGATGCAAATTAAACCAGTTTTGCTGTCACTTATGAAAGACGTGTTGAGCTTAAATACACCGCCACCAGCTTTGTTCGTGCTGCTCAATGTGTTCTATGTGTTCGTTGTTCGAATTCCGTGCCCTGAAGAGAGACGTACACGCAGGGAACTACAGGTGAATATCTTCTATCATTTTGATTTAGTGACGTTCCTTTCACATCTGTGATGATAGATGATTACGCTAAAGATGGCGGCAAGGAACTTTTTACCAAGATGTATTGCGTTCTAATTACGAATCCTTAACGATTCTATAGGAATTCGACGAAAGAACGCAGTGCATCTTGGTAAAAACTTCCTCGCCGCCATCTTTAGCGTAATCGTCTATTAAGAAATTAGCTTATTACAATACCGGGTGGGTGAGTAAAAACGCCCGGCGTCTGAAAAAATCCTGATCCTTCAATATCAAAGTAATGATGTTGAAAACTGTCTTGTTTTATCCCTATATGTCAAATTAGGTTCAGTAATTTACCCTGCTTTAATCGGTCATTCCTTCCCGTCGAAATATGACATTTCCTGCAGAAAGCCCAGTTCGAAAACCTCCAAAAACGAGCAAAAGCAGCAAGCAAAATTTCCCTTTGTTCTCCTTCCTAGCAATAATGACTCTTGGATGTGCTCATGTATTTTGTCCTCATGGGGGAATGGAATCCCCCTGAATAAGTTATTCACACTAGGGTAAGACCTTTCTACCCGCCAAGATGAAAGCACGTCTTGAAGCGTGCTGAAAGTCATCACTGTGAGGTAAGTACATTAGGGACTTTTGCTTGTAATTTTAGCTTTATTTTTTTGAGGTCTCTCAAAGGTATGAACAATAGCCTACAGAATCTGAACGGAGTGACCGATTTTAGCCAGGAGAATTTCTATTATTAATTAAGCATGTTAGCTGCTTAATCAAATATTACAAAATATCATTGCTTAAATTCAGGGAGCAGTAGCCTTTCAAACACCATTCATATATTCCGTGCGTTTTTTTGACTCACCTGGTGTATTATTTTAAAGAATACATAATTAATATAAGGATATGCCAAAAAGTTATTGGCATAGTCAGCAGTCCTCAGAATGTTGCCTTTTTAATAGACATTTTGCATTTCAAATGGTACGTTTGTTGCAAACTGAGCCCCTATGTCCGTTGCATTCCTATGGTTACTATTGAAATAGAATGCAGGGGAAGGGGGGGGGGGCTCAAGTAATATGTCTGGACTTATTGTCTAGTCAGTATTTTAACTGCAAAGGAAAAAAAATCAAATTATACTCTTGGTGGAGGTGGCACAGTCTATTTTTTGTTGACTTGATGCTCTGTCCACATGCTCTCATGCTGTTTATGTTCTAGAATTTAACTCAATTGATCATACGCCGGTTTGGCTGGCTGGCGACAGTAACCAACGTTTCAAATGTGAATTCGATTTTACATTGCTTTGTCGAGTACTTGCACTACCTTAAAAAGGTCTTTGCTATTTTGATTGTAAATTTTTTCATTTCCACAGGATTTGGCTCTCAAGTTTTTCGAAGCATGTAATGCGATTGCAGCTGCTTCACTTGAAAATTCAACATGGTTCAGGCGAAATGTTGCAGTCCTACCACAGTCCAGTAACAGTGGAGATATAGTAGAGCTATCCGCTACTGATTTCACACATAAGGACAGCGAAATACTGCCAAGTCAAAATAGTACAATGCAGACTCGAAATGCTCAATACAGCACACAGGCCATTTGTTTAATGGCTGAGGTAACTCTTTCTTTTTCATTATTTTTATATTTCATTAATTCAAACCTTATTCTTTTTGAAGTCTACATTTTGGTTATCTTTGATTTATATATTACATGTAATATTCATGAACCATTTCAATTTGGATGAACCATTTCAATTTTAGGCTTTACTTGATAAAAAAATTGGATCATAAGCTGCTGTTTGGATTGAGAACATAGTTGCACGGATACTTATCACTGAACTGATAAAGATTATTACCTTATTTTGATGGCAGATGCAGTTACCTTTACATTGCTGTAAGATTCAGTCTATTTCAACCAACATAATATTACTTCTGAACCAGCACTTCATTAGTATTGAAACTTCCTATTGACCATCTTGATGTTTAGAAATTTCTCCTTGGAAGTTGGTTTTGACTCAACAAGTATTCGTCTTATCTCCTACAAACTCTGTAGTTTAAAGAATAACGCAAAGAGGATGAGAATGGATTGGTTATTTAATGCAATGCTTTTGCCTATCAATGCTCTTATATTTACTTGAATTTAATAGAGTTTTATGTTGATTTGATTGTTTGAATTTCATCTTATAGGTGTTACCTTCCATGCTTGACTTGTTGTACATCAGCGAAGAAAAAGACAAAATTGCAAATTTCTTCTTTTATGTCATGTACAATTTGACACCTTACTTGAGAAATCACAGGTATTCTCACTTTTATCAAAATTATTTTTCTTTCTATTTTCTCATTTTTGTGACATTTCATTTCATTTCATTTTTATTTATTTAGGCACGGTAGCCCCAGCAGTCAGTCCATAAGAACTGCTTTTCAGGGAGCCGTGGCATAAATGTTTTCAAATTACAACGATTTGATGCCTCTCTTAATTGCGGCAAGAATTGGTGCATGTTTAATACCAAGTTGAAGGTTTTTCCAAAGCTTTGGTCCACGAAAAGATATAGCACTTTGCCTATTGTTAGTTTTTCGTAAAGGTATCGAAAGATCAGTTTCGGTATTTCTTATTTCCCTGACATTTCGAGTCGACTTTTTTCAAACAAACTGGAAAGGTACTCCGAGACGAGACCGTTCTTTAGCGATTTGTATACTGTAGTTGCGGTTTCGCTTCTAATGACATTGCTTATAGACTCTACAGTCATTTCGGAGGAGCGACAAGGGGAAGAAAGCTCCCTGTAGAGTCTGCGCAACGGCGATCCATTCTCTGTTTTGAGCTCTCAGATTTTATAGAACCGTTTGGGATTAGCTGGACCATTTGACTATTGTGTTCACTTGTGCTCAAAGCATATTTTGCATGTAAGAAACATTATTCTAAAACTTGATGCAAGCAGAACACGCTGAACATCAGTAAGAACAAAAGTTAAATAGTGCAGCCAATCACAGATGGTTCCACAAAATCTGAGAACTCAAAACACAGAATTGGTCACCGTTGCGCAGACTCTATAGGGAGCGTTCTCCTTTTCGCTTCTCCGCACTGACCGTAGAGTCTGCATGCAGGCTACTTACATACTTTTTGTAACGATTCTAGCCGCGCGATTCTGCAACTTTTGAAGGGTTTGCAGTTTGATCACCCCACAGCACCCCAATAACGAGCAACAGAACCGAAAATGTGGCGCGACAATACCCCGATACGTTTTACTCAGCGTGTTTTGAGGTAAAAATCTCCTGCAATATTTTAGCAACCCAATTGCACGAGAAAGTTTGGTACGGACATTGCCTATGTGCTCTTCCGAATCTAAGTTCCTATCGATTATTACACACAGGTATTTTGTCCGGTCTACATTTTCAACTTGACAGCCACCAATAAAGAACTGTGGATGGTCAACAATTTTGTCAGTAATTTTCTTGATTTTGGGCTGGGACCCTTCAACCATAGCCTGAGTTTTTAGGACATTCAAAGAGAGTTTTATACCTTGCATACATAGCTTCAAATCATTCAGTTCACTATTTAGAGTTTGTTCAATGTCTACTAAACTCGAAGAGGAATAAGAAATACTCTTATCGTCTGCGTACATCGTCATTTTGCCTTTCTTTATTGCGAACGGAAGATCGTTGATTTAAATCAGAAACAAGAGAGGGCCAAGGTAAGAACCCTGGGGCACACAACAGTGAATATCTTTAGTTTTGGAACTTATCCTGTTAACTTTGCAAAATTGCTTTCTGTTAGTTAGGTAAGACGTAAACCAGGCAAGTTCTAGATTTTCAACGCCATATTTCCTCAACTTAGCAAGTAAAATGTCATGATCCATTATAGCAAATGCTATTTTGAGATCAGTGAAAATATTTGCAGTGTATTTGCCATCGTCCATGTTCACATACCTGTCATCAATGTTGTTAAGAAGGCACGTGACAACAGAATGAAGAGCTCTGAAGCCAGATTGGTTTGGAAACAGATGTTTGCTTGTGTCCAAATAATCGTATAATTGGTTATGAATAAGTTTTTCAAAGACCCTAGCTAAACAGGCAGAACTGATATAGCTTGATAGTTAGATCGGTCATCAGGTTGGGGTCATCACTTTTAAAAATGGGTGCTACTCTGGCGATTTTCCAGCTACCTGGAAAGCAAGCAGTAGCAATTGAAAGATTGAAAATATCACAGAGAGATTCTGAAATAACTGGAAGTGCAATTTTTAGAAAACAACTAGCAATACCATCATTCCCACATCCCTTTGATGTTTTCAATTTGCCAAAAACTTTTCCTAACTGACCGAGCTTTTGATGGGCTCATTTATCGACTGACCAGGTGACAGAATGGGCGATTCATCGATTTGGTGGTTGATTGGCTAGGCCATTCATTGATTAAAAGCTAATTTCCATACAGCACCCTTTTTATTGTTTCAGTTGAAAATAAAGTTATGCCTGAGTGAACTTTATTGTGTAAAATTCCGCTTGCTCGAAAAATGCCGCTGCATGGAAATTTGCCGTAAGTAATGGTTACAGCTTTCCAAGTTAATTCTAGGGTAGTTTATATTCCGAATAGATTTCTTTGAGGTTTGGAAGGTAATGCTTTGGTAATGTTCATGAAAACTTGGAATGCCTTCGTAAACCACGGCTAGTTTCGTAGGGCAGACCGCGGCTAGTTGTAACACTTTTCAGAAAAGTAGAATTTTCTCCTCATCAGCAAAACGCAGGCATGACTTTATACCACGATGTGGTGTGTTTTATCATTCGCTTTTGAAAACACGTTGTTTTACAAATATGATGCTTTTAGATTTTCGGTAGATTGCAAATGAAAATCAAAATCGACGACTTGTCCCGACCCCGCGGCAAGTTATATTAGAACAAATTGAGCAGTGAATACAGTCTGTTTGCTTGTATAATCCTACTTTTTGCATCTTGTTATAAACTCAAAATCTGGTAAATTATCACCAAATAAATCCTTTTTTAGATCAAATTCATTTCATTTAGTATGTATTATTTTATTGTTTGTACGCCAGAGGTCTTATTGTTTTTTCAATTCATGGTTTACACGATATCTCATCAGAATTTTACTTACAATAATGCAATGAAGTGATAAATAGAAGAAAAAAGTCAAATAGTTGTTATACAATCCGAGGTGTGATCTTCCTGAGAGTCATGTTAAGGTAAGGTTTGCTGAGCTCTTTAAGTAGGTTTTTAATTTCCTTTCATACTAACTTTGCAAGGGAATTTGCTCCATTTCCATAGGTATTTCATTTCAAGCTTTCAGCCCAGAGAGGTGAAAACTTTTTTGTACACTCAGGCTTAAACTTTGGAATGTCAAGATTTCTATTGTTTCTTGTGTTAATCCTAGAAATGTCATTTCTCTGACTATCCTTGTTCCAGAGGCTCTTGTGGCATTGTTTATTGACTATTTTATGTGTCATGATAGATTGATCAAAATAGATGATCTGATCAACGTTGAGCCCAAGGGGGCTTTTAGTCTACCATTTGCAACACGCATGCTGATTCTTTTTCAGCATCTGTTTCTCTTTGAAAAAGTCAGTCAGCTGATCATGAACTGTCTTTTCCAGAATCCGTGCAAATTCGCCCTTTACGCCTGACGTGAAAATTGGGGTCACCCTTACAACCTTCCACGTTTCTGGGCGCTTAAAGATTAGAGCAAGGGGATAGGCAATCAATTGGGATGTATCTTTAACTAATTTTATCTATCCAGTCCACTATCCAGGATTCTATCCAGGATTCTATCATTTATCCAGGATTCTATCCACGATTCTATCATCTATCCAGGATTCTATCTAGGATTCTATCATCTATCCAGGATTCTATCTAGGATTCTATCATCTATCCAGGATTCTATCCAGGATTCTATCATCTATCCAGGATTCTATCTAGGATTCTATCATTTATCCAGGATTCTATCCACGATTCTATCATCTATCCAGGAATCTATCTAGGATTCTATCATCTATCCAGGATTCTATCTAGGATTCTATCATCTATCCAGGATTCTATCTAGGATTCTATCATCTATCCAGGATTCTATCTAGGATTCTATCCAGTCCACTGGTTTTGCTTTTTTACAGCTCTTTAGTATTCTTAAGATGTACTGAACATCTGCTGCCGTGAAATTCAAATTTTAGAGCTTATGCCACTTGTCTGTGCAAAGGGGTCATCACTCGGTTCAGTTCTGCTTTCTTCTGCTAGTTTTGGACCAAATGAGACACAGTGCTCCTTAACACATTTGGCAATTTCACTGTCATTTGTTAAAAGTTTGCCTTCGTAGTTTAAGTTAGTGACTGGTACTTTAGAGGAATCTCCGTCCGATGCTTTGTTAATGGTTCACCACATTTTCTTTGGATGGTTTCTGTTTTGTTTAATTAGACCTGAGTGATGGTCCGGCATTGCCATCCAGATGGCCTTTGTGTCTCATTTTTTTGTACAGTGGCCAGAGTTGAGGATTGCGACGAGCGTGCTTTTTTTGCTTGATCCCTTCTCATCATCAGAGACCTAACACCTGCATGCAGCCATGGAGCCATGGAGTATATTTACTTGTCCTTTTTCGTTTTCAAATTGGAGTATGTAGGCTGGGAACAGTTACTTGCCCTGATCTTAAAAGTCTTTAGGATGACGTACTGAATGTACACGTTCACTCGATTTCACTCTAAGTAAATTCTAATTCCATATCAAGCAAATCGAGCTTTTTTTATGAATAGAGAAAGTTTTGTTGAACAGCTTTCAGAAATAAATTGCTTGTTTGTTGTTGTTATTTTTGGTCGTTGTTTTACAACTTGCCGCAGACCGACAATGTGTAAAAATACACTGTTGTGGAGAAATACATCCGAATAAAGTATTCAAGAATTCAGGAGAAACAATAAATAGTTTATTCGAATACTGCATAGGGATCAGGAATTCTCGTCAACTACGGAATGCTGCAGAACGGAGAGTTATGAAATCAAAAAATTCCTTTCAGGCCAAAAAATGCGGATAGCAATACTCGCTGGCAAGAGCAATAAGAATCATGACTATTTACATTGAATATTAAGCCAAGACATTTAGTCACACAAAAGCTCACGAGCACAGCTTTGAATGATAGTGGCAGAGAAATACCCTCTTGTTTCAAGTTGCCCTAGTTTTTTCTAGCCGTGTCCCCCCCCCCCTACTAAGTTCGTATTGGTTTATTTCATGAAATTGTTGATGAAATGGATAAATTGATCTTTTTCCTTTCAGTTCACAAAACACAGCGAGTTTCAGAGCATGCAGTGGCCTTCTTTCAGCCGTCACAGATTATCAATATACATTGAGATCTTGGAAGAAAGATGTTTACGAATTATTTCTTGACAACGATTTCTTCAAGTTAGATCTCATTTCCCTGCAATATTGGCGTTCGATTATCGATCGTTTGATGACATATGACAATGCAACGTTTAAAGACCTGATGACACGCATCAACCTAACCCAAAGTGGTGCCATTAATATCTTTGCAAATCGGGAGCAAGAAATGGAGCTGCGTGCAAATCTTCTCAAAAGATTGACTTTTGTCATTTTTTGTGGTGAAGTTGATCAGTATCATAGTTATATGCCTGACATACAAGAGAGGCTGGTTGATAGTCTCAGGCAGATGCAGGTACGTCAAAGTGAGGCTTATGGCAAGGTATTTGTAGCTATGCTGTAAAGAACAGAGATCTGTCGTCATTTTTAATTCACAGGGTGTCTCAAAATATTGTTCGACGTTTGACGAAATTCTAAAAAATAATGATACACTGAATGGACACTTGGTCAAGTAACCCTTTTCCTGAGATTTTAAATAAGTTTTGACACAAGAATCTTGCAAATCTGCTAAAACTTCATGAAGTCACAAGCTTCTGAAGTACAAGTTTGTGCGAAAGCAGAAACCAGAGGCCTCAAATGGCATGTTATGCAAAAATCTCATAGGTCATCATTTCTGTTATTTCTCAATTGTGTCAGGGCGAACCAATTGCGATTTGAACAGGTTTTCGATAACGTAACTTCAAAGCATATGGATGCTTTGAGGAAACAGATTCAGTCTTTCGTCGATTATGTTTGGAGCCACTGTTTTTGGACATATGTAATGTTAAGCAAATTTTGACAATGATTGCAAGGATTGAATTACTTTGTAAGTCCTAATTGGTTTGCTCTGATATCAACGAGAGGTGTGAAACTCGGTCTTCGAGCCGTTTGAATTACAAGTAATCTCTGGGCCTCTGCTTTCAGCTATCGCATACTTTTTATCTTTGAAAGCTCGCAACTCAGTAAATTTTCAGCCAATTTGCAAGATTCTGGTCTCTGAAATAATTTCATAATCTTAGGAACAGGGTTTTCTGCCCATGAGCCTGTTCATGTTGTCGTTATTTTTCAATATTTAATCAAACGTCGAGCAGTTTTTTTGAGGCACCCCTATATAGGTCTGATTGATGGCCGTGAGAGCTGCTATCAAAAATTTGAAAATCTCTCAAAAAAGAGGGGTATCGCCCTGGTTGAAGATAAACGCGTTTTGACCGATTTTAGCTGTCTTGCCTTTGTTGCTGAACAACAGGAGTTTGGGCCTAGTTAAAACCAAAAGGCGTGCGATAATATTTTGGTGACTCCATTTGCTAAATTTTTTCTTGTTTGTGTTTCTTAAAATTCCGACCACAAACAGAGGGAAAAGTGCACGAAGAAGCTCATCTGAGATGCAACTGTAAGTATCCGCCATTTTTCTTTCACATCTTGTTGCACAATTTTCTTTTTGCTTGGTTTCTCGACGTAGTTGAGGCTTTCACAACAAAAAATGGCCTCTCGCCAAGCTCCGCTTGTCGAAAATAAGTACTTCATGCAACTTCGGAGATATGACATCCGCTTCCGCCACGACGGGCTTCTTTTTGCACGCCGTCTGATTGACCTGAAGTCGCACTGGCTGAGGGTACTGTGGCATCTTCCGGTTCTTGAACGATATCTGCACTGTCAACGCATGACAGGCGACTACAATTTGCTTTAAAGGGACACATTACGGTGCAAAAACACATTTATTCTCTCAGTGGACTGCAAGGAGAAATATTGTTTTCAATCATAAATTGATTTAAGCATCTTTCAGTTCACCGAAGGAGGAAAAATTGATATCAGCATGCTTGAAAAGTCTTTGAACGAATGCGGCAACAAAGGTCAGTGTTTAGGATAAAGAAACACAGCAAACACAATCAGAAAACACTTTAAAACAACAAAAGTTCCTCAATCGTTGATATGCTGCTAATTTTTGCATCATCAAGTTTATCTTAAATTTACCTGAAACCATGTGAGAGTTTGGATACCCTCAACCAGGGTGACGTTGGTAATTTAGGCCTCCTGAACCACAATGTTCTCGAGAAGCTTGCTCTCAAAGACAGCATCACCAATGACAAACATATTTTATATCAACAATAGTGAAGAGTTTACGAAGGTGTTCATGGTAAATTTTGTTCTAAAGATTTTTTGCTCGGCAGGAATATTCGCCCAACGTAAAATACCCTCAATCAGGGCGATGCCAGCATAGGTTTCAAATCTTTGAAAAGCTGGGTGTAAAATTCAATGACCTATTTCTTTGAACTGAACGGCTTCAAAGAAACTTGAGCTATTTTACAGTAAATCTGCCATTGGACTTTTCTGAAATCTTCAATATTTTCAGAATTACAGTGTTTTTCTCCTTTGTTAAGAATTCAAGAAAATTTTCGAAAAAAACTTTAAACTATCGTAATTTCTAAACCCCTTGACGAAAGATCAAATAATTTTGAAGAAAACCATAGTTTTTGGATGCCTACAATATGGTATCAAGCAAGACTTTTTCACTCTTCTGGTTTGCGATTTAGAAATTTGATGACGTCACATCATAAAATGAGCTGAAATACAAAATAGGCTGTAATTTCGACAAATCATTAAGATTTCTGAAAAGTCCAACGGTAGAATCGTAGAAAAGTGGCTAAAGTTTCCTTCAAGCCATTCAGATCAAAGAAATACACCCGCCTTTTACAGAATTTTACACCCGCCTTTTCCGTAGATTTAAAGATTTGGAACCTATGCTGGCGATGCCCCTCTATATTGACTTGTGTAGGATACCGAAAAGTACATTCTTACCCGTAAGACATTCAAGAGACTTAAATAGTGCCACAGTCTGTTTTACGTTACTTGTTATTGCAATTTGGAAATGGACAAGACAATAAGAGCTGGACAGACCGCGTTAAGGTCTCATATTGATCTTGTTTGATGACGTCATATTTTTTCTAGGCACCAGTCCTTTACGAGCAAGTCTTCTTCTGCTTTCGTGTCCTGATTATGAGAATGTCATCCCATCATCTGACGTCACTATGGCCACCAATCGTTACTGAGTTGATACTGGTCTTTCTGCAAATGGAAAGAGAATTATTATCGAATGAAGGACAGCAAGGAAAGAGTGGTATCATGGAAACACTCGAATCGTTCTTCGCGTTGAATGGTGTCTACAAGAGCAAAGGAAAATGGTTAGGTTTGTATTTGGAGACAAGCAAACTTCTTGATTTATCATTTTCACTCCAAAGTGATGATGTACCTCACTTTCAGTTGTACCGATGGGCCTTTGTTGATACTCCTGGTGTTGAATACGAGGCTAGGCTTCTTGACAACATGGATGAAGATAAAACAAACAGGAAGCAAGGCTTATCTTATCAAGGTACCGTTTGTGGCAAAAGTCAATATGTTGGAAAAGGTGAGAAACAAGCAGTAGCGAAACAAGACAAAGTGAACACAGATAACGTCTCTAAGCTTAGTGTTATGAATGCACCATTGTCATCAAAACTGAGAAAAAGTGACAAAAAAGGCAGTAAAAAGAAAAGTAACCCAGAACAAGACAAAGACAAATTTCAAAGAACAAACTTTGCACCATATTTATCAAAAGTGACAAAATTGTTGTTGAATAAAGTCCATGATGCAGAGCAAAAACCATTGACAGTGGAGCATCCTTTGGAAATGAAACGAATAACATCTGTCTTTGAGCTTTTGCCTTTCTTTATATCCGTAACAGGTACGCAGGGCTACAATGGAGAACAAAAGATTACGCCATTGTCATCAGTTCACTTGGAGGAACTTATAGAAAAGGATTTCCAAGATATATTGCCAGCAAAGTAGTTTGCTGAAATAACTGAAAGAGTTGATAGTTTGAGCAATATTGAATTGCATTATTGAATACTAAATAAACATAGCATTGAATTATAGTTGTGGAGTATTTAAAGAACTTGTTTATTGAATTGAATTGTGTGCATTTTGTTTAATCAATTTACTCAATAAATTTATTGCAAGAAAGCTTTTGAATGATGAGTGTTTTTCAGATATTTATTAAGGACAGTCAGCCACGAATGAATCAGAGTGGCTGTTAAGGATAATACCAAGAGTAGGAGCATTGCTTGGCACGTGGTCTTTCTCACTTTCTACGGCCATGATAAGAATTAGCCCTCTTTTATTCTCAATACACATATTTACAAAAACATCCATAGTGCTGAGCTCTGACTGTCTTCTAGTTGCAGCCAATTATATAAGAGGCAGACTGCCTTAAATGTAAGCATGGACCTCAAATCTTTAAAATTGTGCTGTATAATTTCATTACCACTTTCGTTGAATGAATAGTTGCAATTGGATTCAACTGAATCGTTGTAAGTAACTCAGCAGTGGTTCTAACATGGAAGTTTGTTAAGATCTTGATGATGAAAATGCCGATTTTCAGATTCTCGGATATCTCAACAGCCCAAATTTTGAGAAACACAAAGATGCCATCTTTGGAAGTAATAGAAATGTTGAAATGGGAGAAATCTTGCTTAAAAGAACGGAACTAACAATTTTTCACACAAAGGGTTTCTTTGTGGTTTAAATGCTAATGCTACTTTTTTGACCTATTAAGCCGCTCGCGTGCATGAAAACAGACATGAAACCACATTATGTATACTATGTATACCAATTCTTTTGTTTAAATGTGTAAATTGCTTTTTAAGCCTTAATTGCTTGGACCGGATTATTCTTGTGGCTTCTTTCTTTTCAATATCTACATATAATTGCTATCAGTAAAAGTCCATTTTCCAAGGATCCAAAACTCCACTGGGTACAGGTACGAAGAAGTTATTCTTTACACTTTGAACCGATCGAATGGCTCAAAAATTTGCACACGGCCAGGGCAGACTTGGAGATGGAAAATTGTGTCCCAAAATCTTCGCATGTTCTCTAATCCGTCTTTTATAGCTGAACATAGTTGTGAGAGAGCATAAAAATCATTTGCCAATTTTTGACAGCAGGTAGTTTCAAAGGGAGAAGGAAGTTGAAAGATCTCAGACACACATAGGATCTGCACTTCCAGATGATGTAAGTCAGGTTCTGTCACCTCAAACGCAAGGATACAAGATCGCTTTTGAAGATGGTACACTCTTTTAAGAAATCTGGAAAGCCTGGAAAATAGCATTTTAAAATATTTGCCAGTTATTTTGGTATCGTTAGAATCTCCACATTCTCGTGAATCAAATGTTGCATAGTTTAACTAGATTCCATTGTTAGTTTGGCTTTCAGGGAGAGAAAAACACATCTCATGTTACAACCGTAACGTTAATTGTCAATAGCAGGATCAATGCGAAATTCATATGATAGAAACCATTCAACTCAATGATTAAATCAAAATCAGAATTTAAACGAACATTCAAAGTTCCGATGCTGCATTTGATCCTATAATAGGATGTTGCATTTTGTACTGTCGCAGTTATGGAAAGTGAGTGATGGAAAGTGAGTGAAATTTTGTGATACCTTGCAGTTAGAAACATTCGTATTAATGCTCTGCACTTGTTTAGTTAATTAGTTAACTGAAAGATGCTTTCGGTTGTATTTACATCTTGCTCGGGGTCTCGTGGACTTGATTAAATGAGCCTAATTTTTGGAGCTTCCTGTGCATGTCTAATATTGATGAACATAGTTAAACAAATTTCCCAAACAATTTATTCCGATTGATTAAGGGATGAGGTAGTTACTGTTGTTCTTTATCTTGTCATATCTAGTCACCGCCGTGTCATCCTTCATAAAGCTACAACTATTCAATAGAGAACAATATGGCGTTGTCAAATTTAATGAGTGCTGTACATGATATCGAACAAAGGACAGTCAATCGACTGAGGAAGGCGAGAGCTTTCTGTTGAAATCAAGAAACATTGCGTAGGCGACGTTTTACCGAAATTTTTTTCATTTCACATCAAAACTTTCGGAGATCTTTTGCTACGTAGGTAAGGATCTTGCTGACAAAATAGATCCAGCCCCAAGTCCCCTTCTTGCTGGTGACTATGAAATTAACAAACACAAGGCAACATTTCGCTTTAGGACTATTGAATTGCAGGAGATCAGGGATGCATTTGCCACCGTTAAGACTGCAAAGAGCTTTGGGACTGACAACATCTCTAGCTACTTTCTGAAACTTGCGCTGCCCTTTATTGAAAATTTGCTTGCTTTCTTGTTTAATACATACATTGAAAAAGTTGTTTTCCTGACTCAAGGAAAGTTGCTAGAGTCACTCCTGTTTTCAAAGATGGTGATAAGACTGACTAGTCTAAAGCCTGGTTTTCATTAAATCGTAGTTCGTCGCCGATAGTCGGCGATCCATCGCCGATGAATTACGATTTATGAAAACCTAGGCATTGGGAGCATCGGAGATCATCGGCGACCATCGCCGATAAGGTTTCAAAATCAAAAAATTTTGTTTTCCACAGCACATCAGCGATCATCGCCGATGTTGCAAGTCAACAATTTCATATGAAAACAGAACATCGGCAATCATCGGCGATGGGATCGCCGATAATCGCCGATGAATTACGATTTAATGAAAACCAGCCTTATCTATCGACCAATATCAGTCTTGCCTGTCATCTCAAGGCTCTTTGAAAAGTTAGTAACGAAACGGCTGTACCAGTATATGAATGATAACGGGCATTTTTCATCTGGCCAATCCTACTTTTTGCGCCTTCATTCTACAGTAACATGCTTACTTAAAAATACTGACGACTGGTACAATGGAATGGATCTTGGTAGGCTTGTGAGTCTAGTGTTCATTGACATTAAAAAGGCGTTTGACACTGTAGATCATAGAATTGTAGATCATCTCTGCACTGTAGATCATCTCTGCAAAAAGCTTGAGCGCTACGGTTTACAGCAACGTTAACTATCTTGGTTTGAATCCTACCTTTCCAATCGGAAACAGTTTTGTAGGGTTAATGGTGTAGACTCAAGAATAGGGGACATGGAAGTTGGTGTTCCACAAGGTTCCTGTCTTGGCCCTCTTCTATTCCTCATCTATATCAACGATCTCCCACAGCCTGTCCGAGATTCTACCGTGTAAATGTATGCTGATGACGCCAGTTTGCCCTACCAGTCTCACGATTTGACTCGGCTAAGTGCGGCTATGAATTGACCTTGGAAAACTGGACACGTGGCTACAAGGCAAAAAGCTTTCCTCGAATGTTGCAAAAACTCATTGTATGCTTATTTCTACCAAGCAGCAGCACAACATTCTCAAAAGTCAAAATACTCAGAATTTCAGCTTGAGTAGCTAATTAAATCGTATACGAGAGTTGCAGTGACTCACACTGATGACGGTGATCCCACAGTTAGTAAAACACTTATAGACCACTTCTCTACCAATAAGCCGAATTACATTCTTAATGTAGATATTATAGAAACTGGAATGGTTGACCACTACATGATTTATGGTATGAGGAAGGTAAACGCATCGAGGCGCAATTCCTTCAAAAAGCAAAGGCTGGCTGAAACTCGTAGCTCAAAAAGGTATAATAAAGCCTTGTTTCAGCAAGTTCTTAGCCTGCGTGCAGACTTTGGTTACTGGGGAGGAGAGAAAAGAAAGAAACTACAAAGTCTGCGCAACGGCGTGAGTTTTCTTGTTTTGAAATTTTCAATCTGATTGCGCAAGCGAGAAGCCTTTTTGTTTTCTCTTGTTATGAAAGCCAATCAATATCGAGTCCTCAAAACCCCGGACCCAATAGATTTAGCGGATTACAATCGATATTGTCTGTTTTAAAAGCGAGACAAAGGGTTGATTGTAGTCAAAGTGCTCAGTCGTTGAACAAATTAGCGAATTATGAAGGGGAGCTGAGATGATCGTCGTGTAAATATGTGAATGAAAGAGGAAGAATTGCAATATTCAGAGAAGCCTGGATCTCGTCCAGCTCATTTTCAACATAAACAGGATCCTTGTTGAGCACAATACTGTCATGAAGAAATTTTTCAAGGAAACCTGCATGTACTGCAGAGCTCCGACCGGTTTTTCTTGGTGTTGAGCAAGAAACAGGTCCTGACAAGGTTTGTTCTGATCGAATTCTTTGCAGCAACTCAACTGTTTTCTACTGAATTTGCAGAGTCTACCCTCGTTTTGACAGCTAATGAGCCTTGGTTTTTCCTGTTGCCTGTTTGACAAGTCATTGTTCTCGCTGTGCAATGAATCGAGTAACTTTCTTCTCTTCTTGGACAAATTAATGTAACAACGAAAACAAACCTTTATAACGATTTTACAACTGGATGAACCAACATCGACGAGATTCTTATCAGTCTCGTTTTTGTTGAAAGTTTCTTTGGCGACGCTCTCTCTCAAAATTACGCAATATTGTGGCAAATATGACATGGCGGTCATGTGATCTAAAACAAGAAAACAAGCGCCGTTGCGCAGACTTTGTAGTTTCGTTCTTTTTACTCCTCCCCAGTAACCAAAGTCTGCACGCAGGCTACAAGATCTGCAAGAAATTGATTGGGATTGTATTCTTGCACCCCTAGCCGATGAACCAAGTAAGATGGTAACAACATTCCAAGAGATCTTTGAATCACTTTTGAATGTGCATGCACCCCTTAAGGTCAAAAAGCTACGGAATAAATTTGCCCCCTGGCTCACTTCCTCGGTCAGAGACCTTATGACTAAAAGGAACAGGATGAAGAAGGCAGCTGAAAAAAATCCTCACCTTTGGCCAAATTATAAAGGGCTACGTAATCAATGCACTTCTGCGATACGAAAAGCAATTCAGGATTATTATCATGGATTAACTGAAGAAACCAAAGATGACCCTAAGAAAATGTGGAAAACCATTAACAGAGTGTTGAATAGGGACTCGGCCGGTAAATCTATTTCCAGTCTAAATGTAAATAGTAAAGTAGTGACTGGAGAGGATGAACTCGCTGAGGCTTTGAATCAGCATTTTGTTTCTGTTGACCCAAAGCTTACAGACAAAATCAAGACGACACCAAGTGACAACCCACTTAAACACATCAAAGCGAATGATTCAGCTACCTTGATCTTAAAGCCAGTAACTAACTCCCAGGTCCTGAAGAGCTTAAAACAACTCAAAAATGGCAAAGCATGTGGGCCTGATGAAATACCTACAACCTTGGTAAAAGATGCAGCTAATTTCATTTCATACCCATTGACTCTTATTTACAATTCGTCAATAAAAAATGGAATATTCCCCGATCTTTGGAAAATAGCTAGGGTTGCTGCAATATTCAAGTCCGGGAAAAGATGCGATAGCAATAACTACAGACCAATCTCAGTGCTTTCAATTTTCTTAAGAGTATTGGAAAAAATTGTGCATGATCAGTTACACGAGTTTCTCAAAGCAAATGGTATCTTAACTAATAACCAATATGCATTTCGGAAACTCTATTCCACGATTATGTCCTTGATAAATAGTACTGAGCATTGGCATGAAAATGCTGATAATCGGAAGCTGAACATGACAGTATTTCTAGACCTGAAAAAAGCCTTTGATACGGTAGATCACAAAATATTGATAGATAAACTGTTCAAATATGGTATCAAAGGAAAAGAAAGAGAATGGTTCAAGTCATACTTAAGTGGACGAAAGCAGTTTTGTTCTGTAAACGGTCAAAGGTCACAGACCGAGGGAGTTCTGTGTGGCATTCCTCAGGGGTCATGCTTAGGTCCCCTCCTTTTCATTGTGTACCTCAATGACTTTGAGGGTTTCTTGGACTTCTCCAAAGCAAACATGTATGCCGATTGTATATCACGCTCTCTTTGAGAGTCACCTACGCTACGGAAACGTAGTGTGGGGTAGCATCTCTTCATCCGAACTTCAAGCACTTCAACGTCTCCAAAACAGAGCCCTATCAATTATAGGGCTTGGAAGATTTAAGGACCCATGGCCTAAAAAATTGCTAAGCGTTGTGAATCTTGTTCGTTTTGATCGCTGTGTTATGGTATATAAGATTGTAAACAAACAATACCCTGAAAGCTTATGGAATATGTTCCAACAGAGATGTACTATATCAAATTATAATACGAGGAATTATAGAGATCTCCATATTCCCAAGCTAAACCTTGAATTAACCAAGAAAAGATTTCATTACTCGGGCATTAAGGCTTGGAATGATATTCCAGTTAATATCAGAGAACTGCCATCATTGCGCCTGTTTAAAACACGTCTAAAAAAGCATCTGATGAGCCTTGATAATTAATTCCAGCCCCCTCAAGAACGACTCCCTGGAATATCAGTTTATTTGATTGTTATATTAAGTTCTTTTTGTAAGATTTTTAACGCTTGTACTGAAGGGATATCGTTGTAGAGAATTAAAAAAAATAAAGACTTGCTTCTGAAAATTCGCAAGAATGGGCTTGAAGTAGTAAAAAAAAAAACAAAATACCTTTATTTGCAAGTCGCCTGCTCCTTGGATTGGAAAGAACAAGTCAAGGCAGTCTCTAGCAAGGTCTTGAGGGCAGTTGGCTTTTTAAAGGTTGCTCTCCATATCCAGCGTTTTGAGAACGCAGGCGCTTCGACCAAGTATGATTCCTTTAGTAGCGATCGCAAACATCAGCAATGGGAGTTGAACTTGTTCCTACTCCAAAAGAGCCCAAAGCTTGGTCGCTTGCGATCACATTGATCGCTGAATTTTATCCACTTCGCATGCTTTTTCTCCGGTAGAAGACAGGGTGTCTACCGGAGGGAGACAGGCAGTCCACTAGAGGGAGACAGGCAGTCTACAAGAGGGAGATGGGCAGTCTACCAGAGGGAGACAGGCAGTCTACATGAGCGAGACATGCAGTCTAGCAGAGGGAGACGGGCAGTCTACTAGAGGGAGACATACAGCCTACCAGAGGAAGACAGTTTGTCTACAAGAGAGAGACAGGCAGTCTACCAGAGAGAGAAAGGGTGTCTACCAGAGAGAGAAAGACAGTCAGGGAAGACAGGTTGTCTACCATAAGGGGACACTCTTTCTACCAGAGGGAGACAGGGTGTCTCCCAGAGGGAGACAAAAGGTGTCTACCAAAGGGAGACAGAGTGTCTCCCAGAGGGAGACAAGCTGTCTACCGAAGGGAGACAGGGTGTTCCCAGAGGGAGGCAGGGTGTCTCCCAGAAGGAGACAAGCTGTCTACCGGAGGGAGGCGGAGTGTCTCCCAGAGGGAGACAAGCTGTCTACCGGAGGGAGAAAGGCTGTTTCCCAGAAGAAGACAGGGTGTCTCCCAGAGGGAGACAAGCTGTCAACCGAAGGGAGACAGGGTGTCTCCCAGAGGGAGACAAGCTGTCTGCCGGCGGGAGACATGGTGTCTCCCAGAGAGAGAAGGGTGTCTCCCAGAGGGAGACAAGATGTCTACTGGAGGGAAACAGGGCGTCTCCCAGAGGGAGACAAGCTGTCTGCCGCAGGGAGACAAGGTTTCTCCCAGAGGGAGAAGTGTGTCTCCCAGAGGGAGACAAGCTGTCTATCGGAGGGAGACAGGCTGTCTCCCAGAGGAAGACAAGCTGTCTACCGGAAGGAGACAAGCTTAAGGTGTCTCCCAGAGGGAGACAAGCTGTCTACCGGAAGGAGACAGGCTGTCTCCCAGAGGGAGACGAGCTGTTTACCGGAGGGAGACAGAGTGTCTCCCAGAGGGAGAGAGGTTGTCAACTGGAGGGAGACATGGTGTCTCCAAGAGGGAGACAAGCCGGCTACCAGAGGGAGACAATGTGTCTCCCAGAGGGAGACAGGATGTCTCCCAGAGGTAGACAAGTTGTCTACTGGAGGGAGACAGGGTGTCTACCGGAGGGAGACCAGGTGTCTCCCACCGGGAAACAGGATGTCTACCGGAGGTAGACAGGGTGTCTCCCAGAGGGAGACAAGCTGGTTACCTGAGGGAGACAGAGTGTCACCTAGAGGGAGAAAAGCTGTCTACCAGAGGGAGACAGGTTGTCTCCCAGAGGTAGACAATTTGTCTACTAGAGGGAGACATGGTGTCTCCCAGAGGGAGACAAGATGTCTACTGGAGGGAAACAGGGCGTCTCCCAGAGGGAGACAAGCTGTCTGCCGCAGGGAGACAAGGTTTCTCCCAGAGGGAGAAGTGTGTCTCCCAGAGGGAGACAAGCTGTCTATCGGAGGGAGACAGGCTGTCTCCCAGAGGAAGACAAGCTGTCTACCGGAAGGAGACAAGCTTAAGGTGTCTCCCAGAGGGAGACAAGCTGTCTACCGGAAGGAGACAGGCTGTCTCCCAGAGGGAGACGAGCTGTTTACCGGAGGGAGACAGAGTGTCTCCCAGAGGGAGAGAGGTTGTCAACTGGAGGGAGACATGGTGTCTCCAAGAGGGAGATAAGCCGGCTACCAGAGGGAGACAATGTGTCTCCCAGAGGGAGACAGGATGTCTCCCAGAGGTAGACAAGTTGTCTACTGGAGGGAGACAGGGTGTCTACCGGAGGGAGACCAGGTGTCTCCCACCGGGAAACAGGATGTCTACCGGAGGTAGACAGGGTGTCTCCCAGAGGGAGACAAGCTGGTTACCTGAGGGAGACAGAGTGTCACCTAGAGGGAGAAAAGCTGTCTACCAGAGGGAGACAGGTTGTCTCCCAGAGGTAGACAATTTGTCTACTAGAGGGAGACATGGTGTCTCCCAGAGGGAGACAGGGTGTCTACCGGAGGGAGACAGGGTGTCTCCCAGAGGGAGACAAGCTGGCTACCAGAGGGAGACAGAGTGTCTCCCAGAGGGAGACAAGCTGTGTACCAGAGGGAGAAAGGATGTCTCCCAGAGGTAGAAGAGCTGTCTACCGGAGGGAGACAGGCTGTCTCCCAGAGGGAGACAAGCTGTCTACCAGAAGGAGACAAGCTTAGGGTGTCTCCCAGTGGGAGACAAGCTGTCTACTGGAGGGAGACAGGCTGTCTCCCAGGGAGAGACGAGCTGTTTACTGGAGGGAGCCCGGGTGTCTCCCAGAGGGAGACAGGGTATCAACCGGAGGGAGACATGGTGTCTCCCAGAGGGAGGCAGGTTGTCTCCCAGAGTTAGACAAGTTGTCTACCAGAGAGAGCAAGGGTGTCTCCCAGAGGGAGAAAGGTTGTCTCCCAGAGGGAGAGAAGCTTTCTACCAGAGGGAGACAGGCTGTCTCCCAGAGGGAGACGAGCTGTTTACCGGAGGGAGACAGAGTGTCTCCCAGAGGGAGAGAGGTTGTCAACTGGAGGGAGACATGGTGTCTCCAAGAGGGAGACAAGCCGGCTACCAGAGGGAGACAATGTGTCTCCCAGAGGGAGACAGGATGTCTCCCAGAGGTAGACAAGTTGTCTACTGGAGGGAGACAGGGTGTCTACCGGAGGGAGACCAGGTGTCTCCCACCGGGAAACAGGATGTCTACCGGAGGTAGACAGGGTGTCTCCCAGAGGGAGACAAGCTGGTTACCTGAGGGAGACAGAGTGTCACCTAGAGGGAGAAAAGCTGTCTACCAGAGGGAGACAGGTTGTCTCCCAGAGGTAGACAATTTGTCTACTAGAGGGAGACATGGTGTCTCCCAGAGGGAGACAAGATGTCTACTGGAGGGAAACAGGGCGTCTCCCAGAGGGAGACAAGCTGTCTGCCGCAGGGAGACAAGGTTTCTCCCAGAGGGAGAAGTGTGTCTCCCAGAGGGAGACAAGCTGTCTATCGGAGGGAGACAGGCTGTCTCCCAGAGGAAGACAAGCTGTCTACCGGAAGGAGACAAGCTTAAGGTGTCTCCCAGAGGGAGACAAGCTGTCTACCGGAAGGAGACAGGCTGTCTCCCAGAGGGAGACGAGCTGTTTACCGGAGGGAGACAGAGTGTCTCCCAGAGGGAGAGAGGTTGTCAACTGGAGGGAGACATGGTGTCTCCAAGAGGGAGACAAGCCGGCTACCAGAGGGAGACAATGTGTCTCCCAGAGGGAGACAGGATGTCTCCCAGAGGTAGACAAGTTGTCTACTGGAGGGAGACAGGGTGTCTACCGGAGGGAGACCAGGTGTCTCCCACCGGGAAACAGGATGTCTACCGGAGGTAGACAGGGTGTCTCCCAGAGGGAGACAAGCTGGTTACCTGAGGGAGACAGAGTGTCACCTAGAGGGAGAAAAGCTGTCTACCAGAGGGAGACAGGTTGTCTCCCAGAGGTAGACAATTTGTCTACTAGAGGGAGACATGGTGTCTCCCAGAGGGAGACAGGGTGTCTACCGGAGGGAGACAGGGTGTCTCCCAGAGGGAGACAAGCTGGCTACCAGAGGGAGACAGAGTGTCTCCCAGAGGGAGACAAGCTGTGTACCAGAGGGAGAAAGGATGTCTCCCAGAGGTAGAAGAGCTGTCTACCGGAGGGAGACAGGCTGTCTCCCAGAGGGAGACAAGCTGTCTACCAGAAGGAGACAAGCTTAGGGTGTCTCCCAGTGGGAGACAAGCTGTCTACTGGAGGGAGACAGGCTGTCTCCCAGGGAGAGACGAGCTGTTTACTGGAGGGAGCCCGGGTGTCTCCCAGAGGGAGACAGGGTATCAACCGGAGGGAGACATGGTGTCTCCCAGAGGGAGGCAGGTTGTCTCCCAGAGTTAGACAAGTTGTCTACCAGAGAGAGCAAGGGTGTCTCCCAGAGGGAGAAAGGTTGTCTCCCAGAGGGAGAGAAGCTGTCTACCAGAGGGAGACAGGCTGTCTCCCACAGGGAGACAAGTTGTCTACTGGAGGAAGACAGGGTGTCTCCCAGAGGGAGAAAGGTGTCTCCAAGAGGAAGACAAGCTGTCTACCAGAGGAAGACAGGCTGTCGATCGGAGGGAGACAGGGTGTCTCCCAGAGGGAGAAGTGTGTCTCCCAGAGGGAGACAAGCTGTCTACCGGAGGGAGACAAGCTGTCTCTCAGAGGGAGACAAGCTGTCTACCGGAAGGAAGCAGGCTTAGGGTGTCTCACAGAGGGATACAATCTGTCTACCAGAAGGAGACAGGCCTTCTCCCAGAGGGATTCAAGCTGTTTACTGTAGGGAGACATGGTGTCTCCCAGAGGGAGACAGGGTGTCAACCGGAGGGAGAACAGGTGTCTCCAAGAGGGTTGCCGGGTTGTCAATTGGAGGGAGACATGGTGTCTCCAAGAGGGAGACAAGCTGTCTATCGGAGGGAGATAGGCTGTCTCCCAGAGGGAGACAAGCTGTCTACCGGAAGGAGACAACCTTAAGTTGTCTCCCAGAGGTAGACAAGCTGTCTACTGGAGGGAGACAGGGTGTCTACCGGAGGGAGAACAGGTGTCTCCCAGAGGGAGACAGGGTGTCTGCCGGAGGTAGACAGGGTGTCTCCCAGAGGGAGACAAGCTAGTTACCTGAGGGAGACAGAGTGTTTCCCGGAGGGAGACAGGCTGTCTACCAGAGGGAGACAAGCTGGTTACCTGAGGGAAACAGAGTGTTTCCCAGAGGGAGACAAGCTGTCTACCAGAGGGAGACAGTGTGTCTCCCAGAGGGAGACAGGTTGTCTCTCAGAGGTAGACAAGTTGTCTACTAGAGGGAGACATGGTGTCTACCTTGAGGGAGACAGGTTGTCTCCCAGAGAGTGATAAGCTGTTTACCGAAGGGAGACAGGGTGTCTCCCAGAGGGAGTCAGGGTGTCTACCGGAGGGAGGCAGGGTGTCTCTCAGAGGGAGACAAGCTTCCTACCAGAGGGAGACAGAGTGTCTCCCAGAGGGAGACAAGCTGTCAACCAGAGGGAGAAAGGCTGTCTCCCAGAGGTAGACAAGCTGTCTACCGGAGGGAGGCTGGGTTCTCAACCGGAGGGAGACATGGTGTCTCCAAGAGGGAGACAGGTTGTCTCCCAGAGGGAGACAAGCTGTCTACCGGAAGGAGACAGGCTGTTTCCCAGGGGGAGACGAGCTGTTTACTGGAGGGAGACCGGGTGTCTCCCAGAGGGAGACATGGTGTCAACCGGAGGGAGACATGGTTTCTCCCAGAGGAAGACAGGTTGTCTCCCAGAGTTAGACAAGTTGTCTACCGGAGGAAGACAGGTTGTCTCCCAGAGTTAGACAAGTTGTCTACCGGAGGGAGACAGGGTGTCTCCCAGAGGGAGAAAGGTTGTCTGTCAGAGGGAGAGAAGCTGTCTACCAGATGGAGACAGGCTGTCTCCCACAGGGAGACAAGTTGTCTACTGGAGGAGAACAGGGTGTCTCCCAGAGGGAAACAAGCTGTCTACCGAAGGGAGACAGGGTGTCTCCCAGAGGGAGTCATGGTGTATCCCCGAGGGAGACATGCTGTCTGCCGGAGGGAGACATGTTGTCTCCCAGAGAGAAGGGTGTCTCCCAGATCGAGACAGGTTGTCTGCCGGAGGGAGACAGGGTTTCTCCCAGCAAGAAGGTTTTCTCCAAGAGGAAGACAATGTGTCTACTGGAGGGAGACAGGCTGTCTCCCAGGTGGTGACGAGCTGTTTACCGCAAGGAGACCAAGTGTCTCCCAGAGGGAGGCTGGGTTTTCAAGCGGAGGGAGACATGGTGTCTCGAAGAGGGAGACAGGTTGTCTCCCAGAGGGAGACAAGCTGTCTACCGGAAGGAGACAGGCTGTCTCCAAGAAGGAGAAGAGCTGTTTAATGGAGGGAGAAATTGTCTCTCCCAGAGGGAGAGAGGTTGTCAACTGGAGGGAGACATGGTGTCTCCAAGAGGGAGACAAGCTGGCTACCAGAGGGAGACAGTGTGTCTCCTAGAGGGAGACAGGTTGTCTCCCAGAGGTAGGCAGGTAGTCTACTGGAGGGAGACAGGGTGTCTACCGGAGGGAGACAGGGTGTCCCTCAGAGGGAGACAGGGTGTCTACCGGAGGTAGACAGGGTGTCTCCCAGATGGAGACAAGCTGTCTACCGGAGGGAGACATTGTGTCCCCTAGAGGGAGACAGGGTGTCTAACGGAGGTAGACAGGGTGTCTCCCAGATGGAGACAAGCTGTCTACCGGAGGGAGACAGGCTGTCTTCCAGAGGGAGACAAGCTGTCTACCGGAAGGAGACAAGCTTAGGGTGTCTCCCAGAGGGAGACAGGTTGTCTCGCAGAGTTAGACAAGTTTTCTACCGGAGGGAGACAGGGTGTCTCCCAGAGGGAGAAAGGTTGTCTCCCAGAGGGAGAGAAGCTGTCTACCAGAGGGAGAAAGGCTGTCTCCCACTGGGAGACAAGTTGTCTACTGGAGGAGAACAGGGTGTCTCCCAGAGGGAGACAAGCTGTCTACCGAAGGGAGACAGGTTGTCTCCCAGAGGGAGACATGGTGTCTCCCAGAGGGAGACATGCTGTCTGCTGGAGGGAGACATGGTGTCTTTTAGAGAGAAGGGTGTCTCCCAGAGGGAGACAGGTTGTCTGCCGGAGGGAGACAGGGTTTCTCCCAGAGGGAGAAGGTTTTCTCCAAGAGGAAGACAAGGTGTCTACTGGAGGGAGACAGGCTGTCTCCCAGGTGGTGACGAGCTGTTTACCGCAGGGAGACCAAGTGTCTCCCAGAGGGAGGCTGGGTTTTCAACCGGAGGGAGACATGGTGTCTCGAAGAGGGAGACAGGTTGTCTCCCAGAGGGAGACAAGCTGTCTACCGGAAGGAGACAAGCTTAGGGTGTCTCCCAGAGGGAGACAGGTTGTCTCGCAGAGTTAGACAAGTTTTCTCCCGGAGGGAGACAGGGTGTCTCCCAGAGGGAGAAAGGTTGTCTCCCAGAGGGAGAGAAGCTGTCTTCCAGAGGGAGACAAGCTTTCTACCGGTAGGAGCCAAGCTTAGGGTGTCTCCCAGAGGGAGACAAGCTGTTTACTGGAGGGAAACAGGCTGTCTCCCAGGGAGAGACGAGCTGTTTACTGGAGGGAGACCGGGAGTCTCCCAGAGGGAGACAGGGTGTCAACCGGAGGGAGACATGGTGTCTCCCAGAGGGAGACAGGTTGTCTCCCAGAGTTAGACAAGTTGTCTATCGGAGGGAGAACGGGTGTCTCCCAGAGGGAGAAAGGTTGTCTCACAGAGGGAGAGAAGCTGTCTACCAGAGGGAGACAGGCTGTCTCCCACAGGGAGACAAGTTGTCTACTGGAGGAAGACAGGTTGTCTCCCAGAGGGAAAAAAGTTGCCTACCATAGGAAGACAGGCTGTCGATCGGAGGGAGACAGGTTGTCTCCCAGAGAGAAAAGTATGTCTCCCAGAGGGAGACAATCTGTCAACCGGAGAGACACAGGCTGTCTCTCAGAGGGAGACAAGCTGGCTACCAGAGGGAGACAGAGTGTCTCCCAGAGGGTGACAAGCTGTCTACCAGAGGGAGAAAGGCCGTCTCCCAGAGGTAGACAAGCTGTTTACCGGAGGGAGACCGGGTGTCTCCCAGAGGGAGACATGGTGTCTCCCAGAGGGAGACAGGTTGTCTCCCAGAGTTAGACAAGTTGTCTACCGGAGGGAGACAGGGTGTTTCCCAGAGGGAGATAGAATGTCTCCCAGAGGGAGAGAAGCTGTCTACCAGAGGGAGACAGGCTGTCTCCCACAGGGAGACAAGTTGTCTACTGGAGGAGAACAGAGTGTCTCCCAGAGGGAGACAAGCTGTCTACGAAAGGGAGACAGGGTGTCTCCCAGAGGGAGACATGGTGTCTCCCAGAGGAAGACATGCTGTCTGCCGGAGGGAGACATGGTGTCTCCATGAGGAAAGGGTGTCTCCCAGAGGGAGAGAGGTTGTCTTCCGGAGGGAGACAGGGTTTCTCCCAGAGGGAGAAGGTTTTCTCCAAGAGGAAGACAAGGTGTCTACTGTTGGGAGACATGCTGTCTCCCAGGTGGTGACAAACTGTTTACCGCAAGGAGACCAAGTGTTTCCCAGAGGGAGGCTTGGTTTTGAACCGGAGGGAGACATGGTGTCTCCATGAGGGAGACAGGTTGTCTCCCAGAGGGAGACAAGCTGTCTACCGGAAGGAGACAGGCTGTCTCCCAGAGGGAGACAGGTTATCTCCCAGAGTTAGACAAGTTTTCTTCCGGAGGGAGACAGGGTGTCTCCTAGAGGGAGATAAGCTGTCTACCGGAAGGAGACAAACTTAGGGTGTCTCCCAGAGGGAGACAATTTGTCTACAGGAAGGAGACAGGCTGTCTAACAGAGGGAGACGAGCTGTTTACAGGAGGGAGACAGGGTGTCTCCCAGAGGGAGACAGGGTGTTAACCGGAGGAAGACAGGGTGTCTCCCAGAGGGAGAAGGGTTTCTCCAAGAGGAAGACAAGGTGTCTACTGGAGGGAGACAGTCTGTTTCCCAGGGGGTGACGAGCTGTTTACCGGAGCTAGACCAGGTGTCTCCCAAAGGGAGTCAAGGTTGTCAAAGAAAGGGAGACATGGTGTCTCCAAGAGGGAGACAGTTTGTCTCCTAGAGGTAGACAAGTTGTCTACCGGAGGGAGACAGGGTGTCTCCCAGAGAGAGACAGGCTCTCTACTTGGTGGAAACAGGGTGTCTCCCAGAGGGAGACAGGGTTTCTCCCAGAGGGAGGCAGAGTGTCTCCCAGAGGAAGACAAGCTGTCTACCAGAGGGGGACAGGCTGCCTCAAACAGGGAGACAAATTGTTTACCGGAGGAAGACAGGGTGTCTACCCAAGGGAGACAGGGTGTCTACCGGAGGGAGACAAAGTTTCTCTAAGAGGGAGACAAGCTGTCAACCGGAGGGAGGCAGAGTGTCTCCCAGAGGGAGATAAGCTGTCTAGTGGATGGAAAAAGGGTGTCTCCCTTAGGGAGACAAGTTGTCTACCGGAGGAAGACAGGGTGTCTACCCAAGTGAGACAGGGTGTCTAGCAGAGGGAGACAGGGTGTCAACCGGAGGAAGACAGGGTGTCTCCCAGAGGGAGAAGGGTTTCTCCAAGAGGAAGACAAGGTATCTACTGGAGGGAGACAGTCTGTTTCCCAGGGGGTGACGAGTTGTTTACCGGAGGGAGACCAGGTGTCTCCCAAAGGGAGTCAAGGTTGTCTACCAGAGGGAGACAGGGTGTCTCCCAGAGAGAGACAGGTTGTCTACTTGGGGGAAACAGGGTCTCTCCAAGAGGAAGACAAGCTGTCTACCAGAGCGAGACAGGCTGTCTATCGAGGGGAGACAGGGTGTCTCCCAGAGGGAGACAGGGTGTCTCCCAGAGGGAGACGAGCTGTTTACTGGAGGGAGACAGGGTGTCTCCCAGAGGGAGACAGGGTGTCAACCGGAGGAAGACAGGGTGTCTCCCAGAGGGAGAAAAGCTGTCTACGAAAGGGAGACAGGGTGTCTCCCAGAGAGAGACATGGTGTCTCCCAGAGGGAGACAAGCTGTCTGCCGGAGGGAGATAGGGTGTCTCCCAGAGGGAGACAGGGTGTCTTCCAAAGGGAGACATTGGCTACCTGAGGGAGACAGTGTGTCTCCCAGAGGGAGACAAGCTGTCTATCGGTGGGAGGCAGATTGTCTCCCAGAGGGAGACAAGCTGTCTATCGGATGGAGAAGGGTGTCTCCCAGAGGAAGACAAGCTGTCTAACAGAGGGAGACAGGCTTTCTCCCACAGGGAGACAAGTTGTCTACCGTAGGAAGACAGGGTTTCGGCCAGAGGGAGACAATCTCTCTACCGAAGGGATACAGGGTGTTTCCCAGTGGAAGACAGGGTGTCTTCCAAAGTGAGACAAGCTGTCTGCCGGAGGGAGACAGGGTGTCTCCCAGTGGGAGAAGGATGTTTCCCAGAGGGAGACAATCTGTTTCCAAGGGGGAGACAGCGTGTCTCTCAGAGGGAGATAAGCTGTCTAGCGGAGGGAAAAAGGGTGTCTCCCAGAGGGAGACAAGCTGGCTACCAGATGCAGACAGTGTGTCTCCCAGATGGAGACAAGCTGTCTACCGTAGGGAGGCAGAGTGTCTCCCAGAGGAAGACAAGCTGTCCACCAGAGGGGGACAGGCTGTCTCAAACAAGGAGACAAATTGTTTACCGGAGGAAGACAGGGTGTCTACCCAAGGGAGACAGGGTGTCTACCGGAGGGAGATAGGTTGTCTAACGGAGGGAGACTGGGTGTCTCCCAGAGGAAGACATGGTGTCTCCCAGAGGGAGATAAGCTGTCTACCGGAGGGAGAAAGGCTGTCTCCCAGAGGAAGACAAGCTGTCTAATGGAGGGAGACAGGGTGTCTCCCACAGGGAGACAAGTTGTCTACCGGAGGAAGACGGGGTGTCTACCCAAGTGAGACAGGGTGTCTAGCAGAGGGAGACAGGGTGTCTACCGGAGGGACACAGGGTGTGTCCCAGAGGGAGAGATGGTGGCTACCAGAGGGAGACAGTGTGTCTCCCTCTGTGTGTCTCCCAGAGGGAGACAAGCTATCTGCCGGAGGAAGGGTGTCTGCCAGAAGGAGACAAGTTTTCTACCTGAGGGAGAAAGGCTGTCTCCAAAAGGAAGACAAGCTGTCTTCCGGTGGGAGACAGGGAGTCTCTCAGAGGGAGTGAGGGTGTCTCTCAGAGGGAGACAGGCTGTCTCCAAGAGGGTGACATGTTGTGTCCCAGAGAGAGACAAGCTGTCTACAGGAGGGAGACTGCTGTCTCCCAGAGGGAGAGAAGCTGTCTCCTGGAGGGAGACAGGCTGTCTCTCAGGGGGACACGAGCTGTTTACCGGATTGAGACAGGCTGTCTCCCACAGGGAGATAAGATGTCTACCGGAGGAAGACAGGGTGTCTACCCAAGGGAGACAGAGTGTCTAGCAGAGGGAGATAGGTTACCTACCGGAGGGAGACAGGGTGTCTCCTATTGGAAGACAGGGTGTGTACTAGAGGGAGACAGGCTGTCTCCCAGAGGGAGACAAGCTGTTTACGGGAGGAAGACAGGGTGTCTCCAAGAGGGAGACAGGGTGTCTACCGGAGGGAAACAGGGTGTCTCCCAGAGGAAGACAAGCTGGCTAGCGGTGGGAGACAGTGTGTTTCCCAGAGGATACAAGCTGTCTACAGGAGGGAGGCAGAGTGCCTGCCAGAGGGAGACAAGCTGTCTACCAGAGGGAGAAAGGCTGTCTCCGAGAGGAAGACAATCTGTCTACCGGAGGGAGACAAGCTTATGGTGTCTCCAAGAGGAAGACAAGCTGTCTACCGGAGGGAGACCTAGTGTCTACTGTAGGGAGACAAGCCTGCTACCAGAGGGAGATAGGGTGTCTACTGGAGGGAGACAAGCTTGCTACCAGAGGGAGACAATCTGTCTCCCAGAGGGAGAGAAGCTGTCTACAAGAGGGAGACAGGCTTTCTCCCACAGGGAGACAAGTTGTCTGCCGTAGGAAGACAGGGTTTCGCCCAGAGGGAGACAATCTGTCTACCGAAGGGATACAGGGTGTCTCCCAGAGGAAGACAGGGTGTCTTCCAGAGGGAGATAAGCTGTCTACCGGAGGGAGAAAGGCTGTCTCCCAGAGGAAGACAAGCTGTCTACCGGAGGGAAACAAGCTTATGGTGTCTGCCAGAGGAAGACAAGCTGTCTACCGGAGGGAGACCTGGTGTCTACTGGAGGGAGACAAGCTTGCTACCAGAGGGAGATAGGGTGTGTACTGGAGGGAGACAAGCTTGCTACCAGAGGGAGACAGTCTGTCTCCCAGAGGGAGATAAGCTGTCTAACAGAGGGAGGCAGAGTGTCTGCCAGAGGGAGACAAGCTGTCTACCGGAGGTAGAAAGGCTGTCTCCCACAGGAAGAAAAACTGTCTAACAGAAGGTGACAAGCTTAAGGTGTCTCCCAGAGGGAGACAAGGTGTCTACCGGAGGGAGACAGGGTGACTCCCAGAGGGAGACAGGTTGTCTCCCAGAGGGAGACAAGCTTGCTACCAGAGGGAGACAGTGTGTCTGCCAGAGGGAGACAAGCTGTCTACCGGAGGGAGAAAGGCTGTCTTCAGAGGTAAACAAGCTGTCTACCGATGGGAGAAAGGGTGTCTCACACAGGTTGGGTCCCAGAGGGAGACAAGCTGTCTTCCGTAGGGAGACAGGCTGTCTCCCAGATGGAAGCAAGCTGTCTACTGGAGGGAGACAGGATGTCTCCTAGGGGGAGACGAGCTGTTTACCGGAGGGAGACCGGGTGTCTCAAAGAGGGAGATGAGGTGTCAGCCGGAGGGAGACATGGTGTCTCCCAGAGGGAGACATGCTGTCTCCAACAGGGAGACAAGTTGTCTACCGGAGGAAGACAGGGTGTCTCCCAGAGGGAGACAAGCAGTCTACCGAAGGGAGACAGGGTGTCTCCCAGAAGAAGGTTGGGTGTCTCCCAGACGGACACAGGGTGTCTCGCAGAAGGACACAAGCTGTTTGCCGGAGGGAGACATGGTGTCTCCAAGAGAGAGAAGGGTGTCTCTCAAAGGGAGACAAGATGTCTATTGGAGGAAAACAGGGGTCTCCCAGAGGGGAGACAAGTTGTCTACCGTAGGAAAACAGGGTGTCTACCCAAGGGAGACAGGGTGTCTTGCAGAGGGAGATAGGTTGTCTACCGGAGGGAGACAGGGTGTCTCCCAGAGGAAGACAGGATGTTTCCAAGAGGGAGACAGTTTGTTTACTGGAGGAGACCAGCTGTCTCCAAGAGGGAGACAAGCTGTTTACTGGAGGGAGACAGGGTGTCTTCCAGAGAAGGAAAGGGTGTCTACTGGAGGGAGAAAGGGTGTCTCCCAGAGGGAGACAAGCTGTGTACCGGAGGGAGACAGGCTGTCTCCAAGAGAGAGAAGGGTGTCTCTCAGGGGGAGACAAGATGTCTACTGGAGGGACACAGGGTGTCTCCCAGAGGGACACAATCTGTCTGCCGGAGGGAGACAGGGTTTCTCCCAGAGGGTGAAGGGTGTCTCCAAGAGGAAGACAAGCTGTCTACTGGAGGGAGACAAGCTGTCTCCCAGGGGGAGACGAGCTGTTCAGCAGAGGGAGACCCGTTGTCTCCCAGAGGGAGACCGATTGTCTCCCAAAGGGAGAGAAGCTGTCTACCAGAGGGAGACAGGCTGTCTCCCACAGGGAGACAAGTTGCCTACAGGAGGAAGACAGGGTGTCTCCCAGAGGGAGACAAGCTGTCTACCGAAGGGAGACAGGGTGTCTCCAATAGGAAGACAGGGTGTCTCCGAGAGGGAGACAAGCTGTCTGCCGGAGGGAGACATGTTGTCTTCTAGAGAGAGAAGGGTGTCTCCAAGAGGGAGACAAGATGTCTACTGGAGGGAAACAGGGTGTCTCCCAGAGGGAGACAATCTGTCTGCCAGAGGGAGACAAGGTTTGTTCCAGAGGGAGAAGGGTGTCTCCAAGATGAAGACAAGCTTTCTACTGGAGGGAGACAGGCTGTCTTGCAGGGGGAGACAAGCTGTTTACCAGAGGGAGACCGGGTGTCTCCCAGAGTGAGACAGGGTGTAAACCGGAGGGAGACATTGTATCTCCCAGAGGGAAGAGTGTGTCTCCCAGATGGAGACAAGATGTCTACCGGAGGGAGACAGGGTGTCTCCCAGAGGGAGACAAGCAGTCTATCGTAAGGAGACAGGGTGTCTCCCAGAGAAAGAGAGGGTGTCTCCCAGAGGGATACAGGGTGTCTCCCAGAGGGAGACAAGCTGTTTGCAGGAGGGAGACATGGTGTCTCCCAGAGAGAGAAGAGTTCTCTCAGAGGGAGACAAGATGTCTACTGGAGGGAAACAGGGTGTCTCCCAGAGGGAGAAAAGCTATCTGCTGGTGGGAGACATGGTTTCTCCCAGAGGGAGAAGGGTGTCTCCAAGAGGAAGACAAGCTGTCTACCGGAGGGAGACAGGCTGTCTCCCAGAGGGAGACAAGTTGTCTATCGGAGGGAGACAGGCTGTCTCCTAGGGAGAGACGAGCTGTTTACCGGAGGGAGACCAGGTGTCTCCCAGAGGGAGACAAGATGTCTGCTGGAGGGGGACATGGTGTCTCCCAGAGAAAGAAGGGTGTCTCCCAGAGGGAAAAACGATGTCTACTAGAGGGAATCATGGTGTCTCCCAGAGGTAGACAAGTTGTTTACCGGAGGGAGACAGGGTGTCACCAAGAGGGGGACAGGTTGTCTCCCAGATTGAGAGAAGCTGTCTACCAGAGGGTGACAGGCTGTCTCCCACAGGGAGACGCGTTGTCTACCGGAGGAAGACAGGGTGTCTCCCAGAGGGAAACAGTGTGTCTCCCAGGGGGAGACAATCTGTCTGCCTGAGGAAGAGAGGGTTTCTCCCAGATGGAGAAGGGTGTCTCCAAGAGGAAGACAAGTTGTCTACTGGAGGGAGACAGGCTATCTTCAAGGGGGAAACGAGCTGTTTACCCGAGGGAGACCGGGTGTCTCCCAGAAGGAGAAAGGTTGTCTCGCAAAGGGAGAGAAGCTGTCTACCAGAGGAAGACAGGCTGTCTCCCAGAGGGAGACAGGCTGTCTCCAAGAGAGAGACATGTTGTGTCTCAGAGGGAGACAAGCTGTCTACAGGAGGGAGACAGGCTGTCTCCCAGAGGGAGACAAGCTGTCTACTGGAGGGAGACAGGCTGTCTCTCAGGTGGAGACGAGCTGTTTACCGGAGGGAGACTGGTTGTCTCCCGGAGGGGGACAGGGTGTCAACCGGAGGGAGACCTAGTGTCTCCCAGAGGGAGACCCGTTGTCTCCCTGAGGTAGACAAGTTGTCTACCGGAGGGAGACAGGATGTCTCCCAGATGGAGACAGGTTGTCTCCCAGAGTGAGAGAAGCTTTCTACCAGAGGGAGACAGGCTGTCTCTCACAGGGAGACAAAATGTCTACCGGAGGAAGACAGGGTGTCTCCCAGAGGGAGGCAAGCTGATTACCGAAGAGAGACAGGGTGTCTCCATGAAAGGAGACAGGGTGTCTACCGGAGGGAGACAGGGTGTCTCCCAGAGGGAGACAAGCCGATTACCGAAGAGAGACAGGGTGTCTCCCAGAAAGAGACAGGGTGTCTACCGGAGGGAGACAGGGTGTATCCCAGAGGGAGACAATCTTGCTACCAGAAGGAGACAGGTTGTCTCCCAGAGGGAGAGAAGCTGTCTACCAGAGGGAGAGAGGTTGTCTCCCACAGGGAGACAAAATGTCTATCGGAGGAAGACAGGGTGTCTCCCAGAGGGAGAGAAGCTGTCTACCAGAGGGAGACAGGTTGTCTCCCACAGGGAGACAAAATGTCTACCGGAGGAAGACAGGGTGTCTACCCAAGTGAGACAGGGTGTCTAGCAGAGGGAGACAGGGTGTCAACCGGAGGAAGACAGGGTGTCTCCCAGAGGGAGAAGGGTTTCTCCAAGAGGAAGACAAGGTATCTACTGGAGGGAGACAGTCTGTTTCCCAGGGGGTGACGAGTTGTTTACCGGAGGGAGACCAGGTGTCTCCCAAAGGGAGTCAAGGTTGTCTACCAGAGGGAGACAGGGTGTCTCCCAGAGAGAGACAGGTTGTCTACTTGGGGGAAACAGGGTCTCTCCAAGAGGAAGACAAGCTGTCTACCAGAGCGAGACAGGCTGTCTATCGAGGGGAGACAGGGTGTCTCCCAGAGGGAGACAGGGTGTCTCCCAGAGGGAGACGAGCTGTTTACTGGAGGGAGACAGGGTGTCTCCCAGAGGGAGACAGGGTGTCAACCGGAGGAAGACAGGGTGTCTCCCAGAGGGAGAAAAGCTGTCTACGAAAGGGAGACAGGGTGTCTCCCAGAGAGAGACATGGTGTCTCCCAGAGGGAGACAAGCTGTCTGCCGGAGGGAGATAGGGTGTCTCCCAGAGGGAGACAGGGTGTCTTCCAAAGGGAGACATTGGCTACCTGAGGGAGACAGTGTGTCTCCCAGAGGGAGACAAGCTGTCTATCGGTGGGAGGCAGATTGTCTCCCAGAGGGAGACAAGCTGTCTATCGGATGGAGAAGGGTGTCTCCCAGAGGAAGACAAGCTGTCTAACAGAGGGAGACAGGCTTTCTCCCACAGGGAGACAAGTTGTCTACCGTAGGAAGACAGGGTTTCGGCCAGAGGGAGACAATCTCTCTACCGAAGGGATACAGGGTGTTTCCCAGTGGAAGACAGGGTGTCTTCCAAAGTGAGACAAGCTGTCTGCCGGAGGGAGACAGGGTGTCTCCCAGTGGGAGAAGGATGTTTCCCAGAGGGAGACAATCTGTTTCCAAGGGGGAGACAGCGTGTCTCTCAGAGGGAGATAAGCTGTCTAGCGGAGGGAAAAAGGGTGTCTCCCAGAGGGAGACAAGCTGGCTACCAGATGCAGACAGTGTGTCTCCCAGATGGAGACAAGCTGTCTACCGTAGGGAGGCAGAGTGTCTCCCAGAGGAAGACAAGCTGTCCACCAGAGGGGGACAGGCTGTCTCAAACAAGGAGACAAATTGTTTACCGGAGGAAGACAGGGTGTCTACCCAAGGGAGACAGGGTGTCTACCGGAGGGAGATAGGTTGTCTAACGGAGGGAGACTGGGTGTCTCCCAGAGGAAGACATGGTGTCTCCCAGAGGGAGATAAGCTGTCTACCGGAGGGAGAAAGGCTGTCTCCCAGAGGAAGACAAGCTGTCTAATGGAGGGAGACAGGGTGTCTCCCACAGGGAGACAAGTTGTCTACCGGAGGAAGACGGGGTGTCTACCCAAGTGAGACAGGGTGTCTAGCAGAGGGAGACAGGGTGTCTACCGGAGGGACACAGGGTGTGTCCCAGAGGGAGAGATGGTGGCTACCAGAGGGAGACAGTGTGTCTCCCTCTGTGTGTCTCCCAGAGGGAGACAAGCTATCTGCCGGAGGAAGGGTGTCTGCCAGAAGGAGACAAGTTTTCTACCTGAGGGAGAAAGGCTGTCTCCAAAAGGAAGACAAGCTGTCTTCCGGTGGGAGACAGGGAGTCTCTCAGAGGGAGTGAGGGTGTCTCTCAGAGGGAGACAGGCTGTCTCCAAGAGGGTGACATGTTGTGTCCCAGAGAGAGACAAGCTGTCTACAGGAGGGAGACTGCTGTCTCCCAGAGGGAGAGAAGCTGTCTCCTGGAGGGAGACAGGCTGTCTCTCAGGGGGACACGAGCTGTTTACCGGATTGAGACAGGCTGTCTCCCACAGGGAGATAAGATGTCTACCGGAGGAAGACAGGGTGTCTACCCAAGGGAGACAGAGTGTCTAGCAGAGGGAGATAGGTTACCTACCGGAGGGAGACAGGGTGTCTCCTATTGGAAGACAGGGTGTGTACTAGAGGGAGACAGGCTGTCTCCCAGAGGGAGACAAGCTGTTTACGGGAGGAAGACAGGGTGTCTCCAAGAGGGAGACAGGGTGTCTACCGGAGGGAAACAGGGTGTCTCCCAGAGGAAGACAAGCTGGCTAGCGGTGGGAGACAGTGTGTTTCCCAGAGGATACAAGCTGTCTACAGGAGGGAGGCAGAGTGCCTGCCAGAGGGAGACAAGCTGTCTACCAGAGGGAGAAAGGCTGTCTCCGAGAGGAAGACAATCTGTCTACCGGAGGGAGACAAGCTTATGGTGTCTCCAAGAGGAAGACAAGCTGTCTACCGGAGGGAGACCTAGTGTCTACTGTAGGGAGACAAGCCTGCTACCAGAGGGAGATAGGGTGTCTACTGGAGGGAGACAAGCTTGCTACCAGAGGGAGACAATCTGTCTCCCAGAGGGAGAGAAGCTGTCTACAAGAGGGAGACAGGCTTTCTCCCACAGGGAGACAAGTTGTCTGCCGTAGGAAGACAGGGTTTCGCCCAGAGGGAGACAATCTGTCTACCGAAGGGATACAGGGTGTCTCCCAGAGGAAGACAGGGTGTCTTCCAGAGGGAGATAAGCTGTCTACCGGAGGGAGAAAGGCTGTCTCCCAGAGGAAGACAAGCTGTCTACCGGAGGGAAACAAGCTTATGGTGTCTGCCAGAGGAAGACAAGCTGTCTACCGGAGGGAGACCTGGTGTCTACTGGAGGGAGACAAGCTTGCTACCAGAGGGAGATAGGGTGTGTACTGGAGGGAGACAAGCTTGCTACCAGAGGGAGACAGTCTGTCTCCCAGAGGGAGATAAGCTGTCTAACAGAGGGAGGCAGAGTGTCTGCCAGAGGGAGACAAGCTGTCTACCGGAGGTAGAAAGGCTGTCTCCCACAGGAAGAAAAACTGTCTAACAGAAGGTGACAAGCTTAAGGTGTCTCCCAGAGGGAGACAAGGTGTCTACCGGAGGGAGACAGGGTGACTCCCAGAGGGAGACAGGTTGTCTCCCAGAGGGAGACAAGCTTGCTACCAGAGGGAGACAGTGTGTCTGCCAGAGGGAGACAAGCTGTCTACCGGAGGGAGAAAGGCTGTCTTCAGAGGTAAACAAGCTGTCTACCGATGGGAGAAAGGGTGTCTCACACAGGTTGGGTCCCAGAGGGAGACAAGCTGTCTTCCGTAGGGAGACAGGCTGTCTCCCAGATGGAAGCAAGCTGTCTACTGGAGGGAGACAGGATGTCTCCTAGGGGGAGACGAGCTGTTTACCGGAGGGAGACCGGGTGTCTCAAAGAGGGAGATGAGGTGTCAGCCGGAGGGAGACATGGTGTCTCCCAGAGGGAGACATGCTGTCTCCAACAGGGAGACAAGTTGTCTACCGGAGGAAGACAGGGTGTCTCCCAGAGGGAGACAAGCAGTCTACCGAAGGGAGACAGGGTGTCTCCCAGAAGAAGGTTGGGTGTCTCCCAGACGGACACAGGGTGTCTCGCAGAAGGACACAAGCTGTTTGCCGGAGGGAGACATGGTGTCTCCAAGAGAGAGAAGGGTGTCTCTCAAAGGGAGACAAGATGTCTATTGGAGGAAAACAGGGGTCTCCCAGAGGGGAGACAAGTTGTCTACCGTAGGAAAACAGGGTGTCTACCCAAGGGAGACAGGGTGTCTTGCAGAGGGAGATAGGTTGTCTACCGGAGGGAGACAGGGTGTCTCCCAGAGGAAGACAGGATGTTTCCAAGAGGGAGACAGTTTGTTTACTGGAGGAGACCAGCTGTCTCCAAGAGGGAGACAAGCTGTTTACTGGAGGGAGACAGGGTGTCTTCCAGAGAAGGAAAGGGTGTCTACTGGAGGGAGAAAGGGTGTCTCCCAGAGGGAGACAAGCTGTGTACCGGAGGGAGACAGGCTGTCTCCAAGAGAGAGAAGGGTGTCTCTCAGGGGGAGACAAGATGTCTACTGGAGGGACACAGGGTGTCTCCCAGAGGGACACAATCTGTCTGCCGGAGGGAGACAGGGTTTCTCCCAGAGGGTGAAGGGTGTCTCCAAGAGGAAGACAAGCTGTCTACTGGAGGGAGACAAGCTGTCTCCCAGGGGGAGACGAGCTGTTCAGCAGAGGGAGACCCGTTGTCTCCCAGAGGGAGACCGATTGTCTCCCAAAGGGAGAGAAGCTGTCTACCAGAGGGAGACAGGCTGTCTCCCACAGGGAGACAAGTTGCCTACAGGAGGAAGACAGGGTGTCTCCCAGAGGGAGACAAGCTGTCTACCGAAGGGAGACAGGGTGTCTCCAATAGGAAGACAGGGTGTCTCCGAGAGGGAGACAAGCTGTCTGCCGGAGGGAGACATGTTGTCTTCTAGAGAGAGAAGGGTGTCTCCAAGAGGGAGACAAGATGTCTACTGGAGGGAAACAGGGTGTCTCCCAGAGGGAGACAATCTGTCTGCCAGAGGGAGACAAGGTTTGTTCCAGAGGGAGAAGGGTGTCTCCAAGATGAAGACAAGCTTTCTACTGGAGGGAGACAGGCTGTCTTGCAGGGGGAGACAAGCTGTTTACCAGAGGGAGACCGGGTGTCTCCCAGAGTGAGACAGGGTGTAAACCGGAGGGAGACATTGTATCTCCCAGAGGGAAGAGTGTGTCTCCCAGATGGAGACAAGATGTCTACCGGAGGGAGACAGGGTGTCTCCCAGAGGGAGACAAGCAGTCTATCGTAAGGAGACAGGGTGTCTCCCAGAGAAAGAGAGGGTGTCTCCCAGAGGGATACAGGGTGTCTCCCAGAGGGAGACAAGCTGTTTGCAGGAGGGAGACATGGTGTCTCCCAGAGAGAGAAGAGTTCTCTCAGAGGGAGACAAGATGTCTACTGGAGGGAAACAGGGTGTCTCCCAGAGGGAGAAAAGCTATCTGCTGGTGGGAGACATGGTTTCTCCCAGAGGGAGAAGGGTGTCTCCAAGAGGAAGACAAGCTGTCTACCGGAGGGAGACAGGCTGTCTCCCAGAGGGAGACAAGTTGTCTATCGGAGGGAGACAGGCTGTCTCCTAGGGAGAGACGAGCTGTTTACCGGAGGGAGACCAGGTGTCTCCCAGAGGGAGACAAGATGTCTGCTGGAGGGGGACATGGTGTCTCCCAGAGAAAGAAGGGTGTCTCCCAGAGGGAAAAACGATGTCTACTAGAGGGAATCATGGTGTCTCCCAGAGGTAGACAAGTTGTTTACCGGAGGGAGACAGGGTGTCACCAAGAGGGGGACAGGTTGTCTCCCAGATTGAGAGAAGCTGTCTACCAGAGGGTGACAGGCTGTCTCCCACAGGGAGACGCGTTGTCTACCGGAGGAAGACAGGGTGTCTCCCAGAGGGAAACAGTGTGTCTCCCAGGGGGAGACAATCTGTCTGCCTGAGGAAGAGAGGGTTTCTCCCAGATGGAGAAGGGTGTCTCCAAGAGGAAGACAAGTTGTCTACTGGAGGGAGACAGGCTATCTTCAAGGGGGAAACGAGCTGTTTACCCGAGGGAGACCGGGTGTCTCCCAGAAGGAGAAAGGTTGTCTCGCAAAGGGAGAGAAGCTGTCTACCAGAGGAAGACAGGCTGTCTCCCAGAGGGAGACAGGCTGTCTCCAAGAGAGAGACATGTTGTGTCTCAGAGGGAGACAAGCTGTCTACAGGAGGGAGACAGGCTGTCTCCCAGAGGGAGACAAGCTGTCTACTGGAGGGAGACAGGCTGTCTCTCAGGTGGAGACGAGCTGTTTACCGGAGGGAGACTGGTTGTCTCCCGGAGGGGGACAGGGTGTCAACCGGAGGGAGACCTAGTGTCTCCCAGAGGGAGACCCGTTGTCTCCCTGAGGTAGACAAGTTGTCTACCGGAGGGAGACAGGATGTCTCCCAGATGGAGACAGGTTGTCTCCCAGAGTGAGAGAAGCTTTCTACCAGAGGGAGACAGGCTGTCTCTCACAGGGAGACAAAATGTCTACCGGAGGAAGACAGGGTGTCTCCCAGAGGGAGGCAAGCTGATTACCGAAGAGAGACAGGGTGTCTCCATGAAAGGAGACAGGGTGTCTACCGGAGGGAGACAGGGTGTCTCCCAGAGGGAGACAAGCCGATTACCGAAGAGAGACAGGGTGTCTCCCAGAAAGAGACAGGGTGTCTACCGGAGGGAGACAGGGTGTATCCCAGAGGGAGACAATCTTGCTACCAGAAGGAGACAGGTTGTCTCCCAGAGGGAGAGAAGCTGTCTACCAGAGGGAGAGAGGTTGTCTCCCACAGGGAGACAAAATGTCTATCGGAGGAAGACAGGGTGTCTCCCAGAGGGAGAGAAGCTGTCTACCAGAGGGAGACAGGTTGTCTCCCACAGGGAGACAAAATGTCTATCGGAGGAAGACAGGGTGTCTCCCAGAGGGAGACAGGCTGATTACCGAAGAGAGACAGGGTGTCTCCCAGAAGGAGACAGGGTGTCTACCGGAGGGAGACAGGGTGTCTCCAAGAGGGAGACAATCTAGCTACCAGAGGGAGACAGTGTGTCTCCCAGAGGGAGACAAGCTGTCTACCGGAGGGAGGCAGAGTGTCTGCAAGAGGGAGACAAGCTTTCTACCGGAAGGAGACAAGCTTAGAGTGTCTCCAAGAGGGAGAGGGGTGTCTCCCAGAGGAAGACAAGCTGTCTACCAGAGGGAGAAACGCTGTCTCCCACCTGGAGACAAGTTGTCTACCGTAGGAAGACAGGGTGTCTGCCAGAGGGAGACAAGCTGGCTAACAGAGGGAGACAGTGTGTCTCTCAGATGAAGACAAGCTGTCTACCGGAGGGGGGCAGAGTGTCTCCAAAAGGGATATAATCTGTCTACCGGAGGGAGAAAGGCGGTCTCCCAGAGGAAGAGAAGCTGTATACCAGAGGGAGACAGTATGTCTCCCAGAGGGAGAAAGGTGTCTCTCAGAGGAAGACAAGCTGTCTACCAGAGGGAGACAGGCTGTCTCCCACAGGGAGATAAGTTGTCTACCGGAGGAAGATAGGGTGTCTACCAAAGGGAGACAGTGTCTAGCAGAGGGAGATAGGTTATCTACCGGAGGGAGACAGGGTGTCTCCTAGAGGAAGCCAGGGTGTCTCCCAGAGGAAGACAAGTTGTCTACTGGAGGGAGACAGGCTATCTTCAAGGGGGAAACGAGCTGTTTACCCGAGGGAGACCGGGTGTCTCCCAGAAGGAGAAAGGTTGTCTCGCAAAGGGAGAGAAGCTGTCTACCAGAGGAAGACAGGCTGTCTCCCAGAGGGAGACAGGCTGTCTCCAAGAGGGAGACATGTTGTGTCTCAGAGGGAGACAAGCTGTCTACAGGAGGGAGACAGGCTGTCTCCCAGAGGGAGACAAGCTGTCTACTAGAGGGAGACAGGCTGTCTCTCAGGTGGAGACGAGCTGTTTACCGGAGGGAGACTGGTTGTCTCCCGGAGGGGGACAGGGTGTCAACCGGAGGGAGACCTAGTGTCTCCGAGAGGGAGACCCGTTGTCTCCCTGAGGTAGACAAGTTGTCTACCGGAGGGAGACAGGATGTCTCCCAGATGGAGACAGGTTGTCTCCCAGAGTGAGAGAAGCTTTCTACCAGAGGGAGACAGGCTGTCTCTCACAGGGAGACAAAATGTCTACCGGAGGAAGACAGGGTGTCTCCCAGAGGGAGGCAAGCTGATTACCGAAGAGAGACAGGGTGTCTCCCAGAAGGAGACAGGGTGTCTACCGGAGGGAGACAGGGTGTCTCCCAGAGGGAGACAAGCTGATTACCGAAGAGAGACAGGGTGTCTCCCAGAAAGAGACAGGGTGTCTACCGGAGGGAGACAGGGTGTATCCCAGAGGGAGACAATCTTGCTACCAGAAAGAGACAGGTTGTCTCCCAGAGGGAGAGAAGCTGTCTACCAGAGGGAGAGAGGTTGTCTCCCACAGGGAGACAAAATGTCTATCGGAGGAAGACAGGGTGTCTCCCAGAGGGAGAGAAGCTGTCTACCAGAGGGAGACAGGTTGTCTCCCACAGGGAGACAAAATGTCTATCGGAGGAAGACAGGGTGTCTCCCAGAGGGAGACAGGCTGATTACCGAAGAGAGACAGGGTGTCTCTCAGAAGGAGACAGGGTGTCTACCGGAGGGAGACAGGGTGTCTCCCAGAGGGAGACAATCTAGCTACCAGAGGGAGACAGTGTGTCTCCCAGAGGGAGACAAGCTGTCTACCGGAGGGAGGCAGAGTGTCTGCAAGAGGGAGACAAGCTTTCTACCGGAAGGAGACAAGCTTAGAGTGTCTCCAAGAGGGAGAGGGGTGTCTCCCAGAGGAAGACAAGCTGTCTACCAGAGGGAGAAACGCTGTCTCCCACCTGGAGACAAGTTGTCTACCGTAGGAAGACAGGGTGTCTGCCAGAGGGAGACAAGCTGGCTAACAGAGGGAGACAGTGTGTCTCTCAGATGAAGACAAGCTGTCTACCGGAGGGGGGCAGAGTGTCTCCAAAAGGGATATAATCTGTCTACCGGAGGGAGAAAGGCGGTCTCCCAGAGGAAGAGAAGCTGTATACCGGAGGGAGACAGTATGTCTCCCAGAGGGAGAAAGGTGTCTCTCAGAGGAAGACAAGCTGTCTACCAGAGGGAGACAGGCTGTCTCCCACAGGGAGATAAGTTGTCTACCGGAGGAAGATAGGGTGTCTACCAAAGGGAGACAGTGTCTAGCAGAGGGAGATAGGTTATCTACCGGAGGGAGACAGGGTGTCTCCTAGAGGAAGCCAGGGTGTCTCCCAGAGGGAGACAGGATGTCTACTAGAGGGAGACAGGCTGCCTCCCTGAGGGAGACAAGCTGTTTACGGGAGGAAGACAGGGTGTCTCCCAGAGGGAGACAGGGTGTCTACCGAAGGGAAACAGGGTGTCTCCCAGAGGGAGACAAGCTGGCTAGTAGAGGGAGACAGTGTGTTTCCCAGAGGGAGACAAGCTGTATACCGGAGGGAGGCAGAGTGTCTGCCAGAGGGAGACAAGCTGTCTACCGGAGGGAGAAAGGCTGTCTCCCAGAGGAAGACAAGCTGTCTACCAGTGGGAGACAGGGTGTCTCCAAGAGGGAGACAAGTTGTCTACCGTAGGAAGAAAGGGTGTCTCCCAGAGGGAGACAAGCTGTCTACCGAAAGGAGACAGGGTGTCTCCCTCTGGGAGACAGGGTGTCTACCGGAGGGAGACAGGGTGTCTCCAAGAGGGAGACAAGCTTGCTACCAGCGGGAGACAGTGTGTCTCCCGGATTGAGACAAGCTGTCTACCGGAGGGAGGCAGAGTGTCTTCCAGAGGGAGACAAGCTGTCTACCGCAGTGAGACAGGCTGTCTCCCACTGGGAGACAAGCTGTCTACCAGAAGGTGACAAGCTTTGGGTGTCTCCCAGAGGGAGACAAGCTTGCTACCAGAGGGAGACAGTGTGTCTGCCAGAGGGAGACAAGCTGTCTACCGGAGGGAGGAAGGCTGTCTTTAGAGGATGACAAGCTATCTACCGGTGGGAGACAGGGTGTCTCCCAGATTGAGACAGGGTGTGTCCCAGAGGGTGACAGGCTGTCTCCCAGAGGGAGACAGGTTGTGTCCCAGAGGGAGACAAGCTGTCTTCCGTAAGGAGACAGGCTGTCTCCCAGAGGGAAACAAGCTGTCTACTGGAGGATGTTATTCGCTCAAATAGCATTCCTTCATTATTTTCGACATCATTTTCCCACCATTGGGACGAGCGACAGTTGAAATCACTGGTAATAATAACAGAGAATGGATTTTCAGCATGCAGTTTTGAAAGCAACAACTCAAAATTCATTGTGAAGTTATCAAATTCACTCTGATCTTGACTTGGACTTCTATGAACAACTACGAAAAAGTACTTTTTCCTGTTTAATTGGATCTCACACACAATGCACTCTGGAAGAGTTACCAGGTCCGAACGATTTTTGGAAGGAAGCGAATCCCTAACATATAACCCAACGCCACCTCTTTTCACATTTAGTGGGTGATTTGCTTTATGAAATGTATAGCCATCTAGTGAAAGCCTATCTTCATCAACGGTGCTGTCAATGTGTGTTTCAACAATGCCGATTAAGTCATAGTTGCACACCGAGTTGTATGCCTCAATAAGGGAAACTCTTAAAAAATCATATGTGGTAATACTATTCAAATTCCGAGAGCAAAAATCAAGTGATTCTGGACCAGGATTTGTTTCTACATCACCACTCAACAAATTGATTCTGAGAATCAACCATCCTGTATGAAATGCATAAAAAGCAACGCGCGCCATGTGAAAGTAAGCATAGTGGGAGTGAAAGGACTTCCTACGAGCAGCAACAAGGATAACTAGCGGAATTCACTTGACGAGTTCCACGACAATGTACAGCACTGTCTTCACAAACTGATGCGCGTGGGCGAACAAAGGCAAGAAACCAGATTGTATTGCAGCAAAATGCATAGCAAAAGAGTGCAGAATCAGTACGAATGGTAGCACAAAGATTGAAATTGCGATAAAACAACAACAAAACCAGTAGAGGCAAAAGACGCGCGAGATAATTGAAAATGGCCTAAAGATTTTGCATTTGGAACATAAACCGTTAATGGTTACATGGAAGCACCCTATTGTTACTCGCCATTGCTTCATTTCAACCGGCATCATCACAAGGAATTCCTCTCGCTGGTCCTATGAGAAATACCCTCCAATCCGGAAGAAGAGATGCGTGCTATTGTCCATTTCAATACAACCCCCACCACCGTTTGCAAGCCTCAACAAAGATACATACATTAAGAAAAACGACTTACAGGAACGACAAATATTAAGATAAACACAAGTTAAATGAAACGCTAAATACAAAGGTATTCTTGCTTCGAATGCATGGGCCTTGTTGGTTTTGACTTTTCCATTGTTCTCATATTCTCATAAGGGAGAGTAACTATTCAATATTGTTTTATTTACCTGCAAACAAATTTCCTGGTAAAATTCCAGAAGGATAAAGGTAATTGGTTCCGGCCATTCAAAAAATTGGCCCAAATGTGCCTTTAAAATGAGCATTTTTTTTAAAAAATTTTCATTATCTTACTCTTCTTATCAATAGAAGTTGGATTGAGGAGATTGAGGAGATTCAAAACTTTAAAACTTTTATTGTTCCAGAAAAAAAAACAAACTTTCCAATTTGCCATTGGCATCAACTGTGGCGACTTTTGCATAGTAAACCTAAGACAAAAATGAGGTTCATAATCACGTGATACATTCAAGTAGCTGTGTAAACAACACAAATTTGCCGTGCGAAATCGCTTCTACCGCGCGAAAAATCTTGAATAGAAACCTTGTTCCGTAAACCATATCCTAGGAGCCTATCACTCCCCCGAAAAAAAACGCACTCAAACCTCTCATTAGGCTCCTCAAAAATCGCAGGACATTGCGATAACAATTGAAAGCATTTGTAGAGGTTCTATTGAGGGGATGTGAGCGAGATTTCGAGGGAGTGACTGCCCCTATGTCCTATCAAACTGCGACAAGATTGTTAAAAGATTAACAAAACAACAAGTGCAAAAAAAAGCACAAGGAGCAAGCCTCAGTTCTTAAAAGTTTACTCTGCTTCACTTTCATCTTCAGATTCAGAACTTTCCTTGTCGATTTGCTCTTTATTCTGCTCTTCATTTCCATCATTTCCGTCACCTTCAGTCTCAAATCTATTAACAAATGCATCTAGATCGTCATTTGCATTGAAATAAACAAACTTATCTCCAACTTTTGCACACAACTGACAGTTCACGTCAGCAAAAGCAAAGCCTAATTTCTTTATGTCCAAGTCTTTTGACACCTTCACCATCGCATTCAGTCTTTTCTTGGTTAGATCTAATCTTATTTTATACTTTGAGCTGACTTTCCTTGCTCTGTATACCGCCGTACGATGGCGCCACGTTGTAAATCTAACGATCATGGTGTGGATATTGATTCCGTTCTTGACCTTCGGTTTTCCTATCCGATGGGCTCGATCTATCACTTCATCAGGAATGGCCACTTTCAACTCTTTAAACACAGAATTTACTTTCTTTAGGCACTGGTCACCGGTCTCACTTTGTCCTTGCTTTGGAGGAACGATTCCGTCAATCCTAAGACAGAGACGGCGGTTATATTGTTCTTGCTCATCAATTCCATTTTCCATATGGGCAATGTAACTCTCCATCATCGCAACTTTTGCCTCTAGCGCATCTATTTTAGAATTTTGCTGTAAAAATAGTATCATGGAGGTCCTTTATGCAAACCTTCGTTGCCATTTTAGCCTGGATTTCATCGAATCTTTTGTCGAAATACTCCTGATACTTCGGCACGGTCATTGTTCGAAGGGCGGTGGCACTAATTTCGATAGGCCTGTCGAGGCATGCGATTCCGCGAGTCAAGATAAACGATCCATAACTTTGCTTGAGACAAACGAATTAGCAGGACATTTGTGAAAATCTTTTACGTAGCCAAAGACAAAAACAATGTATACTCTCAAATAATGTTCACATCTAGCAACTAGCAAACAAGGCTGGAGCACGTTTCTTACACGTCCGAGGACCAGGTTACCATGATCAAAAAAAAAACATTTAAATCATTTAAAACATCTTTTCCACCCACGTGATGCTTCAACAGAGATTTACAGTCGAAAGACAATGTGTAGTCACTAGATGTGAGAAATCATCACAGAATCTGAGATACTTAAAAACATCTACTTCACACACTACATAAACTGAAAGAAAACTTTGTTGACAACTATATAATAAATGTGACAGTTGAAGAGAACATTTAAATCATTTCAAACATCTATTGCATCCACGTGATGCTTCAACGGAGATTTGCAGTCGCAAGAAAATGTCTTGTCACTAGATGTGAGAAATCATCACAGAATCTGGGATGCTCAAAAACATCTAGTTCACACACTGGTTAGACTAAAGTGAAAGTGTATTGACAGTTACATATTAGATGTGACCATTCAAGAGGACATTTAAATCATTTCAAACATCTATTCCATCAACGTGACACTTCAACAGAGCCATGCAGTAGCAAGAAAACGTGTAGTCGCTAGATGTGAGAAATCATCACAGAATCTAAGGTACTTAAAAACATCTACTTCACACACTAGATAAACTGAAAGAAATCTTTGTTGACAACCATATAATAAATGTGACAGTTGAAGAGAACATTCAAATTATTTCAAACATCTATTCCATCCACGTGACGCTTCAACGGAGATTTGCAGTCGAAAGAAAATGTCTTGTCACTAGATGTGAGAAATCATCACAGAATCTGGGATGCTCAAAAACATCTACTCCGCACACTAGTGAAGCTTTAAGAAAAAAGGATTGTTATCTTTATGATAAATTTGACAATTGATGAGAACGTTTAGATCACTTCCAACATGTATTGCATCGACAGTAGACTTCAACAGAGCCCTGCAGTAGCAAGAAAACGTGTAGTCACTAGATATGAGAAATCATCACAGAATCTGAGATGCTTAAAAACATCTACTTCACACACTAGATAAACTAAAAAAAAACTTTGTTGAAAACTATATAATAAATGTGACCATTGAAGAGAATATTTGAATCATTTCAAACATCTATTCCATCCACGTGATGCTTCAACGGAGATTTGCAGTTGCAAGAATATGTCTTGTCACTAGATGTGAGAAATAATCACAGAATCTGGGATGCTCAAAAACATCTAGTTCACACACTGGTTAGACTGAAGTAAAAGTGTATTGACAGATATATATTAAATTTGACCATTCAAGAGGACAATTGAATTATTTCAAACATCTATTCCATCAACGTGACAGTTCAACAGAGCTTTGCAGTCGCAAGAAAACGTGTAGTCACTAGATGTGAGAAATCATCACAGAATCTGAGATGCTTAAAAACATCTACTTCACACACTAGGTAAACAGAAAGAAATATTTGTTGACAACCATATAATAAATGTGACAGTTGAAGAGAACATTTAAATCATTTCAAACATCTATTGCATCCACGTGATGCTTCAACGGAGATTTGCAGTCGCAAGAAAATGTCTTGTCACTAGATGTGAGAAATCATCACAGAATCTGGGATGCTCAAAAACATCTAGTTCACACACTGGTTAGACTAAAGTGAAAGTGTATTGACAGTTACATATTAGATGTGACCATTCAAGAGGACATTTAAATCATTTCAAACATCTATTCCATCAACGTGACACTTCAACAGAGCCATGCAGTAGCAAGAAAACGTGTAGTCGCTAGATGTGAGAAATCATCACAGAATCTAAGGTACTTAAAAACATCTACTTCACACACTAGATAAACTGAAAGAAATCTTTGTAGACAACCATATAATAAATGTGACAGTTGAAGAGAACATTTAAATCATTTCAAACATCTATTCCATCCACGTGATGCTTCAACGGAGATTTGCAGTCGCAAGAAAATGTCTTGTCTCTAGATGTGAGAAATCATCACAGAATCTGGGATGCTCAAAAACATCTAGTTCAAACACTGGTTAGACTGAAGTAAAAGTGTATTGACAGTTACATATTAGATGTGACCATTCAAGAGGACATTTGAATAATTTCAAACATCTATTCCATCAAAGTGACCCTTCAACAGAGCTTTGCAGTCGCAAGAAAACATGTAGTCACTAGATTTGAGAAATCATCACAGAATCTGAGATACTTAAAAACATCTACTTCACACACTAGATAAACTGAAAGAAATCTTTGTTGACAACCATATAATAAATGTGACAGTTGAAGAGAACATTTAAATCATTTCAAACATCTATTCCATCCACGTGATTCTTCAACGGAGATTTGCAGTCGCAAGAAAATGTCTTGTCTCTAGATGTGAGAAATCATCACAGAATCTGGGATGCTCAAAAACATCTAGTTCAAACACTGGTTAGACTGAAGTAAAAGTGTATTGACAGTTATATATTAGATGTGACCATTCAAGAAGACATTTGAATAATTTCAAACATCTATTCCATCAAAGTGACCCTTCAACAGAGCTTTGCAGTCGCAAGAAAACATGTAGTCACTAGATTTGAGAAATCATCACAGAATCTGAGATACTTAAAAACATCTACCTCACACACTAGGTAAACTGAAAGAAATCTTAGTTGACTACAATATAATAAATCTGACAGTTGAAGAGAACATTTAAATCATTTCAAACATCTATTCCATCCAGGTGATGCTTCAACGGAGATTTGGAGTTGCAAGAAAGTGTCTTGTCACTAGATGTGAGAAATCATCACAGAGTCTGGGATGCAAAAAAGATCTAGTTCACACAGTGGTTAGACTGAAGTAAAAGTGTATTGACAGTTATATATTGAATGTGACCATTCAAGAAAATATTTGAATCACTTCAAACATCTATTCCATCAACGTGACACTTCAACAGAGCTTTGCAGTCGCAAGAAAACGTGTAGTCACTAGATGTGAGAAATCATCACAGAATCTGAGATGCTTAAAAACATCTACTTCATAAGCTAGATAAACTGAAAGAAATCTTTGTTGACAACCATAAGATAAATGTGACAGTTGAAAAGGACATTTAAATCATTTCAAACATCTAATTCATCCACGTGACGCTTCAACAGAGATTTGCAGTTGAAAGAAAATGTCTTGTCACTAGATGTGAGAAATCATCACAGAATCTGGGATGCTTAAAAACATCTACTCCGCTCACTAGTGAAGCTTTATGAAAAAAGGATTGTTATCTTTATGATAAATTTGACAATTGATGAGAACGTTTAGATCACTTCCAACATGTATTGCATCGACAGTAGACTTCAACAGAGCCCTGCAGTAGCAAGAAAACGTGTAGTCACTAGATATGAGAAATCATCACAGAATCTGAGATGCTTAAAAATATCTACTTCACACACTAGATAAACTGAAAAAAAACTTTGTTGAAAACTATATAATAAATGTGACCATTGAAGAGAATATTTGAATCATTTCAAACATCTATTCCATCCACGTGATGCTTCAACGGAGATTTGCAGTTGCAAGAATATGTCTTGTCACTAGATGTGAGAAATAATCACAGAATCTGGGATGCTCAAAAACATCTAGTTCACACACTGGTTAGACTGAAGTAAAAGTGTATTGACAGATATATATTAAATTTGACCATTCAAGAGGACAATTGAATTATTTCAAACATCTATTCCATCAACGTGACACTTCAACAGAGCTTTGCAGTCGCAAGAAAACGTGTAGTCACTAGATGTGAGAAATCATCACAGAATCAGAGATGCTTAAAAACATCTACTTCACACACTAGGTAAACAGAAAGAAATATTTGTTGACAACCATATAATAAATGTGACAGTTGAAGAGAACATTTAAATTATTTCAAACATCTATTCCACCCAAGTGATGCTTCAACGGAGATTTGCAGTCGCAAGAAAATGTCTTGTCACTAGATGTGTGAAATCATCACAGAATCTGGGATGCTTAAAAACATCTAATTCACACACTGGTTAGACTGAAGTAAAAGTGTATTGACAGTTATATGTTAAATTTGACAATTCAAGAGAACATTTGAATCATTTCAAACATCTATTCCATCAACGTGACACTTCAACAGAGCTTTGTAGTCGCAAGAAAACGTATAGTCACTAGATGTGAGAAATCATCAAAGAATCTGGGATGCTTAAAAACATCTACTCCTCACACTAGTGAAGCTTAAAGAAAAAAGGATTGTTAACTTTATGATAAATTTGACAATTGATGAGAACGTTTAGATCAATTCCGACATGTATTGCATCAACATGAGACTTCAACAGAGCCCTGCAGTAGCAAGAAAAAGTGTAGTCACTAGATGTGAGAAATCATCGCAGAATCTGAGATGCTTGAAAACATTTACTTCACACACTAGATAAACTGAAAGAAATCTTTGTTGACAACCGTCTAATAAATGTGACAGTTGAAGAGAACATTTAAATCATTTCAAACATCTATTCCATCCACGTGACGCTTCAGCAGAGATTTGCAGTCAAAGGAAAATGTCTTGTCACTAGATGTGAGAAATCATCACATAATCTGGGATGCTTAAAAACATCTACTCCGCACACTAGTGAAGCTTTAAGAAATAAGGATTGCTTACTTTATGATAAATTTGACATCTGATGAGAACGTTTAGATCATTTTCAACATGTATTGCTTCGACATGGGACTTCAACAGAGCTTTGCAGTCGCAAGAAAACGTGTAGTCACTAGATTTGAGAAATCATCACAGAATCTGAGATACTTAAAAACATCTACTTCACACACTAGGTAAACAGAAAGAAATCTTAGTTGACAACCATATAATAAATGTGACAGTTGGAGAAAACATTTAAATCATTTCAAACATCCATTCCATCCATGTGATGCTTCAACGGAGATTTGCAGTAGCAAGAAAATGTCTTGTCACTATATGTGAGAAATCATCACAAAATCTGGGATGCTCAAAAGCATCTAGTTCACACACTGGTTAGACTGAAGTAAAAGTGTATTGACAGTTGTGTATTAAATGTGACCATTCAAGAGGAAATTTGAATCATTACAAACAATTATTCCATCCACGTGACACTTCAACAGAGCTTTGCAGTCGCAAGAAAACGTGTAGTCACTAGATGTGAGAAATTATCACAGAATCTGAGATGCTTAAAAACATCTACTTCACATACTAGATAAACTGAAAGAAATCTTTGTTGACAACCATAAAATAAATGTGACAGTTGGAAAGAACATTTAAATCATTTCAAACATCTATTCCATCCACGTGACGCTTCAACAGAGATTTGCAGTCGAAAGAAAATGTCTTGTCACTAGATGTGAGAAATCATCACAGAATCTGGGATGCTCAAAAACATCTACTCCGCACACTAGTGAAGCTTTAGGAAAAAAGGATTGTTATCTTTATGATAAATTTGACAAATGATGAGAACGTTTAGATCATTTCCAATATGTATTGCATCGACAGTAGACTTCAACAGAGCCTTGCAGTAGCAAGAAAACGTTTATTCACTAGATGTGAGAAATCATCACAGAATCTGAGATGCTTAAAAACATCTACTTCACACACTAGATAAACTGAAAGAAATCTTTGTTGACAACCATAAAATAAATGTGACAGTTGAAAAGAACATTTAAATCATTTCAAACATCTATTCCATCCACGTGACGCTTCAGCAGAGATTTGCAGTCAAAAGAAAATGTCTTGTCACTAGATGTGAGAAATCATCACATAATCTGGGATGCTTAAAAACATCTACTCCGCACACTAGTGAAGCTTTAAGAAATAAGGATTGCTTACTTTATGATAAATTTGACATCTGATGAGAACGTTTAGATCATTTTCAACATGTATTGCTTCGACATGGGACTTCAACAGAGCTTTGCAGTCGCAAGAAAACGTGTAGTCACTAGATGTGAGAAATCATCACAGAATCTGAGATACTTAAAAACATCTACTTCACACACTAGGTAAACAGAAAGAAATCTTAGTTGACAACCATATAATAAATGTGACAGTTGGAGAAAACATTTAAATCATTTCAAACATCTATTCCATCCATGTGATGCTTCAACGGAGATTTGCAGTCGCAAGAAAATGTCTTGTCACTATATGTGAGAAATCATCACAAAATCTAGGATGCTCAAAAGCATCTAGTTCACACACTGGTTAGACTGAAGTAAAAGTGTATTGACAGTTGTGTATTAATTGTGACCATTCAAGAGGACATTTGAATCATTACAAACAATTATTCCATCCACGTGACACTTCAACAGAGCTTTGCAGTCGCAAGAAAACGTTTAGTCACTAGATGTGAGAAATCATCACAGAATCTAAGATGCTTAAAAACATCTGTTTCATACACTAGATAAACTGAAAGAAATCTTTGTTGACAACCATATAATAAATGTGACAGTTGAAGAGAACATTTAAATCATTTCAAACATCTATTCCATCAGGGTGATGCTTCAACGGAGATTTGCAGTCGCAAGAAAATGTCTTGTCACTAGATGTGAGAAATCATCACAGAATCTAGGACGTTCAAAAACATCTAGTTCACACACTGGTTAGAATGAAATAAAAGAGTATTGACAGTTATGTATTAACTGTGACCATTCAAGAGGACATTTGAATCATTTCAAACATCTATTCCATCAACGTGACACTTCAACATAGCTTTGCAGTCGCAAGAAAACGTGTAGTCACTAGATGTGCGAAATCATCACAGAATCTGAGGTACTTAAAAACATCTACTTCACACGTTAGGTAAACTGAAAGAAATCTTAGTTGACAAGCATATAATAAATGTGACAGTTGAAGAGAACATTTAAATCATTTCAAACATCTATTTCATCCACGTGATGCTTCAACGGAGATTTGCAGTCGCAAGAAAATGTCTTGTCACGAGATGTGAGAAATCATCACAGAATCTGGGATGCTCAAAAACATCTAGTTCACACACTGGTTAGACTGAAGTAAAATTGTATTGACCGTTATATATTAAATGTTACCATTCAAGAGGACATTTGAAATATTTCAAACATCTATTCCATCAACGTAACGCTTCAACAGAGCTTTGCAGTCGCAAAAAATTGTGTAGTCACTAGATGTGAGAAATCATCACAGAATCTGAGATGCTTAAAAACATCTACTTCACACACTAGATAAACTGAAAGAAAACTTTGTTGACAACTATATAATAAATGTGACCAATGAAGAGAACATTTAAATCATTTCAAACATCTATTCCATCCACGTGATGCTTCAACGGAGATTTGCAGTCGAAAGAAAATGTCTTGTCACTAGATGTGAGAAATCATCACAGAATCTGAGATGCTCAAAAACATGTAGTTCGCACACTGGTTAGACTGAAGTAAAAGTGTATTGACAGTTATTTATTAAATGTGACCATTCAAGAGGACATTTGAATCATCCACGTGATGCTTCAACGGAGATTTGCAGTCGCAAGAAAATGTCTTGTCACTAGATGTGAGAAATCATCACAGAATCTGGGATGCTCAAAGACATCTAGTTCACACACTGGTTAGACTGAAGTAAAAGTGTATTGACAATTATGTATTAAATGTGACCATTCAAGAGGACATTTGAATCATTCTAAACATCTATTCCATCAACGTGCCACTTCAACAGAGCTTTGCAGTCGTAAGAAAACGTGTAGTCACCAGATGTGAGAAATCATCACAGAATCTGGGATGCTCAAAAACATCTAGTTCACACAATGGTTAGACTAAAGTGAAAGTGTATTGACAGTTATATATTAAATGTGACCATTCAATAGGACATTTGAATCATTTCAAACATCTATTCCATCTACGTGACGCTTCAACAGAGATTTGCAGTCGAAAGAAAATGTCTTGTCACTAGATCTTAGAAATCATCACAGAATTTGGGATGCGTAAAAACATCTACTCTGCACACTAGTGAAACTTTAAGAAAAAGGGATTGTTAACTTTATGATAAATTTGACAATTGATAGAACGTTTAGATCATTTCCAACATGTATTGCATCGACATGAGACTTCAACAAAGCCTTGCAGTAGCAAGAAAACGTGTAGTCCCTAGATGTGAGAAATCATCACAGAATCTGAGATGCTTAAAAACATCTATTTCACACACTAGATAAACTGAAAGAAATCTTTGTTGACAACCATATAATAAATGTGACAGTTGAAGAGAACATTCAAATTATTTCAAACATCTATTCCATCCACGTGACGCTTCAACGGAGATTTGCAGTCGAAAGAAAATGTCTTGTCACTAGATGTAAGAAATCATCACAGAATCTGGGATGCTCAAAAACATCTAGTTCACACAATGGTTAGACTGAAGTAAAGGTGTATTGACAGTTATTTATTAAATGTGACCATTCAAGAGGACATTTGAATCATTTCCAACATGTATTGCATCGACATGAGACTTCAACAAAGCCTTGCAGTAGAAAGAAAACGTGTAGTCAATAGATGTGAGAAATCATCACAGAATCTGAGATGCTTAAAAACATCTACTTCACACACTAGATAAACTGAAAGAAATCTTTGTTGACAACCATATAATAAATGTGACAGTTGAAGAGAACATTCAAGTTATTTCAAACATCTATTCCATCCACGTGACGCTTCAACAGAGATTTGCAGTCGAAAGAAAATGTCTTGTCACTAGATGTGAGAAGTCATCACAGAATCTGGGATGCTCAAAAACATCTACTCCGCACACTAGTGAAGCTTCAGGAAAAAAGGATTGTTATCTTTATGATAAATTTGACAATTGATGAGAACGTTTAGATCATTTCTAACATGTATTGCATCGACAGTAGACTTCAACAGAGCTTTGCAGTCGCAAGAAAACGTGGAGTCACTAGATGTGAGAAATCATCACAGAATCTGAGATACTTAAAAACATCTACTTCACACACTAGGAAAACAGAAAGAAATCTTAGTTGACAACCATATAATAAATGTGACAGTTGGAGAAAAGATTTAAATCATTTCAAACATCTATTCCATCCACGTGCTGCTTCAACGGAGATTTGCAGTCGCAAGAAAATGTCTTGTCACTAGATGTGAGAAACCATCACAAAATCTGGGATGCTCAAAAGCATCTAGTTCACACACTGGGTAGACTGAAGTAAAAGTGTATTGACAGTTGTGTGTTAAATGTGATCATTCAAGAGGACATTTGAATCATTACAAATACTTTTTCCATCCACGTGACACTTCAACAGAGCTTTGAAGTCGCAAGAAAACGTGTAGTCACTAGATGTGAGAAATCATCACAGAATCTGAGATGCTTAAAAACATCTACTTCACATTCTAGATAAACTGAAAGAAATCTTTGTTGACAACCATAAAATAAATGTGACAGTTGAAAAGAACATTTAAATCATTTCAAACATCTATTCCATCCACGTGACGCTTCAACAGAGCTTTGCAGTCGAAAGAAAATGTCTTGTCACTAGATGTGAGAAATCATCACAGAATCTGGGATGCTCAAAAACATCTACTCCGCACACTAGTGAAGCTTTAGGAAAAAAGGATTGTTATTTTTATGATAAATTTGACAAATGATGAGAACGTTTAGATCATTTCCAATATGTATTGCATCGACAGTAGACTTCAACAGAGCCTTGCAGTAGCAAGAAAACGTTTATTCACTAGATGTGAGAAATCATCACAGAATCTGAGATGCTTAAAAACATCTACTTCACACACTAGATAAACTGAAAGAAATCTTTGTTGACAACCATAAAATAAATGTGACAGTTGAAAAGAACATTTAAATCATTTCAAACATCTATTCCATCCACGTGACGCTTCAACAGAGATTTGCAGTCGAAAGAAAATGTCTTGTCACTAGATGTGAGAAATCATCACAGAATCTGGGATGCTCAAAAACATCTACTCCGCACACTAGTGAAGCTTTAAGAAAAAAGGATTGTTATCTTTATGATAAATTTGACAATTGATGAGAACGTTTAGATCATTTCCAACATGTATTGCATCGACAGTAGACTTCAACAGAGCTTTTCAGTAGCAAGAAAACGTGTAGTCACTAGATGTGAGAAATCATCACAGAATCTGGGATGCTAAGAAACATGTAGTTCACACACTGGTTAGACTGAAGTAAAAGTGTATTGACAGTTATATATTAATTGTGACCATTTAAGAGGACATTTGAATAATTTCAAACATCTATTCCATCAAAGTGACACTTCAACAGAGCTTTGCAGTCGCAAGAAAACGTTTTGTCACTAGAGGTGAGAAATCATCACAGAATCTAAGATGCTTAAAAACATCTGTTTCATACACTAGATAAACTGAAAGAAATCTTTGTTGACAACCATATAATAAATGTGACAGTTGAAGAGAACATTTAAATCATTTCAAACATCTATTCCATCAGGGTGATGCTTCAACGGAGATTTGCAGTCGCAAGAAAATGTCTTGTCACTAGATGTGAGAAATCATCACAGAATCTAGGATGTTCAAAAACATCTAGTTCACACACTGGTTAGACTGAAATAAAAGAGTATTGACAGTTATGTATTAACTGTGACCATTCAAGAGGACATTTGAATCATTTCAAACATCTATTCCATCAACGTGACACTTCAACATAGCTTTGCAGTCGCAAGAAAACGTGTAGTCACTAGATGTGCGAAATCATCACAGAATCTGAGGTACTTAAAAACATCTACTTCACACATTAAGTAAACTGAAAGAAATCTTAGTTGACAAGCATATAATAAATGTGACAGTTGAAGAGAACATTTAAATCATTTCAAACATCTATTCCATCAGTGTGATGCTTCAACGGAGATTTGCAGTCGCAAGAAAATGTCTTGTCACTAGATGTGAGAAATCATCACAGAATCTGGGATGCTCAAAAACATCTAGTTCACACACTGGTTAGACTGAAGTAAAAGTGTATTGACCGTTATATATTAAATGTTACCATTCAAGAGGACATTTGAAATATTTCAAACATCTATTCCATCAACGTAACACTTCAACAGAGCTTTGCAGTCGCAAGAAAATGTGTAGTCACTAGATGTGAGAAATCATCACAGAATCTGGGATGCTAAGAAACATGTAGTTCACACACTGGTTAGACTGAAGTAAAAGTGTATTGACAGTTATATATTAGTTGTGACCATTTAAGAGGACATTTGAATAATTTCAAACATCTATTCCATCAAAGTGACACTTCAACAGAGCTTTGCAGTCGCAAGAAAACGTTTAGTCACTAGATGTGAGAAATCATCACAGAATCTAAGATGCTTAAAAACATCTGTTTCATACACTAACTGAAACAGATAAACTGAAAGAAATCTTTGTTGACAACCATATAATAAATGTGACAGTTGAAGAGAACATTTAAATCATTTCAAACATCTTTTCCATCAGGGTGATGCTTCAACGGAGATTTGCAGTCGCAAGAAAATGTCTTGTCACTAGATGTGAGAAATCATCACAGAATCTAGGATGTTCAAAAACATCTAGTTCACACACTGGTTAGACTGAAATAAAAGAGTATTGACAGTTATGTATTAACTGTGACCATTCAAGAGGACATTTGAATCATTTCAAACATCTATTCCATCAACGTGACACTTCAACATAGCTTTGCAGTCGCAAGAAAACGTGTAGTCACTAGATGTGCGAAATCATCACAGAATCTGAGGTACTTAAAAACATCTACTTCACACACTAGATAAACTGAAAGAAATCTTTGTTGACAACCATATAATAAATGTGACAGTTGAAGAGAACATTTAAATCATTTCAAACATCTATTCCATCCACGTGATGCTTCAACGGAGATTTGCAGTCGCAAGAAAATGTCTTGTCTCTAGATGTGAGAAATCATCACAGAATCTGGGATGCTCAAAAACATCTAGTTCAAACACTGGTTAGACTGAAGTAAAAGTGTATTGACAGTTATATATTAGATGTGACCATTCAAGAGGACATTTGAAATATTTCAAACATCTATTCCATCAACGTAACACTTCAACAGAGCTTTGCAGTCGCAAGAAAATGTGTAGTCACTAGATGTGAGAAATCATCACAGAATCTGAGATGCTTAAAAACATCTACTTCACACACTAGATAAACTGAAAGAAAACTTTGTTGACAACTATATAATAAATGTTACCATTGAAGAGAACATTTAAATCATTTCAAACATCTATTCCATCCACGTGATGCTTCAACGGAGATTTGCAGTCGAAAGAAAATGTCTTGTCACTAGATGTGAGAAATCATCACAGAATCTGAGATGCTCAAAAACAACTAGTTCGCACACTGGTTAGACTGAAGTAAAAGTGTATTGACAGTTATTTATTAAATGTGACCATTCAAGAGGACATTTGAATCATCCACGTGATGCTTCAACGGAGATTTGCAGTCGCAAGAAAATGTCTTGTCACTAGATGTGAGAAATCATCACAGAATCTGGGATGCTCAAAAACATCTAGTTCACACACTGGTTAGACTGAAGTAAAAGTGTATTGACAATTATTTATTAAATGTGACCATTCAAGAGGACATTTGAATCATTCCAAACATCTATTCCATCAACGTGCCACTTCAACAGAGCTTTGCAGTCGTAAGAAAACGTGTAGTCACCAGATGTGAGAAATCATCACAGAATCAGAGATGCTTAAAAACATCTACTTCACACACTAGATAAACTAAACGAAGTCTTTGTTGACAACCATATGATAAATGTGACAGTTGAAGAGAACATTCAAATCATTTCAAACATCTATTCCATCTACGTGACGCTTCAACAGAGATTTGCAGTCGAAGGAAAATGTCTTGTCACTAGATCTTAGAAATCATCAATGAATTTGGGATGCGTAAAAACATCTACTCTGCACACTAGTGAAACTTTAAGAAAAAGGGATTGTTAACTTTATGATAAATTTGACAATTGATAGAACGTTTAGATCATTTCCAACATGTATGGCATCGACATGAGACTTCAACAAAGCCTTGCAGTAGCAAGAAAACGTGTAGTCACTAGATGTGAGAAATCATCACAGAATCTGAGATGCTTAAAAACATCTATTTCACACACTAGATAAACTGAAAGAAATCTTTGTTGACAACCATATAATAAATGTGACAGTTGAAGAGAACATTCAAATTATTTCAAACATCTATTCCATCCACGTGACGCTTCAACGGAGATTTGCAGTCGAAAGAAAATGTCTTGTCACTAGATGTAAGAAATCATCACAGAATCTGGGATGCTCAAAAACATCTAGTTCACACAATGGTTAGACTGAAGTAAAGGTGTATTGACAGTTATTTATTAAATGTGACCATTCAAGAGGACATTTGAATCATTTCCAACATGTATTGCATCAACATGAGACTTCAACAAAGCCTTGCAGTAGCAAGAAAACGTGTAGTCAATAGATGTGAGAAATCATCACAGAATCTGAGATGCTTAAAAACATCTACTTCACACACTAGATAAACTGAAAGAAATCTTTGTTGACAACCATATAATAAATGTGACAGTTGAAGAGAACATTCAAGTTATTTCAAACATCTATTCCATCCACGTGACGCTTCAACGGAGATTTGCAGTCGAAAGAAAATGTCTTGTCACTAGATGTGAGAAATCATCACAGAATCTGGGATGCTCAAAAACATCTAGTTCACACAATGGTTAGACTAAAGTGAAAGTGTATTGACAGTTATATATTAAATGTGACCATTCAAGAGGACATTTGAATCATTACAAACAATTATTGCATCCACGTGACACTTCAACAGAGCTTTGCAGTCGCAAGAAAACGTGTAGTCACTAGATGTGAGAAATCATCACAGAATCTGAGATGCTTAAAAACATCTACTTCACACACTAGGTAAACAGAAAGAAATCTTAGTTGACAACGATAAAATAAATTTGACAGTTGAAAAGAACATTTAAATCATTTCAAACATCTATTCCATCCACGTGACGCTTCAACAGAGATTTGCTGTCGAAAGAAAATGTCTTATCACTAGATGTGAGAAATCATCACAGAATCTGGGATGCTTAAAAACATCTACTCCGCACACTAGTGAATCTTTAAGAAAAAAGGATTGTTATCTTTATGATAAATTTGAATATTAATGAGAACGTTTAGATCATTTCCATCATGTATTGCATTGACAGTAGACTTCAACAGAGCTTTGCAGTCGCAAGAAATCGTTTAGTCACTAGATGTGAGAAATCATCACAGAATCTGAGATACTTAAAACATCTACTTCACACACTAGGTAAACAGAAAGAAATCTTTGTTGACAACCATATAATTCATGTGACAGTTGAAGAGAACATTCAAATTATTTCAAACATCTATTCCATCCACGTGATGCTTCAACGGAGATTTGCAGTCGAAAGAAAATGTCTTGTTACTAGATGTGAGAAATCATCACAGAATCTGGGATGCTCAAAAACATCTAGTTCACACAATGGTTAGACTAAAGTGAAAGTGTATTGACAGTTATATATTAAATGTGACCATTCAATAGGACATTTGAATCATTTCAAACATCTATTCCATCAACGTGATGCTTCAACGGAGATTTGCAGTCGCAAGAAAATGTCTTGTCACTATATGTGAGAAATCATCACAAAATCTGGGATGCTCAAAAGGATCTAGTTCACACACTGGTTAGACTGAAGTAAAAGTGTATTGACAGTTGTGTATTAATGGTGACCATTCAAGAGGACATTTGAATCATTAGAAACAATTATTCCATCCACGTGACACTTCAACAGAGCTTTGCAGTCGCAAGAAAACGTGTAGTCACTAGATGTGAGAAATCATCACAGAATCTGAGATGCTTAAAAACATCTACTTCACACACTAGGTAAACAGAAAGAAATCTTAGTTGACAACGATAAAATAAATGTGACAGTTGAAAAGAACATTTAAATCATTTCAAACATCTATTCCATCCACGTGACGCTTCAACAGAGATTTGCAGTCGAAAGAAAATGTCTCGTCATTAGATGTGAGAAATCATCACAGAATCTGGGATGCTTAAAAACATCTACTCCGCACACTAGTGAAGCTTTAAGAAAAAAGGATTGTTATCTTTATGATAAATTTGACAATTAATGAGAACGTTTAGATCATTGCCAACATGTATTGCATTGACGGTAGACTTCAACAGAGCTTTGCAATCGCAAGAAAACGTGTAGTCACTAGATGTGAGAAATCATCACAGAATCTGAGATACTTAAAAACATCTACTTCACACACTAGGTAAACAGAAAGAAATCTTAGTTGACAACCATATAATAAATTTGACAGTTGGAGAAAACATTTAAATCATTTCAAGCATCTATTCCATCCACGTGATGCTTCAACGGAGAATTGCAGTCGCAAGAAAACGCGTAGTCACTAGATGTGAGAAATCATCACAGAATCTGGGATGCTCAAAAACATCTAGTTTACACAATGGTTAGACTGAAGTAAAGGTGTATTGACAGTTATTTATTAAATGTGACCATTCAAGAGGACATTTGAATCATTTCCAATATGTATTGCATCGACATGAGACTTCAACAAAGCCTTGCAGTAGCAAGAAAACGTGTAGTCACTAGATCTGAGAAATCATCACAGAATCTGGGATGCTTAAAAAAATCTACTCCGCACACTAGTGAAGTTTTAAGAAAAAAGGATTAATATCTTTATTATAAATTTGACAATTAATGAGAACGTTTAGATCATTTCCAACATGTATTGCATTGACAGTAGACTTCAACAGAGCTTTGCAGTCGCAAGAAAACGTTTAGTCACTAGATGTGAGAAATCATCACAGAATCTGAGATACTTAAAGCATCTACTTCACACACTAGGTAAACAGAAAGAAATCTTTGTTGACAACCATATAATTCATGTGACAGTTGAAGAGAACATTCAAATTATTTCAAACATCTATTCCATCCACGTGATGCTTCAACGGAGATTTGCAGTCGAAAGAAAATGTCTTGTTACTAGATGTGAGAAATCATCACAGAATCTGGGATGCTCAAAAACATCTAGTTCACACAATGGTTAGACTAAAGTGAAAGTGTATTGACAGTTATATATTAAATGTGACCATTCAATAGGACATTTGAATCATTTCAAACATCTATTCCATCAACGTGATGCTTCAACGGAGATTTGCAGTCGCAAGAAAATGTCTTGTCACTATATGTGAGAAATCATCACAAAATCTGGGATGCTCAAAAGCATCTAGTTCACACACTGGTTAGACTGAAGTAAAAGTGTATTGACAGTTGTGTATTAATGGTGACCATTCAAGAGGACATTTGAATCATTAGAAACAATTATTCCATCCAGGTGACACTTCAACAGAGCTTTGCAGTCGCAAGAAAACGTGTAGTCACTAGATGTGAGAAATCATCACAGAATCTGAGATGCTTAAAAACATCTACTTCACACACTAGGTAAACAGAAAGAAATCTTAGTTGACAACGATAAAATAAATGTGACAGTTGAAAAGAACATTTAAATCATTTCAAACATCTATTCCATCCACGTGACGCTTCAACAGAGATTTGCAGACGAAAGAAAATGTCTCGTCATTAGATGTGAGAAATCATCACAGAATCTGGGATGCTTAAAAACATCTACTCCGCACACTAGTGAAGCTTTAAGAAAAAAGGATTGTTATCTTTATGATAAATTTGACAATTAATGAGAACGTTTAGATCATTGCCAACATGTATTGCATTGACGGTAGACTTCAACAGAGCTTTGCAGTCGCAAGAAAACGTGTAGTCACTAGATGTGAGAAATCATCACAGAATCTGAGATACTTAAAAACATCTACTTCACACACTAGGTAAACAGAAAGAAATCTTAGTTGACAACCATATAATAAATTTGACAGTTGGAGAAAACATTTAAATCATTTCAAGCATCTATTCCATCCACGTGATGCTTCAACGGAGAATTGCAGTCGCAAGAAAATGTCTTGTCACTATATGTGAGAAATCATCAAAAAATCTGGGATGCTCAAAAGCATCTAGTTCACACACTGGTTAGACTGAAGTAAAAGTGTATTGACAGTTGTGTATTAATTGTGACCATTCAAGAGGACATTTGAATCATTACAAACAATTATTCCATCCACGTGACACTTCAACAGAGCTTTGCAGTCGCAAGAAAACGTGTAGTCACTAGATGTGAGAAATCATCACAGAATCTGAGATGCTTAAAAACATCTACGTCACATGCTAGATAAACTGAAAGAAATCTTTGTTGACAACCATATAATAAATGTGACGGTTGAAGAGAACATTTAAATCATTTCAAACATCTTTTCCATCAGGGTGATGCTTCAACGGAGATTTGCAGTCGCAAGAAAATGTCTTGTCACTAGATGTGAGAAATCATCACAGAATCTAGGATGTTCAAAAACATCTAGTTCACACACTGGTTAGACTGAAATAAAAGAGTATTGACAGTTATGTATTAACTGTGACCATTCAAGAGGACATTTGAATCATTTCAAACATCTATTCCATCAACGTGACACTTCAACATAGCTTTGTAGTCGCAAGAAAACGTGTAGTCACTAGATGTGCGAAATCATCACAGAATCTGAGGTACTTAAAAACATCTACTTCACACATTAAGTAAACTGAAAGAAATCTTAGTTGACAAGCATATAATAAATGTGACAGTTGAAGAGAACATTTAAATCATTTCAAGCATCTATTCCATCCACGTGATGCTTCAACGGAGATTTGCAGTCGCAAGAAAATGTCTTGTCACTAGATGTAAGAAATCATCACAGAATCTGGGATGCTCAATAACATCTAGTTCACACAATGGTTAGACTGAAGTAAAGGTGTATTGACAGTTATTTATTAAATGTGACCATTCAAGAGGACATTTGAATCATTTCCAACATGTATTTGATCAACATGAGACTTCAACAAAGCCTTGCAGTAGCAAGAAAACGTGTTGTCAATAGATGTGAGAAATCATCACAGAATCTGAGATGCTTAAAAACATCTACTTCACACACTAGATAAACTGGAAGAAATCTTTGTTGACAACCATATAATAAATGTGACAGTTGAAGAGAACATTCAAGTTATTTCAAACATCTATTCCATCCACGTGACGCTTCAACGGAGATTTGCAGTCGAAAGAAAATGTCTTGTCACTAGATGTGAGAAATCATCACAGAATCTGGGATGCTCAAAAACATCTAGTTCACACAATGGTTAGACTAACGTGAAAGTGTATTGACAGTTATATATTAAATGTGACCATTCAAGAGGACATTAGAATCATTACAAACAATTATTGCATCCACGTGACACTTCAACAGAGCTTTGCAGTCGCAAGAAAACGTGTAGTCACTAGATGTGAGAAATCATCATAGAATCTGAGATGCTTAAAAACATCTACTTCACACACTAGGTAAACAGAAAGAAATCTTAGTTGACAACGATAAAATAAATTTGACAGTTGAAAAGAACATTTAAATCATTTCAAACATCTATTCCATCCACGTGACGCTTCAACAGAGATTTGCAGTCGAAAGAAAATGTCTTGTCACTAGATGTGAGAAATCATCACAGAATCTGGGATGCTTAAAAACATCTACTCCGCACACTAGTGAAGCTTTAAGAAAAAAGGAATGTTATCTTTATGATAAATTTGACAATTAATGAGAACGTTTAGATCATTTCCATCATGTATTGCATTGACGGTAGACTTCAACAGAGCTTCGCAGTCGCAAGAAAACGTGTAGTCACTAGATGTGAGAAATCATCACAGAATCTGAGATACTTAAAAACATCTACTTCATACACTAGGTAAACAGAAAGAAATCTTAGTTGACAACCATATAATAAATGTGACAGTTGGAGAAAACATTTAAATCATTTCAAACATCTATTCCATCCACGTGATGCTTCAACGGAGATTTGCAGTCGGAAGAAAATGTCTTGTCACTATATGTGAGAAATCATCACAAAATCTGGGATGCTCAAAAGCATCTAGTTCACACACTGGTTAGACTGAAGTAAAAGTTTATTGACAGTTGTGTATTAATTGTGACCATTCAAGAGGACATTTGAATCATTACAAACAATTATTCCATCCACGTGACACTTCAACAGAGCTTTGCAGTCGCAAGAAAACGTGTAGTCACTAGATGTGAGAAATCATCACAGAATCTGGGATGCTCAAAAACATCTAGTTCACACAATGGTTAGACTGAAGTAAAGGTGTATTGACAGTTATTTATTAAATGTGACCATTCAAGAGGACATTTGAATCATTTCCAATATGTATTGCATCGACATGACACTTCAACAAAGCCTTGCAGTAGCAAGAAAACGTGTAGTCACTAGATCTGAGAAATCATCACAGAATCTGGGATGCTTAAAAAAATCTACTCCGCACACTAGTGAAGTTTTAAGAAAAAAGGATTAATATCTTTATTATAAATTTGACAATTAATGAGAACGTTTAGATCATTTCCAACATGTATTGCATTGACAGTAGACTTCAACAGAGCTTTGCAGTCGCAAGAAAACGTTTAGTCACTAGATGTGAGAAATCATCACAGAATCTGTGATACTTAAAACATCTACTTCACACACTAGGTAAACAGAAAGAAATCTTTGTTGACAACCATATAATTCATGTGACAGTTGAAGAGAACATTCAAATTATTTCAAACATCTATTCCATCCACGTGATGCTTCAACGGAGATTTGCAGTCGAAAGAAAATGTCTTGTTACTAGATGTGAGAAATCATCACAGAATCTGGGATGCTCAAAAACATCTAGTTCACACAATGGTTAGACTAAAGTGAAAGTGTATTGACAGTTGTGTATTAATGGTGACCATTCAAGAGGACATTTGAATCATTAGAAACAATTATTCCATCCACGTGACACTTCAACAGAGCTTTGCAGTCGCAAGAAAACGTGTAGTCACTAGATGTGAGAAATCATCACAGAATCTGAGATGCTTAAAAACATCTACTTCACACACTAGGTAAACAGAAAGAATTCTTAGTTGACAACGATAAAATAAATGTGACAGTTGAAAAGAACATTTAAATCATTTCAAACATGTATTCCATCCACGTGACGCTTCAACAGAGATTTGCAGTCGAAAGAAAATGTCTCGTCATTAGATGTGAGAAATCATCACAGAATCTGGGATGCTTAAAAACATCTACTCCGCACACTAGTGAAGCTTTAAGAAAAAAGGATTGTTATCTTTATGATAAATTTGACAATTAATGAGAACGTTTAGATCATTTCTAACATGTATTGCATCGACAGTAGACTTCAACAGAGCTTTGCAGTCGCAAGAGAACGTGGAGTCACTAGATGTGAGAAATCATCACAGAATCTGAGATACTTAAAAACATCTACTTCACACACTATTTAAACAGAAAGAAATCTTAGTTGACAACCATAAAATAAATGTGAAAGTTGAAGAGAACATTTATATCATTTCAAACATCTATTCCATCTACGTGACGCTTCAACAGAGATTTGCAGTCGAAAGAAAATGTCTTGTCACTAGATCTTAGAAATCATCACAGAATCTGGGATGCGTAAAAACATCTACTCCGCACACTAGTGAAACTTTAAGAAAAAGGGAATGTTAAGTTTATGATAAATTTGACAATTGATAGAACGTTTAGATCATTTCCAACATGTATTGCATCGACATGAGACTTCAACAAAGCCTTGCAGTAGCAAGAAAACGTTTATTCACTAGATGTGAGAAATCATCACAGAATCTGAGATACTTAAAAACATCTACTTCACACACTAGATAAACTGAAAGAAATCTTTGTTGACAACCATATAATAAATGTGACAGTTGAAGAGAACATTCAAATTATTTCAAACATCTATTCCATCCACGTGACGCTTCAACGGAGATTTGCAGTCGAAAGAAAATGTCTTGTCACTAGATGTGAGAAATAATCACAGAATCTGGGATGCTCAAAAACGTCTAGTTCACACAATGGTTAGACTGAATTAAAGGTGTATTGACAGTTATTTATTAAATGTGACCATTCAAGAGGACATTTGAATCATTTCCAATATGTATTGCATCGACATGAGACTTCAACAAAGCCTTGCAGTAGCAAGAAAACGTGTAGTCACTAGATGTGAGAAATAATCAAATATTCTGGGATGCTTAAAAACATCTACTCCGCACACTAGTGAAGCTTTAAGAAAAAAGGATTGTTATCTTTATGATAAATTTGACAATTAATGAGAACGTTTAGATCATTTCCAACATGTATTGCATTGACAGTAGACTTCAACAGAGCTTTGCAGTCGCAAGAAAACGTTTAGTCATTAGATGTGAGAAATCATCACAGAATCTGAGATACTTAAAAACATCTACTTCACACACTAGGTAAACAGAAAGAAATCTTAGTTGACAACCATAAAATAAATGTGACAGTTTGAGAAAACATTTAAATCATTTCAAACATCTATTCCATCCACGTGATGCTTCAACGGAGATTTGCAGTCGCAAGAAAATGTCTTGTCACTAGATGTGAGAAATCATCACAGAATCTGGGATGCTCAAAAACGTCTAGTTCACACAATGGTTAGACTGAATTAAAGGTGTATTGACAGTTATTTATTAAATGTGACCATTCAAGAGGACATTTGAATCATTTCAAACATCTATTCCATCAACGTGACACTTCAACAGAGCTTTGCGGTCGCAAGAAAATGTGTAGTAACTAGATGTGAGAAATCATCACAGAATCTGAGATGCTTAAAAACATCTACTTCACACACTCGATAAACTGAAAGAAATCTTTGTTGACAACCATATAATAAATGTGACAGTTGAAGAGAACATTCAAATTATTTCAAACATCTATTCCATCCACGTGACGCTTCAACGGAGATTTGCAGTCGAAAGAAAATGTCTTGTCACTAGATGTGAGAAATCATCACAGAATCTGGGATGCTCAAAAACATCTACTCCGCACACTAGTGAAGCTTTAAGAAAAAAGGATTGTTATCTTTATGATAAATTTGACAATTGATGAGAACGTTTAGATCATTTCTAACATGTATTGCATCGAAAGTAGACTTCAACAGAGCTTTGCAGTCGCAAGAAAACGTGGAGTCACTAGATGTGAGAAATCATCACAGAATCTGAGATGCTTAAAAACATCTACTTCACACACTAGGTAAACAGAAAGAAATCTTAGTTGACAACCATAAAATAAATGTGAAAGTTGAAGAGAACATTTATATCATTTCAAACATCTATTCCATCTACGTGACGCTTCAGCAGAGATTTGCAGTCAAAAGAAAATGTCTTGTCACTAGATGTGAGAAATCATCACAGAATCTGGGATGCTCAAAAACATCTACTCCGCACACTAGTGGAGCTTTAAGAAAAAAGGATTGTTATCTTTATGATAAATTTGACAATTGATGAGAACGTTTAGATCATTTCTAACATGTATTGCATCGACAGTAGACTTCAAGAGAGCTTTGCAGTCGCAAGAAAACGTGGAGTCACTAGATGTGAGAAATCATCACAGAATCTGAGATACTTAAAAACATCTACTTCACACACTAGGTAAACAGAAAGAAATCTTAGTTGACAACCATAAAATAAATGTGACAGTTGAAAAGAACATTTAAATCATTTCAAACATCTATTCCATCCACGTGACGCTTCAACAGAGATTTGCAGTCGAAAGAAAATGTCTTGTAACTAGATCTTAGAAATCATCACAGAATCTGGGATGCGTAAAAACATCTACTCCGCACACTAGTGAAACTTTAAGGAAAAGGGATTGTTAAGTTTATGATAAATTTGACAATTGATAGAACGTTTAGATCATTTCCAACATGTATTGCATCGACATGAGACTTCAACAAAGCCTTGCAGTAGCAAGAAAACGTTTATTCACTAGATGTGAGAAATCATCACAGAATCTGAGATACTTAAAAATATCTACTTCACACACTAGATAAACTGAAAGAAATCTTTGTTGACAACCATATAATAAATTTGACAGTTGAAGAGAACATTGAAATTATTTCAAACATCTATTCCATCCACGTGACGCTTCAACGGAGATTTGCAGTCGAAAGAAAATGTCTTGTCACTAGATGTGAGAAATCATCACAGAATCTGGGATGCTCAAAAACATCTAGTTCACACAATGGTTAGACTGAAGTAAAGGTGTATTGACAGTTATTTATTAAATGTGACCATTCAAGAGGACATTTGAATCATTTCAAACATCTATTCCATCAACGTGACACTTCAACAGAGCTTTGCGGTAGCAAGAAAATGTGTAGTCACTAGATGTGAGAAATCATCACAGAATCTGAGATGCTTAAAAACATCTACTTCACACACTAGATAAACTGAAAGAAATCTTTGTTGACAACCATATAATAAATGTGACAGTTGAAGAGAACATTCAAATTATTTCAAACATCTATTCCATAAACGTGACGCTTCAACGGAGATTTGCAGTCGAAAGAAAATGTCTTGTCACTAGATGTGAGAAATCATCACAGAATCTGGGATGCTCAAAAACATCTACTCCGTACACTAGTGAAGCTTTAAGAAAAAAGGATTGTTATCTTTATGAGAAATTTGGCAATTGATGAGAACGTTTAGATCATTTCTAACATGTATTGTATCGACAGTAGACTTCAACAGAGCCTTGCAGTAGCAAGAAAACGTGTAGTCACTAGATGTGAGAAATCATCACAGAATCTGAGATGCTTAAAAACATCTACTTCACACATTAGATAAACTGAAAGAAATCTTTGTTGACAACCATATAATAAATGTGACAGTTGAAGAGAACATTTAAATTATTTCAAACATCTATTCCATCTACGTGACGCTTCAACGGAGATTTGCAGTCGAAAGAAAATGTCTTGTAACTAGATGTGAGAAATCATCACAGAATCTGGGATGCTCAAAAACATCTAGTTCACACAATGGTTAGACTGAATTAAGGGTGTATTGACAGTTATTTATTAAATGTGACCATTCAAGAGGACATAAGAATCATTTCAAACATCTATTCCATCAACGTGACAATTCAACAGAGCTTTGCGGTCGCAAGAAAATGTGTAGTCACTAGATGAGAGAAATCATCACAGAATCTGAGATGCTTAAAAACATCTACTTCACACACTAGATAAACTGAAAGAAATCTTTGTTGACAACCATATAATAAATGTGACATTTGAAGAGAACATTCAAATTATTTCAAACATCTATTCCATCCACGTGACGCTTCAACAGAGATTTGCAGTCGAAAGAAAATGTCTTGTCACTAGATGTAAGAAATCATCACAGAATCTGGGATGCTCAAAAACATCTAGTTCACACAATGGTTAGACTGAAGTAAAGGTGTATTGACAGTTATTTATTAAACGTGACCATTCAAGAGGACATTTGAATCATTTCCAACATGTATTGCATCGACATGAGACTTCAACAAAGCCTTGCAATAGCAAGAAAACGTGTAGTCCCTAGATGTGAGAAATCATCACAGAATCTGATATGCTCAAAAACATCTAGTTCACACAATGGTTAGACTGAAGTAAAGGTGTATTGACAGTTATTTATTAAATGTGACCATTCAAGAGGACATAAGAATCATTTCAAACATCTATTCCATCAACGTGACAATTCAACAGAGCTTTGCGGTCGCAAGAAAATGTGTAGTCAATAGATGTGAGAAATCATCACAGAATCTGAGATGCTTAAAAACATCTATTTCACACACTAGATAAACTGAAAGAAATCTTTGTTGACAACAATATAATAAATGTGACAGTTGAAGAGAACATTCAATTTATTTCAAACATCTATTCCATCCACGTGACGCTTCAACGGAGATTTGCAGTCGAAAGAAAATGTCTTGTCACTAGATGTAAGAAATCATCACAGAATCTGGGATGCTCAAAAACATCTAGTTCACACAATGGTTAGACTGATGTAAAGGTGTATTGACAGTTATTTATTAAATGTGACCATTCAAGAGGACATTTGAATCATTTCCAACATGTATTGCATCGACATGAGACTTCAACAAAGCCTTGCAGTAGCAAGAAAACGTGTAGTCAATAGATGTGAGAAATCATCACAGAATCTGAGATGCTTAAAAACATCTACTTCACACACTAGATAAACTGAAAGAAATCTTTGTTGACAACCATATAATAAATGTGACAGTTGAAGAGAACATTCAAGTTATTTCAAACATCTATTCCATCCACGTGACGCTTCAACAGAGATTTGCAGTCGAAAGAAAGTGTCTTGTCACTAGATGTGAGAAATCATCACAGAATCTGGGATGCTCGAAAAAAACATCTACTCCGCACACTAGTGAAGCTTTAGGAAAAAAGGATTGTTATCTTTATGATAAATTTGACAATTGATGAGAACGTTTAGATCATTTCTAACATGTATTGCATCGAAAGTAGACTTCAACAATGCTTTGCAGTCGCAAGAAAACGTGGAGTCACTAGATGTGAGAAATCATCACAGAATCTGAGATACTTAAAAACATCTACTTCACACACTAGGTAAACAGAAAAAAATCTTAGTAGACAACCATATAATAAATGTGACAGTTGGAGAAAAGATTTAAATCATTTCAAACATCTATTCCATCCAAGTGATGCTTCAATGGAGATTTGCAGTCGCAAGAAAATGTCTTGTCACTAGATGTGAGAAACCATCACAAAATCTGGGATGCTCAAAAGCATCTAGTTCACACACTGGTTAGACTGAAGTAAAAGTGTATTGACAGTTGTGTGTTAAATGTGACCATTCAAGAGGACATTTGAATCATTACAAACACTTTTTCCATCCACGTGACACTTCAACAGAGCTTTGAAGTCGCAAGATGTAGTCACTAGATGTGAGAAATCATCACAGAATCTGAGATGCTTAAAAACATCTACTTCACATTCTAGATAAACTGAAAGAAATCTTTGTTGACAACCATAAAATAAATGTGACAGTTGAAAAGAACATTTAAATCATTTCAAACATCTATTCCATCCACGTGACGCTTCAACAGAGCTTTGCAGTCGAAAGAAAATGTCTTGTCACTAGATGTGAGAAATCATCACAGAATCTGGGATGCTCAAAAACATCTACTCCGCACACTAGTGAAGCTTTAGGAAAAAAGGATTGTTATCTTTATGATAAATTTGACAAATGATGAGAACGTTTAGATCATTTCCAATATGTATTGCATCGACAGTAGACTTCAACAGAGCCTTGCAGTAGCAAGAAAACGTGTAGTCACTAGATGTGAGAAATCATCACAGAATCTGGGATGCTAAGAAACATGTAGTTCACACACTGGTTAGACTGAAGTAAAAGTGTATTGACAGTTATATATTAATTGTGTCCATTTAAGAGGACATTTGAATAATTTCAAACATCTATTCCATCAAAGTGACACTTCAACAGAGCTTTGCAGTCGCAAGAAAACGTTTAGTCACTAGAGGTGAGAAATCATCACAGAATCTAAGATGCTTAAAAACATCTGTTTCATACACTAGATAAACTGAAAGAAATCTTTGTTGACAACCATATAATAAATGTGACAGTTGAAGAGAACATTTAAATCATTTCAAACATCTATTCCATCAGGGTGATGCTTCAACGGAGATTTGCAGTCGCAAGAAAATGTCTTGTCACTAGATGTGAGAAATCATCACAGAATCTGGGATGCTCAAAAACATCTAGTTCACACACTGGTTAGACTGAAGTAAAAGTGTATTGACCGTTATATATTAAATGTTACCATTCAAGAGGACATTTGAAATATTTCAAACATCTATTCCATCAACGTAACACTTCAACAGAGCTTTGCAGTCGCAAGAAAATGTGTAGTCACTAGATGTGAGAAATCATCACAGAATCTGGGATGCTAAGAAACATGTAGTTCACACACTGGTTAGACTGAAGTAAAAGTGTATTGACAGTTATATATTAGTTGTGACCATTTAAGAGGACATTTGAATAATTTCAAACATCTATTCCATCAAAGTGACACTTCAACAGAGCTTTGCAGTCGCAAGAAAACGTTTAGTCACTAGATGTGAGAAATCATCACAGAATCTAAGATGCTTAAAAACATCTGTTTCATACACTAACTGAAACAGATAAACTGAAAGAAATCTTTGTTAACAACCATATAATAAATGTGACAGTTGAAGAGAACATTTAAATCATTTCAAACATCTTTTCCATCAGGGTGATGCTTCAACGGAGATTTGCAGTCGCAAGAAAATGTCTTGTCACTAGATGTGAGAAATCATCACAGAATCTAGGATGTTCAAAAACATCTAGTTCACACACTGGTTAGACTGAAATAAAAGAGTATTGACAGTTATGTATTAACTGTGACCATTCAAGAGGAAATTTGAATCATTTCAAACATCTATTCCATCAACGTGACACTTCAACATAGCTTTGCAGTCGCAAGAAAACGTGTAGTCACTAGATGTGCGAAATCATCACAGAATCTGGGATGCTAAGAAACATGTAGTTCACACACTGGTTAGACTGAAGTAAAAGTGTATTGACAGTTATATATTAATTGTGACCATTTAAGAGGACATTTGAATAATTTCAAACATCTATTCCATCAAAGTGACACTTCAACAGAGCTTTGCAGTCGCAAGAAAACGTTTAGTCACTAGAGGTGAGAAATCATCACAGAATCTAAGATGCTTAAAAACATCTGTTTTATACACTAGATAAACTGAAAGAAATCTTTGTTGACAACCATATAATATATGTGACAGTTGAAGAGAACATTTAAATCATTTCAAACATCTATTCCATCAGGGTGATGCTTCAACGGAGATTTGCAGTCGCAAGAAAATGTCTTGTCACTAGATGTGTGAAATCATCACAGAATCTAGGATGTTCAAAAACATCTAGTTCACACACTGGTTAGACTAATAAAAGAGTATTGACAGTTATGTATTAACTGTGACCATTCAAGAGGACATTTGAATCATTTCAAACATCTATTCCATCAACGTGACACTTCAACACAGCTTTGCAGTCGCAAGAAAACGTGTAGTCACTAGATGTGCGAAATCATCACAGAATCTAAGGTACTTAAAAACATCTACGTCACACATTAAGTAAACTGAAAGAAATCTTAGTTGACAAGCATATAATAAATGTGACAGTTGAAGAGAACATTTAAATCATTTCAAACATCTATTCCATCCACGTGATGCTTCAACGGAGATTTGCAGTCGCAAGAAAATGTCTTGTCACTAGATGTGAGAAATCATCACAGAATCTGGGATGCTCAAAAACATCTAGTTCACACACTGGTTAGACTGAAGTAAAAGTGTATTGACCGTTATATATTAAATGTTACCATTCAAGAGGACATTTGAAATATTTCAAACATCTATTCCATCAACGTAACACTTCAACAGAGCTTTGCAGTCGCAAGAAAATGTCTTGTCACTAGATGTGAGAAATCATCACAGAATCTAGGATGTTCAAAAACATCTAGTTCACACACTGGTTAGACTGAAATAAAAGAGTATTGACAGTTATGTATTAACTGTGACCATTCAAGAGGACATTTGAATCATTTCAAACATCTATTCCATCAACGTGACACTTCAACATAGCTTTGCAGTCGCAAGAAAACGTGTAGTCACTAGATGTGCGAAATCATCACAGAATCTGAGGTACTTAAAAACATCTACTTCACACACTAGATAAACTGAAAGAAATCTTTGTTGACAACCATATAATAAATGTGACAGTTGAAGAGAACATTTAAATCATTTCAAACATCTATTCCATCCACGTGATGCTTCAACGGAGATTTGCAGTCGCAAGAAAATGTCTTGTCTCTAGATGTGAGAAATCATCACAGAATCTGGGATGCTCAAAAACATCTAGTTCAAACACTGGTTAGACTGAAGTAAAAGTGTATTGACAGTTATATATTAGATGTGACCATTCAAGAGGACATTTGAAATATTTCAAACATCTATTCCATCAACGTAACACTTCAACAGAGCTTTGCAGTCGCAAGAAAATGTGTAGTCACTAGATGTGAGAAATCATCACAGAATCTGAGATGCTTAAAAACATCTACTTCACACACTAGATAAACTGAAAGAAAACTTTGTTGACAACTATATAATAAATGTTACCATTGAAGAGAACATTTAAATCATTTCAAACATCTATTCCATCCACGTGATGCTTCAACGGAGATTTGCAGTCGAAAGAAAATGTCTTGTCACTAGATGTGAGAAATCATCACAGAATCTGAGATGCTCAAAAACAACTAGTTCGCACACTGGTTAGACTGAAGTAAAAGTGTATTGACAGTTATTTATTAAATGTGACCATTCAAGAGGACATTTGAATCATCCACGTGATGCTTCAACGGAGATTTGCAGTCGCAAGAAAATGTCTTGTCACTAGATGTGAGAAATCATCACAGAATCTGGGATGCTCAAAAACATCTAGTTCACACACTGGTTAGACTGAAGTAAAAGTGTATTGACAATTATTTATTAAATGTGACCATTCAAGAGGACATTTGAATCATTCCAAACATCTATTCCATCAACGTGCCACTTCAACAGAGCTTTGCAGTCGTAAGAAAACGTGTAGTCACCAGATGTGAGAAATCATCACAGAATCAGAGATGCTTAAAAACATCTACTTCACACACTAGATAAACTAAACGAAGTCTTTGTTGACAACCATATGATAAATGTGACAGTTGAAGAGAACATTCAAATCATTTCAAACATCTATTCCATCTACGTGACGCTTCAACAGAGATTTGCAGTCGAAGGAAAATGTCTTGTCACTAGATCTTAGAAATCATCAATGAATTTGGGATGCGTAAAAACATCTACTCTGCACACTAGTGAAACTTTAAGAAAAAGGGATTGTTAACTTTATGATAAATTTGACAATTGATAGAACGTTTAGATCATTTCCAACATGTATGGCATCGACATGAGACTTCAACAAAGCCTTGCAGTAGCAAGAAAACGTGTAGTCCCTAGATGTGAGAAATCATCACAGAATCTGAGATGCTTAAAAACATCTATTTCACACACTAGATAAACTGAAAGAAATCTTTGTTGACAACCATATAATAAATGTGACAGTTGAAGAGAACATTCAAATTATTTCAAACATCTATTCCATCCACGTGACGCTTCAACGGAGATTTGCAGTCGAAAGAAAATGTCTTGTCACTAGATGTAAGAAATCATCACAGAATCTGGGATGCTCAAAAACATCTAGTTCACACAATGGTTAGACTGAAGTAAAGGTGTATTGACAGTTATTTATTAAATGTGACCATTCAAGAGGACATTTGAATCATTTCCAACATGTATTGCATCAACATGAGACTTCAACAAAGCCTTGCAGTAGCAAGAAAACGTGTAGTCAATAGATGTGAGAAATCATCACAGAATCTGAGATGCTTAAAAACATCTACTTCACACACTAGATAAACTGAAAGAAATCTTTGTTGACAACCATATAATAAATGTGACAGTTGAAGAGAACATTCAAGTTATTTCAAATATCTATTCCATCCACGTGACGCTTCAACGGAGATTTGCAGTCGAAAGAAAATGTCTTGTCACTAGATGTGAGAAATCATCACAGAATCTGGGATGCTCAAAAACATCTAGTTCACACAATGGTTAGACTAAAGTGAAAGTGTATTGACAGTTATATATTAAATGTGACCATTCAAGAGGACATTTGAATCATTACAAACAATTATTGCATCCACGTGACACTTCAACAGAGCTTTGCAGTCGCAAGAAAACGTGTAGTCACTAGATGTGAGAAATCATCACAGAATCTGAGATGCTTAAAAACATCTACTTCACACACTAGGTAAACAGAAAGAAATCTTAGTTGACAACGATAAAATAAATTTGACAGTTGAAAAGAACATTTAAATCATTTCAAACATCTATTCCATCCACGTGACGCTTCAACAGAGATTTGCTGTCGAAAGAAAATGTCTTATCACTAGATGTGAGAAATCATCACAGAATCTGGGATGCTTAAAAACATCTACTCCGCACACTAGTGAAGCTTTAAGAAAAAAGGATTGTTATCTTTATGATAAATTTGAATATTAATGAGAACGTTTAGATCATTTCCATCATGTATTGCATTGACAGTAGACTTCAACAGAGCTTTGCAGTCGCAAGAAAACGTTTAGTCACTAGATGTGAGAAATCATCACAGAATCTGAGATACTTAAAACATCTACTTCACACACTAGGTAAACAGAAAGAAATCTTTGTTGACAACCATATAATTCATGTGACAGTTGAAGAGAACATTCAAATTATTTCAAACATCTATTCCATCCACGTGATGCTTCAACGGAGATTTGCAGTCGAAAGAAAATGTCTTGTTACTAGATGTGAGAAATCATCACAGAATCTGGGATGCTCAAAAACATCTAGTTCACACAATGGTTAGACTAAAGTGAAAGTGTATTGACAGTTATATATTAAATGTGACCATTCAATAGGACATTTGAATCATTTCAAACATCTATTCCATCAACGTGATGCTTCAACGGAGATTTGCAGTCGCAAGAAAATGTCTTGTCACTATATGTGAGAAATCATCACAAAATCTGGGATGCTCAAAAGGATCTAGTTCACACACTGGTTAGACTGAAGTAAAAGTGTATTGACAGTTGTGTATTAATGGTGACCATTCAAGAGGACATTTGAATCATTAGAAACAATTATTCCATCCACGTGACACTTCAACAGAGCTTTGCAGTCGCAAGAAAACGTGTAGTCACTAGATGTGAGAAATCATCACAGAATCTGAGATGCTTAAAAACATCTACTTCACACACTAGGTAAACAGAAAGAAATCTTAGTTGACAACGATAAAATAAATGTGACAGTTGAAAAGAACATTTAAATCATTTCAAACATCTATTCCATCCACGTGACGCTTCAACAGAGATTTGCAGTCGAAAGAAAATGTCTCGTCATTAGATGTGAGAAATCATCACAGAATCTGGGATGCTTAAAAACATCTACTCCGCACACTAGTGAAGCTTTAAGAAAAAAGGATTGTTATCTTTATGATAAATTTGACAATTAATGAGAACGTTTAGATCATTGCCAACATGTATTGCATTGACGGTAGACTTCAACAGAGCTTTGCAGTCGCAAGAAAACGTGTAGTCACTAGATGTGAGAAATCATCACAGAATCTGAGATACTTAAAAACATCTACTTCACACACTAGGTAAACAGAAAGAAATCTTAGTTGACAACCATATAATAAATTTGACAGTTGGAGAAAACATTTAAATCATTTCAAGCATCTATTCCATCCACGTGATGCTTCAACGGAGAATTGCAGTCGCAAGAAAACGCGTAGTCACTAGATGTGAGAAATCATTACAGAATCTGGGATGCTCAAAAACATCTAGTTTACACAATGGTTAGACTGAAGTAAAGGTGTATTGACAGTTATTTATTAAATGTGACCATTCAAGAGGACATTTGAATCATTTCCAATATGTATTGCATCGACATGAGACTTCAACAAAGCCTTGCAGTAGCAAGAAAACGTGTAGTCACTAGATCTGAGAAATCATCACAGAATCTGGGATGCTTAAAAAAATCTACTCCGCACACTAGTGAAGTTTTAAGAAAAAAGGATTAATATCTTTATTATAAATTTGACAATTAATGAGAACGTTTAGATCATTTCCAACATGTATTGCATTGACAGTAGACTTCAACAGAGCTTTGCAGTCGCAAGAAAACGTTTAGTCACTAGATGTGAGAAATCATCACAGAATCTGAGATACTTAAAGCATCTACTTCACACACTAGGTAAACAGAAAGAAATCTTTGTTGACAACCATATAATTCATGTGACAGTTGAAGAGAACATTCAAATTATTTCAAACATCTATTCCATCCACGTGACGCTTCAACGGAGATTTGCAGTCGAAAGAAAATGTCTTGTTACTAGATGTGAGAAATCATCACAGAATCTGGGATGCTCAAAAACATCTAGTTCACACAATGGTTAGACTAAAGTGAAAGTGTATTGACAGTTATATATTAAATGTGACCATTCAATAGGACATTAGAATCATTTCAAACATCTATTCCATCAACGTGATGCTTCAACGGAGATTTGCAGTCGCAAGAAAATGTCTTGTCACTATATGTGAGAAATCATCTCAAAATCTGGGATGCTCAAAAGCATCTAGTTCACACACTGGTTAGACTGAAGTAAAAGTGTATTGACAGTTGTGTATTAATGGTGACCATTCAAGAGGACATTTGAATCATTAGAAACAATTATTCCATCCAGGTGACACTTCAACAGAGCTTTGCAGTCGCAAGAAAACGTGTAGTCACTAGATGTGAGAAATCATCACAGAATCTGAGATGCTTAAAAACATCTACTTCACACACTAGGTAAACAGAATGAAATCTTAGTTGACAACGATAAAATAAATGTGACAGTTGAAAAGAACATTTAAATCATTTCAAACATCTATTCCATCCACGTGACGCTTCAACAGAGATTTGCAGACGAAAGAAAATGTCTCGTCATTAGATGTGAGAAATCATCACAGAATCTGGGATGCTTAAAAACATCTACTCCGCACACTAGTGAAGCTTTAAGAAAAAAGGATTGTTATCTTTATGATAAATTTGACAATTAATGAGAACGTTTAGATCATTGCCAACATGTATTGCATTGACGGTAGACTTCAACAGAGCTTTGCAGTCGCAAGAAAACGTGTAGTCACTAGATGTGAGAAATCATCACAGAATCTGAGATACTTAAAAACATCTACTTCACACACTAGGTAAACAGAAAGAAATCTTAGTTGACAACCATATAATAAATTTGACAGTTGGAGAAAACATTTAAATCATTTCAAGCATCTATTCCATCCACGTGATGGTTCAACGGAGAATTGCAGTCGCAAGAAAATGTCTTGTCACTATATGTGAGAAATCATCAAAAAATCTGGGATGCTCAAAAGCATCTAGTTCACACACTGGTTAGACTGAAGTAAAAGTGTATTGACAGTTGTGTATTAATTGTGACCATTCAAGAGGACATTTGAATCATTACAAACAATTATTCCATCCACGTGACACTTCAACAGAGCTTTGCAGTCGCAAGAAAACGTGTAGTCACTAGATGTGAGAAATCATCACAGAATCTGAGATGCTTAAAAACATCTACGTCACATGCTAGATAAACTGAAAGAAATCTTTGTTGACAACAATAAAATAAATGTGACAGTTGAAAAGAACATTTAAATCATTTCAAACATCTATTCCATCTACGTGACGCTTCAACAGAGATTTGCAGTCGAAAGAAAATGTCTTGTCACTAGATCTTAGAAATCATCACAGAATCTGGGATGCGTAAAAACATCTACTCCGCACACTAGTGAAACTTTAAGAAAAAGGGAATGTTAAGTTTATGATAAATTTGACAATTGATAGAAAGTTTAGATCATTTCCAACATGTATTGCATCGACATGAGACTTCAACAAAGCCTTGCAGTAGCAAGAAAACGTTTATTCACTAGATGTGAGAAATCATCACAGAATCTGAGATACTTAAAAACATCTACTTCACACACTAGATAAACTGAAAGAAATCTTTGTTGACAACCATATAATAAATGTGACAGTTGAAGAGAACATTCAAATTATTTCAAACATCTATTCCATCCACGTGACGCTTCAACGGAGATTTGCAGTCGAAAGAAAATGTCTTGTCACTAGATGTGAGAAATCATCACAGAATCTGGGATGCTCAAAAACGTCTAGTTCACACAATGGTTAGACTGAATTAAAGGTGTATTGACAGTTATTTATTAAATGTGACCATTCAAGAGGACATTTGAATCATTTCCAATATGTATTGCATCGACATGAGACTTCAACAAAGCCTTGCAGTAGCAAGAAAACGTGTAGTCACTAGATGTGAGAAATCATCAAAGATTCTGGGATGCTTAAAAACATCTACTCCGCACAAGAGTGAAGCTTTAAGAAAAAAGGATTGTTATCTTTATGATAAATTTGACAATTAATGAGAACGTTTAGATCATTTCCAACATGTATTGCATTGACAGTAGACTTCAACAGAGCTTTGCAGTCGCAAGAAAACGTTTAGTCACTAGATGTGAGAAATCATCACAGAATCTGAGATACTTAAAAACATCTACTTCACACACTAGGTAAACAGAAAGAAATCTTAGTTGAGAGCCATAAAATAAATGTGACAGTTGGAGAAAACATTTAAATCATTTCAAACATCTATTCCATCCACGTGATGCTTCAACGGAGATTTGCAGTCGAAAGAAAATGTCTTGTTACTAGATGTGAGAAATCATCACAGAATCTGGGATGCTCAAAAACATCTAGTTCACACAATGGTTAGACTAAAGTGAAAGTGTATTGACAGTTATATATTAAATGTGACCATTCAATAGGACATTTGAATCATTTCAAACATCTATTCCATCAACGTGATGCTTCAACGGAGATTTGCAGTCGCAAGAAAATGTCTTGTCACTATATGTGAGAAATCATCACAAAATCTGGGATGCTCAAAAGCATCTAGTTCACACACTGGTTAGACTGAAGTAAAAGTGTATTGACAGTTGTGTATTAATGGTGACCATTCAAGAGGACATTTGAATCATTAGAAACAATTATTCCATCCAGGTGACACTTCAACAGAGCTTTGCAGTCGCAAGAAAACGTGTAGTCACTAGATGTGAGAAATCATCACAGAATCTGAGATGCTTAAAAACATCTACTTCACACACTAGGTAAACAGAAAGAAATCTTAGTTGACAACGATAAAATAAATGTGACAGTTGAAAAGAACATTTAAATCATTTCAAACATCTATTCCATCCACGTGACGCTTCAACAGAGATTTGCAGACGAAAGAAAATGTCTCGTCATTAGATGTGAGAAATCATCACAGAATCTGGGATGCTTAAAAACATCTACTCCGCACACTAGTGAAGCTTTAAGAAAAAAGGATTGTTATCTTTATGATAAATTTGACAATTAATGAGAACGTTTAGATCATTGCCAACATGTATTGCATTGACGGTAGACTTCAACAGAGCTTTGCAGTCGCAAGAAAACGTGTAGTCACTAGATGTGAGAAATCATCACAGAATCTGAGATACTTAAAAACATCTACTTCACACACTAGGTAAACAGAAAGAAATCTTAGTTGACAACCATATAATAAATTTGACAGTTGGAGAAAACATTTAAATCATTTCAAGCATCTATTCCATCCACGTGATGCTTCAACGGAGAATTGCAGTCGCAAGAAAATGTCTTGTCACTATATGTGAGAAATCATCAAAAAATCTGGGATGCTCAAAAGCATCTAGTTCACACACTGGTTAGACTGAAGTAAAAGTTTATTGACAGTTGTGTATTAATTGTGACCATTCAAGAGGACATTTGAATCATTACAAACAATTATTCCATCCACGTGACACTTCAACAGAGCTTTGCAGTCGCAAGAAAACGTGTAGTCACTAGATGTGAGAAATCATCACAGAATCTGAGATGCTTAAAAACATCTATGTCACATGCTAGATAAACTGAAAGAAATCTTTGTTGACAACCATATAATAAATGTGACGGTTGAAGAGAACATTTAAATCATTTCAAACATCTTTTCCATCAGGGTGATGCTTCAACGGAGATTTGCAGTCGCAAGAAAATGTCTTGTCACTAGATGTGAGAAATCATCACAGAATCTAGGATGTTCAAAAACATCTAGTTCACACACTGGTTAGACTGAAATAAAAGAGTATTGACAGTTATGTATTAACTGTGACCATTCAAGAGGACATTTGAATCATTTCAAACATCTATTCCATCAACGTGACACTTCAACATAGCTTTGCAGTCGCAAGAAAACGTGTAGTCACTAGATGTGCGAAATCATCACAGAATCTGAGGTACTTAAAAACATCTACTTCACACATTAAGTAAACTGAAAGAAATATTAGTTGACAAGCATATAATAAATGTGACAGTTGAAGAGAACATTTAAATCATTTCAAACATCTATTCCATCCACGTGATGCTTCAACGGAGATTTGCAGTCGCAAGAAAATGTCTTGTCACTAGATGTAAGAAATCATCACAGAATCTGGGATGCTCAATAACATCTAGTTCACACAATGGTTAGACTGAAGTAAAGGTGTATTGACAGTTATTTATTAAATGTGACCATTCAAGAGGACATTTGAATCATTTCCAACATGTATTTGATCAACATGAGACTTCAACAAAGCCTTGCAGTAGCAAGAAAACGTGTTGTCAATAGATGTGAGAAATCATCACAGAATCTGAGATGCTTAAAAACATCTACTTCACACACTAGATAAACTGGAAGAAATCTTTGTTGACAACCATATAATAAATGTGACAGTTGAAGAGAACATTCAAGTTATTTCAAACATCTATTCCATCCACGTGACGCTTCAACGGAGATTTGCAGTCGAAAGAAAATGTCTTGTCACTAGATGTGAGAAATCATCACAGAATCTGGGATGCTCAAAAACATCTAGTTCACACAATGGTTAGACTAACGTGAAAGTGTATTGACAGTTATATATTAAATGTGACCATTCAAGAGGACATTAGAATCATTACAAACAATTATTGCATCCACGTGACACTTCAACAGAGCTTTGCAGTCGCAAGAAAACGTGTAGTCACTAGATGTGAGAAATCATCATAGAATCTGAGATGCTTAAAAACATCTACTTCACACACTAGGTAAACAGAAAGAAATCTTAGTTGACAACGATAAAATAAATTTGACAGTTGAAAAGAACATTTAAATCATTTCAAACATCTATTCCATCCACGTGACGCTTCAACAGAGATTTGCAGTCGAAAGAAAATGTCTTGTCACTAGATGTGAGAAATCATCACAGAATCTGGGATGCTTAAAAACATCTACTCCGCACACTAGTGAAGCTTTAAGAAAAAAGGAATGTTATCTTTATGATAAATTTGACAATTAATGAGAACGTTTAGATCATTTCCATCATGTATTGCATTGACGGTAGACTTCAACAGAGCTTCGCAGTCGCAAGAAAACGTGTAGTCACTAGATGTGAGAAATCATCACAGAATCTGAGATACTTAAAAACATCTACTTCATACACTAGGTAAACAGAAAGAAATCTTAGTTGACAACCATATAATAAATGTGACAGTTGGAGAAAACATTTAAATCATTTCAAACATCTATTCCATCCACGTGATGCTTCAACGGAGATTTGCAGTCGGAAGAAAATGTCTTGTCACTATATGTGAGAAATCATCACAAAATCTGGGATGCTCAAAAGCATCTAGTTCACACACTGGTTAGACTGAAGTAAAAGTTTATTGACAGTTGTGTATTAATTGTGACCATTCAAGAGGACATTTGAATCATTACAAACAATTATTCCATCCACGTGACACTTCAACAGAGCTTTGCAGTCGCAAGAAAACGTGTAGTCACTAGATGTGAGAAATCATCACAGAATCTGGGATGCTCAAAAACATCTAGTTCACACAATGGTTAGACTGAAGTAAAGGTGTATTGACAGTTATTTATTAAATGTGACCATTCAAGAGGACATTTGAATCATTTCCAATATGTATTGCATCGACATGACACTTCAACAAAGCCTTGCAGTAGCAAGAAAACGTGTAGTCACTAGATCTGAGAAATCATCACAGAATCTGGGATGCTTAAAAAAATCTACTCCGCACACTAGTGAAGTTTTAAGAAAAAAGGATTAATATCTTTATTATAAATTTGACAATTAATGAGAACGTCTAGATCATTTCCAACATGTATTGCATTGACAGTAGACTTCAACAGAGCTTTGCAGTCGCAAGAAAACGTTTAGTCACTAGATGTGAGAAATCATCACAGAATCTGTGATACTTAAAACATCTACTTCACACACTAGGTAAACAGAAAGAAATCTTTGTTGACAACCATATAATTCATGTGACAGTTGAAGAGAACATTCAAATTATTTCAAACATCTATTCCATCCACGTGATGCTTCAACGGAGATTTGCAGTCGAAAGAAAATGTCTTGTTACTAGATGTGAGAAATCATCACAGATCTGGGATGCTCAAAAACATCTAGTTCACACAATGGTTAGACTAAAGTGAAAGTGTATTGACAGTTGTGTATTAATGGTGACCATTCAAGAGGACATTTGAATCATTAGAAACAATTATTCCATCCACGTGACACTTCAACAGAGCTTTGCAGTCGCAAGAAAACGTGTAGTCACTAGATGTGAGAAATCATCACACAATCTGAGATACTTAAAAACATCTACTTCACACACTAGGTAAACAGAAAGAATTCTTAGTTGACAACGATAAAATAAATGTGACAGTTGAAAAGAACATTTAAATCATTTCAAACATGTATTCCATCCACGTGACGCTTCAACAGAGATTTGCAGTCGAAAGAAAATGTCTCGTCATTAGATGTGAGAAATCATCACAGAATCTGGGATGCTTAAAAACATCTACTCCGCACACTAGTGAAGCTTTAAGAAAAAAGGATTGTTATCTTTATGATAAATTTGACAATTAATGAGAACGTTTAGATCATTTCTAACATGTATTGCATCGACAGTAGACTTCAACAGAGCTTTGCAGTCGCAAGAGAACGTGGAGTCACTAGATGTGAGAAATCATCACAGAATCTGAGATACTTAAAAACATCTACTTCACACACTATTTAAACAGAAAGAAATCTTAGTTGACAACCATAAAATAAATGTGAAAGTTGAAGAGAACATTTATATCATTTCAAACATCTATTCCATCTACGTGACGCTTCAACAGAGATTTGCAGTCGAAAGAAAATGTCTTGTCACTAGATCTTAGAAATCATCACAGAATCTGGGATGCGTAAAAACATCTACTCCGCACACTAGTGAAACTTTAAGAAAAAGGGAATGTTAAGTTTATGATAAATTTGACAATTGATAGAACGTTTAGATCATTTCCAACATGTATTGCATCGACATGAGACTTCAACAAAGCCTTGCAGTAGCAAGAAAACGTTTATTCACTAGATGTGAGAAATCATCACAGAATCTGAGATACTTAAAAACATCTACTTCACACACTAGATAAACTGAAAGAAATCTTTGTTGACAACCATATAATAAATGTGACAGTTGAAGAGAACATTCAAATTATTTCAAACATCTATTCCATCCACGTGACGCTTCAACGGAGATTTGCAGTCGAAAGAAAATGTCTTGTCACTAGATGTGAGAAATCATCACAGAATCTGGGATGCTCAAAAACGTCTAGTTCACACAATGGTTAGACTGAATTAAAGGTGTATTGACAGTTATTTATTAAATGTGACCATTCAAGAGGACATTTGAATCATTTCCAATATGTATTGCATCGACATGAGACTTCAACAAAGCCTTGCAGTAGCAAGAAAACGTGTAGTCACTAGATGTGAGAAATAATCAAATATTCTGGGATGCTTAAAAACATCTACTCCGCACACTAGTGAAGCTTTAAGAAAAAAGGATTGTTATCTTTATGATAAATTTGACAATTAATGAGAACGTTTAGATCATTTCCAACATGTATTGCATTGACAGTAGACTTCAACAGAGCTTTGCAGTCGCAAGAAAACGTTTAGTCATTAGATGTGAGAAATCATCACAGAATCTGAGATACTTAAAAACATCTACTTCACACACTAGGTAAACAGAAAGAAATCTTAGTTGACAACCATAAAATAAATGTGACAGTTTGAGAAAACATTTAAATCATTTCAAACATCTATTCCATCCACGTGATGCTTCAACGGAGATTTGCAGTCGCAAGAAAATGTCTTGTCACTAGATGTGAGAAATCATCACAGAATCTGGGATGCTCAAAAACGTCTAGTTCACACAATGGTTAGACTGAATTAAAGGTGTATTGACAGTTATTTATTAAATGTGACCATTCAAGAGGACATTTGAATCATTTCAAACATCTATTCCATCAACGTGACACTTCAACAGAGCTTTGCGGTCGCAAGAAAATGTGTAGTCACTAGATGTGAGAAATCATCACAGAATCTGAGATGCTTAAAAACATCTACTTCACACACTCGATAAACTGAAAGAAATCTTTGTTGACAACCATATAATAAATGTGACAGTTGAAGAGAACATTCAAATTATTTCAAACATCTATTCCATCCACGTGACGCTTCAACGGAGATTTGCAGTCGAAAGAAAATGTCTTGTCACTAGATGTGAGAAATCATCACAGAATCTGGGATGCTCAAAAACATCTACTCCGCACACTAGTGAAGCTTTAAGAAAAAAGGATTGTTATCTTTATGATAAATTTGACAATTGATGAGAACGTTTAGATCATTTCTAACATGTATTGCATCGACAGTAGACTTCAACAGAGCTTTGCAGTCGCAAGAAAACGTGGAGTCACTAGATGTGAGAAATCATCACAGAATCTGAGATGCTTAAAAACATCTACTTCACACACTAGGTAAACAGAAAGAAATCTTAGTTGACAACCATAAAATAAATGTGAAAGTTAAAGAGAACATTTATATCATTTCAAACATCTATTCCATCTACGTGACGCTTCAGCAGAGATTTGCAGTCAAAAGAAAATGTCTTGTCACTAGATGTGAGAAATCATCACAGAATCTGGGATGCTCAAAAACATCTACTCCGCACACTAGTGAAGCTTTAAGAAAAAAGGATTGTTATCTTTATGATAAATTTGACAATTGATGAGAACGTTTAGATCATTTCTAACATGTATTGCATCGACAGTAGACTTCAAGAGAGCTTTGCAGTCGCAAGAAAACGTGGAGTCACTAGATGTGAGAAATCATCACAGAATCTGAGATAGTTAAAAACATCTACTTCACACACTAGGTAAACAGAAAGAAATCTTAGTTGACAACCATAAAATAAATGTGACAGTTGAAAAGAACATTTAAATCATTTCAAACATCTATTCCATCCACGTGACGCTTCAACAGAGATTTGCAGTCGAAAGAAAATGTCTTGTAACTAGATCTTAGAAATCATCACAGAATCTGGGATGCGTAAAAACATCTACTCCGCACACTAGTGAAACTTTAAGAAAAAGGGATTGTTAAGTTTATGATAAATTTGACAATTGATAGAACTTTTAGATCATTTCCAACATGTATTGCATCGACATGAGACTTCAACAAAGCCTTGCAGTAGCAAGAAAACGTTTATTCACTAGATGTGAGAAATCATCACAGAATCTGAGATACTTAAAAATATCTACTTCACACACTAGATAAACTGAAAGAAATCTTTGTTGACAACCATATAATAAATTTGACAGTTGAAGAGAACATTGAAATTATTTCAAACATCTATTCCATCCACGTGACGCTTCAACGGAGATTTGCAGTCGAAAGAAAATGTCTTGTCACTAGATGTGAGAAATCATCACAGAATCTGGGATGCTCAAAAACATCTAGTTCACACAATGGTTAGACTGAAGTAAAGGTGTATTGACAGTTATTTATTAAATGTGACCATTCAAGAGGACATTTGAATCATTTCAAACATCTATTCCATCAACGTGACACTTCAACAGAGCTTTGCGGTAGCAAGAAAATGTGTAGTCACTAGATGTGAGAAATCATCACAGAATCTGAGATGCTTAAAAACATCTACTTCACACACTAGATAAACTGAAAGAAATCTTTGTTGACAACCATATAATAAATGTGACAGTTGAAGAGAACATTCAAATTATTTCAAACATCTATTCCATAAACGTGACGCTTCAACGGAGATTTGCAGTCGAAAGAAAATGTCTTGTCACTAGATGTGAGAAATCATCACAGAATCTGGGATGCTCAAAAACATCTACTCCGTACACTAGTGAAGCTTTAAGAAAAAAGGATTGTTATCTTTATGAGAAATTTGGCAATTGATGAGAACGTTTAGATCATTTCTAACATGTATTGTATCGACAGTAGACTTCAACAGAGCCTTGCAGTAGCAAGAAAACGTGTAGTCACTAGATGTGAGAAATCATCACAGAATCTGAGATGCTTAAAAACATCTACTTCACACATTAGATAAACTGAAAGAAATCTTTGTTGACAACCAAATAATAAATGTGACAGTTGAAGAGAACATTTAAATTATTTCAAACATCTATTCCATCTACGTGACGCTTCAACGGAGATTTGCAGTCGAAAGAAAATGTCTTGTAACTAGATGTGAGAAATCATCACAGAATCTGGGATGCTCAAAAACATCTAGTTCACACAATGGTTAGACTGAATTAAGGGTGTATTGACAGTTATTTATTAAATGTGACCATTAAAGAGGACATAAGAATCATTTCAAACATCTATTCCATCAACGTGACAATTCAACAGAGCTTTGCGGTCGCAAGAAAATGTGTAGTCACTAGATGAGAGAAATCATCACAGAATCTGAGATGCTTAAAAACATCTACTTCACACACTAGATAAACTGAAAGAAATCTTTGTTGACAACCATATAATAAATGTGACATTTGAAGAGAACATTCAAATTATTTCAAACATCTATTCCATCCACGTGACGCTTCAACAGAGATTTGCAGTCGAAAGAAAATGTCTTGTCACTAGATGTAAGAAATCATCACAGAATCTGGGATGCTCAAAAACATCTAGTTCACACAATGGTTAGACTGAAGTAAAGGTGTATTGACAGTTATTTATTAAATGTGACCATTCAAGAGGACATTTGAATCATTTCCAACATGTATTGCATCGACATGAGACTTCAACAAAGCCTTGCAATAGCAAGAAAACGTGTAGTCCCTAGATGTGAGAAATCATCACAGAATCTGATATGCTCAAAAACATCTAGTTCACACAATGGTTAGACTGAAGTAAAGGTGTATTGACAGTTATCTATTAAATGTGACCATTCAAGAGGACATAAGAATCATTTCAAACATCTATTCCATCAACGTGACAATTCAACAGAGCTTTGCGGTCGCAAGAAAAAGTGTAGTCAATAGATGTGAGAAATCATCACAGAATCTGAGATGCTTAAAAACATCTATTTCACACACTAGAAAAACTGAAAGAAATCTTTGTTGACAACAATATAATAAATGTGACAGTTGAAGAGAACATTCAATTTATTTCAAACATCTATTCCATCCACGTGACGCTTCAACGGAGATTTGCAGTCGAAAGAAAATGTCTTGTCACTAGATGTAAGAAATCATCACAGAATCTGGGATGCTCAAAAACATCTAGTTCACACAATGGTTAGACTGATGTAAAGGTGTATTGACAGTTATTTATTAAATGTGACCATTCAAGAGGACATTTGAATCATTTCCAACATGTATTGCATCGACATGAGACTTCAACAAAGCCTTGCAGTAGCAAGACAACGTGTAGTCAATAGATGTGAGAAATCATCACAGAATCTGAGATGCTTAAAAACATCTACTTCACACACTAGATAAACTGAAAGAAATCTTTGTTGACAACCATATAATAAATGTGACAGTTGAAGAGAACATTCAAGTTATTTCAAACATCTATTCCATCCACGTGACGCTTCAACAGAGATTTGCAGTCGAAAGAAAGTGTCTTGTCACTAGATGTGAGAAATCATCACAGAATCTGGGATGCTCAAAAACATCTACTCCGCACACTAGTGAAGCTTTAGGAAAAAAGGATTGTTATCTTTATGATAAATTTGACAATTGATGAGAACGTTTAGATCATTTCTAACATGTATTGCATCGAAAGTAGACTTCAACAGAGCTTTGCAGTCGCAAGAAAACGTGGAGTCACTAGATGTGAGAAATCATCACAGAATCTGAGATACTTAAAAACATCTACTTCACACACTAGGTAAACAGAAAAAAATCTTAGTAGACAACCATATAATAAATGTGACAGTTGGAGAAAAGATTTAAATCATTTCAAACATCTATTCCATCCAAGTGATGCTTCAATGGAGATTTGCAGTCGCAAGAAAATGTCTTGTCACTAGATGTGAGAAACCATCACAAAATCTGGGATGCTCAAAAGCATCTAGTTCATACACTGGTTAGACTGAAGTAAAAGTGTATTGACAGTTGTGTGTTAAATGTGACCATTCAAGAGGACATTTGAATCATTACAAACACTTTTTCCATCCACGTGACACTTCAACAGAGCTTTGAAGTCGCAAGATGTAGTCACTAGATGTGAGAAATCATCACAGAATCTGAGATGCTTAAAAACATCTACTTCACATTCTAGATAAACTGAAAGAAATCTTTGTTGACAACCATAAAATAAATGTGACAGTTGAAAAGAACATTTAAATCATTTCAAACATCTATTCCATCCACGTGACGCTTCAACAGAGCTTTGCAGTCGAAAGAAAATGTCTTGTCACTAGATGTGAGAAATCATCACAGAATCTGGGATGCTCAAAAACATCTACTCCGCACACTAGTGAAGCTTTAGGAAAAAAGGATTGTTATCTTTATGATAAATTTGACAAATGATGAGAACGTTTAGATCATTTCCAATATGTATTGCATCGACAGTAGACTTCAACAGAGCCTTGCAGTAGCAAGAAAACGTGTAGTCACTAGATGTGAGAAATCATCACAGAATCTGGGATGCTAAGAAACATGTAGTTCACACACTGGTTAGACTGAAGTAAAAGTGTATTGACAGTTATATATTAATTGTGTCCATTTAAGAGGACATTTGAATAATTTCAAACATCTATTCCATCAAAGTGACACTTCAACAGAGCTTTGCAGTCGCAAGAAAACGTTTAGTCACTAGAGGTGAGAAATCATCACAGAATCTAAGATGCTTAAAAACATCTGTTTCATACACTAGATAAACTGAAAGAAATCTTTGTTGACAACCATATAATAAATGTGACAGTTGAAGAGAACATTTAAATCATTTCAAACATCTATTCCATCAGGGTGATGCTTCAACGGAGATTTGCAGTCGCAAGAAAATGTCTTGTCACTAGATGTGAGAAATCATCACAGAATCTAGGATGTTCAAAAACATCTAGTTCACACACTGGTTAGACTGAAATAAAAGAGTATTGACAGTTATGTATTAACTGTGACCATTCAAGAGGACATTTGAATCATTTCAAACATCTATTCCATCAACGTGACACTTCAACATAGCTTTGCAGTCGCAAGAAAACGTGTAGTCACTAGATGTGCGAAATCATCACAGAATCTGGGATGCTAAGAAACATGTAGTTCACACACTGGTTAGACTGAAGTAAAAGTGTATTGACAGTTATATATTAATTGTGACCATTTAAGAGGACATTTGAATAATTTCAAACATCTATTCCATCAAAGTGACACTTCAACAGAGCTTTGCAGTCGCAAGAAAACGTTTAGTCACTAGAGGTGAGAAATCATCACAGAATCTAAGATGCTTAAAAACATCTGTTTTATACACTAGGTAAACTGAAAGAAATCTTTGTTGACAACCATATAATATATGTGACAGTTGAAGAGAACATTTAAATCATTTCAAACATCTATTCCATCAGGGTGATGCTTCAACGGAGATTTGCAGTCGCAAGAAAATGTCTTGTCACTAGATGTGTGAAATCATCACAGAATCTAGGATGTTCAAAAACATCTAGTTCACACACTGGTTAGACTAATAAAAGAGTATTGACAGTTATGTATTAACTGTGACCATTCAAGAGGACATTTGAATCATTTCAAACATCTATTCCATCAACGTGACACTTCAACACAGCTTTGCAGTCGCAAGAAAACGTGTAGTCACTAGATGTGCGAAATCATCACAGAATCTAAGGTACTTAAAAACATCTACGTCACACATTAAGTAAACTGAAAGAAATCTTAGTTGACAAGCATATAATAAATGTGACAGTTGAAGAGAACATTTAAATCATTTCAAACATCTATTCCATCCACGTGATGCTTCAACGGAGATTTGCAGTCGCAAGAAAATGTCTTGTCACTAGATGTGAGAAATCATCACAGAATCTGGGATGCTCAAAAACATCTAGTTCACACACTGGTTAGACTGAAGTAAAAGTGTATTGACCGTTATATATTAAATGTTACCATTCAAGAGGACATTTGAAATATTTCAAACATCTATTCCATCAACGTAACACTTCAACAGAGCTTTGCAGTCGCAAGAAAATGTGTAGTCACTAGATGTGAGAAATCATCACAGAATCTGGGATGCTAAGAAACATGTAGTTCACACACTGGTTAGACTGAAGTAAAAGTGTATTGACAGTTATATATTAGTTGTGACCATTTAAGAGGACATTTGAATAATTTCAAACATCTATTCCATCAAAGTGACACTTCAACAGAGCTTTGCAGTCGCAAGAAAACGTTTAGTCACTAGATGTGAGAAATCATCACAGAATCTAAGATGCTTAAAAACATCTGTTTCATACACTAACTGAAACAGATAAACTGAAAGAAATCTTTGTTGACAACCATATAATAAATGTGACAGTTGAAGAGAACATTTAAATCATTTCAAACATCTTTTCCATCAGGGTGATGCTTCAACGGAGATTTGCAGTCGCAAGAAAATGTCTTGTCACTAGATGTGAGAAATCATCACAGAATCTAGGATGTTCAAAAACATCTAGTTCACACACTGGTTAGACTGAAATAAAAGAGTATTGACAGTTATGTATTAACTGTGACCATTCAAGAGGACATTTGAATCATTTCAAACATCTATTCCATCAACGTGACACTTCAACATAGCTTTGCAGTCGCAAGAAAACGTGTAGTCACTAGATGTGCGAAATCATCACAGAATCTGAGGTACTTAAAAACATCTACTTCACACACTAGATAAACTGAAAGAAATCTTTGTTGACAACCATATAATAAATGTGACAGTTGAAGAGAACATTTAAATCATTTCAAACATCTATTCCATCCACGTGATGCTTCAACGGAGATTTGCAGTCGCAAGAAAATGTCTTGTCTCTAGATGTGAGAAATCATCACAGAATCTGGGATGCTCAAAAACATCTAGTTCAAACACTGGTTAGACTTAAGTAAAAGTGTATTGACAGTTATATATTAGATGTGACCATTCAAGAGGACATTTGAAATATTTCAAACATCTATTCCATCAACGTAACACTTCAACAGAGCTTTGCAGTCGCAAGAAAATGTGTAGTCACTAGATGTGAGAAATCATCACAGAATCTGAGATGCTTAAAAACATCTACTTCACACACTAGATAAACTGAAAGAAAACTTTGTTGACAACTATATAATAAATGTTACCATTGAAGAGAACATTTAAATCATTTCAAACATCTATTCCATCAGGGTGATGCTTCAACGGAGATTTGCAGTCGCAAGAAAATGTCTTGTCACTAGATGTGTGAAATCATCACAGAATCTAGGATGTTCAAAAACATCTAGTTCACACACTGGTTAGACTAATAAAAGAGTATTGACAGTTATGTATTAACTGTGACCATTCAAGAGGACATTTGAATCATTTCAAACATCTATTCCATCAACGTGACACTTCAACACAGCTTTGCAGTCGCAAGAAAACGTGTAGTCACTAGATGTGCGAAATCATCACAGAATCTAAGGTACTTAAAAACATCTACGTCACACATTAAGTAAACTGAAAGAAATCTTAGTTGACAAGCATATAATAAATGTGACAGTTGAAGAGAACATTTAAATCATTTCAAACATCTATTCCATCCACGTGATGCTTCAACGGAGATTTGCAGTCGCAAGAAAATGTCTTGTCACTAGATGTGAGAAATCATCACAGAATCTGGGATGCTCAAAAACATCTAGTTCACACACTGGTTAGACTGAAGTAAAAGTGTATTGACCGTTATATATTAAATGTTACCATTCAAGAGGACATTTGAAATATTTCAAACATCTATTCCATCAACGTAACACTTCAACAGAGCTTTGCAGTCGCAAGAAAATGTGTAGTCACTAGATGTGAGAAATCATCACAGAATCTGGGATGCTAAGAAACATGTAGTTCACACACTGGTTAGACTGAAGTAAAAGTGTATTGACAGTTATATATTAGTTGTGACCATTTAAGAGGACATTTGAATAATTTCAAACATCTATTCCATCAAAGTGACACTTCAACAGAGCTTTGCAGTCGCAAGAAAACGTTTAGTCACTAGATGTGAGAAATCATCACAGAATCTAAGATGCTTAAAAACATCTGTTTCATACACTAACTGAAACAGATAAACTGAAAGAAATCTTTGTTGACAACCATATAATAAATGTGACAGTTGAAGAGAACATTTAAATCATTTCAAACATCTATTCCATCCACGTGATGCTTCAACGGAGATTTGCAGTCGCAAGAAAATGTCTTGTCACTATATGTGAGAAATCATCACAAAATCTGGGATGCTCAAAAGCATCTAGTTCACACACTGGTTAGACTGAAGTAAAAGTGTATTGACAGTTGTGTATTAATGGTGACCATTCAAGAGGACATTTGAATCATTAGAAACAATTATTCCATCCAGGTGACACTTCAACAGAGCTTTGCAGTCGCAAGAAAACGTGTAGTCACTAGATGTGAGAAATCATCACAGAATCTGAGATGCTTAAAAACATCTACTTCACACACTAGGTAAACAGAAAGAAATCTTAGTTGACAACGATAAAATAAATGTGACAGTTGAAAAGAACATTTAAATCATTTCAAACATCTATTCCATCCACGTGACGCTTCAACAGAGATTTGCAGACGAAAGAAAATGTCTCGTCATTAGATGTGAGAAATCATCACAGAATCTGGGATGCTTAAAAACATCTACTCCGCACACTAGTGAAGCTTTAAGAAAAAAGGATTGTTATCTTTATGATAAATTTGACAATTAATGAGAACGTTTAGATCATTGCCAACATGTATTGCATTGACGGTAGACTTCAACAGAGCTTTGCAGTCGCAAGAAAACGTGTAGTCACTAGATGTGAGAAATCATCACAGAATCTGAGATACTTAAAAACATCTACTTCACACACTAGGTAAACAGAAAGAAATCTTAGTTGACAACCATATAATAAATTTGACAGTTGGAGAAAACATTTAAATCATTTCAAGCATCTATTCCATCCACGTGATGGTTCAACGGAGAATTGCAGTCGCAAGAAAATGTCTTGTCACTATATGTGAGAAATCATCAAAAAATCTGGGATGCTCAAAAGCATCTAGTTCACACACTGGTTAGACTGAAGTAAAAGTGTATTGACAGTTGTGTATTAATTGTGACCATTCAAGAGGACATTTGAATCATTACAAACAATTATTCCATCCACGTGACACTTCAACAGAGCTTTGCAGTCGCAAGAAAACGTGTAGTCACTAGATGTGAGAAATCATCACAGAATCTGAGATGCTTAAAAACATCTACGTCACATGCTAGATAAACTGAAAGAAATCTTTGTTGACAACAATAAAATAAATGTGACAGTTGAAAAGAACATTTAAATCATTTCAAACATCTATTCCATCTACGTGACGCTTCAACAGAGATTTGCAGTCGAAAGAAAATGTCTTGTCACTAGATCTTAGAAATCATCACAGAATCTGGGATGCGTAAAAACATCTACTCCGCACACTAGTGAAACTTTAAGAAAAAGGGAATGTTAAGTTTATGATAAATTTGACAATTGATAGAAAGTTTAGATCATTTCCAACATGTATTGCATCGACATGAGACTTCAACAAAGCCTTGCAGTAGCAAGAAAACGTTTATTCACTAGATGTGAGAAATCATCACAGAATCTGAGATACTTAAAAACATCTACTTCACACACTAGATAAACTGAAAGAAATCTTTGTTGACAACCATATAATAAATGTGACAGTTGAAGAGAACATTCAAATTATTTCAAACATCTATTCCATCCACGTGACGCTTCAACGGAGATTTGCAGTCGAAAGAAAATGTCTTGTCACTAGATGTGAGAAATCATCACAGAATCTGGGATGCTCAAAAACGTCTAGTTCACACAATGGTTAGACTGAATTAAAGGTGTATTGACAGTTATTTATTAAATGTGACCATTCAAGAGGACATTTGAATCATTTCCAATATGTATTGCATCGACATGAGACTTCAACAAAGCCTTGCAGTAGCAAGAAAACGTGTAGTCACTAGATGTGAGAAATCATCAAAGATTCTGGGATGCTTAAAAACATCTACTCCGCACAAGAGTGAAGCTTTAAGAAAAAAGGATTGTTATCTTTATGATAAATTTGACAATTAATGAGAACGTTTAGATCATTTCCAACATGTATTGCATTGACAGTAGACTTCAACAGAGCTTTGCAGTCGCAAGAAAACGTTTAGTCACTAGATGTGAGAAATCATCACAGAATCTGAGATACTTAAAAACATCTACTTCACACACTAGGTAAACAGAAAGAAATCTTAGTTGAGAGCCATAAAATAAATGTGACAGTTGGAGAAAACATTTAAATCATTTCAAACATCTATTCCATCCACGTGATGCTTCAACGGAGATTTGCAGTCGCAAGAAAATGTCTTGTCACTAGATGTGAGAAATCATCACAGAATCTGGGATGCTCAAAAACGTCTAGTTCACACAATGGTTAGACTGAATTAAAGGTGTATTGACAGTTATTTATTAAATGTGACCATTCAAGAGGACATTTGAATCATTTCAAACATCTATTCCATCAACGTGACACTTCAACAGAGCTTTGCGGTCGCAAGAAAATGTGTAGTCACTAGATGTGAGAAATCATCACAGAATCTGAGATGCTTAAAAACATCTACTTCACACACTCGATAAACTGAAAGAAATCTTTGTTGACAACCATATAATAAATGTGACAGTTGAAGAGAACATTCAAATTATTTCAAACATCTATTCCATCCACGTGACGCTTCAACGGAGATTTGCAGTCGAAAGAAAATGTCTTGTCACTAGATGTGAGAAATCATCACAGAATCTGGGATGCTCAAAAACATCTAGTTCACACAATGTTTAGACTAAAGTGAAAGTGTATTGACAGTTATATATTAAATGTGACCATTCAATAGGACATTTGAATCATTTCAAACATCTATTCCATCAACGTGATGCTTCAACGGAGATTTGCAGTCGCAAGAAAATGTCTTGTCACTATATGTGAGAAATCATAACAAAATCTGGGATGCTCAAAAGCATCTAGTTCACACACCGGTTAGACTGAAGTAAAAGTGTATTGACAGTTGTGTATTAATTGTGACCATTCAAGAGGACATTTGAATCATTACAAACAATTATTCCATCCACGTGACACTTCAACAGAGCTTTGCAGTCGCAAGAAAACGTGTAGTCACTAGATGTGAGAAATCATCACAGAATCTGAGATGCTTAAAAACATCTACTTCACATACTAGATAAACTGAAAGAAATCTTTGTTGACAACAATAAAATAAATGTGACAGTTGAAAAGAACATTTAAATCATTTCAAACATCTATTCCATCTACGTGACGCTTCAACAGAGATTTGCAGTCGAAAGAAAATGTCTTGTCACTAGATCTTAGAAATCATCACAGAATCTGGGATGCGTAAAAACATCTACTCCGCACACTAGTGAAACTTTAAGAAAAAGGGAATGTTAAGTTTATGATAAATTTGACAATTGATAGAACGTTTAGATCATTTCCAACATGTATTGCATCGACATGAGACTTCAACAAAGCCTTGCAGTAGCAAGAAAACGTTTATTCACTAGATGTGAGAAATCATCACAGAATCTGAGATACTTAAAAACATCTACTTCACACACTAGATAAACTGAAAGAAATCTTTGTTGACAACCATATAATAAATGTGACAGTTGAAGAGAACATTCAAATTATTTCAAACATCTATTCCATCCACGTGACGCTTCAACGGAGATTTGCAGTCGAAAGAAAATGTTTTGACCCTAGATGTGAGAAATCATCACAGAATCTGGGATGCTCAAAAACGTCTAGTTCACACAATGGTTAGACTGAATTAAAGGTTTATTGACAGTTATTTATTAAATGTGACCATTCAAGAGGACATTTGAATCATTTCCAATATGTAATGCATCGACATGAGACTTCAACAAAGCCTTGCAGTAGCAAGAAAACGTGTAGTCACTAGATGTGAGAAATCATCAAAGATTCTGGGATGCTTAAAAACATCTACTCCGCACACTAGTGAAGCTTTAAGAAAAAAGGATTGTTATCTTTATGATAAATTTGACAATTGATGAGAACGTTTAGATCATTTCTAACATGTATTGCATCGACAGTAGACTTCAAGAGAGCTTTGCAGTCGCAAGAAAACGTGGAGTCACTAGATGTGAGAAATCATCACAGAATCTGAGATACTTAAAAACATCTACTTCACACACTAGGTAAACAGAAAGAAATCTTAGTTGACAACCATATAATAAATTTGACAGTTGGAGAAAACATTTAAATCATTTCAAGCATCTATTCCATCCACGTGATGCTTCAACGGAGAATTGCAGTCGCAAGAAAATGTCTTGTCACTATATGTGAGAAATCATCAAAAAATCTGGGATGCTCAAAAGCATCTAGTTCACACACTGGTTAGACTGAAGTAAAAGTGTATTGACAGTTGTGTATTAATTGTGACCATTCAAGAGGACATTTGAATCATTACAAACAATTATTCCATCCACGTGACACTTCAACAGAGCTTTGCAGTCGCAAGAAAACGTGTAGTCACTAGATGTGAGAAATCATCACAGAATCTGAGATGCTTAAAAACATCTACTTCACATACTAGATAATCTGAAAGAAATCTTTGTTGACAACAATAAAATAAATGTGACAGTTGAAAAGAACATTTAAATCATTTCAAACATCTATTCCATCCACGTGACGCTTCAACAGAGATTTGCAGTCGAAAGAAAATGTCTTGTCACTAGATCTTAGAAATCATCACAGAATCTGGGATGCGTAAAAACATCTACTCCGCACACTAGTGAAACTTTAAGAAAAAGGGAATGTTAAGTTTATGATAAATTTGACAATTGATAGAACGTTTAGATCATTTCCAACATGTATTGCATCGACATGAGACTTCAAGAGAGCTTTGCAGTCGCAAGAAAACGTGGAGTCACTAGATGTGAGAAATCATCACAGAATCTGAGATACTTAAAAACATCTACTTCACACACTAGGTAAACAGAAAGAAATCTTAGTTGACAACCATAAAATAAATGTGACAGTTGAAAAGAACATTTAAATCATTTCAAACATCTATTCCATCCACGTGACGCTTCAACAGAGATTTGCAGTCGAAAGAAAATGTCTTGTAACTAGATCTTAGAAATCATCACAGAATCTGGGATGCGTAAAAACATCTACTCCGCACACTAGTGAAACTTAAAGAAAAAGGGATTGTTAAGTTTATGATAATATTGACAATTGATAGAACGTTTAGATCATTTCCAACATGTATTGCATTGACGGTAGACTTCAACAGAGCTTTGCAGTCGCAAGAAAACGTGTAGTCACTAGATGTGAGAAATCATCACAGAATCTGAGATACTTAAAAACATCTACTTCACACACTAGGTAAACAGAAAGAAATCTTAGTTGACAACCATATAATAAATGTGACAGTTGGAGAAAACATTTAAATCATTTCAAACATCTATTCCATCCACGTGATGCTTCAACGGAGATTTGCAGTCGCAAGAAAATGTCTTGTCACAATATGTGAGAAATCATCACAAAATCTTGGATGCTCAAAAGCATCTAGTTCACACACTGGTTAGACTGAAGTAAAAGTGTATTGACAGTTGTGTATTAATTGTGACCATTCAAGAGGACATTTGAATCATTACAAACAATTATTCCATCCACGTGACACTTCAACAGAGCTTTGCAGTCGCAAGAAAACGTGTAGTCACTAGATGTGAGAAATCATCACAGAATCTGAGATGCTTAAAAACATCTACTTCACATACTAGATAAACTGAAAGAAATCTTTGTTGACAACCATAAAATAAATGTGACAGTTGAAAAGAACATTTAAATCATTTCAAACATCTATTCCATCCACGTGACGCTTCAACAGAGATTTGCAGTCGAAAGAAAATGTCTTGTTACTGATGTGAGAAATCATCACAGAATCTGGGATGCTCAAAAACATCTACTCCGCACACTAGTGAAGCTTTAAGAAAAAAGGATTGTTATCTTTATGATAAATTTGACAATTGATGAGAACGTTTAGATCATTTCCAACATGTATTGCATCGACATGAGACTTCAACAAAGCCTTGCAGTAGCAAGAAAACGTTTATTCACTAGATGTGAGAAATCATCACAGAATCTGAGATACTTAAAAACATCTACTTCATACACTAGATAAACTGAAAGAAATCTTTGTTGACAACCATATAATAAATGTGATAGTTGAAGAGAACATTCAAATTATTTCAAACATCTATTCCATCCACGTGACGCTTCAACGGAGATTTGCAGTCGAAAGAAAATGTCTTGTCACTAGATGTGAGAAATCATCACAGAATCTGGGATGCTCAAAACATCTAGTTCACACAATGGTTAGACTGAAGTAAAGGTGTATTGACAGTTATTTATTAAGTGTGACCATTCAAGAGGACATTTGAATCATTTCCAATATGTATTGCATCGACATGAGACTTCAACAATGCCTTGCAGTAGCAAGAAAACGTGTAGTCACTAGATGTGAGAAATCATCACAGAATCTGGGATGCTTAAAAACATCTACTCCGCACACTAGTGAAGCTTTAAGAAAAAAGGATTGTTATCTTTATGATAAATTTGACAATTAATGAGAACGTTTAGATCATTTCCAACATGTATTGCATTGACAGTAGACTTCAACAGAGCTTTGCAGTCGCAAGAAAACGTTTAGTCACTAGATGTGAGAAATCATCACAGAATCTGAGATACTTAAAAACATCTACTTCACACACTAGGTAAACAGAAAGAAATCTTAGTTGACAACCATATAATAAATGTGACAGTTGGAGAAAACATTTAAATCATTTCAAACATCTATTCCATCCACGTGATGGTTCAACGGAGATTTGCAGTCGCAAGAAAATGTCTTGTCACTATATGTGAGAAATCATCACAAAATCTGGGATGCTCAAAAGCATCTAGTTCACACACTGGTTAGACTGAAGTAAAAGTGTATTGACAGTTGTGTATTAATTGTGACCATTTAAGAGGACATTTGAATCATTACAAACAATTATTCAATCCACGTAACACTTCAACAGAGCTTTGCAGTCGCAAGAAAACGTGTAGTCACTAGATGTGAGAAATCATCACAGAATCTGAGATACTTAAAAACATCTACTTCACACACTATGTAAACAGAAAGAAATCTTAGTTGACAACGATATAATAAATGTGACAGTTGGAGAAAACATTTAAATCATTTCAAACATCTATTCCATCCACGTGATGGTTCAACGGAGATTTGCAGTCGCAAGAAAATGTCTTGTCACTATATATGAGAAATCATCACAAAATCTGGGATGCTCAAAAACATCTAGTTCACACAATGGTTAGACTGAAGTGAGGGTTTATTGACAGTTATTTATTAAATGTGACCATTCAAGAGGACATAAGAATCATTTCAAACATCTATTCCATCAACGTGACACTTCAACAGAGCTTTGCGGTCGCAAGAAAATGTGTAGTCACTAGATGTGAGAAATCATCACAGAATCTGAGATGGTTAAAAACATCTACTTCACACACTAGATAAACTGAAAGAAATCTTTGTTGACAACCATATAATAAATGTGACAGTTGAAGAGAACATTCAAATTATTTCAAACATCTATGCCATCCACGTGACGCTTCAACGGAGATTTGCAGTCGAAAGAAAATGTCTTGTCACTAGATGTGAGAAATCATCACAGAATCTGGGATGCTCAAAAACATCTAGTTCACACAATGGTTAGACTAAAGTGAAAGTGTATTGACAGTTATATATTAAATGTGACCATTCAATAGGACATTTGAATCATTTCAAACATCTATTCCATCCACGTGATGCGTCAACGGAGATTTGCAGTCGCAAGAAAATGTCTTGTCACTATATGTGAGAAATCATCACAAAATCTGGGATGCTCAAAAGCATCTAGTTCACACACTGGTTAGACTGAAGTAAAAGTGTATTGACAGTTGTGTATTAATTGTGATCATTCAAGAGGACATTTGAATCATTACAAACAATTATTCCATCCACGTGACACTTCAACAGATCTTTGCAGTCGCAAGAAAGCGTGTAGTCACTAGATGTGAGAAATCATCACAGAATCTGAGATGCTTAAAAACATCTACTTCACATACTAGATAAACTGAAAGAAATCTTTAATGACAACCATAAAATAAATGTGACAGTTGAAAAGAACATTTAAATCATTTAAAACATCTATTGCATCCACGTGACGCTTCAACAGAGATTTGCAGTCGAAAGAAAATGTCTTGTCACTAGATGTGAGAAATCATCACAGAATCTGGGATGCTCAAAAACATCTACTCCGCACACTAGTGAAACTTTAAGAAAAAGGGATTGTTAAGTTTATGATAAATTTGACAATTGATAGAACGTTTAGATCATTTCCAACATGTATTGCATTGACGGTAGACTTCAACAGAGCTTTGCAGTCGCAAGAAAACGTGTAGTCACTAGATGTGAGAAATCATCACAGAATCTGAGATACTTAAAAACATCTACTTCACACACTAGGTAAACAGAAAGAAATCTTAGTTGACAACCATAAAATAAATGTGACAGTTGAAAAGAACATTTAAATCATTTCAAACATCTATTCCATCCACGTAACGCTTCAACAGAGATTTGCAGTCGAAAGAAAATGTCTTGTAACTAGATCTTAGAAATCATCACAGAATCTGGGATGCGTAAAAACATCTACTCCGCACACTAGTGAAACTTTAAGAAAAAGGGATTGTTAAGTTTATGATAAATTTGACAATTGATAGAACGTTTAGATCATTTCCAACATGTATTGCATTGACGGTAGACTTCAACAGAGCTTTGCAGTCGCAAGAAAACGTGTAGTCACTAGATGTGAGAAATCATCACAGAATCTGAGATACTTAAAAACATCTACTTCACACACTAGGTAAACAGAAAGAAATCTTAGTTGACAACCATATAATAAATGTGACAGTTGGAGAAAACATTTAAATCATTTCAAACATCTATTCCATCCACGTGATGCTTCAACGGAGATTTGCAGTCGCAAGAAAATGTCTTGTCACAATATGTGAGAAATCATCACAAAATCTTGGATGCTCAAAAGCATCTAGTTCACACACTGGTTAGACTGAAGTAAAAGTGTATTGACAGTTGTGTATTAATTGTGACCATTCAAGAGGACATTTGAATCATTACAAACAATTATTCCATCCACGTGACACTTCAACAGAGCTCTGCAGTCGCAAGAAAACGTGTAGTCACTAGATGTGAGAAATCATCACAGAATCTGAGATGCTTAAAAACATCTACTTCACATACTAGATAAACTGAAAGAAATCTTTGTTGACAACCATAAAATAAATGTGACAGTTGAAAAGAACATTTAAATCATTTCAAACATCTATTCCATCCACGTGACGCTTCAACAGAGATTTGCAGTCGAAAGAAAATGTCTTGTCACTGATGTGAGAAATCATCACAGAATCTGGGATGCTCAAAAACATCTACTCCGCACACTAGTGAAGCTTTAAGAAAAATAGATTGTTATCTTTATGATAAATTTGACAATTGATGAGAACGTTTAGATCATTTCCAACATGTATTGCATCGACATGAGACTTCAACAAAGCCTTGCAGTAGCAAGAAAACGTTTATTCACTAGATGTGAGAAATCATCACAGAATCTGAGATACTTAAAAACATCTACTTCATACACTAGATAAACTGAAAGAAATCTTTGTTGACAACCATATAATAAATGTGATAGTTGAAGAGAACATTCAAATTATTTCAAACATCTATTCCATCCACGTGACGCTTCAACGGAGATTTGCAGTCGAAAGAAAATGTCTTGTCACTAGATGTGAGAAATCATCACAGAATCTGGGATGCTCAAAACATCTAGTTCACACAATGGTTAGACTGAAGTAAAGGTGTATTGACAGTTATTTATTAAATGTGACCATTCAAGAGGACATTTGAATCATTTCCAATATGTATTGCATCGACATGAGACTTCAACAATGCCTTGCAGTAGCAAGAAAACGTGTAGTCACTAGATGTGAGAAATCATCACAGAATCTGGGATGCTTAAAAACATCTACTCCGCACACTAGTGAAGCTTTAAGAAAAAAGGATTGTTATCTTTATGATAAATTTGACAATTAATGAGAACGTTTAGATCATTTCCAACATGTATTGCATTGACAGTAGACTTCAACAGAGCTTTGCAGTCGCAAGAAAACGTTTAGTCACTAGATGTGAGAAATCATCACAGAATCTGAGATACTTAAAAACATCTACTTCACACACTAGGTAAACAGAAAGAAATCTTAGTTGACAACCATATAATAAATGTGACAGTTGGAGAAAACATTTAAATCATTTCAAACATCTATTCCATCCACGTGATGCTTCAACGGAGATTTGCAGTCGCAAGAAAATGTCTTGTCACTATATGTGAGAAATCATCACAAAATCTGGGATGCTCAAAAGCATCTAGTTCACACACTGGTTAGACTGAAGTAAAAGTGTATTGACAGTTGTGTATTAATTGTGACCATTCAAGAGGACATTTGAATCATTACAAACAATTATTCAATCCACGTAACACTTCAACAGAGCTTTGCAGTCGCAAGAAAACGTGTAGTCACTAGATGTGAGAAATCATCACAGAATCTGAGATACTTAAAAACATCTACTTCACACACTATGTAAACAGAAAGAAATCTTAGTTGACAACGATATAATAAATGTGACAGTTGGAGAAAACATTTAAATCATTTCAAACATCTATTCCATCCACGTGATGGTTCAACGGAGATTTGCAGTCGCAAGAAAATGTCTTGTCACTATATATGAGAAATCATCACAAAATCTGGGATGCTCAAAAACATCTAGTTCACACAATGGTTAGACTGAAGTGAGGGTTTATTGACAGTTATTTATTAAATGTGACCATTCAAGAGGACATAAGAATCATTTCAAACATCTATTCCATCAACGTGACACTTCAACAGAGCTTTGCGGTCGCAAGAAAATGTGTAGTCACTAGATGTGAGAAATCATCACAGAATCTGAGATGGTTAAAAACATCTACTTCACACACTAGATAAACTGAAAGAAATCTTTGTTGACAACCATATAATAAATGTGACAGTTGAAGAGAACATTCAAATTATTTCAAACATCTATGCCATCCACGTGACGCTTCAACGGAGATTTGCAGTCGAAAGAAAATGTCTTGTCACTAGATGTGAGAAATCATCACAGAATCTGGGATGCTCAAAAACATCTAGTTCACACAATGGTTAGACTAAAGTGAAAGTGTATTGACAGTTATATATTAAATGTGACCATTCAATAGGACATTTGAATCATTTCAAACATCTATTCCATCAACGTGATGCTTCAACGGAGATTTGCAGTCGCAAGAAAATGTCTTGTCACTATATGTGAGAAATCATCACAAAATCTAGGATGCTCAAAAGCATCTAGTTCACACACTGGTTAGACTGAAGTAAAAGTGTATTGACAGTTGTGTATTAATTGTGACCATTCAAGAGGACATTTGAATCATTACAAACAATTATTCCATCCACGTGACACTTCAACAGAGCTTTGCAGTCGCAAGAAAACGTGTAGTCACTAGATGTGAGAAATCATCACAGAATCTGAGATGCTTAAAAACATCTACTTCACACACTAGGTAAACAGAAAGGAATCTTAGTTGACAACGATAAAATAAATGTGACAGTTGAAAAGAACATTTAAATCATTTCAAACATCTATTCCATCCACGTGACGCTTCAACAGAGATTTGCAGTCGAAAGAAAATGTCTTGTCACTAGATGTGAGAAATCATAACAGAATCTGGGATGCTTAAAAACATCTACTCCGCACACTATTGAAGCTTTAAGAAAAAAGGATTGTTATCTTTATGATAAATTTGACAATTAATGAGAACGTTTAGAACACTTCCAACATGTATTGCATTGACGGTAGACTTCAACAGAGCTTTGCAGTCAAACGAAAACGTGTAGTCACTAGATGTGAGAAATCATCACAGAATCTGAGATACTTAAAAACATCTACTTCACACACTAGGTAAACAGAAAGAAATCTTAGTTGACAACCATATAATAAATGTGACAGTTGGAGAAAACATTTAAATCATTTCAAACATCTATTCCATCCACGTGATGCGTCAACGGAGATTTGCAGTCGCAAGAAAATGTCTTGTCACTATATGTGAGAAATCATCACAAAATCTGGGATGCTCAAAAGCATCTAGTTCACACACTGGTTAGACTGAAGTAAAAGTGTATTGACAGTTGTGTATTAATTGTGATCATTCAAGAGGACATTTGAATCATTACAAACAATTATTCCATCCACGTGACACTTCAACAGAGCTTTGCAGTCGCAAGAAAGCGTGTAGTCACTAGATGTGAGAAATCATCACAGAATCTGAGATGCTTAAAAACATCTACTTCACATACTAGATAAACTGAAAGAAATCTTTAATGACAACCATAAAATAAATGTGACAGTTGAAAAGAACATTTAAATCATTTAAAACATCTATTCCATCCACGTGACGCTTCAACAGAGATTTGCAGTCGAAAGAAAATGTCTTGTCACTAGATGTGAGAAATCATCACAGAATCTGGGATGCTCAAAAACATCTACTCCGCACACTAGTGAAGCTTTAAGAAAAAAGGATTGTTATCTTTATGATATTTTTGACAATTGATGAGAACGTTTAGATCATTACAAAGAATTATTCCATCCACGTGACACTTCAACAGAGCTTTGCAGTCGCAAGAAAACGTCTAGTCACTAGATGTGAGAAATCATCACAGAATCTGAGATGCTTAAAAACATCTACTTCACACACTAGGTAAACAGAAAGAAATCTTAGTTGACAACCATAAAATAAATGTGACAGTTGAAGAGAACATTTAAATCATTTCAAACTTCTATTCCATCCACGTGATGCTTCAACGGAGATTTGCAGTCGCAAGAAAATGTCTTGTCACTAGATGTGAGAAATCATCACAGAATCTGGGATGCTCAAAAACATCTAGTTCACACAATGGTTAGACTGAAGTAAAGGTGTATTGACAGTTATTTATTAAATGTGACCATTCAAGAGGACATTTGAATCATTTCCAATATGTATTGCATCGACATGAGACTTCAACAAAGCCTTGCAGTAGCAAGAAAACGTGTAGTCACTAGATGTGAGAAATCATCACAGAATCTAGGATGCTTAAAAACATCTACTCCGCACACTAGTGAAGCTTTAAGAAAAAAGGATTGTTATCTTTATGATAAATTTGACAATTAATGAGAACGTTTAGATCATTTCCAACATGTATTGCATTGACAGTAGACTTCAACAGAGCCTTGCAGTCGCAAGAAAACGTGTAGTCACTAGATGTGAGAAATCATCACAGAATCTGAGATGCTTAAAACATCTACTTCACATACTAGATAAACTGAAAGAAATCTTTGTTGACAACGATAAAATAAATTTGACAGTTGAAAAGAACATTTAAATCATTTCAAACATCTATTCCATCCACGTAACGCTTCAACAGAGATTTGCAGTCGAAAGAAAATGTCTTCTCACTAGTTGTGAGAAATCATAACAGAATCTGGGATGCTCAAAAACATCTACTCCGTACACTAGTGAAGCTTTAAGAAAAAAGGATTCTTATCTTTATGATAAATTTGACAATTAATGAGAACGTTTAGATCATTTCTAACATGTATTGCATCGACAGTAGACTTCAACAGAGCTTTGAAGTCGCAAGAAAACGTGGAGTCACTAGATGTGAGAAATCATCACAGAATCTGAGATACTTAAAAACATCTACTTCACACACTAGGTAAACAGAAAGAAATATTAGTTGACAACCACATAATAAATGTGACAGTTGGAGAAAACATTTAAATCATTTCAAACATCTATTCCATCCACGTGATGCTTCAACGGAGATTTGCAGTCGCAAGAAAATGTCTTGTCACTAGATGTGAGAAATCATCACAAAATCTGGGATGCTCAAAAGCATCTAGTTCACACACTGGTTAGACTGAAGTAAAAGTGTATTGGCAGTTGTGTATTAAATGTGACCATTCAAGAGGACATTTGAATCATTACAAACACTTATTCCATCCACGTGACACTTCAACAGAGCTTTGCAGTCGCAAGAAAACGTGTAGTCACTAGATGTGAGAAATCATCACAGAATCTGAGATCCTTAAAAACATCTACTTCACATACTAGATAAACTGAAAGAAATCTTTGTTGACAACCATAAAATAAATGTGACAGTTGAAAAGAACATTCAAATCATTTCAAACATCTATTCCATCCACGTGACGCTTCAACAGAGATTTGCAGTCGAAAGAAAATGGCTTGTCACTAGATGTGAGAAATCATCACAGAATCTGGGATGCTCAAAAACATCTACTCCGCACACTAGTGAAGCTTTAAGAAAAAAGGATTGTTATCTTTATGATAAATTTTACAATTGAAGAGAACGTTTAGATCATTTCCAACATGTATTGCATCGACAGTAGACTTCAACAAAGCCTTCCAGTAGCAAGAAAACGTGTAGTCACTAGATGTGAGAAATCATCACAGAATCTGAGATGCTTAAAAACATCTACTTCACATACTAGATAAACTGAAAGAAATCTTTGTTGACAACCATATAATAAATGTGACAGTTGAAGAGAACATTTAAATTATTTCAAACATCTATTCCATCTACGTGACGCTTCAACGGAGATTTGCAGTAGCAAGAAACTGCCTTGTCACTAGATGTGAGAAATCATCACAGAATCTGGGATGCTCAAAAACATCTAGTTCACACAATGGTTAGACTGAAGTAAAGGTGTATTGATAGTTATTTATTAAATGTGACCATTCAAGAGGACATTTGAATCATTTCAAACATCTATTCTATCAACGTGACACTTCAACAGAGCTTTGCGGTCGCAAGAAAATGTGTAGTCACTAGATGTGAGAAATCATCACAGAATCTGGGATGCTCAAAAACATCTAGTTCACACAATGGTTAGACTGAAATAAAGGTGTATTGACAGTTATTTATTAAATGTGACCATTCAAGATGACATTTGAATCATTTCAAACATCTATTCCATCAACGTGACACTTCAACAGAGCTTTGCAGTCGCAAGAAAATGTGTAGTCACTAGATGTGAGAAATCATCACAGAATCTGAGATGCTTAAAAACATCTACTTCACACACTAGATAAACTGAAAGAAATCTTTGTTGACAACCATATAATAAATGTGACAGTTGAAGAGAACATTTAAATCATTTGAAGCATCTATTCCATCCACGTGACGCTTCAACAGACTTTTGCAGTCGAAAGAAAATGTCTTGTCATTAGATGTGAGAAATCATCACAGAATCTGGGATGCTCAAAAACATCTACTCCGCACACTAGTGAAGCTTTAAGAAAAAAGGATTGTTATCTTTATGATAAATTTTACAATTGAAGAGAACGTTTAGATCATTTCCAACATGTATTGCATCGACAGTAGACTTCAACAAAGCCTTCCAGTAGCAAGAAAACGTGTAGTCACTAGATGTGAGAAATCATCACAGAATCTGAGATGCTTAAAAACATCTACTTCACATACTAGATAAACTGAAAGAAATCTTTGTTGACAACCATAAAATAAATGTGACAGTTGAAAAGAACATTTAAATCATTTCAAACATCTATTCCATCCACGTGACGCTTCAACAGAGATTTGCAGTCGAAAGAAAATGTCTTGTCACTAGATGTGAGAAATCATCACAGAATCTGGGATGCTCAAAAACATCTACTCCGCACACTAGTGAAGCTTTAAGAAAAAAGGATTGTTATCTTTATGATATGTTTGACAATTGATGAGAACGTTTAGATCATTACAAACAATTATTCCATCCACGTGACACTTCAACAGAGCTTTGCAGTCGCAAGAAAACGTCTGGTCACTAGATGTGAGAAATCATCACAGAATCTGAGATGCTTAAAAACATCTACTTCACACACTAGGTAAACAGAAAGAAATCTTAGTTGACAACCATAAAATAAATGTGACAGTTGAAGAGAACATTTAAATCATTTCAAACTTCTATTCCATCCACGTGATGCTTCAACGGAGATTTGCAGTCGCAAGAAAATGTCTTGTCACCAGATGTGAGAAATCATCACAGAATCTGGGATGCTCAAAAACATCTAGTTCACACAATGGTTAGACTGAAGTAAAGGTGTATTGACAGTTATTTATTAAATGTGACCATTCAAGAGGACATTTGAATCATTTCCAATATGTATTGCATCGACATGAGACTTCAACAAAGCCTTGCAGTAGCAAGAAAACGTGTAGTCACTAGATGTGAGAAATCATCACAGAATCTGGGATGCTCAAAAACATCTACTCCGTACACTAGTGAAGCTTTAAGAAAAAAGGATTGTTATCTTTATGATAAATTTGACAATTAATGAGAACGTTTAGATCATTTCTAACATGTATTGCATCGACAGTAGACTTCAACAGAGCTTTGCAGTCGCAAGAAAACGTGGAGTCACTAGATGTGAGAAATCATCACAGAATCTGAGATACTTAAAAACATCTACTTCACACACTAGGTAAACAGAAAGAAATCTTAGTTGACAACCACATAATAAATGTGACAGTTGGAGAAAACATTTAAATCATTTCAAACATCTATTCCATCCACGTGATGCTTCAACGGAGATTTGCAGTCGCAAGAAAATGTCTTGTCACTAGATGTGAGAAATCATCACAAAATCTGGGATGCTCAAAAGCATCTAGTTCACACACTGGTTAGACTGAAGTAAAAGTGTATTGACAGTTGTGTATTAAATGTGACCATTCAAGAGGACATTTGAATCATTTCCAATATGTATTGCATCGACATTAGACTTCAACAAAGCCTTGCAGTAGCAAGAAAACGTGTAGTCACTAGATGTGAGAAATCATCACAGAATCTGAGATGCTTAAAAACATCTACTTCACATACTAGATAAACTGCAAAAAATCTTTTTTGACAACCATATAATAAATGTGACAGTTGAAGAGAACATTCAAATTATTTCAAACATCTATTCCATCCACGTGACGCTTCAACGGAGATTTGCAGTCGAAAGAAAATGTCTTGTCACTAGATGTGAGAAATCATCACAGAATCTGGGATGCTCAAAAACATCTAGTTCACACAATGGTTAGACTGAAGTAAAGGTGTATTGACAGTTATTTATTAAATGTGACCATTCAAGAGGACATTTGAATCATTTCCAATATGTATTGAATCGACATGAGACTTCAACAAAGCCTTGCAGTAGCAAGAAAACGTGTAGTCACTAGATGTGAGAAATCATCACAGAATCTGGGATGCTTAAAAACATCTACTCCGCACACTAGTGAAGCTTTAAGAAAAAAGGATTGTTATCTTTATGATAAATTTGACAATTAATGAGAACGTTTAGATCATTTCCAACATGTATTGCATTGACAGTAGACTTCAACAGAGCTTTGCAGTCGCAAGAAAACGTGTAGTCATTAGATGTGAGAAATCATCACAGAATCTGAGATCCTTAAAAACATCTACTTCACATACTAGATAAACTGAAAGAAATCTTTGTTGACAACCATAAAATAAATGTGACAGTTGAAAAGAACATTCAAATCATTTCAAACATTTATTCCATCCACGTGACGCTTCAACAGAGATTTGCAGTCGAAAGAAAATGTCTTGTCACTAGATGTGAGAAATCATCACAGAATCTGGGATGCTCAAAAACATCTACTCCGCACACTAGTGAAGCTTTAAGAAAAAAGGATTGTTATCTTTATGATAAATTTGACAATTGAAGAGAACGTTTAGATCATTTCCAACATGTATTGCATCGACAGTAGACTTCAACAGAGCCTTGCAGTAGCAAGAAAACGTGTAGTCACTAGATGTGAGAAATCATCACAGAATCTGAGATGCTTAAAAACATCTACTTCACACACTAGATAAACTGAAAGAAATCTTTGTTGACAACCATATAATAAATGTGACAGTTGAAGAGAACATTTAAATTATTTCAAACATCTATTCCATCTACGTGACGCTTCAAGGGAGATTTGCAGTAGCAAGAAACTGCCTTGTCACTGGATGTGAGAAATCATCACAGAATCTGGGATGCTCAAAAACATCTAGTTCACACAATGGTTAGATTGAAGTAAAGGTGTATTGATAGTTATTTATTAAATGTGACCATTCAAGAGGACATTTGAATCATTTCAAACATCTATTCTATCAACGTGACACTTCAACAGAGCTTTGCGGTCGCAAGAAAATGTGTAGTCACTAGATGTGAGAAATCATCACAGAATCTGGGATGCTCAAAAACATCTAGTTCACACAATGGTTAGACTGAAATAAAGGTGTATTGACAGTTATTTATTAAATGTGACCATTCAAAGATGACATTTGAATCATTTCAAACATCTATTCCATCAACGTGACACTTCAACAGAGCTTTGCAGTCGCAAGAAAATGTGTAGTCACTAGATGTGAGAAATCATCACAGAATCTGTGATGCTTAAAAACATCTACTTCACACACTAGATAAACTGAAAGAAATCTTTGTTGACAACCATATAATAAATGTGACAGTTGAAGAGAACATTTAAATCATTTCAAGCATCTATTCCATCCACGTGACGCTTCAACAGAGATTTGCAGTCGAAAGAAAATGTGTTGTCACTAGATGTGAGAAATCATCACAGAATCTGGGATGCTCAAAACATCTACTCCGCACACTAGTGAAGCTTTAAGAAAAAAGGATTGTTATCTTTATGATAAATTTGACAATTGATAGAACGTTTAGATCATTTCCAACATGTATTGCATCGATATGAGACTTCAACAAAGCCTTGCAGTAGCAAGAAAACGTTTATTCACTAGATGTGAGAAATCATCACAGAATCTGAGATACTTAAAAACATCTACTTCACACACTAGATAAACAGAAAGAAATCTTAAATGACAACGATAAAATAAATGTGACAGTTGAAAAGAACATTTAAATCATTTCAAACATCTATTCCATCCACGTGACGCTTCAACAGAGATTTGCAGTCGAAAGAAAATGTCTTGTCACTAGATGTGAGAAATTATCACAGAATCTGGGATGCTCAAAAACATCTACTCCGCACACTAGTGAAGCTTTAAGAAAAAAGGATTGTTATCTTTATGATAAATTTTACAATTGAAGAGAACGTTTAGATCATTTCCAACATGCATTGCATCGACAGTAGACTTCAACAAAGCCTTCCAGTAGCAAGAAAACGTGTAGTCACTAGATGTGAGAAATCATCACAGAATCTGAGATGCTTAAAAACATCTACTTCACACACTAGATAAACTGAAAGAAATCTTTGTTGACAACCATATAATAAATGTGACAGTTGAAGAGAACATTTAAATTATTTCAAACATCTATTCCATCTACGTGACGCTTCAACGGAGATTTGCAGTCGCAAGAAACTGCCTTGTCACTAGATGTGAGAAATCATCACAGAATCTTGGATGCTCAAAAACATCTAGTTCACACAATGGTTATACTGAAGTAAAGGTGTATTGATAGTTATTTATTAAATGTGACCATTCAAGAGGACATTTGAATCATTTCCAATATGTATTGCATCGACATGAGACTTCAACAAAGCCTTGCAGTAGCAAGAAAACGTGTAGTCACTAGATGTGAGAAATCATCACAGAATCTGGGATGCTCAAAAACATCTACTCCGTACACTAGTGAAGCTTTAAGAAAAAAGGATTGTTATCTTTATGATAAATTTGACAATTAATGAGAACGTTTAGATCATTTCTAACATGTATTGCATCGACAGTAGACTTCAACAGAGCTTTGCAGTCGCAAGAAAACGTGGAGTCACTAGATGTGAGAAATCATCACAGAATCTGAGATACTTAAAAACATCTACTTCACACACTAGGTAAACAGAAAGAAATCTTAGTTGACAACCACATAATAAATGTGACAGTTGGAGAAAACATTTAAATCATTTCAAACATCTATTCCATCCACGTGACGCTTCAACAGAGCTTTGCAGTCGCAAGAAAACGTGTAGTCACTAGATGTGAGAAATCATCACAGAATCTGAGATACTTAAAAACATCTACTTCACACACTAGGTAAACAGAAAGAAATCTTAGTTGACAACGATATAATAAATGTGACAGTTGGAGAAAACATTTAAATCATTTCAAACATCTATCCCATCCACGTGATGGTTCAACGGAGATTTGCAGTCGCAAGAAAATGTCTTGTCACTATATGTGAGAAATCATCACAAAATCTGGGATGCTCAAAAGCATCTAGTTCACACACTAGTTAGACTGAAGTAAAAGTGTATTGACAGTTGTGTATTAATTGTGACCATTCAAGAGGACATTTGAATCATTACAAACAATTATTCCATCCACGTGACACTTCAACAGAGCTTTGCAGTCGCAAGAAAACGTGTAGTCACTAGATGTGAGAAATCATCACAGAATCTGAGATACTTAAAAACATCTACTTCACACACTATGAAAACAGAAAGAAATCTTAGTTGACAACGATATAATAAATGTGACAGTTGGAGAAAACATTTAAATCATTTCAAACATCTATTCCATCCACGTGATGGTTCAACGGAGATTTGCAGTCGCAAGAAAATGTCTTGTCACTATATATGAGAAATCATCACAAAATCTGGGATGCTCAAAAGCATCTAGTTCACACACTGGTTAGACTGAAGTAAAAGTGTATTGACAGTTGTGTATTAATTGTGACCATTCAAGAGGACATTTGAATCATTACAAAAAATTATTCCATCCACGTGACACTTCAACAGAGCTTTGCAGTCGCAAGAGAACGTGTAGTCACTAGATGTGAGAAATCATCACAGAATCTGAGATGCTTAAAAACATCTACTTCACATACTAGATAAACTGAAAGAAATCTTTGTTGACAACCATAAAATAAATGTGAAAGTTGAAGAGAACATTTATATCATTTCAAACATCTATTCCATCTACGTGACGCTTCAACAGAGATTTGCAGTCGAAAGAAAATGTCTTGTCACTAGATCTTAGAAATAATCACAGAATCTGGGATGCGTAAAAACATCTACTCCGCACACTAGTGAAACTTTAAGAAAAAGGGATTGTTAAGTTTATGATAAATTTGACAATTGATAGAACGTTTAGATCATTTCCAACATGTATTGCATCGAGATGAGACTTCAACAAAGCCTTGCAGTAGCAAGAAAACGTTTATTCACTAGATGTGAGAAATCATCACAGAATCTGAGATACTTAAAAACATCTACTTCACCAACTAGATAAACTGAAAGAAATCTTTGTTGACAACCATATAATAAATGTGACAGTTGAAGAGAAGATTCAAATTATTTCAAACATCTATTCCATCCACGTGACGCTTCAACGGAGATTTGCAGTCGAAAGAAAATGTCTTGTCACTAGATGTGAGAAATCATCACAGAATCTGGGATGGTCAAAAACATCTAGTTCACACAATGGTTAGACTAAAGTGAAAGTGTATTGACAGTTATATGTTAAATGTGACCATTCAAGAGGACATTTGAATCATTTCAAACATCTATTCCATCAACGTGATGCTTCAACGGAGATTTGCAGTCGCAAGAAAATGTCTTGTCACTATATGTGAGAAATCATCACAAAATCTGGGATGCTCAAAAGCATCTAGTTCACACACTGGTTAGACTGAAGTAAAAGTGTATTGACAGTTGTGTATTAAATGTGACCATTCAAGAGGACATTTGAATCATTACAAACAATTATTCCAACCACGTGACACTTCAACAGAGCCTTTCAGTAGCAAGAAAACGTGTAGTCACTAGATGTGAGAAATCATCACAGAATCTGGGATGCTTAAAAACATCTACTTCACACACTAGATAAACTGAAAGAAATCATTGTTGAAAACCATACAATAAATGTGACAGTTGAAGAGAACATTTATATTATTTCGAACATTTATTCCATCTACGTGACGCTTCAACGGAGATTTGCAGTCGCAAGAAACTGCCTTGTCACTAGATGTGAGAAATCATCACAGAATCTGGGATGCTCAAAAACATCTAGTTCACACAATGGTTAGACTGAAGTAAAAGTGTATTGACAGTTATATATTAAATGTGACCATTCAAGAGGACATTTGAATCATTTCCAATATGTATTGCATCGACATGAGACTTCAACAAAGCCTTGCAGTTGCAAGAAAACGTGTAGTCACTAGATGTGAGAAATAATCAAAGAATCTGGGATGCTTAAAAACATCTACTCCGCACACTAGTGAAGCTTTAAGAAAAAAGGATTGTTATCTTTATGATAAATTTGACAATTAATGAGAACGTTTAGATCATTTCAAACATGTATTGCATTGACAGTAGACTTCAACAGAGCTTTGCAGTCACAAGAAAACGTTTAGTCACTAGATGTGAGAAATCATCACAGAATCTGAGATACTTAAAAACATCTACTTCACACACTAGGTAAACAGAAAGAAATCTTAGTTGACAACCATATAATAAATGTGACAGTTGGAGAAAACATTTAAATCATTTCAAACATCTATTCCATCCAAGGGATGCTTCAACGGAGATTTGCAGTCGCAAGAAGATGTCTTGTCACTATATGTGAGAAATCATCACAAAATCTGGGATGCTCAAAAGCATCTAGTTCACACAATTGTTAGACTGAAGTAAAAGTGTATTGACAGTTGTGTATTAATTGTGACCATTCAAGAGGACATTTGAATCATTACAAACAATTATTCCATCCACGTGACACTTCAACAGAGCTTTGCAGTCGCAAGAAAACGTTTAGTCACTAGATGAGAGAAATCATCACAGAATCTGAGATGCTTAAAAACATCTACTTCACATACTAGATAAACTGAAAGAAATCTTTGTTGACAACCATAAAATAAATTTGACAGTTGAAAAGAACATTTAAATCATTTCAAACATCTATTCCATCCACGTGACGCTTCAACAGAGATTTGCAGTCGAAAGAAAATGTCTTGTCACTAGTTGTGAGAAATCATCACAGAATCTGGGATGCTCAAAAACATCTATTCCGTACACTAATGAAGCTTTAAGAAAAAAGGATTGTTATCTTTATGATAAATTTGCCAATTGATGAGAACGTTTAGATCATTTCTAACATGTATTGCAGCGACATGAGACTTCAACAAAGCCTTGCAGTAGCAAGAAAACGTTTATTCACTAGATGTGAGAAATCATCACAGAATCTGAGATACTTAAAAACATCTACTTCACACACTAGATAAACTGAAAGAAATCTTTGTTGACAACCATATAATAAATGTGACAGTTGAAGAGAACATTCAAATTATTTCAAACATCTATTCCATCCACGTGACGCTTCAACGGAGATTTGCAGTGGAAAGAAAATGTCTTGTCACTAGATGTGAGAAATCATCACAGAATCTGGGATGCTCAAAAACATCTAGTTCACACAATGGTTAGACTGAAGTAAAGGTGTATTGACAGTTATTTATTAAATGTGACCATTCAAGAGGACATTTGAATCATTTCCGATATGTATTGCATCGACATGAGACTTCAACAAAGCCTTGCAGTAGCAAAAAAACGTGTAGTCACAAGATGTGAGAAATCATCACAGAATCTGGGATGCTTAAAAACATCTACTCCGCACACTAGTGAAGCTTTAAGAAAAAAGGATTGTTATCTTTATGATAAAATTGACAATTAATGAGAACGTTTAGATCATTTCCAACATGTATTGCATTGACAGTAGACTTCAACAGAGCTTTGCAGTCGCAAGAAAACGTTTAGTCACTAGATGTGAGAAATCATCACAGAATCTGAGATACTTAAAAACATCTACTTCACACACTAGGTAAACAGAAAGAAATCTTAGTTGACAACCATATAATAAATGTGACAGTTGGAGAAAACATTTAAATCATTTCAAACATCTATTCCATCCACGTGATGCTTCAACGGAGATTTGCTGTCGCAAGAAAATGTCTTGTCACTATATGTGAGAAATCATCACAAAATCTGGGATGCTCAAAAGCATCTAGTTCACACACTGGTTAGACTGAAGTAAAAGTGTATTGACAGTTGTGTATTAAATGTGACCATTCAAGAGGACATTTGAATTATTACAAACACTTATTTCATCCACGTGACACTTCAACAGAGCTTTGCAGTCGCAAGAAAACGTGTAGTCACTAGATGTGAGAAATCATCACAGAATCTGAGATGCTTAAAAACATCTACTTCACATACTAGATAAACTGAAAGAAATCTTTGTTGACAACAATAAAATAAATGTGACAGTTGAAAAGAACATTTAAATCATTTCAAACATCTATTCCATCCACGTGACGCTTCAACAGAGATTTGCAGTTGAAAGAAAATGTCTTGTCACTAGATGTGAGAAATCATCACAGAATCTGGGATGCTCAAAAACATCTAGTTCACACACTGGTTAGACTGAAGTAAAAGTCTATTAACAGTTGTGTATTAAATGTGACCATTCAAGAGGACATTTGAATCATTACAAACACTTATTTCATCCACGTGACACTTCAACAGAGCTTTGCAGTCGCAAGAAAACGTGTAGTCACTAGATGTGAGAAATCATCACAGATTCTGAGATGCTTAAAAACATCTACTTCACATACTAGATAAACAGAAAGAAATCTTTGTTGACAACCATAAAATAAATGTGACAGTTGAAAAGAACATTTAAATCATTTCAAACATCTATTCCATCCACGTGACGCTTCAACAGAGCTTTGCAGTCGAAAGAAAATGTCTTGTCACTAGATGTGAGAAATCATCACAGAATCTGGGATGCTCAAAAACATCTACTCCGCACACTAGTGAAGCTTTAGGAAAAAAGGATTGTTATCTTTATGATAAATTTGACAAATGATGAGAACGTTTAGATCATTTCCAATATGTATTGCATCGACAGTAGACTTCAACAGAGCCTTGCAGTAGCAAGAAAACGTTTATTAACTAGATGTGAGAAATCATCACAGAATCTGAGATACTTAAAAACATCTACTTCACACACTAGATAAACTGAAAGAAATCTTTGTTGACAACCATATAATAAATTTGACAGTTGAAGAGCTATATGTGAGAAATCATCACAAAATCTGGGATGCTCAAAAGTATCTAGTTCACACACTGGTTAGACTGAAGTAAAAGTGTATTGACAGTTGTGTATTAATTGTGACCATTCAAGAGGACATTTGAATCATTACAAACAATTATTCCATCCACGTGACACTTCAACAGAGCTTTGCAGTCGCAAGAAAACGTGTAGTCACTAGATGTGAGAAATCATCACAGAATCTGAGATGCTTAAAAACATCTACTTCACACACTAGATAAACTGAAAGAAATCTTTGTTGACAACCATATAATAAATGTGACAGTTGAAGAGAACATTCGAATTATTTCAAACATCTATTCCATCCACGTGACGCCTCAACGGAGATTTGCAGTCGAAAGAAAATGTCTTGTCACTAGATGTGAGAAATCATCACAGAATCTGGGATGCTCAAAAACATCTAGTTCACACAATGGTTAGACTGAAGTAAAGGTGTATTGACAGTTATTTATTAAATGTGACCATTCAAGAGGACATTTGAATCATTACAAACAATTATTCCATCCACGTGACACTTCAACAGAGCTTTGCAGTCGCAAGAAAACGTGTAGTCACTAGATGTGAGAAATCATCACAGAATCTGAGATGCTTAAAAACATCTACTTCACATACTAGATAAACTGAAAGAAATCTTTGTTGACAACCATAAAATAAATGTGAAAGTTGAAGAGAACATTTATATCATTTCAAACATCTATTCCATCTACGTGACGCTTCAACAGAGATTTGCAGTCGAAAGAAAATGTCTTGTCACTAGATCTTAGAAATAATCACAGAATCTGGGATGCGTAAAAACATCTACTCCGCACACTAGTGAAACTTTAAGAAAAAGGGATTGTTAAGTTTATGATAAATTTGACAATTGATAGAACGTTTAGATCATTTCCAACATGTATTGCATCGAGATGAGACTTCAACAAAGCCTTGCAGTAGCAAGAAAACGTTTATTCACTAGATGTGAGAAATCATCACAGAATCTGAGATACTTAAAAACATCTACTTCACCAACTAGATAAACTGAAAGAAATCTTTGTTGACAACCATATAATAAATGTGACAGTTGAAGAGAAGATTCAAATTATTTCAAACATCTATTCCATCCACGTGACGCTTCAACGGAGATTTGCAGTCGAAAGAAAATGTCTTGTCACTAGATGTGAGAAATCATCACAGAATCTGGGATGCTCAAAAACATCTAGTTCACACAATGGTTAGACTAAAGTGAAAGTGTATTGACAGTTATATGTTAAATGTGACCATTCAAGAGGACATTTGAATCATTTCAAACATCTATTCCATCAACGTGATGCTTCAACGGAGATTTGCAGTCGCAAGAAAATGTCTTGTCACTATATGTGAGAAATCATCACAGAATCTGGGATGCTCAAAAACATCTAGTTCACTTAATGGTTAGACTGAAGGAAAGTTGTATTGACAGTTATTTATTAAATGTGACCATTCAAGAGGATATTTGAATCATTTCCAATATGTATTGCATCGACATTAGACTTCAACAAAGCCTTGCAGTAGCAAGAAAACGTGTAGTCACTAGATGTGAGAAATCATCACAGAATGTGGGATGCTTAAAAACATCTACTCCGCACACTAGTGAAGCTTTAAGAAAAAAGGATTGTTATCTTTATGATAAATTTGACAATTAATGAGAACGTTTAGCTCATTTCTAACATGTATTGCATTGACAGTAGACTTCAACAGAGCTTTGCAGTCGCAAAAAAACGTTTAGTCACTAGATGTGAGAAATCATCACAGAATCTGAGATACTTAAAAACATCTACTTCACACAATAGGTAAACAGAAAGAAATCTTAGTTGACAACCATATAATAAATGTGACAGTTGCAGAAAACATTTAAATCATTTCAAACATCTATTCCATCCACGTGACGCTTCAACGGAGATTTGCAGTCGAACGAAAATGTCTTGTCACTAGATGTGAGAAATCATCACAGAATCTGGGATGCTCAAAAACATCTAGTTCACACAATGGTTAGACTGAAGGAAAGTTGTATCGACAGTTATTTATTAAATGTGACCATTCAAGAGGACATTTGAATCATTTCCAATATGTATTGCATCGACATTAGACTTCAACAAAGCCTTGCAGTAGCAAGAAAACGTGTAGTCACTAGATGTGAGAAATCATCACAGAATCTGAGATGCTTAAAAACATCTACTTCACATACTAGATAAACTGCAACAAATCTTTTTTGACAACCATATAATAAATGTGACAGTTGAAGAGAACATTCAAATTATTTCAAACATCTATTCCATCCACGTGACGCTTCAACGGAGATTTGCAGTCGAAAGAAAATGTCTTGTCACTAGATGTGAGAAATCATCACAGAATCTGGGATGCTCAAAAACATCTAGTTCACACAATGGTTAGACTGAAGTAAAGGTGTATTGACAGTTATTTATTAAATGTGACCATTCAAGAGGACATTTGAATCATTTCCAATATGTATTGAATCGACATGAGACTTCAACAAAGCCTTGCAGTAGCAAGAAAACGTGTAGTCACTAGATGTGAGAAATCATCACAGAATCTGGGATGCTTAAAAACATCTACTCCGCACACTAGTGAAGCTTTAAGAAAAGAGGATTGTTATCTTTATGATAAATTTGATAATTAATGAGAACGTTTAGATCATTTCCAACATGTATTGCATTGACAGTAGACTTCAACAGAGCTTTGCAGTCGCAAGAAAACGTTTAGTCACTAGATGTGAGAAATCATCACAGAATCTGAGAAACTTAAAAACATCTACTTCACACACTAGGTAAACAGAAAGAAATCTTAGTTGACAACCATATAATAAATGTGACAGTTGCAGAAAACATTTAAATCATTTCAAACATCTATTCCATCCACGTGACGCTTCAACAGAGATTTGCAGTTGAAAGAAAATGTCTTGTCACTAGATGTGAGAAATCATCACAGAATCTGGGATGCTCAAAAAACATCTAGTTCACACAATGGTTAGACTGAAGGAAAGTTGTATCGACAGTTATTTATTAAATGTGACCATTCAAGAGGACATTTGAATCATTTCCAATATGTATTGCATCGACATTAGACTTCAACAAAGCCTTGCAGTAGCAAGAAAACGTGTAGTCACTAGATGTGAGAAATCATCACAGAATCTGAGATGCTTAAAAACATCTACTTCACATACTAGATAAACTGCAAAAAATCTTTTTTGACAACCATATAATAAATGTGACAGTTGAAGAGAACATTCAAATTATTTCAAACATCTATTCCATCCACGTGACGCTTCAACGGAGATTTGCAGTCGAAAGAAAATGTCTTGTCACTAGATGTGAGAAATCATCACAGAATCTGGGATGCTCAAAAACATCTAGTTCACACAATGGTTAGACTGAAGTAAAGGTGTATTGACAGTTATTTATTAAATGTGACCATTCAAGAGGACATTTGAATCATTTCCAATATGTATTGAATCGACATGAGACTTCAACAAAGCCTTGCAGTAGCAAGAAAACGTGTAGTCACTAGATGTGAGAAATCATCACAGAATCTGGGATGCTTAAAAACATCTACTCCGCACACTAGTGAAGCTTTAAGAAAAAAGGATTGTTATCTTTATGATAAATTTGACAATTAATGAGAACGTTTAGATCATTTCCAACATGTATTGCATTGACAGTAGACTTCAACAGAGCTTTGCAGTCGCAAGAACACGTTTAGTCACTAGATGTGAGAAATCATCACAGAATCTGAGATACTTAGAAACATCTACTTCACACACTAGGTAAACAGAAAGAAATCTTAGTTGACAACCATATAATAAATGTGATAGTTAGAGAAAACATTTAAATCATTGCAAACATCTATTCCATCCACGTGGCGCTTCAACAGAGATTTGCAGTCGCAAGGAAATGTCTTGTTACTATATGTGAGAAATCATCACAAAATCTGGGATGCTCAAAAGTATCTAGTTCACACACTGGTTAGACTGAAGTAAAAGTGTATTGACAGTTGTGTATTAATTGTGACCATTCAAGAGGACATTTGAATCATTACAAACAATTATTCCATCCACGTGACACTTCAACAGAGCTTTGCAGTCGCAAGAAAACGTGTAGTCACTAGATGTGAGAAATCATCACAGAATCTGAGATGCTTAAAAACATCTACTTCACACACTAGATAAACTGAAAGAAATCTTTGTTGACAACCATATAATAAATGTGACAGTTGAAGAGAACATTCGAATTATTTCAAACATCTATTCCATCCACGTGACGCCTCAACGGAGATTTGCAGTCGAAAGAAAATGTCTTGTCACTAGATGTGAGAAATCATCACAGAATCTGGGATGCTCAAAAACATCTAGTTCACACAATGGTTACACTGAAGTAAAGGTGTATTGACAGTTATTTATTAAATGTGACCATTCAAGAGGACATTTGAATCATTTCCAATATGTATTGCATCGACATGAGACTTCAACAAAGCCTTGCAGTAGCAAGAAAACGTGTAGTCACTAGATGTGAGAAATCATCACAGAATGTGGGATGCTTAAAAACATCTACTCCGCACACTAGTGAAGCTTAAAGAAAAAAGGATTGTTATCTTTATGATAAATTTGACAATTAATGAGAACGTTTAGATCATTTCCAACATGTATTGCATTGACAGTAGACTTCAACAGAGCTTTGCAGTCGCAAAAAAACGTTTAGTCACTAGATGTGAGAAATCATCACAGAATCTGAGATACTTAAAAACATCTACTTCACACAATAGGTAAACAGAGAGAAATCTTAGTTGACAACCATATAATAAATGTGACAGTTGCAGAAAACATTTAAATCATTTCAAACATCTATTCCATCCACGTGACGCTTCAACAGAGATTTGCAGTTGAAAGAAAATGTCTTGTCACTAGATGTGAGAAATCATCACAGAATCTGGGATGCTCAAAAACATCTAGTTCACTTAATGGTTAGACTGAAGGAAAGTTGTATTGACAGTTATTTATTAAATGTGACCATTCAAGAGGATATTTGAATCATTTCCAATATGTATTGCATCGACATTAGACTTCAACAAAGCCTTGCAGTAGCAAGAAAACGTGTAGTCACTAGATGTGAGAAATCATCACAGAATCTGAGATGCTTAAAAACATCTACTTCACATACTAGATAAACTGCAACAAATCTTTTTTGACAACCATATAATAAATGTGACAGTTGAAGAGAACATTCAAATTATTTCAAACATCTATTCCATCCACGTGACGCTTCAACGGAGATTTGCAGTCGAAAGAAAATGTCTTGTCACTAGATGTGAGAAATCATCACAGAATCTGGGATGCTCAAAAATATCTAGTTCACACAATGGTTAGACTGAAGTAAAGGTGTATTGACAGTTATTTATTAAATGTGACCATTCAAGAGGACATTTGAATCATTTCCAATATGTATTGAATCGACATGAGACTTCAACAAAGCCTTGCAGTAGCAAGAAAACGTGTAGTCACTAGATGTGAGAAATCATCACAGAATCTGGGATGCTTAAAAACATCTACTCCGCACACTAGTGAAGCTTTAAGAAAAGAGGATTGTTATCTTTATGATAAATTTGATAATTAATGAGAACGTTTAGATCATTTCCAACATGTATTGCATTGACAGTAGACTTCAACAGAGCTTTGCAGTCGCAAGAAAACGTTTAGTCACTAGATGTGAGAAATCATCACAGAATCTGAGAAACTTAAAAACATCTACTTCACACACTAGGTAAACAGAAAGAAATCTTAGTTGACAACCATATAATAATTGTGACAGTTGCAGAAAACATTTAAATCATTTCAAACATCTATTCCATCCACGTGACGCTTCAACAGAGATTTGCAGTTGAAAGAAAATGTCTTGTCACTAGATGTGAGAAATCATCACAGAATCTGGGATGCTCAAAAACATCTAGTTCACACAATGGTTAGACTGAAGGAAAGTTGTATCGACAGTTATTTATTAAATGTGACCATTCAAGAGGACATTTGAATCATTTCCAATATGTATTGCATCGACATTAGACTTCAACAAAGCCTTGCAGTAGCAAGAAAACGTGTAGTCACTAGATGTGAGAAATCATCACAGAATCTGAGATGCTTAAAAACATCTACTTCACATACTAGATAAACTGCAACAAATCTTTTTTGACAACCATATAATAAATGTGACAGTTGAAGAGAACATTCAAATTATTTCAAACATCTATTCCATCCACGTGACGCTTCAACGGAGATTTGCAGTCGAAAGAAAATGTCTTGTCACTAGATGTGAGAAATCATCACAGAATATGGGATGCTCAAAAACATCTAGTTCACACAATGGTTAGACTGAAGTAAAGGTGTATTGACAGTTATTTATTAAATGTGACCATTCAAGAGGACATTTGAATCATTTCCAATATGTATTGAATCGACATGAGACTTCAACAAAGCCTTGCAGTAGCAAGAAAACGTGTAGTCACTAGATGTGAGAAATCATCACAGAATCTGGGATGCTTAAAAACATCTACTCCGCACACTAGTGAAGCTTTAAGAAAAGAGGATTGTTATCTTTATGATAAATTTGATAATTAATGAGAACGTTTAGATCATTTCCAACATGTATTGCATTGACAGTAGACTTCAACAGAGCTTTGCAGTCGCAAGAAAACGTTTAGTCACTAGATATGAGAAATCATCACAGAATCTGAGAAACTTAAAAACATCTACTTCACACACTAGGTAAACAGAAAGAAATCTTAGTTGACAACCATATAATAAATGTGACAGTTGCAGAAAACATTTAAATCATTTCAAACATCTATTCCATCCACGTGACGCTTCAACAGAGATTTGCAGTTGAAAGAAAATGTCTTGTCACTAGATGTGAGAAATCATCACAGAATCTGGGATGCTCAAAAACATCTAGTTCACACAATGGTTAGACTGAAGGAAAGTTGTATTGACAGTTATTTATTAAATGTGACCATTCAAGAGGACATTTGAATCATTTCCAATATGTATTGCATCGACATTAGACTTCAACAAAGCCTTGCAGTAGCAAGAAAACGTGTAGTCACTAGATGTGAGAAATCATCACAGAATCTGAGATACTTAAAAACATCTACTTCACACACTAGGTAAACAGAAAGAAATCTTAGTTGACAACCATATAATAAATGTGACAGTTGGAGAAAACATTTAAATCATTTCAAACATCTATTCCATCCACGTGACGCTTCAACAGAGATTTGCAGTTGAAAGAAAATGTCTTGTCACTAGATGTGAGAAATCATCACAGAATCTGGGATGCTCAAAAACATCTACTACGCACACTAGTGAAGCTTTAAGAAAAAAGGATTGTTATCTTTATGATAAATTTGACAATTGATGAGAACGTTTAGATCATTTCTAACATGTATTGCATCGACAGTAGACTTCAACAGAGCTTTGCAGTCGCAAGAAAACGTGGAGTCACTAGATGTGAGAAATCATCACAGAATCTGTGATACTTAAAAACATCTACTTCACACACTAGGTAAACAGAAAGAAATCTTAGTTGACAACCATAAAATAAATGTGAATGTTGAAGAGAACATTTATATCATTTCAAACATCTATTCCATCTACGTGACGCTTCAACAGAGATTTGCAGTCGAAAGAAAATGTCTTGTCACTAGATCTTAGAAATCATCACAGAATCTGGGATGCGTAAAAACATCTACTCCGCACACTAGTGAAACTTTAAGAAAAAGGGATTGTTAAGTTTATGATAAATTTGACAATTGATAGAACGTTTAGATCATTTCCAACATGTATTGCATCGACATGAGACTTCAACAAAGCATTGCAGTAGCAAGAAAACGTTTATTCACTAGATGTGAGAAATCATCACAGAATCTGAGATACTTAAAAACATCTACTTCACACAATAGGTAAACAGAAAGAAATCTTTGTTGACAACCATATAATAAATGTGACAGTTGAAGAGAACATTCAAATTATTTCAAACATCTATTCGAACCACGTGACGCTTCAACGGAGATTTGCAGTCGAAAGAAAATGTCTTGTCACTAGATGGGAGAAATCATCACAGAATCTGGGATGCTCAAAAACATCTAGTTCACACAATGGTTAGACTGAAGTAAAGGTGTATTGACAGTTATTTATTAAATGTGACCATTCAAGAGGACATTTGAATCATTTCCAATATGTATTGCATCGACATGAGACTTCAACAAAGCCTTGCAGTAGCAAGAAAACGTGTAGTCACTAGATGTGAGAAATCATCACAGAATCTGGGATGCTTAAAAACATCTACTCCGCACACTAGTGAAGCTTTAAGAAAAAAGGATTGTTATCTTTATGATTAATTTGACAATTAATGAGAACGTTTAGATCATTTCCAACATGTATTGCATTGACAGTAGACTTCAACAGAGCTTGGCAGTCGCAAGAAAACGTTTAGTCACTAGATGTGAGAAATCATCACAGAATCTGAGATACTTAAAAACATCTACTTCACACACTAGGTAAACAGAAAGAAATCTTAGTTGACAACCATATAATAAATGTGACAGTTGGAGAAAACATTTAAATCATTTCAAACATCTATTCCATCCACGTGATGCTTCAACAAAGCCTTGCAGTAGCAAGAAAACGTGTAGTCACTAGATGTGAGAAATCATCACAGAATCTGGGATGCTTAAAAACATCTACTCCGCACACTAGTGAAGCTTTAAGAAAAGAGGATTGTTATCTTTATGATAAATTTGATAATTAATGAGAACGTTTAGATCATTTCCAACATGTATTGCATTGACAGTAGACTTCAACAGAGCTTTGCAGTCGCAAAAAAACGTTTAGTCACTAGATGTGAGAAATGATCACAGAATCTGAGATACTTAAAAACATCTACTTCACACACTAGGTAAACAGAAAGAAATCTTAGTTGACAACCATATAATAAATGTGACAGTTGCAGAAAACATTTAAATCATTTCAAACATCTATTCCATCCACGTGACGCTTCAACGGAGATTTGCAGTCGAACGAAAATGTCTTGTCACTAGATGTGAGAAATCATCACAGATTTTGGGATGCTCAAAAACATCTAGTTCACACAATGGTTAGACTGAAGGAAAGTTGTATTGACAGTTATTTATTAAATGTGACCATTCAAGAGGACATTTGAATCATTTCCAATATGTATTGCATCGACATTAGACTTCAACAAAGCCTTGCAGTAGCAAGAAAACGTGTAGTCACTAGATGTGAGAAATCATCACAGAATCTGAGATGCTTAAAAACATCTACTTCACATACTAGATAAACTGCAAGAAATCTTTTTTGACAACCATATAATAAATGTGACAGTTGAAGAGAACATTCAAATTATTTCAAACATCTATTCCATCCACGTGACGCTTCAACGGAGATTTGCAGTCGAAAGAAAATGTCTTGTCACTAGATGTGAGAAATCATCACAGAATCTGGGATGCTCAAAAACATCTAGTTCACACACTGGTTAGACTGAAGTAAAAGTGTATTGACAGTTGTGTATTAATTGTGACCATTCAAGAGGACATTTGAATCATTACAAACAATTATTCCATCCACGTGACACTTCAACAGAGCTTTGCAGTCGCAAGAAAACGTGTAGTCACTAGATGTGAGAAATCATCACAGAATCTGAGATGCTTAAAAACATCTACTTCACATACTAGATAAACTGAAAGAAATCTTTGTTGACAACAATAAAATAAATGTGGCAGTTGAAAAGAACATTTAAATCATTTCAAACATCTATTCCATCCACGTGACGCTTCAACAGAGATTTGCAGTCGAAGGAAAATGTCTTGTCACTAGATGTGAGAAATCATCACAGAATCTGGGATGCTCAAAAACATCTACTCCGCACACTAGTGAAGCTTTAAGAAAAAAGGATTGTTATCTTTATGATAAATTTGACAATTGATGAGAACGTTTAGATCATTTCTAACATGTATTGCATCGACAGTAGACTTCAACAGAGCTTTGCAGTCGCAAGAAAACGTGGAGTCACTAGATGTGAGAAATCATCACAGAATCTGAGATACTTAAAAACATCTACTTCACACACTAGGTAAACAGAAAGAAATCTTAGTTGACAACCATATAATAAATGTGACAGTTGGAGAAAACATTTAAATCATTTCAAACATCTATTCCATCCACGTGATGGTTCAACGGAGATTTGCAGTCGCAAGAAAATGTCTTGTCACTAGATGTGAGAAATCATCACAGAATCTGGGATGCTTAAAAACATCTACTCCGCACACTAGTGAAACTTTAAGAGAAAGGGATTGTTAAGTTTATGATAAATTTGACAATTGATAGAACGTTTAGATCATTTCCAACATGTATTGCATCGACAAGAGACTTCAACAAAGCCTTGCAGTAGGAAGAAAACGTTTATTCACTAGATGTGAGAAATAATCACAGAATCTGATATACTTAAAAACATCTACTTCACACACTAGATAAACTGAAAGAAATCTTTGTTGACAACCATATAATAAATGTGACAGTTGAAGAGAACATTCAAATTATTTCAAACATCTATTCCATCCACGTGACGCTTCAACGGAGATTTCAAGTCGAAAGAAAATGTCTTGTCACTAGATGTGAGAAATCATCACAGAATCTGGGATGCTCAAAAACATCTAGTTCACCCAATGGTTAGACTGAAGTAAAGGTGTATTGACAGTTATTTATTAAATGTGACCATTCAAGAGGACATTTGAATCATTTCCAATATGTATTGCATCGACATGACACTTCAACAAAGCCTTGCAGTAGCAAGAAAACGTGTAGTCACTAGATGTGAGAAATCATCACAGAATCTGAGATGCTTAAAAACATCTACTTCACATAATAGATAAACTGAAAGAAATCTTTGTTGACAACCATAAAATAAATTTGACAGTTGAAAAGAACATTTAAATCATTTCAAACATCTATTCCATCCACGTAACGCTTCAACAGAGATTTGCAGTCGAAAGAAAATGTCTTATCACTAGTTGTGAGAAATCATCACAGAATCTGGGATGCTCAAAAACATCTACTCCGTACACTAGTGAAGCTTTAAGAAAAAAGGATTGTTATCTTTATGATAAATTTGGCAATTGATGAGAACGTTTAGATCATTTCTAACATGTATTGCATCGACAGTAGACTTCAACAGAGCTTTGCAGTCGCAAGAAAACGTGGAGTCACTAGATGTGAGAAATCATCACAGAATCTGAGATACTTAAAAACATCTACTTCACACACTAGGTAAACAGAAAGAAATCTTAGTTGACAACCATAAAATAAATGTGAAAGTTGAAGAGAACATTTATATCATTTCAAATATCTAATCCATCTACGTGACGCTTCAGCAGAGATTTGCAGTCGAAAGAAAATGTCTTGTCACTAGATCTTAGAAATCATCACAGAATCTGGGATGCGTAAAAACATCTACTCCGCACACTAGTGAAACTTTAAGAAAAAGGGATTGTTAAGTTTATGATAAAATTGACAATTGATAGAACGTTTAGATCATTTCCAACATGTATTGCATCGACATGAGACTTCAACAAAGCCTTGCAGTAGCAAGAAAACGTTTATTCACTAGATGTGAGAAATCATCACAGAATCTGAGATACTTAAAAACATCTACTTCACACACTAGATAAAATGAAAGAAATCTTTGCTGACAACCATATAATAAATGTGACAGTCGAAGAGAACATTCAAATTATTTCAAACATCTATTCCATCCACGTGACGCTTCAATGGAGATTTGCAGTAGCAAGAAAACGTGTAGTCACTAGATGTGAGAAATCATCACAGAATCTGGGATGCTTAAAAACATCTACCCCGCACACTAGTGAAGCTTTAAGAAAAAAGGATTGTTATCTTTATGATAAATTTGACAATTAATGAGAACGTTTAGATCATTTCCAACATGTATTGCATTGACAGTAGACTTCAACAGAGCTTTGCAGTCGCAAGAAAATGTCTTGTCACTAGATGTGAGAAATCATCACAAAATCTGGGATGCTCAAAAGCATCTAGTTCACACACTGGTTAGACTGAAGTAAAAGTGTATTGACAGTTGTGTATTAAATGTGACCATTCAAGAGGACATTTGAATCATTACAAACACTTATTCCATCCACGTGACACTTCAACAGAGCTTTGCAGTCGCAAGAAAACGTTTAGTCACTAGATGTGAGATACTTAAAAACATCTACTTCACACACTAGGTAAACAGAAAGAAATCTTAGTTGACAACCATAAAATAAATGTGAAAGTTGAAGAGAACATTTATATCATTTCAAATATCTAATCCATCTACGTGACGCTTCAGCAGGGATTTGCAGTCGAAAGAAAATGTCTTGTCACTAGATCTTAGAAATCATCACAGAATCTTGGATGCGTAAAAACATCTACTCCGCACACTAGTGAAACTTTAAGAAAAAGGGATTGTTAAGTTTATGATAAAATTGACAATTGATAGAACGTTTAGATCATTTCCAACATGTATTGCATCGACATGAGACTTCAACAAAGCCTTGCAGTAGCAAGAAAACGTTTATTCACTAGATGTGAGAAATCATCACAGAATCTGAGATACTTAAGAACATCTACTTCACACACTAGATAAAATGAAAGAAATCTTTGCTGACAACCATATAATAAATGTGACAGTCGAAGAGAACATTCAAATTATTTCAAACATCTATTCCATCCACGTGACGCTTCAATGGAGATTTGCAGTAGCAAGAAAACGTGTTGTCACTAGATGTGAGAAATCATCACAGAATCTGGGATGCTTAAAAACATCTACCCCGCACACTAGTGAAGCTTTAAGAAAAAAGGATTGTTATCTTTATGATAAATTTGACAATTAATGAGAACGTTTAGATCATTTCCAACATGTATTGCATTGACAGTAGACTTCAACAGAGCTTTGCAGTCGCAAGAAAATGTCTTGTCACTAGATGTGAGAAATCATCACAAAATCTGGGATGCTCAAAAGCATCTAGTTCACACACTGGTTAGACTGAAGTAAAAGTGTATTGACAGTTGTGTATTAAATGTGACCATTCAAGAGGACATTTGAATCATTACAAACACTTATTCCATCCACGTGACACTTCAACAGAGCTTTGCAGTCGCAAGAAAACGTTTAGTCACTAGATGTAAGAAATCATCACAAGATCTGAGATGCTTAAAAACATCTACTTCACATACTAGATAAACTGAAAGAAATCTTTGTTGAAAACCATAAAATAAATGTGACAGTTGAAAAGAACATTTAAATCATTTCAAACATCTATTCCATCCACGTGACGCTTCAACAGAGATATGCAGTCGAAAGAAAATGTCTTGTCACTAGATGTGAGAAATCATCACAAAATCTGGGATGCTTAAAAACATCTACTCCGCACACTAGTGAAGCTTTAAGAAAAAAGGATTGTTATCTTTATGATAAATTTGACAATTGATGAGAACGTTTAGATCATTTCCAACATGTATTGCATCGACAGTAGACTTCAACAGAGCTTTGCAGTCGCAAGAAAATGTGTAGTCACTAGATGTGAGAAATCATCACAGAATCTGAGATACTTAAAAACATCTACTTTACAAACTAGATAAACTGAAAGTAATCTTAGTTGACAACCATATAATAAAAGTGACAGTTGAAGAGAACATTAAAAACATTTCAAACATCTATTCCGTCCACGTGATGCTTCAACGGAGATTTGCAGTCGCAAGAAAATGTCTTCTCACTAGATGTGAGAAATCATCACAGAATCTGGGATGCTCAAAACATCTAGTTCACACACTGGTTAGACTAAAGTGAAAGTGTATTGACCGTTATGTATTAAATGTGACCATTCAAGAGGACATTTGAATCATTTCAAACATCTAATCTATCAAAGTGACACTTCAGCAGAGCTTTGCAGTAGCAACAAAACGTGTAGTCACTAGATGTGAGAAATCATCACAGAATCTGAGATGCTTAAAAACATCTACTTCACATACTAGATAAACTGAAAGAAATCTTTGTTGACAACCATATAATAAATGTGACAGTTGAAGAGAACATTTAAATCATTTCAAACATCTATTCCATCTACGTTATGCTTCAACGGAGATTTGCAGTTGCAAGAAAATGTCTGGTCGCTAGACGTGAGAATCTGGGATGCTAAAAAACATCTAGTTCACACACTGGTAAGACTGAAAGAAATCTTTGTTGAACACCATATAATAAATGTGACCATTGAAGGGAACATTTAAATCATTTCAAACATCTATTCCATCCACGTGACGCTTCAACAGAGATTTGCAGTCGAAAGAAAATATCTTGTCACTAGATGTGAGAAATCATCACAGAATCTGGGATGCTTAAAAACATCTACTCTGCACACTAGTGAAGCTTTAAGAAAAAAGGATTGTTATCTTTATAATAAATTTGACAATTGATGAGAACGTTTAGATCATTTCCAACATGTATTGCATCGACAGTAGACTTCAACAGAGCCCTACAGTAGCAAGAAAACGTGTAGTCACTAGATGTGTAAAATCATCACAGAATCTGAGATGCTTAAAAACATCTACTTCACACACTAGATAAACTGAAAGAAATCTTAGTTGACAACCATATAATAAATGTGACAGTTGAAGAGATCATTTAAATCATTTCATACATCTGTTCCATCCACGTGATACTTCAACAGAGATTTGCAGTCGCAGGAAAAAGTCTTGTCACTAGATGTGAGAAATCATCACAGAATATGGGATGCTCAAAAACATCTAGTTCACACACAGGATAGACTGAAGTAATAGTGTATTGACAGTTATTTATTAAATGTGACCATCCAAGAGGACATTTGAATCATTTCAAACATCTATTTCATCAACGTGACACTTCAACAGAGCTTTGCAGTAGCAAGAAAACGTGTAGTCACTAGATGTGAGAAATCATCACAGAATCTGAGATGCTTAAAAACATCTACTTCACATACTAGATAAACTGAAAGAAATCTTAGTTGACAACCATATAATAAATGTGACAGTTGAAGAGAGCATTTAAATTATTTCAAACATCTACTCCATGAACGTGATGCTTCAACAGAGATTTGCAGTGGCAAGAAAACGTGTAGTCAGTAGATGTGAGAAATCATCATAGAATCTGTGATGCTTAAAAACATCTAAATCACACACTAGATAAAGTGAAAGAATTCTTAGTTGACAACCATATAATAAATGTGACAGTTGAAGAGAACATTTAAATCATTTCAAACATCTATTCCATCCTTATTATGCTTCAACAGAGATTTGCAGTCGCAAGAAAATGTCCTGTCACTAGATGTGAGAAATCATCACAGAATCTGAGTTGCTTAAAAACATCTACCTCACACACTAGATAAAGTGAAAGAATTCTTAGTTGACAACCATATAATAAATGTGACAGTTGAAGAGAACATTTAAATCATTTCAAACATCTATTCCATCCACGTGATGCTTCAACGGAGATTTGCAGTCGCAAGAAAATGTCTTGTCACTAGATGTGAGAAATCATCACAGAATCTGGGATGCTTAAAAACATCTACTCCGCACACGTGAAGAATTAAGAAAAAAGGATTGTTAACTTTATGATAAGTTTGATAATTGATGAGAACGTTTAGATCATTTCCAACATGTATTGCATCGAACTGAGACTTCAATAGAGCCCTGCAGTAGCAAGAAATCGTGTAGTCACTAGATGTGAGAAAGAATCTGAGATGCTTAAAAACATCTACTTCACACACTAGATAAACTGAATGAAATCTTTGTTGAAACCATATAATAAATTTGACCATTGAAGGGAACATTTAAATCATTTCAAACATCTATTCCATCCACGTGACGCTTCAACAGAGATTTGCAGTGGAAAGAAAATGTCTTGTCACTAGATGTGAGAAATCATCACAGAATCTGGGATGCGTAAAAACATCTACTCCGCACACTAGTGAAACTTTAAGAAAAAAGGATTGTTATCTTTATGATAAATTTGACAATTGATGAGAACGTTTAGATCATTTCCAACATGTATTGCATCGACATTAGACTTCAACAGAGCTTTGCAGTCGCAAGAAAACGTGTAGTCACTAGATTTGAGAAATCATCACAGAATCTGAGATACTTAAAAACATCTACTTTACACACTAGATAAACAAAAAGAAATCTTAGTTGACAACCATATAATAAAAGTGACAGTTGAAGAGAACATTTAAATCATTTCATACATCTGTTCCATCCACGTGATGCTTCAACAGAGATTTGCAGTCGCAAGAATTAGTCTTGTCACTAGATGTGAGAAATCATCACAGAATCTGGGATGCTCAAAAACATCTGGTTCACACTCAGGATAGACCGAAGTAATAGTGTATTGACAGTTATTTCTTAAATGTGACCATCCAAGAGGACATTTGAATCATTTCAAACATCTATTTCATCAACGTGACACTTCGACAGAGCTTTGCAGTAGCAAGAAAACGTGTAGTCACTAGATGTGAGAAATCATCACAGAATCTGTGATGCTTAAAAACATCTACCTCACACACTAGATAAAGTGAAAGAATTCTTAGTTGACAACCATATAATAAATGTGACAGTTGATGAGAACATCTAAATCATTTCAAACATCTATTCCATCCACGTTATGCTTCAACAGAGATTTGCAGTCGCAAGAAAATGTCCTGTCACTAGATGTGAGAAATCATCACAGAATCTGAGATGCTTAAAAACATCTACCTCACACACTAGATAAAGTGAAAGAATTCTTAGTTGACAACCATATAATAAATGTGACAGTTGAAGAGAACATTTAAATCATTTCAAACATCTATTCCATCCACGTGATGCTTCAACAGAGATTTGCAGTCGCAAGAAAATGTCTTGTCACTAGATGTGAGAAATCATCACAGAATCTGGGATGCTTAAAAACATCTACTCCGCACACTAGTGAAGCATTAAAAAAAAGGATTGTTAACCTTATGATAAGTTTGATAATTGATGAGAACGTTTAGATCATTTCCAACATGTATTGCATCGAACTGAGACTTCAATAGAGCCCTACAGTAGCAAGAAAACGTGTAGTCACTAGATGTGAGAAATCATCAAAGAATCTGAGATGCTTAAAAACATCTACTTCACACACTAGATAAACTGAATGAAATCTTTGTTGACAACCATATAATAAATGTGACCATTGAAGAGAACATTGGAATCATTTCAAACATCTATTCCATCCACGTGATGCTTCAACAGAGATTTGCTGTCGAAAAAAAATGTCTTGTCACTAGATTTGACAAATCATCACAGAATCTGGGATGCTCAAAAACATATAGTTCACACACTGGTGAAGCTTTAAGAAAAAAGGATTGTTAACTTTATGATAAATTTGGCAATTGATGAGAACGTTTAGATCATTTTCAACATGTATTGCATCGACATGAGACTTCAACAGAGCCCTGCAGTAGAAAGAAAACGTGTAGTCACTAGATGTGAGAAATCATCACAGAATCTGAGATGCTTAAAAACATCTACTTCACACACTAGGTGAATTGAAAGAAATCTTTGTTGACAACCATATAATAAATGTGACAGTTGAAGAGAACATTTAAATCATTTCAAACATCTATTCTATCCACGTGACGCTTCAACGGAGATTTGCAGTCGAAAGAAAATGTCTTGTCACTATATCTAAGAAATCATCACAAAATCTGGGATGCTCAAATGCATCTAGTTCACACACTGGTTAGACTGAAGTAAAAGTGTATTGACAGTTGTGTATTAAATGTGACCATTCAAGGGGACATTTGAATCATTACAAACACTTATTCCATCCACGTGACACTTCAATTGAGCTTTGCAGTCGCAAGAAAACGTGTAGTCACTAGATGTGTGAAATCATCACAGAATCTGAGATGCTTAAAAACATCTACTTCACATACTACATAAACTGAAAGAAATCTTTGTTGACAACCATAAAATAAATGTGACAGTTGAAAAGAACATTTAAATCATTTCAAACATCTATTCCATCCACGTGACGCTTCAACAGAGATTTGCAGTCGAAAGAAAATGTCTTGTCACTAGATGTGAGAAATCATCACAGAATCTGAGATGCTTAAAAACATCTACTTCACATACTAGATAAACTGAAAGAAATCTTTGTTGACAACCATATAATAAATGTGACAGTTGAAGAGAACATCTAAATTATTTCAAACATCTATTCCATCTACGTGACACTTCAACGGAGATTTGCAGTCGAAAGAAAATGTCTTGTCACTAGATGTGAGAAATCATCACAGAATCTGGGATGCTCAAAAACATCTAGTTCACACAATGGTTAGACTGAAGTAAAGGTGTATTGACAGTTATTTATTAAATGTGACCATTCAAGAGGACATTTGAATCATTTCAAACATCTATTCCATCAACGTGACACTTTAACAGAGCTTTGCGGTCGCAAGAAAATGTTTAATCACTAGATGTGAGAAATCATCACAGAATCTGAGATGGTTAAAAACATCTACTTCACACACTAGGTGAATTGAAAGAAATCTTTGTTGACAACCATATAATAAATGTGACAGTTGAAAAGAACATTTAAATCATTTCAAACATCTATTCCATCCACGTGACGCTTCAACGGAGATTTGCAGTCGAAAGAAAATGTCTTGTCACTATATCTGAGAAATCATCACAAAATCTGGGATGCTCAAATGCATCTAGTTCACACACTGGTTAGACTGAAGTAAAAGTGTATTGACAGTTGTGTATTAAATGTGACCATTCAAGGGGACATTTGAATCATTACAAACACTTATTCCATCCACGTGACACTTCAATTGAGCTTTGCAGTCGCAAGAAAACGTGTAGTCACTAGATGTGAGAAATCATCACAGAATCTGAGATGCTTAAAAACATCTACTTCACATACTAGATAAACTGAAAGAAATCTTTGTTGACAACCATAAAATAAATGTGACAGTTGACAAGAACATTTAAATCATTTCAAACATCTATTCCATCCACGTGACGCTTCAAAAGAGATTTGCAGTCGAAAGAAAATGTCTTGTCACTAGATGTGAGAAATCATCACAGAATCTGGGATACTCAAAAACATCTACTCCGCACACTAGTGAAGCTTTAAGAAAAAAGGATTGTTATCTTTATGATACATTTGACAATTGAAGAGAACGTTTAGATCATTTCCAACATGTATTGCATCGACAGTAGACTTCAACAGAGCCTTGCAGTAGCAAGAAAACGTGTAGTCACTAGATGTGAGAAATCATCACAGGATCTGAGATACTTAAAAACATCTACTTCACACACTAGATAAACTGAAAGAAATCTTTGTTGACAACCATATAATAAATGTGACAGTTGAAGAGAACATTTAAATTATTTCAAACATCTATTCCATCTACGTGACGCTTCAACGGAGATTTGCAGTCGAAAGAATATGTCTTGTCACTAGATGTGAGAAATCATCACAGAATCTGGGATGCTCAAAAACATCTAGTTCACACACTGGTTAGACTAACGTGAAAGTGTATTGACAGTTATATATTAAATGTGACCATTCAATAGGACATTTGAATCATTTCAAACATCTATTCCATCAACGTGACACTTCAACAGAGCTTTGCAGTCGCAAGAAAACATGTAGTCACTAGATGTGAGAAATCATCACAGAATCTGAGATACTTAAAAACATCTACTTCACACACTAGGTAAACAGAAAGAAATCTTAGTTGACAACGATAAAATAAATGTGACAGTTGAAAAGAACATTTAAATCATTTCAAACATCTATTCCATCCACGTGACGCTTCAACAGAGATTTGCAGTCGAAAGAAAATGTCTTGTCACTAGATGTGAGAAATCATCACAGAATCTGGGATGCTTAAAAACATCTACTCCGCACACTAGTGAAGCTTTAAGAAAAAATGATTGTTATCTTTATGATAAATTTGACAATTAATGAGAACGTTTAGATCATTTCCAACATGTATTGAATTGAGAGTAGACTTCAATAGAGCTTTGCAGTCGCAAGAAAACGTTTAGTCACTAGATGTGAGAAATCATCACAGAATCTGAGATACTTAAAAACATCTACTTCACACACTAGGTAAACAGAAAGAAATCTTAGTTGACAACGATAAAATAAATGTGACAGTTGAAAAGAACATTTAAATCATTTCAAACATCTATTCCATCCACGTGACGCTTCAACAGAGATTTGCAGTCGAAAGAAAATGTCTTGTCACTAGATGTGAGAAATCATCACAGAATCTGGGATGCTTAAAAACATCTACTCCGCACACTAGTGAAGCTTTAAGAAAAAATGATTGTTATCTTTATGATAAATTTGACAATTAATGAGAACGTTTAGATCATTTCCAACATGTATTGAATTGACAGTAGACTTCAACAGAGCTTTGCAGTCGCAAGAAAACGTGTAGTCACTAGATGTGAGAAATCATCACAGAATCTGTGATACTTAAAAACATCTACTTCACACACTAGGTAAACAGAAAGAAATCTTAGTTGACAACCATATAATAAATGTGACAGTTGGAGAAAACATTTAAATCATTTCAAACATCTATTCCATCCACGTGATGCTTCAACGGAGATTTGCAGTCGCAAGAAAATGTCTTGTCACTAGATGTGAGAAATCATCACAAAATCTGGGATGCTCAAAAGCATCTAGTTCACACACTGGTTAGACTGAAGTAAAAGTGTATTGACAGTTATTTATTAAATGTGACCATCCAAGAGGACATTTGAATCATTTCAAACATCTATTCCATCAACGTGACACTTCAACAGAGCTTTGCAGTCGCAAGAAAACGTGTAGTCAATAGATGTGAGAAATCATCACAGAATCAGAGATGCTTAAAAACATCTACTTAACACACTAGATAAACTGAAAGAAATCTTTGTTGACAACCATATAATAAATGTGACAGTCGAAGAGAACATTTATATCATTTCAAACATCTATTCTATCCAAGTAATGCTTCAACGGAGATTTGCAGTCGCAAGAAAATGTCTTGTCACTAGATGTGAGAAATCATCACAGAATCTAGGATGCTTAAAAACATCTACTTCACACACTTGTTAGACTGAAGTAAAAGTGTATTGACACTTATGTATTAAATTTGACCATTAAAGAAGACATTTGAATGATTTCAAACATCTATTCCATCAACGTGACACTTCAACAGAGCTTTGCAGTTGCAAGAAAATGTGTAGTCACTAGATGTGAGAAATCATCACAGAATCTGAGATGCTTAAAAACATATACTTCACACACTAGATAAACTGAAATAAATCTTTGTTGACAACCATATAATAAATGTGACAGTTGAAGAGAACATTTAAATCATTTCAAATATCTATTGCATCCACGTGATGCTTCAACGGAGACTTGCAGTTGCAAGAAAATGTCTTGTCACTAGATGTGAGAAATAATCACAGAATCTGGGATGCTCAAAAACATCTAGTTCACACACTGTTTAGACTGAAGTAAAAGTGTATTGACAGTTATATGTTAAATGTGACAATTCAAGAGGACATTTGAGTCATTTCAAACATCTATTTCATCAACGTGACACTTCAACAGAGCTTTGCAGTCGCAAGAAACTGTCTTGTCACTATTTGTGAGAAGTCATCACAGAATCTGAGATACTTAAAAACATCTACTACGCACACTAGTGAAGCTTTAAGAAAAAAGGATTGTTAACTTTATGATAAATTTGACAATTGATGACAACGTTTAGATCATTTCCGACATGTATTGCATCAACATGAGACTTCAACAGAGCCCTGCATTAGCAAGAAAACGTGTAGTCACTAGATGTAAGAAATCATTGCAGAATCTGAGATACTTAAAAACATCTACTTCAAACACAAGGTAAACTGAAAGAAATCTTAGTTGACAACCATATAATAAATGTGACAGTTGAAGAAAACATTTAAATCATTTCAAACATCTATTGCATCGGCGTGATGCTTCAACGGAGATTTGCAGTTGCAAGAAAATGTCTTGTCACTAGATGTGAGAAATCATCACAGAATCTGGGATGCTCAAAAACATCTAGTTCACACAGTGGTTAGACTGAATTAAAAGTGTATTGACAGTTATATATTAAATGTGACCATTCACGAAAACATTTGAATCATTTCAAACATCTATTCCATCAACTTGACACTTCAACAGAGCTTTGCAGTCGCAAGAAAACGTGTAGTCACTAGATGTGAGAAATCATCACAGAATCTGAGATGCTTAAAAACATCTACTTCACACACTAGATAAACTGAAAGAAATCTTTGTTGACAACCATATAATAAATGTGACAGTTGAAGAGAACATTTAAATCATTTCAAACATCTATTCCATCCACATGATGCTTCAACGGAGATTTGCAATAGCAAGAAAATGTCTTGTCACTAGATCTGAGAAATCATCACAGAATCTGGGATGCTCAAAACATCTAGTTCACACACTGGTTAGACTGAAGTAAAAGTGTATTGACAGTTATAATTTCAATGTGACCTTTCAAGAGGAAATTTGAATCATTTGAAACAACTATTCCATCAAAGTGACACTTCAACAGAGCTTTGCTGTCGTAAGAAAACTTGTAGTCACTAGATGTGAGAAATCATCACAGAATCTGAGATGCTTAAAAACATCTACTTCACACACTAGATAAACTGAAAGAAATCTTTGTTGACAACCATATAATAAATGTGACAGTTGAAGAGAACATTTAAATCATTTCAAACATCTATTCCTTCCACGTGATGCTTCCACGGAGATTTGCAGTTGCAAGAAAATGTCTTGTCACTAGATGTGAGAAATCATCACAGAATCTTGGATGCTGAAAAACATCTAGTTCACACAGTTGTTAGACTGAAGTAAAAGTGTATTCATAGTTATATATTAAATGTGACCATTCAAGAAGACATTTGAATCATTTCAAACATCTATTCCATCAACGTGACACTTCAACAGAGCTTTGCAGTCGCAGGAAAACGTGTAGTCACCAGATGTGAGAAATCATCACAGAATCTGGGATGCTCAAAAACATCTAGTTCACACACTGGTTAGACTGAAGTAAAAGTGTATTGACAGTTATATATTAAATGTGACCATTCAAAACGACATTTGAATCAGTTCAACCATCTATTCCATCAAGGTGACACTTCAACAGAGCTTTGCAGTCGCAAAAAAACGTGTAGTCACTAGATATGAGAAATCATCACAGAATCTGAGATGCTTAAAAACATCTACTTCACACACTAGATAAACTTAAAGAAATCTTTGTTGACAACCATATAATAAATGTGACAGTCGAAGAGAACATTTATATCATTTCAAACATCTATTCTATCCAAGTGATGCTTCAACGGAGATTTGCAGTCGCAAGAAAATGTCTTGTCACTAGATGTGAGAAATCATCACAGAATCTGGGATGCTTAAAAACATCTACTTCACACACTGGTTAGACTGAAGTAAAAGTGTATTGACAGTTATGTATTAAATGTGACAATTAAAGAAGACATTTGAATCATTTCAAACATCTATTCCATCAACGTGACACTTCAACAGAGCTTTGCAGTTGCAAGAAAATGTGTAGTCACTAGATGTGAGAAATCATCACAGAATCTGAGATGCTTAAAAACATATACTTCACATACTAGATAAACTGAAAGAAATCTTTGTTGACAACCATATAATAAATGTGACAGTTAAAGAGAACATTTGAATCATTTCAAATATCTATTGCATCCACGTGATGCTTCAACGGAGATTTGCAGTTGCAAGAAAATGTCTTGTCACTAGATGTGAGAAATAATCACAGAATCTGGGATGCTCAAAAACATCTAGTTCACACACTGGTTAGACTGAAGTAAAAGTGTATTGACAGTTATATGTTAAATGTGACAATTCAAGAGGACATTTGAGTCATTTCAAACATCTATTTCATCAACGTGACACTTCAACAGAGCTTTGCAGTCGCAAGAAACTGTCTTGTCACTATTTGTGAGAAATCATCACAGAATCTAGGATGCTCAAAAACATCTAGTTCACACACTGGTTAGACTGAAGTAAAAGTGTATTGACAGTTATATATTAAATGTGACCATTCAAGAGGACATTTGAATCATTTCAAACATCTATTTCATCAACGTGACACTTCAACAGAGCTTTGCAGTCGCAAGAAAACGTGTAGTCACCAGATGTGAGAAATCATCACAGAATCTGGGATGCTCAAAAACATTTAGTTCACACACTGGTTAGACTGAAGTAAGGTGTATTGGCAGTTATTTATTAAATGTGACCATTCAAGCGGACATTTGAATTATTTCAAACATCTATTCCATCAACGTGACACTTTAACAGAGCTTTGCAGTCGCAAGAAACTGTCTTGTCACTATTTGTGAGAAATCATCACAGAATCTGAGATACTTAAAAACATCTACTTCACACACTGGATAAACTGAAAGAAATCTTAGTTGACAACCATATAATAATTGTGACAGTTGAAGAGAACATTTCAATCATTTCAAACATCTATTCCATCCACATGATGCTTCAGCGGAGATTTGCAATCGCAAGAAAATGTCTTGTCACTAGATGTGAGAAATCATCACAGAATCTGGGATGCTCAAAACATCTAGTTCACACACTGGTTAGACTGAAGTAAAAGTGTATTGACAGTTATATATTAAATGTGACCATTCAAGAGGACATTTGAATCATTTCAAATATCTATTCGATCAACGTGACACTTTCAACAGAGCTTTGCAGTCGCAAGAAAACGTGTAGTCACTAGATGTGAGAAATCATCACAGAATCTGAGATGCTTAAAAACATCTACTTCACACACTAGATAAACTGAAAGAAATCTTAGTTGACAACCATATTATAAATGTGACAGTTGAAGAGAATATTTAAGTAATTTCAAACATCTATTCCATCCACATGATGCTTCAACGGAGATTTGCAATCGCCAGAAAATGTCTTGTCACTAGATGTGAGAAATCATCACAGAATCTGGGATGCTCAAAACATCTAGTTCTCACACTGGTTAGACTGAAGTAAAAGTGTATTGACAGTTATATATTAAATGTAACCATTCAGGAGGACATTTGAATCATTTCAAACACCTATTCCATCAACGTGACACTTTCAACAGAGCTTTGCAGTCGCAAGAATACCTGTAGTCACTAGATGTGAGAAATTATCACAGAATCTGGGATGCTTAAAAACATCTACTTCACACACTAGATAAACTGAAAGAAATCTTAGTTGACAACCATATAATAAATGTGACAGTTGAAGAGAACATTTAATTAATTTCAAACATCTATTCCATCAAAGTGACTCTTCAACAGAGCTTTGCAGTCGCAAGAAACTGTCTTGTCACTATTTGTGAGAAATCATCACAGAATCTGGGATGCTAAGAACATCTAGTTTACACACTGGTTAGATTGAGGTAAAAATGTATTGACAGTTATATATTAAATGTAACCATTCAAGAGGACATTTGAATCATTTCAAACATCTATTTCATCAACGTGACACTTCAACAGAGCTTTGCAGTCGCAAGAAAACGTGTAGTCACCAGATGTGAGAAATCATCACAGAATCTGGGATGCTCAAAAACATTTAGTTCACACACTGGTTAGACTGAAGTAAGGTGTATTGGCAGTTATTTATTAAATGTGACCATTCAAGCGGACATTTGAATTATTTCAAACATCTATTCCATCAACGTGACACTTTAACAGAGCTTTGCAGTCGCAAGAAACTGTCTTGTCACTATTTGTGAGAAATCATCACAGAATCTGAGATACTTAAAAACATCTACTTCACACACTGGATAAACTGAAAGAAATCTTAGTTGACAACCATATAATAATTGTGACAGTTGAAGAGAACATTTCAATCATTTCAAACATCTATTCCATCCACATGATGCTTCAGCGGAGATTTGCAATCGCAAGAAAATGTCTTGTCACTAGATGTGAGAAATCATCACAGAATCTGGGATGCTCAAAACATCTAGTTCACACACTGGTTAGACTGAAGTAAAAGTGTATTGACAGTTATATATTAAATGTGACCATTCAAGAGGACATTTGAATCATTTCAAATATCTATTCGATCAACGTGACACTTTCAACAGAGCTTTGCAGTCGCAAGAAAACGTGTAGTCACTAGATGTGAGAAATCATCACAGAATCTGAGATGCTTAAAAACATCTACTTCACACACTAGATAAACTGAAAGAAATCTTAGTTGACAACCATATTATAAATGTGACAGTTGAAGAGAATATTTAAGTAATTTCAAACATCTATTCCATCCACATGATGCTTCAACGGAGATTTGCAATCGCCAGAAAATGTCTTGTCACTAGATGTGAGAAATCATCACAGAATCTGGGATGCTCAAAACATCTAGTTCTCACACTGGTTAGACTGAAGTAAAAGTGTATTGACAGTTATATATTAAATGTAACCATTCAGGAGGACATTTGAATCATTTCAAACACCTATTCCATCAACGTGACACTTTCAACAGAGCTTTGCAGTCGCAAGAATACCTGTAGTCACTAGATGTGAGAAATTATCACAGAATCTGGGATGCTTAAAAACATCTACTTCACACACTAGATAAACTGAAAGAAATCTTAGTTGACAACCATATAATAAATGTGACAGTTGAAGAGAACATTTAATTAATTTCAAACATCTATTCCATCAAAGTGACTCTTCAACAGAGCTTTGCAGTCGCAAGAAACTGTCTTGTCACTATTTGTGAGAAATCATCACAGAATCTGGGATGCTAAGAACATCTAGTTTACACACTGGTTAGATTGAGGTAAAAATGTATTGACAGTTATATATTAAATGTAACCATTCAGAAGGACATTTGAATCATTTCAAACATGTATTCCATCAACGTGACACTTTCAACAGAGCTTTGCAGTCGCAAGAATACCTGTAGTCACTAGATATGAGAAATTATCACAGAATCTGGGATGCTCAAAAATATCTAGTTCACACAGTTGTTAGACTGAAGTAAAAGTGTATTGACAGTTATATATATTAAATGTGACCATTTAAGAGGACATTTGAATCATTTCAAACATCTATTCCATCAACGTGACACTTCAACAGAGCTTTGAAGTCGCAGGAAAACGTGTAGTCACTAGATTTGAGAAATCATCACACAATCTGAGATGCTTAAATACATCTACTTCACACACTAGGTAAACTGAAAGAAATCTTTGTTGACAACCTTATAATTCATGTGACAGTTGAAGAGAACATTTAAATCATTTCAAACATCTATTTCATCCACGTGATGCTTCAACGGAGATTTGCAGTTGCAAGAAAATGTCTTGTCACTAAATGTGAGAAATCATCACAGAATCTTGGATGCTCAAAAACATCTAGTTCACACAGTGGTTAGACTGAAGTAAAAGTGTATTGACAGTTATATATTAAATGTGACGATTCAAGTGGACATTTGAATTATTTCAAACATTTATTCAATCAGCGTGACACTTCAACAGAGCTTTGCAGTCGCAGGAAAACGTGTAGTCACTAGATGTGAGAAATCATCACAGAATCTGTGATGCTTAAATACATCTACTTCACACACTAGATAAACTGAAAGAAATCTTTGTTGACAACCATATAATTCATGTGACAGTTGAAGACAACATTTAAATCATTTCAAACATCTATTCCATCCACGTGATGCTTCAACAGAGATTTGCAGTTGCAAGAATATGTCTTGTCACTAGTTGTGAGAAATCATCACAGAATCTGGGGTGCTCAAAAACATCTAGATCACACAGTGGTTAGACTGAAGTAAAAGTGTATTGACAGTTATATATTAAATGTGACCATTCAAGAGGACATTTGAATCATTTCAAAAATCTATTCCATCAACGTGACACTTCAACAGAGCTTTGCAGTCGCAAGAAAACGTGTAGTCACTAGATGTGAGAAATCATCACAGAATCTGAGATGCTTAAACATCTACTTCACACACTACATAAACTGAAAGAAATCTTTGTTAAACACCATATAATAAATGTGACAGTTGAAGAGAACATTTAAATCATTTCAAACATCTATTCCATCCACGTGAAGCTTCAACGGAGATTTGCAGTCGAAAGAAACTGCCTTGTCACTAGATGTGAGAAATCATCACAGAATCTTGGATGCTCAAAACATCTAGTTCACACACTGGTTAGACTGAAGTAAAAGTGTATTGACAGTTATATATTAAATGTGAACATTCAAGAGGACATTTGAATGATTTCAAACATCTATTCCATCAACGTGACACTTCAACAGAGCTTTGCAGTCGCAAAAAAACGTGTAGTCACTAGATATGAGAAACTATCACAGAATCAGAGATACTTAAAAACATCTACTTCACAAACTAGATAAACTGAAAGAAATCTTTGTTGACAACCATGTAATAAATGTGACAGTTGAAGAGAACATTTAAATCTTTTCAAAAATCTATTCCATCCACGTGATGCTTCAACGGAGATTTGCAGTCGCAAAAAAATGTCTTATCACTGGATATGAGAAATCATCACAGAATCATGGATGCTCAAAAACATTTAGTTCACACACTGGTTAGACTGAAGTAAAAGTGTATTGGCAGTTATTTATTAAATGTGACCATTCAAGCGGACATTTGGATTATTTCAAACTTCTATTCCATCAACGTGACACTTCAACAGAGCTTTGCAGTCGCAAGAAACTGTCTTGTCACTAGATGTGAGAAATCATCACAGAATGTGGGATGCTAAAAACATCTAGTTTACAAACTGGTTAGATTGAAGTAAAAATGTATTGACAGTTATATATTAAATCTACCCATTCAGGAGAACATTTGAATCATTTCAAACATCTATTCCATCAACGTGACACTTTCAACAGAGCTTTGCAGTCGCAAGAAAACGTGTAGTCAGTAGTTCACAGAATCTGAGATGCTTAAAAACATCTCCCTCACACACTAGATAAACTGAAAGAAATCTTTGTTGCCAACCATATAATCGATGTGACAGTTGAAGAGAACATTTAAATCATTTCAAACATCTATTCTATCTACGTGATGCTTCAACGGAGATTTGCAGTCGAAAGAAAATGTCTTTTCACTGGATAAGAGAAATCATCACAGAATCTGGGATGCTCGAAAACATCTAGTTCACACACTGGTTAGACGGAAGTAAAAGTGTATTGACAGTTATATATTAAATGTGACCATTCAATAGGACAATTGAATAATTTCAAACATCTATTCCATCAACATGACACTTCAACAGAGCTTTGCAGTCGCCAGAAAACGTGTAGTCACTAGATGTGAGAAATCATCTAAGAATCAGAGGTGATTAAAAACATCTACTTTACACACTAGATAAACTGAAAGAAATCTTTGCAGACAACCATATAATAAATGTGACAGTTGAAGAGAACATTAAATCATTTAAAACATCTATTCCATCCACGTTACGCTTCAACAGAGACTCGCAGTCGAAAGAAAATGTCTTGTCACTAGATCTGAGAAATCATCACAAAATCTGGGATGCTCAAAAACATCTAGTTCACACACTGGTTAGACTGAAGTAAAATTGTATTGACAGTTATACTTTAAATGTGACCATTCAAGAGGACATTTGAATCATTTCAAACATCTATTCCATCAACGTGACACTTCAACAGAGCTTTGCAGTCGCAAGAAAACGTGTATTCACTAGATGTGAGAAATCATCACAGAATATGGGATGCTTAAAAACATCTACTCCGCACACTAGTCAAGCATTAAGAAAAAAGGATTGCTAACTTTATGATAAATCTGACAATTGATGAGAACGTTTAGATCATTTCCAACATGCATTGCATCGACATGAGACTTCAACAGAGCCCTGCAGTAGAAAGAAAACGTGTAGTCACTAGATGTGAGAAAGCATCACAGAATCTGGGATGCTCAAAAACATCTATTTCACACATAGGTTAGACTCACGTAAAAGTTAATTGACAGTTATACTTTAAATGTGACCATTCAAGAGGACATTTGAATCATTTCAAACATATATTCCATCAACGTGACACTTCAACAGAGCTTTGCAGTGGCAAGAAAACGTGTAGTCAATTGATGTGAGAAATCATCACAGAATATCAGATACTTAAAAACATTTACATCACACTCTAGATAAACTGAAATAAATCTTAGTTGACAACCATAAGATAAATGTGACAGTTGAAGAGAACATCTAAATCATTTGAAACATCTATTCCATCCACGTGACGCTTCAACGGAGATTTGCAGTCGAAAGAAAATGTCTTGTCACTAGATGTGAGAAATCATCACAGAATCTGGGATGCTCAAAAACATCTAGTTCACACAGTGGTTAGACTGAAGTAAAAGTGTATTGACAGTTATATATTAAATGTGATATGTAAAGAGGACATTTCAATCATTTCAAACATCTATTCAATCAAAGTGACACTTCAACAGAGCTTTGCAGTCGCAAGAAAACGTGTAGTCACTAGATCTTGGAAATCATCACAGAATCAGAGATGATTAAAAATATCTACTTCACACACTAGATAAACTGAAAGAAATCTTTGTAGACAACCATATAATAAATGTGACAGTTGAAGAGAACATTAAATCATTTAAAACATCTATTCCATCCACGTTACGCTTCAACAGAGATTTGCAGTCGAAAGAAAATTGACTAACAACGCATAACAAAAATTGACTATGCAAAAGTGTCCCCCATTGTTTTACCAAGGGTACACACAAACGCATAACAAAAATTGACTATGCAAAAGTGTCCGCCATTGTTTTACCAAGGGTACACAAATGCATAGTATAACTTGACCATGCTAGTGTGACCCCATTGTTTTACCAAGGGTACATACAAACGCATAACAAACATTGACTATGCGAAAGTGTCCCCCATTGTTTTACCTAGGGTACACAAATGCATAGTATAACTTGACCATGCTAATGTGACCCCATTGTTTTACCAAGGGTACACAAACGCATAACAAGCATTGACTATGCAAAAGTGTCCCCCGTTGTTTTACCTAGGGTACACAAATGCATAGTATAACTTGACCATGCTAATGTGACCCCATTGTTTTACCAAGGGTACACACAAACGCATAACAAAAATTGACTATGCAAAAGTGTCCCCCATTGTTTTACCAAGGGTACACACAAACGCATAACAAACATTGACTATGCGAAAGTGTCCCGCATTGTTTTACCAAGGGTACACACAAACGCATAACAAACATTGACTATGCGAAAGTGTCCCCCATTGTTTTACCTAGGGTACACAAATGTTTTTGCTATCAGACAACAGGAAGTATCCAAAACTACGGGGCAAGACAGGGTAAGACGCTTCATGGCCATTTTCTTCATCAAGCTAAAGGTCATAAAAGGGCATTTCCGAAAGAGGAAGGGCACTTTTTCTAATTGCAAAACCTTGGTGCGCGTGCTCACAGTACTCCCCGGTTCCTACTTCTTTATTTGGTCTTTGCTTATTACAGCTGCCTATCAAATTAGACCTCGTGCTTTTGTCAGTGCCTATTTTAGTATTTTAGTGAGGTCTTTGCCATATTTAGTGATCTTGAAATGCGGTCTTGTCACATTTAAGCTTTTGCTTATATATATATGTAACGAATGTTTGCATTTTGTATAATCTCTTTTCCATAGTTGGTCTGGACGCTACAATTTTCGTTGAATTCCAAACGAGACAATTGTTTATCTTTTACACTTATGGCAGCCCACGTGTATTTCTCTTCTTGGCTAAGTGTGAATAGGGATTTGACGGGACATTGAAACCCCCCGGGGGGGGGGGGGGTACTATACATATTTTGGGTACGGGGACGTGCCGTCGGGAAGGGTATCAATTTTCGCGATTTTGGTATAAGGAACGGTATCGATTTTCACGATTTTGGTATAAGGAACGGTATCAATTTTCGCAATTTTCACAATTTGCATAGGGTGGGATATGCATTTTCGGAAAATTGGTATAAAGTCGGGTATATATTTTTGAAAAATTGGTATATAGTCAGGTATATATTTTTGAAAAATTGGTATATAGTCAGGTATACATTTTGGAAAAATTGGTATATAGTCAGGTATACATTTTGGAAAAATTGGTATAAGGAACGGGTATGTTTTTGAAACCTCGATGGCACGTCCCCGTCCAAAAGCTGGTCAAGTACCCCCCCGGGTTTGAAACTAGGGCAAAAACTTTGAAATTGTAAGAAACAATTTACGAGAAAGGTTGTAGGAAGGAAGGACTTTTGCATAACTAAAGGTTGTGGAAAGGGCGTTTCCTCCTGATTATAATAGTTTGTCCTCAATAGTTATTTTTCTTCAGATTGTGGTCTTGTGAATTCACCTTAAAATAGGAACTGCCTTTTGTATTGGAAGATGATGTACCATACCAGCGGAGTCGAAAATGTGCGCCGATGTCTCGCAAATACACTTACAGTATTATAAGAAACTGCCAAGAATCTCAAGTGTAGATCGCCAACAAATTAAGAAACTCCAGAGTTGGGAAGTTAAGAAACTGTTTACAACAAGGTTTTACTTTACTTTCACTCGCTTCCTGTATCATATTACCCAGAAGTACTTGAATTTAATGTCTAAAAATTGGAAAGGCATCAAATATCCTTGTTTTGAAGTGTTCACAAAGGCACAGTTCTAGTAGTAAACAAGAAGAATCTCGTAAGAAACTCTAGTACTCAAAATCTGACAATTTAAGCAACTCTCATTACTGGCCAAAATCCTTGGTTTCTTATGAAAAAATTACGTGCATAGCGATTTGGAGTAATCAAGTGATTTCAGCACACCATGCACCATCCCACATCAAAACGTGCATTGAAGAGTTTGTTAATTTATGAGAAGTGACTGAGCTCCCCTCAAGCCTCAGCCCCTTTCCTTTGATAATTTTGAAATGGTTTACCACATCGCCATGTCTACTCAAGGGCCAATATACCTTTAGTTTATTGAATTTTGAGGAATCTTCCCCTACCCGCTACCGTTATTATGAACCATCCTTAGTGTTTATCAATATGAAGCTTGAAGAGGATTGATTAACAATTTTCTAAAATAATGGTAGAATGTCGAAGTATTTGCCCCAACTTATTTTTGCTTTCATAGTAACTCCTCTCCTCCCCCCTGATTAGTAAGGTCATCCCTTCAGACCATCCCTCTATTATGTACTGGAGACTATTGTATCATCAGGTCAGAGGATCGAGCCCCCTTTCCCTCGCCCTCCTGCTCCACCCAAAGTGAAGCTTTGGTCTTGCTCCATGGTCACGAAACGCATATGCGTTTCAGTTCCATGTAATATTGTCTTCACAGTCATGAAGCGCAATAGCGTTGAGGTCACATAAAATAGAGTCATCAAACGCATTGCGGTTCAGGTAGGTACACTTCCGCATAGGGGACACTTTTGCATACTACACCGGCAAACAATAGGCTTTGTGTAGGGCCGCCCCCTAGATTATTCTTCCCTTACGCTTATCCATCGAAAGAAATAGGTGTTATTGTCCTACTCAAGACATGGTGGCAGATATAATGACTAAGGGACTGCCAAAAGTTACTTTTGAGAAATTTAGAAACTCATTAGGAGTTCATCGCGTTGTTTAGTTCAATATAGCACCATGTTTTGGACTTCAGATATTCTTGATATAATCATCAAAGATCATCGCAACTTTTGTGTTACCCCCCGTACGAAGAGACAATAGAAACTTTTTAATGACCTTTGATTGGACGATTGAACGCTGTTGTTGTTGTATGCAGCACGACGTGTTTACTAGAAAAGTCTTCCTGTGTGTGTTGTTCGTGTTTTCGTCGCTTCGTTGAATAGTTGAAAAGATGTGAAACAGTTTAGTTTTAAACTGTTTTAGAAGCCAAAAGTCTGCTGAATTTTTAACATAAAGCGCTCTACCTACCAACTATGGATTGCAAAGAAAGAAGAGTTTGGCTTTCAGACGTCTACACGGGATGATTTTGCGCAGTTTCTCCTGAGCACTTTGCCTCCAGAAGATCAAACCAACTGTGGGGAGAATGCAAGTGAAATCTTCAGCACGATGCTTTCATTGATCACAACAAACCTTGGCCCTGGCACCTCAAATTTTGCTGAGCCAGAGGCAAAAGGTATGGAACATTGGTTGAATTTTATTCTTTATTATTCATTGCCATTAAGAATTTCGCACCGCTTGCGCCATCTTGCTGCATGTATCTTTTGAACGAGGGATTATGTTCTGCGAGTTGTCAGTTGCGAGTTGTCAGTTGCGAGTTGGTTTTTACTCATATTTTGCGAGTTGCGAGTTACGAGTTGGTTTTCCATCATATCAATTCATTCTATTATTTTTGTTCTAATTTTAGATTCTAGCCAAAGTTTGTTGTGAGTTTCTTAAATGAATTTTTACTTCTCTAAACGAAGAAATGTCCATAATACTTTTGTCTGTTCAAGGGGCCTTCAAGGTACTTAAGAAGAACCTAATCAAGCAAACTTTACTGCATTTTAGACTCACTTTGGGCATTTCCTGTTCAGGCAAGATCCATACTAAGCCCCCCCCAAACACTTAGCATACCCCATACAAGTGGAAAAAACCCCATTTCTGATCTGAGCTCTCCAAATTCTCTCCAAAGGTACAAAGAAGACATACGTAGCGTATCAAAGTAAAAGGTTCCTGAAGGGTGCACCTCAGTCCCGTTCTGCTCCTAGTCATATTTTGCATGAAATCTTATTTATAGTCGGTGACCAAATGATAGCAAGCACCAATACCAAAACCTTTGTTCCAATGTTAGATTCTAACCAAAAGTTCTTATGATTTTCTTTGATGAATTTCTACTTAACTTGAAGGGAAAAGGGTTGTATTTTGGGACTAAGATTTTACCTCAGAGGTTACTACCTCATTCCTTGAGTGTGACTGTAGCAAATCCAGATCTAAAATCTTAGCCCCAAAATACAACCCTTTCCCTTCAAGACAAGCAGAAATTCATAAAAGAAACTCATAAGAAATTTTGGTTAGAATCTAAAATTGGAACAAAGGAATAGACTGAATTGACATGATGGAAACCAACTCGCAACTTGCAACTCGCAACTCGCAAAATAAATGTAAAAACCAACTTGCAACTGACAACTCGCAACTCGCAAAATAAAAGTAAAAGCCAACTTGTAACTGACAACTCGCAACTGACAACTCGCAACTCGCGAATTATCATATCTCCTTTTGAACAAGATCGATTGAAATAGCAAATTCAATATTTCTTATTGTCCAGATGCGGAGAAACCGCTTTGGCTAAACTAGCTAACTTTGACTCTCGTATACAAGAGTCAGAAATTATAGCCAATCTTCCGTACCGTACTCATTGTAGGGCAGACATTGTTAGCTAACACGTTCGCTAATCTTTTCTGCAACGCGTCAGTCAGAACATACAAAGGCCATACAAAGTTAGCTAACGTGATCGCTAATTTTCTTAACTACACATACAAGTAGGGCAGGCCAACTTAGCTAACACGTTCGCTAATTAGACAGTTTACGAAACCAGGCCGGCAACGCCAGCCAGAATGTCATCTAATATTCTGCAAAGAAAGTATTGTTTCTGTATGCTACCTTTAATTTATCGTCCTAAAGGCCAAATTGAGGCCTCCTATATCTCAGAGATACCTGAAAACCATATTTTATTTTTTGAACACAAGTATTCAGAAAGGCAGGGTTTTACTTCAGAGGCCTAGATCTGCAATACAGAACGCCAGAATTGGACTTTCCAAGTTGTGAAATTGAAAAGGACAACTTCAGAGTCTCTAAGGGAAGCAAATTCGAATGAAAAACAAGAAATCTTTTGAATCTGAAGTTCTGAAACAAAAGCAACATAGCGTTGCAGTTGCCGTTGCAGTCTTGGTTTCGTAAACTCTCTATTTTCTCTCCCGCACACACAAGTAAGGCAGGCCAACCTAGCTAACACGTTCGCTAAGTTTCTCTACAGCACGCATAGTAGGGCAGGCAAATTTAGCTGAAACATTAGCTAAATTCCCCTAAAGCACACACAGCATAACAGGCAGAGCTTGCTCACATGTTCACTAAATATTGCCCATGAGCTGCGAGGCAAGCTTCAAGGTACTTCAAAAAATCCTATTTCCTCCCTCCTAGACCCCCAGAGCTCCGAAGGAGTATAAATTCAAACCAAAAATAGCTTTCATTGTCTAATGCAAATGTTCATACCCATGATCAACAAAACAAGCGGGCTAACTTCTCTCGATGGGAATGTCCTTGCTTGGTTGTGGCCAGAGCTTTGGAACGTAAAGTTTAGGCTTAGGCTACATCAAAGCTCGTCAAATATGACATGATTGTAATTTTGAAGAAAGATGAAAGTAATTGGGACTTTTTACTTTTCTAAGAAATAACACTTATTGATATGAATTTAGGGAAAATGACAAATACATGACGTCTGATTCAAAAATAGGATAATAGATGGTTGAGTGTCTTCCATTGTCCACATCATCAGGCTCCAAACTATAAATGCTTTATGCTTTCATTGAAGGATCCCTCTATAGAAAAGATAGGAATCAAATGTTTTAGCTGATTTTTGTTCGTGGCCCATGGCCGGAAACCTTCAAAGCCTCATTTTCACGGACCAATCAGATGGCGAATCAGCGAGGAAGACAGAAGAAATGCGTGAAAATTTCCCTCAACCTTACCTACCATCATAAAACGCAGCCAGGACAAAAAACTGCTGGAAATTTCCCCAATTTTTTTGAAATATCTACTCACCAGATGTTTGGGAATCCAGACTTGGATGCCGGCTGAAATACCTTACGGTTTGGTGGAGATATAGCGTTTTCTGATAGGCAACATCGGCCAAGGCTTGCCAAGTCTTGTTTACGCCACTTCAAGTCAGGTGATAAAACCTCTTGAGAAAACCACCTTTCAATTTCATTACTAATTTCAAACCATGAAAACTTATGCCATGAATGCAAAGAGTAGCATAATACAGAAATTTCTCAAGAGCCGTGCAACGGAGCCATATGACTTGAAATGTGTGAACTAACCGAAACAAATTTCTTCAGTTCACCATGGGTTGTGGGAAAATTAGAAGTTCCTGTAAAGAATAAGAACTGTCAGGCCTACCTTGTGTGTTCTCTGTTTTTCCATCCTCTCCGTTGTCCCGTCGATTTAGCATCATCCTCATCTTAGCTGGTCCAACAAGTAAAATGGCCTAAATCATCTTCTGTCTTGTTTTCAAGAGCACGAGAGCACCCTCAGTTTGGCCTGTGAGCTCCTTCAATGAGAGTGCGGAGCTCACAGGCCAAACTGAGGCTGTGCTCTCGTGCTCTTGAAAACAAGACAGAAGACGATTTAGGCCATTTTACTTGTTGGACCAGCTAAGATAAGGATGATGCTAAATCGACGGGACAACGGAGAGGATGGAAAAACAGAGAACACACAAGGTAGGCCTGACAGTTCTTATTCTTTACAGGAACTTCTAATTTTCCCACAACCCATGAGTTCACATAGAAATTGAATGGGCATTGAATCTTGAACCAAAGAAACTGCGGTGTAAGGACAATAGCAAGAACAATTGGAAACGTAAATATTTGCCATTCTGGGATCGTTCTTAAAACAATCACTATTGTTATTGCCATTGTCTCTAACCCAGAATTTCTATTGTTTAAGGCTTAGCACCTCTTCGGTTTTGGAAACGCCATAACTCCGAGAAAACCATGAGATATTTAAATCGGCATCCAAATCTGGATACCCAAACATCTAGCGAGTAGATTCCTTCAAAAACATTCCGGAAATTTCCAGCAGTTTCTTGTCCTGGTTGCATTTTATGAGGGTAGGTAAAGTTGAGAAAAATTTTCACACATTTCTTCTGTCCTCCTCGCTTATTCGCCATCTGATTGGTCCGTGAAAATGAGGATTTGAAGGTTTCCGGCCATTGGCCACGAGCAAAAGGCGACTAAAACATTTGATTCATCTTTCTATAGAGCTACTTGGGGGAGGTACTTCACTACAAATTCATACGGGGGTGTGCGCCGCAAAGATTTCTGCTACAACCCAATCCAAGAATTTTTGTCAGATATTCATACCCCATCCCAGAATTTTGAAGAAGTAACAAAAACAATTCAACATCAAAGGGATAAGGGATCAAGGGCTGGGAGCGACAATTTTGTCTCAAGTGGCCATTGGAACGAAGTTCTGATCTGAGCATGTTTTTTAATACAAAAAATAATTGAAATCTGTTCACCTGAAACTGACCACGTTATGCTCAAAGGATTATCCAGTTGCTCTTTCATTCAGCACCCAGAACCAGAATTTTGAGTATAACAGTAAACCCCAATTCCAGAAAATTCTTAGTATACCCCAATCACAGAAATTTTTTAGTAAAAGCATATCCCAACACCAGAATTTTCAGGCCAAAAACTACCCAAAACTGGCGCAAAATCACCTTTTACCCTATAGTGATGTACCCCTCCCCCTCCGAGGGTGAAACTGTAACTATGGGATACTGAGATGTCTTTCCGTCTTGGCAAATGTTAAGCAAGGGCGTTCTTATCACAATAGTTCTCTTGAATAAAGGAGTTTTTCAGGCTAAACTACCAATTATCAACAAAACAAACAGTGAAACAACTCTATTGATAACTCTATTAGGTCTGCAAGTGTCAGAACCCTTAATTAAAATAGTATGCGATCAAAAGATTGATATTTTAGTTTTGAATTGAAAAACAATTGATCAAACTTTGTTATTGAGAACTTGAAATTGCTTTTTATTCAAAGATAACTGTTTTGGGCTAACAATTTTTGTGACTTTCTTAACTATCTATATAGCTTCTCTGGTCCAAATTTCTTTCAAATAGTTTGTTTATTTCCGGAAATATGTCAATTTTCTCAGAGAGTGGTTTTATGGTCAAACCCTTTAAAACTTCAAAATAAAGATAAATTGATGAAATTTCAGTCAAAACATCAGTCAAGGAGACAAGAAAGACACTTCATTTATTTTTTCCTAAAGCATGAGGTCACCGAGATTCCATACATATATATATTTGTATCTGTATCTGTATTTGTATATTTAATGAAGTTGTATCTTTAGATACATCATCATTATCGTCATTGTCATCATCATTGCATTATCATCATTCTCAATTAAACTTACCAGAAGCACAGAAAGATTTCTCTCCAATGAGATTTTACAGTCAAACTTCTAAGACTACTGTTTTTGGCCAAAAACGAGAAAATGTTGAAGTCATCAAATGTATATACAATAATTCAAGTACAACCCCAATATTGACTTTTCATATTAATTCATATTTAAGAGAGGGAGAGAGAGAGCCAATTTACTTTCTTCTGGTCAATTTGAAGTTCTGAGGGGGGGGGGCGGTGGGCTAATTTGGCATTCCCCTCATAGAATTTTTGAGAAAGTGAATTCCAGTTGGGATGAGTAGAATGACGCATATTTCGAACAACTGCTCAAAAATTTTTTGTGCGCCCTTGAGACATTCAGTTATCTAGGTTCAACGATGGATTCATAGTTCCGTCCATAAGCCAAAAAGCAAACAAGTTGAACACAGCCGCGAACTTAAATACTTCAAATCTCGCATGTTATTGCAATGTATGAACAGCTACTATGTGAGCTTTAGAGATTAATACTGCTCACAACATTTCTGATGAGGAATGCTTTGGTTTCTAATGTTAGAAATCTCAATGAAAGATTGCTTATAACATTTTGCAAATGGTGGAAATATAATACCAGCTGAATAGGAAAAATCTTGTTTTTTAAGAGCAGCACTCCCTGGATTTCAAGGCAATTGGCACTAATGAGCATGGTAAAATAGATTATAAACTTACATAATTACGATTGGCTATTTTCTGTTTTTAAATTTTAAGGAATTTGCCAAGCAAGCCGCTTAAGGCTGGTTTCCATATAACCGTAACTGCCGTTAGACTGCCGGCGGCACCTAGCTTCCATCCACAGCTGCCATGCTTACGGTACCGCCGGCAGTGAAAAGCTTAATGGAAACACTTTCCAGCTGCCATGCCGGCGGTACCGTAAATGCTTGTTTCCATATAACGGTAACTGCCGCAACACTGCCGGCGGTACCAAAGTTCCCATCGCAAGCTTGCGATCCCATGCAGCTTTGCGGGCTCAACAAAATCCAAGATGGCTGCTGTCAACAAAAGATTTCTGTTGCACTGCCAGCTGTATCTACTCATGGGCTACATGAGACTAAGACGAAGACGAAGATTAAAAGTCAAACGCAAGCACAAGTTTTGGGTGCGTCCAATTTTCCGTCGGCCATGGGAACAAGGCCATTTTCATACCCTTTACAGAGAGCTAAGGCTCAGTGACAGAGAGTACTTTTTCAGGTAAGTAGGCCTACCAGAGGCTATGATTTCACTGATGATATTTATTTTAGACCAAAGGCAGTCATGATCGGATGCAATGAAATAGGAAGTATTTTCATTTCTTCTCACAAAATGCAGTTAGCTATGATGAAAGATCTTTAGGACAGCTGAAACAAACAACTCTTTCTTGGCTGCTTAAATTTACATAAAGTTTAAACATGTTTGTTTCTATTCTTGTCCTTTCCTTCCTCTTTCAGTCAAGCCCTCTAGATATGAGAGCAAAAGACTGTTATCTCTAAGTTACTACCACATACTGTTATCAAAAATCTAAAGTTTGGTCTGTCCACCAGAATTAGGAACAATACACCATTGGCTGCCAACCTGATAAAAATATTGTCCCTTTCAGATATCTGAGAATGTCACCAGAGCGGTTTGAAAACTTGCTGTACTGGGCTTGATCTACTGGGCTCCTCTAAAATGCTAGACGTTTCCCCATCTTCAGGTTTATATGCTACATCTGCTACCATTTCTTTGAAGCTCCCGTAATTGATATCATTGCCTTCATCACAATCATCGTTCCAGTCTGATTCATCCTCCTCATCATCACTCCGATTTAATGTTGCTCCGCCATTGGGGCCTGTGCTCTCGACATCTTCCTCTCCCTTTCTGCAGACTGTCTCTCCGTTTTGCAGTCTGAAATTGCTAACACTTTCCCTTTGCTTGATGTGTGTGATGAGCCATCTTAAATGCTCATAGTCTTCCTTTAATTCAGGCAAGTCGCTTCTTCCTGACCCGGAGCGAGTACATTTAATTCGTTTGACGTACTTGGAAAAATTTGTTCGAATACTTTTGTATCTTGTTTGTGCCTCTTCGACACTGATTCCTAAATTGGTGCTTATTTCTTTCCAGGCATTTTTCTTCTGCTGAGGAAGTTTGTAACCCTTGCTTGATTTGTCATAAATTACTTTATAATTCCTGATGCAGTTCATCAGTGTTTCATTTGCTACTTCAGTGCTTCCCGCCAAGTCAGCCACAGGTTCACTGGAAGTCGCCATGTTTGATCTCGTCGTTTGATTCAATAATGGCGCGAAATTGTAACAATTTTGATTGGACAAGAAAATATCACATGACACTACAAAACAATGAAATGATCGCCGGTACCGCTAACAAGTGTTTCCATTAAACTTTTCAATGCCGGCGGTACCGCAAGTCTACCGCAACTGCCGGCAAAAGTTGAACACAGCTCAACTTTCTAGCGGCAGTTGCGGTACCGCCGGCATGGCAGCTGGAAAGTGTTTCCATTAAACTTTTCACTGCCGGCGGTACCGTAAGCATGGCAGCTGTGGATGGAAGCTAGATGCCGCCGGCAGTCTAACGGCAGTTACGGTTATATGGAAACCAGCCTTTACAGAAGCCTTTGAAAACATGCCCAAATCCCACCACATTTTTGGTGTTACAATGACTAGCATAGTACATTTCCCCCTTTAGGATGACTGATGTGTCATCCCTTGGAACGCAGCAACATTATTCATAGACGTAAGAAGTGGGGGGGCACTGGGGGCATGTATCCCCAAGATTTTGCAGTAAGCAAAGAAGTGCCCTTTTTTCAGAAAATGGCCCCGTTTTCAAGGAAAAAAGTGCCCAAGTTTGAGATGCTTCCTACATACCTGATATTATTTCATGCAAATTCATCCTCCCAAGAGGTAGGAGAAATTGGCTCATGATTTTAGGCAAATTTTCAAGGTTTCTTGAAGGTGCTCTCTTGAGAGAATCAGTCATTATTTCAGAATGAAGTGGCTGATTTCAGTCAGGTAAAATTGAAATGATGGATTTGAAGCATGTCCATCATTAAACAACGAATTTGCCACAAAGAGCACCACCAAGGTCTGAATAGAACAATAAATTTGAATCTTTTGTAGAATTTTCTACCTTCATACATTGATACTTCTAATTCTACAGCTAAAATCTACAATTTCAACACTGAAGGTTCGTGTTAATGTAAATGAAACAAGAATGAAATAAAGAATAAAGGGAATTCATTTGCTAGAACCATGAAAAGAACAAATAAATAAGGCAGTGGATGAACAATACCCTGGCTGAAAATAGCACTTTTGCAAATAGCAAAAATATTATATTGTTCTATATCTCATATGAAAAATGTATGCAATCAAATTGAAAAGTAGAACAAGCTCCACACACAGTAAAACTGCTCTGCAACCATACCTATCTGTTTGTAATCTCTTTATGGATTTTTTTAGATTCTTGAAATTTATTGTTAGTATTTACTTACACGAAGTAGGATTTTTAAAAGATTTGATTGTTGTTGAGTCTATCGCTGAATGTCATAACATATTCCAAGCTTTAATTGTGCGAGGAAAGTGCAAAAAGTCATAATTATGGAATAGTGGATGCCACTGTATCCAATGTATCGTATGAAAAGTGTATACAAATAGCTCAATCTAGACTCTTTGCTGCAATAGAATAAACAGCTTTCCATGAGTCGCCGGAAGGCTACCTTTCATTTGTCATTGGAAATATTGAACCTTATTATCCATACCAGATTCTCTACTACTGAATGGTAAAGCAAAGTGATGGTTTCAAAGTGGTGGAAAAAAATTGTATTTTATCTGTCCAAAGAAATATTTCTGCCATATTTAATTCCTTTTTGAAAATGATTTCTGATTTTCATTTTATCAAACATTTATGCACAATGTTCGTTTTGAGTGTGGAAAACTAACAAATTAATTCAGGCCAGTTGGAACGAAATTCATATTGGGGGTGCTGAAACGAAGTGAGAGCAAAGCAAGCAAAAACAGGTGTGCGGGGGCTTGCCCCCGGGAAAATATTTCATGACCACACCCTTTAGATCATGACCACACCCTTTAAAAGCCATATTCTTGGAAAATTTGCTATCAACGGAAGCAAAGGACTACGACTAATAAGTCTTTCCATGAAAATTTTGAAATTTTTGACTTGTATCACATCAAAAGAAATTGCATTTTGATGAATTCTGGTAGCTTCCACGAGTACATGCGAGTTTGAATCTTCATTCCTACGACCTTAGCTTTTGCAGCCTTTTTCACTTACAGGATCAAAGATCTCGAATGCCTACCAATACATTTTGGCTAGAAAATCCCATTGTCTGATAATAATATGTACATATATTAAATAGGGATAACATACCAAAGGGCTGTGTTTTGGTCGTGCACTTCAAAGGTTCAAAAGAAACTCTCTGAGACCTCTTCTGAAACGAGCGATTGATTTTTTTTCACCTGAGAAGTAGAAACTTTGCTTAGCATATTCTAACCTAACTGTGGGTATTTACAGATCTCCCTGATTTCTGGTTCTATACTTTGAAATCTTAGACCGTTCCTAGAACTTATGCTGAATGTTTTCGGCAGAGAGTTAATGAAAGATTCTTTGTCATACCTCCTCGGTCAAGGGAGATCAAAGACTTAAAAGTGATCAATTTACAAGTCAATCCGTGCTCGTACTTGGCATTCACTATTAGCTTCTTTCCCTAGTCTGCTATCAATGCAGTTTCAATATTTTGATGTTGGAATGAGTACTCCAAACATTCAGTTATTTCATACTCCGTGTTTAAATGTGATTTCATCATTCTCATCAAACTTTATCATTTTTTGAAACTTAAACAAGCTCGACATAAATTCCACATCATTGATGATTTTACGATGTTAATGTGTCCTTTATTTGGTCATCTTTGATGTTAGTGTTCTGACGATTAAGTGACAGTCATGACATGAATGGCAGTTTTGGTTGTGCGTTTGTTTATGTTACGACTGATGACTTTTTATGCAGTGAACTCTTTGTATGATTTGTGATCTTTGCACACAGTACCAGAAGGACCCTTCGTGCTACTGCAATAGTTTGACATGCTCGCTTCAGGAACGTAGTTTGCACATTCAAATTTTGGGCCATTTTCAGAAATCATCATGTTGAGCTCTACTCTTTCCTCTGAAAAGAGTCTCCGTTTTTCATAAATTTAGATACTGGATTCAATGACTGCTTCAACCGACATTCTCGCTGCAGCTGTAGCCACACATGTTCTTTGAATGATCATTTCTACATTAACATAATGTTTTAAAGCAATACTCAGGAATGTCTTTATCAGTGCTAGGCTGCCGATATCATTTTGCTGAGAAGTGCAACAATACACTGTGATTTTCTTACTAAATCTCTTAGGCAAATTCTCAGCTCACTGTCAAGAACATGCTATGTATGCGATTCGCAACTTAATCCATAAAAGATAATGATTCCTGTCATCTGGGTAGTAAAGATTCACTAAAAGATTCACCTTTGAAGCACTTTTTCGTTTGACATTTCAATCTTTACAATGAAGATTTACCCAAGATCGCAATTGTAAAGGAATAAAGATTTACGAAACATTCAATTCAGAAAACGTGCCTGCAGATAATCGGAACATGAAATTTGTGCCTGCGAACCGCGCTCGCGCGCTCACGCAGATAAAGGTGGTCTGCTGAGGATTTACATGAGGTTGTTCATGACAAGCTGATTGGTTGTTTGCATCACTACACCAGATTTAGGTAAAATAAGCCACCAAATTGCTAAGGAATTTCCAAGCTTAAATTGAATTCTGAATTCAGACCCTGTACACAACAACATGGCTTGCTGCCTAAGAATTCTCAAGATTTTTAAGAATTAATTTTGAACAATTATTACTGTAGTTCCTTAATTATTCCGACTTACAAGAATTTAAAGTTTTTCATGTGGATCAAGAATTCTTAACAAAGGCTCTTGAAGGTGCCCTGAAGCAGAAATTTATATTTGTGCAAATGATCAGCACTGTCAAGTCTGCTTTAAGTGTAATAGCTGATAAAAGAGCCAACGCATATATCAGACACTACCAAAACATTGATTGATTTGATAATGGTAAAAGATGATAGTAAAATTTATAAGCATAGAGTTTTTGAGCCTGGGATATCTGATCACAAACTAATATTTTGCACTTTAAATATCAAGAGAATGTACCCAAAAGCACAGTTCAAGCATGTCAGGGTTAAAAATACATTTGATGAAGAAAGTTTCAAGCAGGTATTAGATACCCCTATACCCCTTTCTGGGTAGCTAATATCTTTGATGATGTTGATGATGTTTGTTACACATGGGAAAAGCATTGCTGCATTCCAAATGATCTAATCATAGCAAAATTACATGCATACGGTTTTGATGAAAAAGCGTTAGTTCTTATTTATTCCTATTTAAAATGTCAAAAACAGTGTGTCCAGATAAATAATTCAAATAGTTCCTTTAAAAATGTTGTATCAGGAGTTCCACAGTGCTCTGTACTTTCTCCAATTTTACTTAACTTCCTCATAAATGACCTCTCTCTTTATAAAGCAGGCAGCCCTTCATAATTATGCTGATGATAATACTCTGTCATATTTTTCCAAAACATGCCTAATCTTGTCAGGGTTTTGGAGAATGAAGTCAATGTTGCTTTAACTTGGCTAGACCGAAACGAAATGATTGCAAATCCTCATAAACTTCATGCTGTGCTGGTCAGAAATGATCTAAGTTAGACTCTTGGCTGCACGAAAAAATTAAGGTTATGATAATCGAGCGGCTCAATGCAACACCACAGTCCATCAAAGCCCCACATTTTTTTTGACTCACTTGGTGCATAAACTTATAGTACATTCAAGCCTTTCTTTTTACGAAGATTTTACACAAAACGGAAGGTAATCTACGCATAAACAGGTTTAATCCATAATGGACCTATCTATGACAAGCTCCCTGCATTGGCTAGCAAACAGCAATTTAGGCCTACTCTTATCCAAGCTGTCCACCTTATAACTTCTATCAGCTTTTTGATGGCAAATTTTTTACGCCAGGTTAGTAAATTTTTGAGAAAAGGTGAATTTTCATCCGCCAGTGGGAACAACCCTATACTGTGATCCTAAGTGATAGGGTGCCAGTGTTGTTGGAGCAGGAAGCTACTAAAACTAGTTGTATATCTGCCTACTTCCTATTTTTTTGTTATATCAAGATTAAAAAAAACTACAATATATACCGGGTGTCCCAAAGAAAAGGTAACAGATTTGATCAAGGCTAGTGTCAAGAATTGAGCTCGAATCAATCGGAAATCATTTTTGAACTATTCCTTGATAGTTTACTTGAAGAAAGATGCCTTGTTTGGTGATATTAGAACATTGAGAGAAGATATTTTTATCTTGAAAGCACAGATTTGCCTCCATCTCGAAACCAGAGCTTTTAGGTTTTGGCCTAAACTACAAACGCGCTGTTTAGGGGAATCTCCTCAAGGACATACATAGCGTAGAAATTCGAAACAAGGACCAGTGTGCTTTAAGGTACACATTTGAATGGAAATGAAAAACTAAAGACTGACAAACTTATCAATGAATATAGTCACCAAGGAATATCTTTCTCCAGTCAAGATTAATTTACAGAATAGAAACAATTTAAGCACGAGTGAGCACTTTCAAGGATCTTGTCCTTGTTAATTTCTATCCTTTGGGTATGCGCAATTGCTTGTTTCGTAATAATTCCAATGATAACAAAAATGCAGTTTATTCCAACAAGGAAGATTTTTTCACACCCAAGGGAATTATTTCGCTGATGAATAACTTTTATTCGGCAGGTGTAATTCAAAGGTTTCTTGAATGAAAGGAAATGTCTCTTTGGGAAAAAAATTCGTGAATTTGATTTCAAGTTCGATTTGGATTTCCATCAAGAATTTTTCCAGAGCACGAGGCTTCTTGCTTGTACTTCGCTCTGATTCAGGAGATTCCACAACAAGTGCGTCAACAACTTAGGCCAAAACCCAAAAGCTCTGGTTTAGGGGTGGAGGCAAATCTTGACTTTCATGATAAGAATTTCTTCTTTCAATGCTCCAATATCAGCAAACAAGGTGTCTATCTTCAAGTTGTCTATCGAGGAATAGTTTAAAGATTATTTCCGATCGATTCAAGCTAAATCCTTAGCGCTAGCCATGATCAAATCTGTTACCTTTTTTCTTGGACACCCGGTAATTTACATTACACCGTACATTGCAAAAACAAAGTCGACAAACTCCCAATTTCAACCAATTCTACCGCATCATGTAATAAACCCAATCGTTTCTTCGTTAGATCCAATCTTACTCGAACTCCTCCTCCAGCTTTCTTCCGACTCCTATAGACTGCTGTACGCTCAGAAAAAGACTTGGAACGCGCAATTACTTGTTGTGATTGCTTCCCATGCTTGTCCGTCGTGACTCTGCCAATCCGATGCGCTCTGTCTATGGCTTCTTTTCCGACTCCACAATCCATGTTTTCCATTATATCAGCAACTTTCTTAACGCAGTCTTCTTTATTTCCATCTTTCGGCAATGGAATACCATTGAAACGTAAGCAAAAGCTCCTACTGTACTGTTCGTTCTCCTCAATTCTACCATCTAGTGTGCCAAGAACAGCAAGATTACTCTCGAGGACATTCACACGTGCTTCTAAGGCATTTATTTTTTGATTTTGGTCTTTGAATCTCTCTTCCAGTTTAGTTGACAACTTTTTGATGACAGCCTCGATGTAATCTGAATTTAGGAGATTCGCAACATCTTTTCTAATTGGTGCGAGAGCCTCCTCAATCAAATCTTTCAGCTGGCGTGTGCTCGTTGAAATCGTTGGGCTCTCAGGTGTTGATTTAGGCCCGTCAGCATCTACAGTGCTCGTCATAATTAATTTCGCAATTTTATGGCAGAAAAACCCTCCAGTACATCTCTTTATACAATATCCTTGCAATGAACCATTAGTTACTCATTAATTGGCCCATTCTGCTTGAATTCAAATATGAAATTCACATTTTACTCGGAGCTGTTGAAAAACGTGACCGCATCCGAGAAGGCCGTGATCACGTCCCCCCTGCTTCCTATGATACAGTACAACCCCTGAACTGCACATCAGTACCTTTTTTGTTTGACTGCATCTTTAGTATACCCATATTTTGGCAAACAGAGGAAAATGCTTAACTGTTTTAAATAGCAAGTAGTTAATGACCAGTGGCATAGCCAGGTCCCTGGTTGGGGGGCAAAGTGCAAGCGCATCAAGTAGATATGGGGGTCCAGGCGTGATCAGGTCCCCCCTACTTCCTATGATACAGTACAACCCCTGAACTGCACATCAGTACCTTTTTTGTTTGACTGCAGCTTTAGTATACCCATATTTTGGCAAACAGAGGAAAATGCTTAACTCTTTTAAATAGCAAGTAGTTGATGACCAGTGGCATAGCCAGGTCCCTGGTTGGGGGGGGGAGTGCAAGCGCATCAAGTAGATATGGGGGTCCGGGGGCATGCCGGCAGGAAAATTTTGGGGGCCATGCCCTTGAGATGCTCGGAAAACAAGGGAAACACCCATTTCAGTTATATTTTGCATCATAAACATGACTACATTGAACACAAAATAGGCAGGACGTTTTGTTAAATTTGGATCAAGAATCCATGCTCATCATAGCAAGTTACTAAGAAATGAAAAGAAGAATTCGTATGCAATTACAACCAACCCAACATATCAAGTACAAAATACGAAATGGTTCTTCTCAGTTTTACTGCAAAATGATTTGGTACTGGTCGAGAAAATGTTGTGAGATGTGATTAACTTGATTTTATGTTCTGTGCCAAATAGACTCATACATACATCAAGTTAACGGGGGTCTAAGTTGGATTCAAAGAAACTAATGAAGTTGCGTGCCTTGCGTGGACATGATAGCAGGCCAGGCAGTACAAAGATGATGCAGTGACGCACGTATGGAAGTGCAAGCGAAACAAGCAGAAAATTTTAGATACTTTAATTGACTAAATCATGTCATTTATTGGTCTATAATTTTCATTCCTTTTTTAAAAGGGTGTCTCTTACAGGGTAAAAAAAGTGCTTGACGTTTGATAAAATATTGAAAATAAGGACAACATGAACAGGCTCATGGAAAGATAACCCTGTTCCTAAGATTATGAAATAATGTTAGAGATTAAAATTGTGCAAATCGGCTGAAAATTCACTGAGTTACAAGCTCTCAAACTTATTTTGATCTAGTGATGTTATTATGAGTGAATTTTACAAAAGGAAGTGTGAGAAGTTTTGGAAATTTTGAGGAGGTATTTGGGAAGATTAAAGAGTTTTCCCAGCATTCTGCATTATTTTTGCATGATTCTGCAAATTTGTGCTAAGTCTGACAACTGGTGTGTGTTTGTCCTTGCAGGGAGTTGCTGATCAAGTAGCAAGTAGCAACAGGATGGAGAAGCACTTGTAAAGAGGTGAGTTGCTTTTGTTGTTGTTGTGATTTTATTTCGCATCGATTTTTATTTTCATTACGTTTTCTAGTCAGCTATATACATATGTACATGCAAACAAGCCAAAATCGATGGACATAATTATTAACAAAGAAATTAAGCTACAAATCATTTTCAAGGCTGTTTATACAGTATTTACAATAAAAGACAGGCATTGCAGTTGCACGTTGGACCATTCTATTGAGTTATTAAGCTTTTCAATACATTGAGAAATAAGTATTATTAATATTAAGATGCACACATTGGCCAGGAGGGAGAGAGTTTAAATATATAGGGTGGAGAGCTCCTGGACGAGGGAAAAATAAAGTGCCAATGGTGATAAAGAATCATAGGTGCAGAGCTTGGGAAGGTGTAGGGCTGAATGAAAGTGGTATAATTTGCAACAAGTGGACACTGTAGGAAGGGAAAATTATTTGGACAGGAAGAGTGGATTTGGTGGAGATACGGGAGAGTTTGCACACAGTGCTGAGAACAGAGAATTGAGTGGGATTTTGGGCAATTGCAAGCCGGAAAGTTGTCTGAGTGTTCTAGTTGGGTTAGGGCAAGGTCAATTCACATTCAGATATGTAGGAGAGACATTAGGCAATGAAGCGAGAGAAGTTTTGGAAATTCTAAAGAAGTATTTGGGAAGATTAAAGAGTTTTCCAAATATTCTGCACTGTTTGCACTATTTGCGCTATGTTTGACAACTAGTGTGTGTTTGTCTTTCCAGGGAGTTGCTGATCAAGTCGCAACTAGGGACAGGATGGGGAAGCACTTGTAAAGAGGTGAGAAATTAGTATCATTAATATTTGGATGCACACATTGGCCGGGAGGGAGAGAGTTTAAGTATATACAGGGTGTCCCAGAAAAATTGTGCCCTGTTTGCCTCAAGATTGCGACAAAACAGCAATGGCTTCTCACTAACATTTTTCATGATGTTGCTCTCTAGATGTTCAATTAAAGTTTGCCACCCTTCCCATGAAAATCCGTGGAAAACTGATGGAGCTATTACGTTCAGGAGAACAAATTCACCTGATGACTGAAACCAGCAGTCGGCCATTTTATCTTGATATTTTCCAACGATAAACAGCTTCACGGATGAACTGAGATAGCAGCCTCTAATGTCATAGCTCTCATGAAAATTCCAATAATCACAAGAGTTCAACTATTTTTACCCAACGATCTTTGATGGAATGCAACATTGAAGATAAAAATTCCCAAAGTAGTAAAAAATCAAAGGTCTTGACAAAAATTTATTTCAAGTGTAATGTGTCACCTTTCCTACACAGATTTCTTCCTTCATGAGTCATTTGATACAATCAATTGTTGATTTACTATCGAATTCAATGAATTGAGAGGGGCAAAATATTTGTGGAGCTACATTTTCTCATTTTGAACTGACCAATAAACTAAATAATTGGTTAACTCACAACACCTGTAAACAAAACATGACTATATGTTTGTCATTACCTTTTGATTGTTTATTATTTTGGGATCCTTGCCTTCATTTTGACATTCAGTGAAGGATCATGGGGGTAACAAATATCTGAACTCACTGATGATTATTGAAACTTTTGCAAGATCTATGAAATTGGAGGTTTCTGTTTCAGCTCAACCATGAAGCTGTTTATCGTTGCAAAAAAGCAAAACAAAATGGCAGATTGCTGGTTTCCGTCATCTGGTAAACTTATTCTTCTGAACATCATAGCTCCATCATTTCTGAATGGATTTTGACGGGGATAGTAGCAAACTTTAATTGAAAATCTAGAGAGCAACATCATGTTAAGTCATGTCAGGACATTTTGCCACTTTGTCGTAATCTGTAGGTTCTGCCAAACGGGAATTTTCTGGGACACACTGTAGGGCAGAGAGCTCCTGGACAAGGGAAAATGGAGTGAAAATGGTAGCATAAGATCATGGGTGCAGAGCTTGGGAAGGTGTAGGCTGAGTGAAGGTGCCATAATTTGCAACATGTGCAACATTGTGTCATTAGATGGTACCAGGTGAGTCACAAAAAATGCCTGGCATTTGAAAGGCTGCTGCTCCCTGAATACATAGGAAACGATATTTTGCAATATTTGATTAGATAGCTCACATGCTCAATTATTTTCAGAAATTTTTCTCGCTAAAATAAGTCACTCTGTTCAGGCTCTGTAGGCGATTTTCTAAAATGAGTCCCTTTGGGAAGCCCTAAAAAATGTGCTAGAATTACAAGTAGAAGTCACTAATGTGTTTACCTCAAGCGATGACTTTCAGCACGCTTTAGCACATGCTTTGATTTTGGGAGGTTGAAAAGTCTTCACCCTAGTGTGAGTCACTTATTCAGGGGGATTCCATTTTCTCATGAGGGCAAAATACATGCACATCTAAAGATCATCATTGTTAGGATGAAAAACAAAGGGAAATGTTGCTTTTTTCATTCATTTTCGCAGGTTTTTCAAAAGGGATTTGTGCAGAAAAGCTCCCATTTTGATAGGAAGAAATGACCGATTAAAGCAGCACAAATTACTGAACCTAATTTGAAATCTCGGAGATAAAATAAGACAGTTGTCAACATCATTGCTTTGATGTTGAGGGGTCACAAATTTTTAAAAAGCCAGGTGTTTTTATTGACTCACCTGGTATATCTTTTAATTACCTGAAATGTTGCCATATTTCTGACACTTCATGTGATATCAAACTTTGACTTATGATATCAATTCAGTAGATCATTTGTTCATCTGAAATGGTTCTTCTTGATGACAATTAATGGGATTTTAAACTTGATTTGATGCAGTTGTATGTGTTGATGGTATATGATTTTTATCACCTGAAATGGAACTATATTTCTGACAATGTATATGATATTGAATATTGAGTGATACTATCAATTCAGAAGATCGTTTTTGCATTTAAAATGATTGATCTTCATGACAATTAACAGAATTTTCCACTAGATATTATGCAGTTGTCTTATTCGCTACTATATCTTTATTATCACATCGACTGTCACAATGTTTCTGACAGTTCAGGTGGTATTAAAGTTTCACTTACACTATCAATTCAGTAGAGCGTCTTTGCATTTTAAATAGTTCATATCTTGATGATAATTAATGGTTATCTGAAAAGTTCATGAAAAGTTATACTATTGCCAAAAAGACATCAAGTGTCAGTCTGAGCATGCTCAAATACCAAAAACATTGAAATGCCCATTATAAGACCATTTGACTGAAATGTAGAGCACAAGTAGGTAGAAGGTGAACGGGTGGGCGGGGGGAGGATGTACAAAGGAGCAACGGATTAAGTTAGGGGTTAGATGTTTGGCCTAGGGTTAGATGTTTGGCCTAGGGTTAGATGTTTGGCCTAGGGTTAGATGTTTGGCCTAGGGTTAGATGTTTGGCCTAGGGTTAGATGTTTGGCCTAGGGTTAGATGTTTGGCCTAGGGTTAGATGTTTGGCCTAGGGTTAGATGTTTGGCCTAGGGTTAGATGTTTGGCCTAGGGTTAGATGTTTGGCCTAGGGTTAGATGTTTGGCCTAGGGTTAGATGTTTGGCCTAGGGTTAGATGTTTGGCCTAGGGTTAGATGTTTGGCCTAGGGTTAGATGTTTGGCCTAGGGTTAGATGTTTGGCCTAGGGTTAGATGTTTGGCCTAGGGTTAGATGTTTGGCCTAGGGTTAGATGTTTGGCCTAGGGTTAGATGTTTGGCCTAGGGTTAGATGTTTGGCCTAGGGTTAGATGTTTGGCCTAGGGTTAGATGTTTGGCCTAGGGTTAGATGTTTGGCCTAGGGTTAGATGTTTGGCCTAGGGTTAGATGTTTGGCCTAGGGTTAGATGTTTGGCCTAGGGTTAGATGTTTGGCCTAGGGTTAGATGTTTGGCCTAGGGTTAGATGTTTGGCCTAGGGTTAGATGTTTGGCCTAGGGTTAGATGTTTGGCCTAGGGTTAGATGTTTGGCCTAGGGTTAGATGTTTGGCCTAGGGTTAGATGTTTGGCCTAGGGTTAGATGTTTGGCCTAGGGTTAGATGTTTGGCCTAGGGTTAGATGTTTGGCCTAGGGTTAGATGTTTGGCCTAGGGTTAGATGTTTGGCCTAGGGTTAGATGTTTGGCCTAGGGTTAGATGTTTGGCCTAGGGTTAGATGTTTGGCCTAGGGTTAGATGTTTGGCCTAGGGTTAGATGTTTGGCCTAGGGTTAGATGTTTGGCCTAGGGTTAGATGTTTGGCCTAGGGTTAGATGTTTGGCCTAGGGTTAGATGTTTGGCCTAGGGTTAGATGTTTGGCCTAGGGTTAGATGTTTGGCCTAGGGTTAGATGTTTGGCCTAGGGTTAGATGTTTGGCCTAGGGTTAGATGTTTGGCCTAGGGTTAGATGTTTGGCCTAGGGTTAGATGTTTGGCCTAGGGTTAGATGTTTGGCCTAGGGTTAGATGTTTGGCCTAGGGTTAGATGTTTGGCCTAGGGTTAGATGTTTGGCCTAGGGTTAGATGTTTGGCCTAGGGTTAGATGTTTGGCCTAGGGTTAGATGTTTGGCCTAGGGTTAGATGTTTGGCCTAGGGTTAGATGTTTGGCCTAGGGTTAGATGTTTGGCCTAGGGTTAGATGTTTGGCCTAGGGTTAGATGTTTGGCCTAGGGTTAGATGTTTGGCCTAGGGTTAGATGTTTGGCCTAGGGTTAGATGTTTGGCCTAGGGTTAGATGTTTGGCCTAGGGTTAGATGTTTGGCCTAGGGTTAGATGTTTGGCCTAGGGTTAGATGTTTGGCCTAGGGTTAGATGTTTGGCCTAGGGTTAGATGTTTGGCCTAGGGTTAGATGTTTGGCCTAGGGTTAGATGTTTGGCCTAGGGTTAGATGTTTGGCCTAGGGTTAGATGTTTGGCCTAGGGTTAGATGTTTGGCCTAGGGTTAGATGTTTGGCCTAGGGTTAGATGTTTGGCCTAGGGTTAGATGTTTGGCCTAGGGTTAGATGTTTGGCCTAGGGTTAGATGTTTGGCCTAGGGTTAGATGTTTGGCCTAGGGTTAGATGTTTGGCCTAGGGTTAGATGTTTGGCCTAGGGTTAGATGTTTGGCCTAGGGTTAGATGTTTGGCCTAGGGTTAGATGTTTGGCCTAGGGTTAGATGTTTGGCCTAGGGTTAGATGTTTGGCCTAGGGTTAGATGTTTGGCCTAGGGTTAGATGTTTGGCCTAGGGTTAGATGTTTGGCCTAGGGTTAGATGTTTGGCCTAGGGTTAGATGTTTGGCCTAGGGTTAGATGTTTGGCCTAGGGTTAGATGTTTGGCCTAGGGTTAGATGTTTGGCCTAGGGTTAGATGTTTGGCCTAGGGTTAGATGTTTGGCCTAGGGTTAGATGTTTGGCCTAGGGTTAGATGTTTGGCCTAGGGTTAGATGTTTGGCCTAGGGTTAGATGTTTGGCCTAGGGTTAGATGTTTGGCCTAGGGTTAGATGTTTGGCCTAGGGTTAGATGTTTGGCCTAGGGTTAGATGTTTGGCCTAGGGTTAGATGTTTGGCCTAGGGTTAGATGTTTGGCCTAGGGTTAGATGTTTGGCCTAGGGTTAGATGTTTGGCCTAGGGTTAGATGTTTGGCCTAGGGTTAGATGTTTGGCCTAGGGTTAGATGTTTGGCCTAGGGTTAGATGTTTGGCCTAGGGTTAGATGTTTGGCCTAGGGTTAGATGTTTGGCCTAGGGTTAGATGTTTGGCCTAGGGTTAGATGTTTGGCCTAGGGTTAGATGTTTGGCCTAGGGTTAGATGTTTGGCCTAGGGTTAGATGTTTGGCCTAGGGTTAGATGTTTGGCCTAGGGTTAGATGTTTGGCCTAGGGTTAGATGTTTGGCCTAGGGTTAGATGTTTGGCCTAGGGTTAGATGTTTGGCCTAGGGTTAGATGTTTGGCCTAGGGTTAGATGTTTGGCCTAGGGTTAGATGTTTGGCCTAGGGTTAGATGTTTGGCCTAGGGTTAGATGTTTGGCCTAGGGTTAGATGTTTGGCCTAGGGTTAGATGTTTGGCCTAGGGTTAGATGTTTGGCCTAGGGTTAGATGTTTGGCCTAGGGTTAGATGTTTGGCCTAGGGTTAGATGTTTGGCCTAGGGTTAGATGTTTGGCCTAGGGTTAGATGTTTGGCCTAGGGTTAGATGTTTGGCCTAGGGTTAGATGTTTGGCCTAGGGTTAGATGTTTGGCCTAGGGTTAGATGTTTGGCCTAGGGTTAGATGTTTGGCCTAGGGTTAGATGTTTGGCCTAGGGTTAGATGTTTGGCCTAGGGTTAGATGTTTGGCCTAGGGTTAGATGTTTGGCCTAGGGTTAGATGTTTGGCCTAGGGTTAGATGTTTGGCCTAGGGTTAGATGTTTGGCCTAGGGTTAGATGTTTGGCCTAGGGTTAGATGTTTGGCCTAGGGTTAGATGTTTGGCCTAGGGTTAGATGTTTGGCCTAGGGTTAGATGTTTGGCCTAGGGTTAGATGTTTGGCCTAGGGTTAGATGTTTGGCCTAGGGTTAGATGTTTGGCCTAGGGTTAGATGTTTGGCCTAGGGTTAGATGTTTGGCCTAGGGTTAGATGTTTGGCCTAGGGTTAGATGTTTGGCCTAGGGTTAGATGTTTGGCCTAGGGTTAGATGTTTGGCCTAGGGTTAGATGTTTGGCCTAGGGTTAGATGTTTGGCCTAGGGTTAGATGTTTGGCCTAGGGTTAGATGTTTGGCCTAGGGTTAGATGTTTGGCCTAGGGTTAGATGTTTGGCCTAGGGTTAGATGTTTGGCCTAGGGTTAGATGTTTGGCCTAGGGTTAGATGTTTGGCCTAGGGTTAGATGTTTGGCCTAGGGTTAGATGTTTGGCCTAGGGTTAGATGTTTGGCCTAGGGTTAGATGTTTGGCCTAGGGTTAGATGTTTGGCCTAGGGTTAGATGTTTGGCCTAGGGTTAGATGTTTGGCCTAGGGTTAGATGTTTGGCCTAGGGTTAGATGTTTGGCCTAGGGTTAGATGTTTGGCCTAGGGTTAGATGTTTGGCCTAGGGTTAGATGTTTGGCCTAGGGTTAGATGTTTGGCCTAGGGTTAGATGTTTGGCCTAGGGTTAGATGTTTGGCCTAGGGTTAGATGTTTGGCCTAGGGTTAGATGTTTGGCCTAGGGTTAGATGTTTGGCCTAGGGTTAGATGTTTGGCCTAGGGTTAGATGTTTGGCCTAGGGTTAGATGTTTGGCCTAGGGTTAGATGTTTGGCCTAGGGTTAGATGTTTGGCCTAGGGTTAGATGTTTGGCCTAGGGTTAGATGTTTGGCCTAGGGTTAGATGTTTGGCCTAGGGTTAGATGTTTGGCCTAGGGTTAGATGTTTGGCCTAGGGTTAGATGTTTGGCCTAGGGTTAGATGTTTGGCCTAGGGTTAGATGTTTGGCCTAGGGTTAGATGTTTGGCCTAGGGTTAGATGTTTGGCCTAGGGTTAGATGTTTGGCCTAGGGTTAGATGTTTGGCCTAGGGTTAGATGTTTGGCCTAGGGTTAGATGTTTGGCCTAGGGTTAGATGTTTGGCCTAGGGTTAGATGTTTGGCCTAGGGTTAGATGTTTGGCCTAGGGTTAGATGTTTGGCCTAGGGTTAGATGTTTGGCCTAGGGTTAGATGTTTGGCCTAGGGTTAGATGTTTGGCCTAGGGTTAGATGTTTGGCCTAGGGTTAGATGTTTGGCCTAGGGTTAGATGTTTGGCCTAGGGTTAGATGTTTGGCCTAGGGTTAGATGTTTGGCCTAGGGTTAGATGTTTGGCCTAGGGTTAGATGTTTGGCCTAGGGTTAGATGTTTGGCCTAGGGTTAGATGTTTGGCCTAGGGTTAGATGTTTGGCCTAGGGTTAGATGTTTGGCCTAGGGTTAGATGTTTGGCCTAGGGTTAGATGTTTGGCCTAGGGTTAGATGTTTGGCCTAGGGTTAGATGTTTGGCCTAGGGTTAGATGTTTGGCCTAGGGTTAGATGTTTGGCCTAGGGTTAGATGTTTGGCCTAGGGTTAGATGTTTGGCCTAGGGTTAGATGTTTGGCCTAGGGTTAGATGTTTGGCCTAGGGTTAGATGTTTGGCCTAGGGTTAGATGTTTGGCCTAGGGTTAGATGTTTGGCCTAGGGTTAGATGTTTGGCCTAGGGTTAGATGTTTGGCCTAGGGTTAGATGTTTGGCCTAGGGTTAGATGTTTGGCCTAGGGTTAGATGTTTGGCCTAGGGTTAGATGTTTGGCCTAGGGTTAGATGTTTGGCCTAGGGTTAGATGTTTGGCCTAGGGTTAGATGTTTGGCCTAGGGTTAGATGTTTGGCCTAGGGTTAGATGTTTGGCCTAGGGTTAGATGTTTGGCCTAGGGTTAGATGTTTGGCCTAGGGTTAGATGTTTGG